>CM047580.1:28449573-28488963 GCA_026184515.1 Peronosclerospora sorghi
CCCCCCCCCGTAAGTTGGAAGGCTGGGCACGATGGTGGTGGTCAGGTTGTCGATACAAATGTATTCGTTTTCGAACTTGACTCCACCACAGTTGCAAACACTTGGATACTCGATTCCGGTGCTAGTATGAACTTGGTTAATCGACGGAAGTATCTGCGTGATGCCGAACCAGTTGACGGCACGTGTTTCCAGGCTGATGGAAAACACCTGGAAATTACGTATAAAGGCTGGATCTTGTTGAAATTCCATGCCAGTGGTAAACCAAAGACCTTTCGTGTGGACAAAGTATTTTACGTGGATAATCTCGCCAAAAACATCTTGTCGTATGGTCTTTTGGAGGAGAAAGGGTTCGAGATGGCCTACGTTAAAGTCAACCGTGTATTATTACACAAATCCACCCAATCTCAAATTTTCGACATCCAAAAGACCAACAAGATCTTAACGGTAAAAGTTTCCGTCATCATCGACAATGAAACTCATTTTCCGGCCGTGATGGCCATTATCGATGAGAACAAAACAGTTTTGGCCCGGCAATCAGATGTCCATAAAGGGTCGTTGATGCATTTTTATGCACGACTCGGACATCTGAATTACGATGCCATTGAACGTTAGGCCAAGGATAAGTCTAGCGGGATTGTCTTGACGGACCATAAACGGATAAATTGTTTGACCTGTTCCCAGGGCAAGCAAACGAAAAATTCGAGTTCCGTCAAAGACAGCGGTACCAACTCACCGGTTGATCGTATCGGTGGTGTCATATGTTCGGACCTAAAAGGGCCAATCACCCCAAAAGACCTCCTAGGCAACAGATATATGATCAACTTTGTTGATCATAAGACTAACTACGTGCGTGTTTTTTGGCGAAAACAAAAGATGTTGCCGCGAAGAAGTTTGAACACTTCATGGAATTTTTGAAAGGCAGTATAACTGCAAGGTTCGAATTTTACCTACCCATGGAGGGTACGAGTTAAAAATCTCGACGGTTTCTGCATGCAGACTGGTGTTGAACGCCAAATCAGTGAGGCCAACAAACAGTCTTGCAATGGCAGAGCAGAACGCATGCACCGAACAGTCATGAACATGGCTAGGTGCATGCTTTTTGCAAGTGGATTACCTCTCACTTTTTGGGGCGATGCGGTCAATACGCTGCGTATGCAAAACACATCAATATCCACAAACTTGACCTATTTATCAAAATTTTCAACATAGGACTCATGGTGATATCTTCTTTCGAGTCCGGAAACGCGCATCATAGTGGTGAAATCCAGCCCAAGCAACTCAAATTCTCGCCGTCAGTCACCTTTTGAGGTGCTGACAAACAAACAACCGAACCTCGGTGAGATCGTTGCTTTCGGCTCGATCTGCACTGTGTATAGAAATCCTGGAAATGATTCACTAGCACATCGTGCCCAGGATGCGGTTGTGGTTGGGAAAAGCGAAGAGGTCAAGGGGTATAAGGTTTACCAAAAGGTTGAACGCAAGGTTGTTGTGACGCAACACATAAAAAATGTTGAAACCGTGACCCCCGATCAAAACCGTACACTTCAACAAAGTATGGTGGAAGATCGACAATCAGGGGGGGAAACGACTACCTCTCCGACCACCAAGAATACGAAGGCTCGCAACAAAAAACGTTGGCAACGCGAGCCCTGCGTCACGCAAAGTGTTTTCAAGTCCAAGATTGATGATCCGACTACTGCTGACGAAGTTATAACTGAAACTCAAAGTGCAGTTGAAGATGGTGGGTCCGTACATTTCGTTAGTGAAATGGACCCGAAGAGTTTTACTCAAGCAATGAATTCGGCGAACAAGAACAAGTGGACGACTGCTGTTAAGGAGGAGCTTAATGCTCTTGAACGTAACGAAGTTTGGAGCGTCGTCAAGAAACCTAAAGATTGTAGACCTCTCCGCACAAAATGGGTTTTCAAGTCAAATCTGGACCAAGATGGTGAAATCGAACGGTTTAAGGCTAGACTCGTTGTATGTGGCAACGAGCAACGTTTTGGTATTGATTACACCTTAACGTTTGCCGCCGTTATCGATATGAATACAGTCAAGTTGGTTCTGGCTTAGGCAACCAGGTTGCAGGTGCCTACAAGGCACGAGGATATTCCAAACGCCTCTGTTAAGGCTGAGGAAAATGAACATGCTATTTTTCTGTTCATCCTCCAAGGTATGAAGCTGAAAACCAGTGCATGCACTCAAGATAACCAAATTGAACAAGTACTCAAGCTCAGGAAGACGCTTTACGGCCTGAAACAAGCAGGACGACTATGGAACAAGTTGATCCATCGAAAATTATTAGATCTGGATTTTACCCAATGCTTGACGGACATGTGTTTATATGTCAAGCACTTGGATGGCGAAACCGTGATAATAGGCATCTATGTTGATGACCTACTAGTAACTAGTACAAAGGAGGAGCTAGTAGAGCAATTTTTCGAAGACATGAAATGCCTCGAGATGAAGAATCTCGGCATGGTATCAAAATTTCTCGGTATACGAATGGTTTTTGACATCGAATCAGGATAAAAGCTGGGTCAAGAGGTGACCATCGATGCAATCATCAAGGACTTCAAGATGCAAGATGCAAACGCAGTTCGAACGCCGATCGGCACCGACTTTGAAGATATCTCGCTTCAACCAAGTGAACCCTTCAATAGTAATGGTTCTACGACTATCAAGGATTTCCAGTCTTTGGTCGGCAGCTTGCTTTGGATCGCTCGCTGCATCATACCCGACATTGTATACGCCGTTCATAAGGCGACTTGACGTACTCATGCCCCCACCAACGCTGACTGGCAGCTTGCCAAGAAGATTTTGCGTCACCTCAAAGGTACCAAGTATCTTAAATTTTGTATGGGGCGTGGTGAAGTGGCGAGCAACGAGTTGAGCATCAAGGCGTATAGCAACGCGGATTATGTAGGTTCCAAGAGCGATATGAAGTCTACCTCAGGTGGACTCATATTTTTGGATGGCGTTTTGGTGGCTTGGCTTTGCAAGAAACAAGGTGCCGTCTCATTATCGACTATGGAGGCGGAATTTTATGCGGCTTCGACAAACGTGGTGGTGCTTTTGGGATTCAAGGAGCTCATAGAGGAAGTTCAAGTCAAGATGAAGCTGCCCATGCAACTTTGTATGGACAACCAAGCAGCAATCAAGATTTTCAAGGGCGACCAAACAAGTGCCAAGATGATGCATGTTGAGATTCGAGTCAAATTTATTGTTTCAAAGTTAACGGATGGACTTATCGAAGCTACCTACGTTTCGAATCATGATATGCTTGCTTATGGACTTACCAAGTCACTGCCTGCATCAAGGTTCGAAGAACTACGCGCCGCGCTCTGCCTTCAACATGTGTGATCTTCGAAATACAAATTGAGGAGGAGTGTTAAAAATAGTCTGTATACTTAATTATTATAATTAGGTAGGACCATTTGTTTTTAGTTAGCAATCTGTATTTCTTATCTTTTAGGTGCTAAAAATAAGGCAGCTGTACTCGGTTCTGAGTACTGCCTATTCTTGTACTGATAAGGTATGTAGGTACACAACAGCTATTAGCGGTATATTATACCTGCAACAGCTCATGTATATACATGTTAGGCTAGCTAATAACTTTTCAATAAACTTTGCATTGGATAAACATCTAATTGCACTCACTTCGTCGGACGTTCAACAATGTCTCAAAGGGTGTAACTCTCGCAACCTAGCTGTAATTGGTTGTCGAGATACAGACACGAGACGATTTGGTAAATTTTACTTCACTATACGACTATTGCGACTCTAGTTTCCTACGTATCTACGCTACGATGTACAACAACAACTTTCAAAAGTATTAATAACATTTCATGATGATTTGTGTATTCTTTCGTCACAGCCTACAACGGTACGATTCTGATGAAGTCGATACTGCTACCTCACTTTGAAATTTCGTCTCAAGCCCTCAAGTTAATAATGCGCTTTTCTCTCATTTTGGATGCCGTTGCAACAATTTCCCTTCTCGACACCGAAGCTGCTTCGATGACCCCAACTTCGAACCAGGCCACGGATACGCACTCAGCTTTGCGCGGCCACCGAGTTCTGGTGAAATACATGCAATATCCTAAATGTACAAAATGCCACCAACCACGCCCAGAACACGGCTAAACCTTTAAAGGTTGGTGAAGATAGAAGAATACAGAACATGCATACATGGACTAATGATTGAGCGATCAGGATGACACCTTTCTTACTCCTAGAAAATGGAATGAGTACTAAACATTAACAAAATCTTTGTTTCTGCACTACTTATTTATTATTATTATCTTTCTTTGGGGGAGGTTAGTTCTGTCATGTTAAGGGCATGATTGTAGCAACATATGTCACAACCCTAAGGGATGTATGTACCCAAAGAGCCATTATTTTGCGTTCTATAATCTGTCACCGTCATCTAAAAATTGTATATACTCAGTGCAATCTACTTATTAGAACCAATGGTGAGATTTAGCAACACTGTCGTTACAAAACGATATAGTCGATAGGCTTGTTAAAAAATCATAACAGGCGCTGCCAGGTTTGCGTTGGATGAAGCGACGCCAACCAAACGGCGCAACTTCACAGTCGTTGATGACAACATGCTTCTGCGAGAGTCGCTGTCCAAATTTCCTTTTGAGGAGTCTCAAGGAGATGTGATGACGGTGTTGTTGTTAAAAAGCTTTCGCTTCTTCAAACATTTGGCGTGCGAACCGTAACCAACGTAACCGCTCACGCCCGCCTTAATCGATCGTCTGAGCGACAGGGCGGCTCTAGTTGCTTCGGATGTCAAAGAATCGTACGAAGAAAAAGAGAGGCTGTTCATGGATAAGCCAACGTGTCGTCTCGACGAACGTGAGTGTGTTGACAACAACATGGTGAACGAGTGGATACATATGCTTCTCAACAGTTTCTCTTCCAGGCTCGGGATTTGGATATTTCTCAAAAGTAGGAGGAGCTAAATCAAAATACACACTAGGGGGGTTCACACCTAGGAAAATTGGCTGCTGGTTTAGGTCTGCTGATTTTGTAAAATAAACGTTATAATTAAAGTGAAATCAGCAGGATCGAAATAAAATCAGTAACCTCTAAAGGTACACCGTTCACCATAATTAGTGTGGACCACACTATTTCTCAACCTCCCGGATATTCGACGGAGACCAATATTAGCGTGGACCACACTATTTCCGAATCCACTCTATTCCCGTGCTTGCAAATATAGTGTGGTCCACACTAAATTCGAATATTCCTAATTGGTATGGACTTTCAACAAGAAGCTGCTAGACTGTGAATCATTTTGCGTGAACGGAATCAGGGGGGGCAGGCACTGGCTGCTTCAAGTCAGATTTGAATTATGAACAGGAGAAAAAGACAAGGTTCTTATTAAAATCAAAAAAAATATCTTCAACTCATGTCGCTTCCTGCCTTTTGTTACAATAAGGCTCTACAGGTCTGCCGTCGAAGTGGTCACGGTGCTTCGCAATAATTTTCTGCAGCTCTGTTGACAACTGCTCCGTATGCCACCTTCCATAAATATCCAGCGCAAGGCCGCAGCGAATCATAGCCTTGCGAGCATACGTAAGACCGTTTCTGTCGCGCATGGCATTCACGTTTCGCACTGATTTTGCGACAAGTTGCAGGAAAAACTTTTACCTGGGTTTTTCAACTTGCCGGACCACGCGCCGTCCTTCCGGACCTCATTGGACCATTCTCCTTCCCGCCCCATCCTGCACTTTTCCTCCTCCCAAAGCCTTCTCCATTCATCCTTTATTTTTGAGATAACAAAAGAATCGCATGGCTTCACAAGGTGTGATGCGCACGGAGGGAAATAACGCAACTCAGTTTTCGTTTGCTCAAGCACTTGTTTCAACTGTGGGGACCCATTATGCCCACCACAGTTGTCCACGCAGACGAGAAGCTGGCGGCCATAAGGATCGGGACGGTGCGCACGTTGCTCGTTAAACCAAGTCGAAAAAACCTGTGGAAAGTTCAACCGCATTCAGTAATCGCAAAAAAACCTTAATAATATTGAATGTACCGTTTTATCGCACCACCCTATTGGGCCACTTCGGTAAGTGACTCCAGGAACGTCGTCCGGCAAGCATTGAATGGGATACGATCGTTTCCATTTTGAAATATGAGCATCAGCTTTGCGATTTGGGAGTTTGGATCTCCGGTAAGATTGACCATCATCGTCATGCCCTCCCCCCCGGAAACAACATCTGTCGTGAAGGAGTTGAAAATTATTATAATTCCACTTAATTAACAACACAAAGAGGTAATAAACCAGTCCTCCTTGTTTTACTTCCCGGGTACTTAATACTTCCGTCGGAACCAACAAATCAGTAAAACACACTTGGGAGTGTGTTTTCACTTCAAAAGGCTGTTCCGGGCTGCCCCCAACACTAGCGCACTTCAAATGACTGCTGCTCCACTCACTAGGGCGTGCGCTCACCGACTTCCTTGTGTTACACTTGGTTTTTGTATGGAGTAAAAAAAAGAAAGGTTTTTGAGGGCCGCGAGAGATCTGCGATGTTCAGGGGAAATTTCGTTCTATTAAGTATTACTACCTCCTAGATCAACGTCAATCACTTTTTTCACCCACTACTTTGTGATTACTTCAGCGCTGACTTCAATACGTGGCAGTTACCGCTGAGGCCCTCTGTAACCTGATTGATCATCCTTGAGAGATACCGCTGAGGACCTCTGTAACCTGATTGATCATCCTTGAGAGCTGATTCCCTCTGTAACCTTATTGATCATCTTTGACAGTTACTTCAGAAACCCTCTGTAATCTGATTGAGCGAGTTGGCCGTCGCGAGGCGGCCGTCGCATGTCACTCCTGATTGGTCAAAAATTCCACTTATTTTTCCACATTCATACCAATCACAAAAAAATTAGCCGTGAGCGAGGTGGCCGTCGCGAGTTGGCCGTCGCAGGTCGCCTCTGATTGGCTGAAAATATCTTTTCCACAATAACATACTTAACCACTTGAAAACAATCGAAAATACCCAAGCCGATCAACTGGAGCAGCCGAGGGCGCATAACTTTTCGTTGGCTTCACCGCCATGAACGGACCCGCCGTTTTACTAGTAAGTTGCGCCTATGTCTTGACTCCCTTATGCACTGCTGACAGTTCGTCTTCACAATTTGTTTGTCTTGTTATATCATGTGCCCTAGCGCCCCTTTGCAGTGACATGGTGCAACCAGTGGATTGTTCTCAGTATCTTCCTCTCCTTCATAACAAATGTAGGAAAACAGTTTGCCAGTTGTGCCAGCCACGCCCAATGGCAATTTTGTCGTTCGCACATCCGCGCTATCATCTCCATTTCTAATTCTACCGTCTCCGGCTTAGGTCCTCAGAACCCAACAAATCTTTCAGCTGCTTAGGCCTTGGACGACATTCACAATGGCAAAAAAAACTTTCCTCACCCTTGAGGATCTCAAGACGTGCTTCAATCTTTTCTGCTGCATCTATGGAATTGGTACACTTGGTATGCCCGGCAACTTCGCTCGCGGCGGGCCGGCAATTGCCGTCTCCGCATTGGCTTTCATGGCTTTTGCCAACATCTACTCGTCCATTTTCATGTCCAAGGTCATGTTACTTGCACCCAGAACCGTTAAAACCTTCGGCGATTTTGAGGAATGGAGCATGGGCACGACCGGTCGCTGGCTCTCTCTTATCTCGCAAATGGCTTCTTGTCTCTTAATCCCCTGTGTTTTCCTGGTGCTTGGTGGCCAACTGCTCGACGGACTCTTTGTCAAGGCCTTCGACCAATCTACTTGGACGGTCCTGATGGCTCTCATGGTACGGACGGTGTGTCTTGTGCCCACGCTTAAAGAAGGAGCTGGCGCAGCATTTGCTGGTTGCATGGGAACAATTATTGCTGATGTCAATGGTGTGGCAGTCGTACTTCATGGTATGCGTGGCCATCCTCACGTACCGGCCCCTGAACTCAGGTTTTCTCAAGTTGCTGGTGTCTTTGTAACCTCTCTCTCTCGCATATGGTGCTGGTCTCGTTATACCCGACTTGAAACGTCAACACAGTGATCCTTCCCGTATGCCTCGCGTGGTTTTTGTGACTGTAGCCTTCATTTCATGCATGTTTCTAATTCTCGCAAATACTGCGTATTCGGCTGTAGTATGTCAAATTTCTGGCAACTTGCTCTTCACAATCTACCCAAACAGCAGGACTGGCATGACGTCGCTTGGTTTCTCTCCAGACTGGGGATTCGTTGTATTGGCCTACTTGTTCATGCAGCTTCACATCACGATTGCTTTTTATGTTATTTTAAGCCCAGCCTTCTATATCGCTGAGCGTGTGATCTTGGGCATGTACTAGAAGAGTGCAGTTGAAGATGTGGGAAATGGGTTTTTGTACGGTGAACATCTTACCCCGACTGATCCCCCAGTCAAACAGCCTTCAGATGCCGGTGTATAAAACAGTAACTATTTCATGCTGAACCGCCCCTCTAAAACGTCGTTTGTGTCAGTCGCTGACTATGTGCGCAACGACGACGCTGAAGAAGAGGCAGCGGAGTAAGAGGTGCCAATGTGATCAAGTATGTCATTATCCGTATCGTGATTATCGTTATTCTGGTCGTTCTGGCGATTGTTTTCAAGGACCATTTCACCGACTGTGCTGACTTCATTGGTGCATCATGTATTACACTGAACTCCATCGTCTTGCCAATCATCTACTACCTCATCAAGTCATGGGAACGTGTCCCAATGTACGAAAAGGTAGCTGCTTCACTTGTCGTTGTGATCTGTGCTTGTATAGGGCGCTTCGTTACGTACACAACAGGTAAAAAACTCTTTGAGCCGGTTAAGAGTGACGTAAAGTTCCCATTCTGCGACGCCGAGTTTCAGAACACGATCTACTACAACTACACAGCTTCGCACGATCTATAGGTTAGAAACGGATGTAGTCGCTGTTTAAGTGTTAATGGTGTTTCAATTGAATTTTGATGATGGAAAAACCAGTCGTGCGCAATAGTTGTGTGTGAAGTCGAAACAAAACGGTGCAGAGGTAGGAATAAGTATCCACGCAGAACAATGTGCGACTCAACATTGTCGCTGTAATTTTCCTTCAACTTCACCACACATCGGCATATTTCACATCAGAATCTCCACGAAATCCGAGTGTGCGCCAGTTACCAAATTGGTAACGAAGTGAGTCTCATCCATGTTTCGGATGAGATTTTCATCCAATATTCCAGCAGTGAAACCACGGTGGAGTTCACCCACGTAAAATGCGACCGTCTTTTCAATTTGCAATTCCTTTTCAGGACTGAAAGAGAGTTTTCCCGTTTGCATCCTTATAACGATGTTGTTGGAGTTCTGTTCGCAGAAAATGGCCAAATTATTTAAGAAGAACTTCAACAGCGTGAAATGAACGCAAATTTTGCCAGAACTCACCATAAAAAGCTGAACCCAACGCGTTTTGATTTTTTCTTTCACAGGTATGTTGTCCGATAGATTAACGTAACCTGAACCATATTCGGCCGCCCATTCTTCGGAGCCCTCAATGATGGCAAGTGCAATTGTGCGCAGAAGAGACGGCGACAATTTGATGACAGTTGCGCTCATCCGAGAAAATTCAACGAGAAGAAGTTCATGCAGCCTCTCCGTCCAGGGGGCACGCTGGCTACCACGACCTCCAACAGCCACTTTCACCTGAACTCGCTTCACTCGCGTGTTTAAAACCGTTGAAATCGACTTGACACTGGCGTCAGCAGTAGTTAGAATGCCTTCGCGATCCTTCCACCAACGTGTGCACTTCATGTGGTTTGCCTATTGAGAACGTAGATGCCGTAAGTTACTGTTTCTTGTGTTCCAATTAGCAGAACAATCCCACACATAATTTGTATTCGCCACGGAAATCAGCTTGAAAGTTCTTTATTGCTCTTACAGCAACACCCTTTTCTGCATTTTCTTCAGCGTCTTTGACCATCCACTTGATGACTTTTACGCGTGTTTCAACCAACGCAACCTGCTGGATTGCACGCTTGCGTTTCCTCGTTTCATCATTTTCGTTTGGAATCTGTTCTTGTTCATGGTTGCCGTTGGTCTGTTCAAGAACATTCTCCCTGTTTTCCACTTGAGCTACGGCTTTGCTACGAGCCTGTGCCTGCGCATGAGCCCTTGCAAGAGCAGCAACGATGGGTGATGGAGACGCCAACGCTTCGACGTGGTCAAGGTTCATTGTCATTGGATTGGACAGAGGGAATGTTGAGATGCACGATGCGAGCGTGAGTTTTGGCAAGTGAGATCGTTTTTTTTTGGCAAAAGGGGGTGCCTATTATTAGTGTGGTCCACACTATTTACGAATCCACACTATCAGCGCATCCACACTAATAACGGTGAACGGTGTAGCTGATTTCGTCCATTAAATTTAACGAAATCAGCAGGATTCTTGCCTCAAAATCAGCAGAACGAAATACGCGCTTTCGTCATCACTTTTCCAATCGATAACGCGCTATTAGTAGTAACCGTACAAAAGGAAAGGTACGCCTCGTAGGATGCTCTGGATCATAACTGAGGCGTGTTGCCAAAACGCAGATGTGGGTCGCCGGTTTGTTGCAGATGCCACGCATGTCTATCAAGAAGGAAACAGAGCGGAACTCGGAGCTTATGTTGCTGCAGGCATCGGTGGATTCTGACTCATCGAAAGAGAAGAACAATTGGCGGAGCTTCTCCATCTTTGTTCTAATTTGCGCTACCTGAATTATCGTGCAGTTTTGCGGCGTTCCGCTTCGTTTAATATGGACGAACTGTTCTCCGAACCCAAAAATGAGTTCAAACAGGCGGTACGCGTTAGTAAGGCCGGTTTGTCGCAATCCTTGAGAAGATTAAAGAAGCGGCGGTATTCCATAATAACAGCACTTGCCTGAAACTTCCTGTTGCTCACCACTTGGCCCTTGCCCTAGAACGGTTCGGCTCAAATGGCAACGGATCGAGCATCGGTAGATTCCACCGGAATCTCAAAGTAGGACGCGGAACGGTGGTTAAATGCACGCGTTGCGTCATAGAATCCCTGCTACCAATGCAGCGGCAGTACCTATCCTGGCCCACCGCAGAACGACGCGCTGAGATCTCAGCAGTCATGGGGCTGGAAGGGTTTCCCGGCTGTGTGGGATTCATTGACGGTACTGGGTTTCCGCTCCATCAACGCCCAGGGAAGGATGGAGAAGTCTTCCACGACCGCACGAAGCGGTATTCCATCAACGCGCAGATGGTCTGCGATTGAGACAGGCGGGTCACCGCTATTTATACCGGTTGGCCTGGATCCTGCGCCGATTCCTCCTTCTACAAGAAGATGGATATAGCGAAAAGGCCAGAGAAATACTACGGTGCTGGGCAGTATCTAATCGCAGATTCTGCGTATGCCCTGACCAATACGGTGATTCCCTCCTTCAAGGGTCCCGAGGCAAACAGGAAGCGGAACGCCGAGTTTAACTATGTGGTCGCGAAAAGCAGGGTTCTAAACGAACACTGCATCGGTGTCCTCAAAGGCAGGTGGGCGTCTCTTCGAGAGATGAGGCTCCACCTGTACAAAAAGAAACACATGCAGCGCTACGTGGACTGGATTGTCGTTTGTGCCGTCCTGCACAACATGTTAGCTAACCTGGGTGATGAATGGTTTGAGTTATTCTAGGAGGATGGTGAAGCGCCGCGGGCAGAACCTGTTGAACAAGATGCACAGTCCGCGAAAGCCCACGACGATGCCGTTATGCTGCGAGAACGGATCAGGGATGACGCTGTCAGATACAACTGTCGTAAAGGTGTTCTGCCGATACCCGCAGGAGTTAGACAAAATTAGAACAAGCTATTAGAACAGCAATCCAAAAAGCATAATATTTCTTCAGCAATTGGTCGATTATCGGCGTCTCCAGCTCGCACCCGCGCAGTCACGCACGCTCGAAGTTCAAATTGAGTACAAAACGGTCGCAATTGTGGACGAACATGGCAAACGCGTGAGCTGTCCTGGCTTTTATCAAATTATCGTAACTAATGGCGTCTATGAACGCGTAAGCTTTGTCATTCACGTCGTGGGCGAGACGGAAGTCCTCGAGCCGTTCCTGGGCGAGACGGAAGTCCTCGAGCCGTTCCTGGGCGCGACGCAGTCGATACGGCCACGGGATCTTGGTCTGATGGCGCAGGCGTAACGGAGGTTGTCCGACAGGCCGTGCCAGTCGGCTGCTTGCGCCGCGCGCCATGATACAAGTGATTGTGGGCGTCATAGTCCAAGAAAAGCTGAAGAACACAACGACGTAGCATCAGAGAGAGAAAAGTACAAACGAAGGATGAGCGAAACGCGTTCGCTGGACGAGACACACACCTATGTATGTGGCTCGAGATCCTGCAGTGCGTACAACCCCAGCCGATAATCACTCTGGACGAGCATCATCTTGCACACGCAATTCGGACGTTGGGACGAGTGGTTCATAAACTACCCCGAAGAAGAAAAAAAGAAGAAAGGCACCACGAGTCAGCACCACCGCGAGCGCGTCTAGCAAGAAATGGCCACCTGCTCGTGTCTTGTTCTCTTTCCGTGTCGCATCAATCACCGTCTGTGTGCCAAGCGTAAAACAAATAGCTACAACCAACGCGTGAGTGCAATCATCCAGTGCATTTTCTTCCGTCCGTCCATCCATCCTACCTTTGATCCCCATTGTCATACACACCTCCTCGTCGATCCGCTTCGTCGTGCGTGACCATTTCTCCAAGATACTCGAGCAGAAACTCATCCTTGACCACGAATTTGTCCATAAAGAGGCCCCACATTGCGTTGCCACGCGTGGATCGACCGACTCGAACATGCTTGCGCTTCCCTAGCGCAATGCGTCGATTCGGACACGAAGGTGCCGACTCGGTCGTGCTCGTGGCACCGTCGGTCGCCCTTGTTTCGCACGCGCGACGCTCGTCCCAAGAGCACACGCGACATAAATCCAGTCGCACTCCCGCCCCGCACCAAAGCAAGGACACACTGGGGTCCTACACTGTCCACGTTGACAGTGACAGCCACGAAAGCGCGGCGTGCACTCGTCATCGAGACAATGGCACGTCTTGGAGCACCAGATGCCATTGTCCACGCACGAGCACACACCCGATTCACACGGTCCAACGTGGACGCACGGCTCGATGTTACGCCTTGAGAAAAGAGAAAAAGAAGAGAGTACAAGACTGTCACAAACAACTTTAATACCCTCCATGGCATCAGGCAGGCCACGTACTGGAGTAGAATGGAGCTCCCGACGCTTTTGTTACCGTCTGTCAATCGTTGTCAGTACCAAAAGAGACAAAAATGGTCAAGCAACGCAGTCCGAGAAAAAAAAACAATTGTAGCCACAGCCACGATCCACCCGAGCAGCACGAGCTTTCACGCGTCAGGATGGAGGATCCGTGGCGCTCAAGCCATTGATGTCTGTCCTCCACGTGGCCACAATGCGTTGCGCTCGAGGAATTGCAGCGTATCTACAAGACAAGGAGATCATACCCTTTTGGTATACAAACGTACGTTCGATCTCGCGAATGGACACGCGCGGGGTCTTTCGACGCGAGCGTCGCGTTTTCGACAGAGCAGGAGCCTGCACAACATGCACTTTGTCTCAGGAGTATCGGGCCCATCGCTGATCGTTGGAAGGACTCACCTTGGGCAAGCAGCAATCCTTGATCTGAAAGTGCGCACAGATCTCGGCGACCGCGGCGCAGCTCTTATTGCCAAGGATCTTGGCCATTTCGCAAAAGTTGCCCGCACAGATGAAATACGCACGTGCACAGAGAATCCTCGTGGCATCGATCGTCACACAAGACACGTCCTTCCTTGCCCCCTCGTGGAGCTCGTTTGTCCGAGGAAACAATCATTGCGACAATTGCGTCCTCGTCTCATCACTGTCCCGTTGTCCTTGAGGCTCCTCGCAACCGCATTTTGTCCCACGATTGTCTACGAACGACAGAGGTTCACGAGAGAGTGCTGCTCGGCGACGCAAGAGACGACGCGCAGGACCGTCACCAGCCGTGGCGACTTGACGCATCCATGATAGTCACAGTCGTACACAAAACAACGTCGACAAAAGGGGCCTAGACACACAGTCACACGCGCAGGATCACAACCAATGGTGCTTTTTCTCGTACGACGCGATGATCCGGTACCGAAATAAAGAATCCGACGTACTGCGAAAGGAATCCGCGAGCTTTTCAGACTCCGTGTCCGCGTCCGGTTCACAGGATACCGACGGTATATTTGTTTTACGTCAAATCAGCAGGATTTCCCGATTGAAAGCAGCAGGGTACCTCAGGGTTGGACCAGCATGATTTAAGATTATAATTACGAGTCAAATCAGCAAGGTTTTAACGAAATCAGCATGCTGATTTCGTGATCGTATTTTGACCTTAAAACGCTAGGTGTGTGTACCCCCCCCCCCTCCTGAGCTAATTTCCGTTGTCGGAACATGTTTGGCAGTTGCCAGCGCCATGCTGACCTCGGACGTTGCAGAGACAGTAATATGTTTTGCTGCTCTTTGAAATCAATGAATTTCGAATGTCCATTCCACCTGTTCGCGAAATAAGCCCATGCGATTATTGAAAATAGCCAGCTCCGATGACATCACGTTCCCCCTGATACCACTGAGAAGGGGATAATACGGGACGCACTGTATGTTAAAAGTGGCCGACGCTCAAGCTCGCAAGGACGTCGCACACTGTTTTTTTTAATCTAATTTAATCACTTTTACATTTTCACTTCATTGGAAAGTTTTCTTTTCGTGTAGTTGTCTCGCTTGGAGAACTGTTGCGCTTATTGCAGTGGATTGTCTTTATCGTTTCGGTTTCTCTTGGTGGTTCTAGTTAAGCATTACGTTGTGCTATGTGGCATTAGTGGAGATAACTTTGATTAATAGACGTTAAGTTTGATTTAAATTATTGAAGTCTATTTTGTATGATAACTGATCGCATAGTACGCTATTGTATATAGCTGCAAACGCGTAAGGCTCTCGCAAGATGTCTGGAAGACATAAGTCGGAACTGATTATGAGCCCAAGGTAGCTTAAAATTTCAGTATTTCCACTCGATTTACAACAAAAGAAAGCAATAAAACTATCCTTCTTGCTTAAACTTCCCAGATACTTAATACTAACGTCCGAACCATCACCAAACACTTCATAGAACACTTCCCGAAATATCTCAGGATGCTCCCAACTCCAGTAGTTCCAGATGACTGTCGCTACGCTCACTTAAGCGCTCACTTAACGACCTTCCTATATTAGACTTGGTTTTACTATAGGGATGTTTGGTAGGGTTGCTGTGAGGCTGCGGACAACTGTTCTCAAAGAGGAAAATTATAATCTAAGTATTTCTAGGTCCTATATCTACTTCAAACACTTTTTCACCTACTACTTCTTGGTTACTTCCGTTCTGGTTTCAATACTCGATAGTTACTTCTTAACCAGCTGGAGCACCTTATACCCTTTCAATAACTGACCTACATCTGTTTAGCCCATAATTGAAATCCCACTTCACCACAAAGGAATGAACAGAGAGATTCCGAAAAGGAAACAATGGGCAAAGCAAAATGTTAAGAGTCGGGAATGATGCAAATGCTCACTTCGATTATGGATCGGCTAGATAGAATCGAATGCTCTCGGGGAGAAATAACGAGATAGATAGATAGAGAGAGTTGCTGTCCACGCTACAAAGGTAGACACTAGGATGTTCATGGCCTTCCTTGATGATATCGCTGAAGAAAAAAGGCCTTTCTTGACCAGATTACAAGAATACAAAGTTTAAAAAAATATGCCATGCCGGAAATAATGCACTCTCAAGAGGAAGGTCCCCAGTTGGTGGATATGGATATGATGGAGAGGATCCACATATAATCATCAGCAAAATGAGAATGCCGTCCAAGCTAACATACCAGTGCAGGGTTTTGGTATGGTGAGAGCACCGCTACCGAAGAGAAGAGGTTACAGATAAGACCGTTTGACGGGACATTAAAGGGTCTTGGTTCGTGTTTTCAAGCCTGGGGACGGAAATGTTTGAGGCAAATTAGCCTCGCAGAAGCGACATGTGGTTTTCAGTGGCCGGAAGACGTGAAAGTGGACTTGCTGGGTTATTATCTCGCCGGTTCAGCGAAATAGTATTACAATCGACAGGTTGTGGACCTACCATAATCACACACTTGTGTGCAAAAGCCGAGTGCGGCCGTCGTTATCTTTTCTGCTAATTGGAAGCATGGTGGTGCAAAACACCTTCCCTGTGGTACATTATGGACATGATGTTGTGCGTTTTCAATGTACAAGATAACACCTGCGCAAGGGATGAAATTGTTCACCAGCAGGAAGAGTCCAGACCGGTCATTGTCGGACCATTATCTGTATTTGATTGCTGTTGAGGAAGCAGTGGGTACCAATTGTGTGTCGTTGGTGCTGAACAATGTGATTTATCACGCCTCACAGGAGATGAGGCCGATACTCATCTCCAAGTTTGACCACACCAGACCTGACAATCTACGCCAAGCCGAGGAATTGTGCCAGTTCACGCAGACATTGGAATGTGATAACAGAGGACCAAGGGAAAACAATACTGGAACGTTCATATGGTGTTCGGAAGGCTATATAAAAACGCAAAGACGAAGACGTGTTATGCTTGCGGTGAGAAAGGACATGTCAAATGGACGTGTCCGAAAAAGTCGAAGAAATAAGATTGTCGTTTTGGTTTCTCTACGCCTATGTAACGTGCGGAAATAAGGAGACACTGTTGAATATTAGTAATGTTTTGTTACGTGAAAACGATAGCCCGAAACATATTGTCGAATGGAGTTCTAGAAGATGAAGGGTATGGTCTATCGTACGTAAACGAAAAAAGAGCCCTGGTGAAACGAGATAGTTGAAAAGATATTGTGGATGTGAAAATGGACGACAACGTCCTAACGATTGACGTGAAAGTTAATCGTTCGAGAGGAAATTTTGGAGATGTCGTGATGGCTGCGATTGAATCAAACGACGACGAGTTTCAGAGCGATCAAGACATCCAAAAGGTAACTCCCATGCATTTTCACACAAGTATGGGTCATTTGAATTATGATACCATTGTTAAAATGGATAAGTCCCAAATTACGGCATGAAGATTACCGATTTTAGAAGGCAAGACTGTATTACGTGTGCAGAGTGAAAACAGTCCAAGAATGCGCAGTAGAAATAAAAGGACTGTGTAGAGCATGGAGCAGTGGCCAGGATTGGAGAGTTCATTTACTCCGACCTAAAGGGTCCAATAACGCGGATAGGAAACCGTTATCTTGTGAATTTCATCGACTACAAAAGTAATTACGTGAGAATTTTCTTGGCGAAAAACAAAGACATGGCTGCAAAGAAATTTGAGCTCTTTCTGGCATTTTTCGAGCGAAGGTTCGAATGCAAAATTCACGTGCTGAGAACTGATGGTGGTGCAGAGTATAAAACATTGGATTAATTTTGCAAGAGGTCTTGTAGCCGGTGCGTAAACGCATGATGCTATCGCACAGAGGAAGACTTTCCTTGAGAGGAGATTCGCCGCTACTTAGCCGATAAGCCCTTATAAAAGGGCTTAGTGTGAGATAACTCTCTCGCTCGGGGCCAAGATTTACCCAGTTTCCGGTTAGCTCACGCTAACACTTAAGCTTAACTCTTTCCCTAAATAGGGAGTAGCTAGGGGAAGCACTCCCCTACTACAACACTCACAGCACGCTCGACCTTGCGATCGAGCGTCTAGCTGGGTTTAGTGTTAATTGGAAACTGATTTTTATTTATTATACAATTAGCCTAAATTAATAAACTAATGTAAACTATATGTAATACTAAGTAGAACTTACTCAATTTGTACCTATCCGAAATGTAATGTACACCACCTGTGTACCAACACGTGGCAGGCTGCCACTCCTTCACTAAGGGCTCTCGCCCTGATTGGTTAAAACAACCAATAGGTCCAAACCTTTCGGACCGGTCAATACCTGTGGAGAAGCGTGCCCAAAATTTGGCACACTTCTGGTCAAGTTTAGTCAATGCATTTGGTCTAATTTCGGATTGGTTTAAACAAGGGGGGCTTTTCAGCCTATCAGACTCAAGAAGTGTCAAGAACGCAAGTTTTGGTGAGTCACCCGACTTTGGGTATTTCACATATTTTTGTGTGGGTACATTTAGGGACTATAGGGTAGTAGTATTTTAGTTGTGGTTTTTCCAAGTAAGAGGCTTTTGGTTGTGGTTTTACCTTTTAGGACAGATGTTATACCTTTAAGTAAGGAAATCTTTTAGCTTTTGAATAAGTGGCTGAAACCTCTTCTGGTCTTGGTTCACACCACAGCTAGGGTTCGCCGTTCTTCCCTTTTCGTACGCTAGTCGCCTCCGCCCGCCGCGGAGTGTTTGGGGGCAGAGGGTCGAATTATCCCCTCTCGCCCATTATACCCGGTCTGGACGCGCCGCACGCGCACTTTGGCCCACCGGAGGTCCCTCGACGGGAGTACGATTTGGCGATCTCAACACCTCAACTCAAGTACGTTTGGAACGTGCTATTCACTGGATTGGTCTTGGCGTGGAGATATCGTTTGTGGAGTTTCACGAGCATATTGGGTCTTTACGCGGACATATTGGCTTGTTTTAATATTGGTTGGAAACTAGACCGGTTTTGGTCTTATTTCGTATTGGTCAGGGGCTACACCGGAACGGTCGGTCTACCCTCTATTATTTCGTATTGGTCAGGTCTTGATCGTTTGGACGATCGACCTATTGGAAGTTATCTCTTGGAAGTGTTTTTGGTCTGTTTGTGTCTGGGGTGAGGAGTTCCGCCCCAGAGATACCTACCCAGATCAGTCTTCTATGTTCAAGACCGCTTCGATCCAATCTACGATCCCGATCCACCGAGTGTGTAACTAGCCCATTCCATCGGGTACACAAGGTGAGATGGACACTAAACAATCGGACCAAGTGGGTTCTGATGACGACCGGTCGTTTGATTGCAGCGTACGATCGGACCAGATCTCGAGTGGTGGTCCGCGGAGTACCCCCTCCGAAAGTTGGAAGGCTGGGCGCGATGGTGCTAGTCAGGTTATCGATGCTAATGTTTTCGATTTCGAACTTGACTCCACCACAATGGTGCGCGTTCCCGGATCACTTGGTGATAGTGGATATCACCGTGCTGATATTCCATCAAAAATTGGATTCGAAGATTTGAATGATTTGAATATGGAGTCGTTCTGGAGAGGACGTAATGAAAGGCTATCGCCTTACGTTCTCGTTGTTGATAAAGATGGCGGTGTCCGATCTGGCCTGGCGGAGGACAAGATCGGGATTAATAAGGTTTTTCCTCCCCAAAAGGCTCCCACCGGAGCCGATCGGGACTATAGCAGGTATTGCTATAGTTCCGGAAAGGTTCAGGACCAAGGTCCTGATCCTATGTGTATGAATGAAAAAATTGATGGAAAACTAAAAGATGAAAATTACTTGGAGGATGACTGGAACGATCCGGTCTACCTCCCTAAAGTCCCCAAGGTACCCAAGGTGCCCAGAAAAGGGCTGGGAATGCCACCCGACGAAGACGACTTCGAAGAAAAGTCGAAGGTCGGGGATGAGGCTATCACCGAACAAGACCTGGACAAGATGTATTATGTTTTTGAATTGAAGCGATTTGTTCTCCAAAACCAGGTCTTTCGGGTGTTGGACCTCCATATCCCCGACCGTCTTCTCGGTCCCACTACCGAGCCGATCCAGAGTGATCGACCATTACTGCTCGTCAAGAATTTGGTGGCGATGTTGGAGGAGGTTGGCATTAAAATGCAGAACCCCGCCGGTGTCAATAAATTGTTTGAATTTGATGCTTGGAGACTGGTGGCGTCGATGTCGGACCTCCACGACCGTTTGGTGCCACTGGTGGGGGCGGTTCACCGCCCAACTCCCACCACGGCAATGAAGGTCGCCGAAGCCTCCACAGAGCTTGTTGACATTGGTTCCGATGATGACTCGATCTACCAATCTCCACCGGATTCTAACAGCTCATCCGAGTTGGAGACCGGTGTCGAGCGGATGACCATGGGGGTGGACCATGCCCGGTCTGAACAAAAAAGGGACATGCGGCAGCAAGGGGCTGCTTGCCAGTCGGGGCCCCAGCGAGCCCCACAGGCCTCAGTTCCGCAAAAGGAGGGTATCAACACGTTGCCCATGACGCCAGCCAACGTCCAAGCCATGTTTGAGACGATGATGCAACGTTTCATGGAAGAACGGGTTAGACCACCTATGCGCCCACATGTCCAAGACCGTTCAACCTGTCAAAGTGTCAATGTTTGCAAAGATGTGGATATGGAATCGGTAACATCTATGGATAAGCCTATTAGAAGTGATAAACCAACCGGCAAGGGAAGGCGCAAGCCGCAACCGGCAAGACCGCGTAGACCAAGCAAGACAAGTGACTGTGATATGGAGTCGGTCGGTGGTCTTGACGACCATGGTGGGTCAGATGGTACAGGCGCAGGCAAGGTGCGCAAGGCTAACCTAGCCTCCACTACTGCCTACGACTTTGGATCTGCTGCGATTCCGCGCATCCGTATGGCCGCGACGACCGACCTCAAGGACTTCACCGGCAAGGATGCTGATGAAGACCAGGCCCGGTCTTGGTTCAGTTGGGTCAAGTCTGCTTTCCTGCGAGACCATACCCCAAAAGCGAACGTTGTTTAATCTTCCGGGATTTGTTAAAAGGACCGGCTGCGAACTGGATTCAACAGTTGGGTCGGGGTGTCCGGTCTGACTGGGACCTGTTATGTGCGGAGTTTGAAGGTCAATATTGTAACTCCGGATTTTCAAGCGCCCGTAAGTACCACCATATGCAGAAGCGGGCCGACGAAACACCGATCGAGTATTTGCATCGGTTGAACGTGGCTGCACTTCGCGCCGGCATAACAATCAAAGAGAATAACCCGCCGAACGGTGCCTCCTTAGAACATGTGGGTCACTATATTAGTACCCTTGAAGATCAAGAACTGGCGGACCAGCTTACTCTACTGCGTCTTAAGGATGCGGGAGAAGTCTAACAGACCCTGCGGACGTTACAACAGTCGCGTAGTATGAGAGCGAAGACCGCTGGTGGATCAGGTCGCTATCGTTCCAAGACCCAGACTGATCCGGTCAAGAGACCTTGGACCAGACCGACCCGAGCGGTCAAGGCAATTGTAGCTGATGACAGCACGGGGTCAGATAGGGAAAGTGGAAGTCCATCCATCCAGGAGTCATCGGATGAAGACCAGTATCGTTACGTCTATGTTGCGGGACTTGCCCCGAAGACCAAGTAGAAGTCCGACCAGGTGGACCGGAAGGGAAGGAACGGAAGCAAGTCCGATCCAGACCGACCTCGTCAGAAGTGCGCCCACTGTGGGTCGAGCAAACATGATGGTACAAACTTCTGGAAGAAGATGGTGCGCAAGAAGTGCGAGAGACGCGGCCACCCGACGGACCACTGCCTCTTCGTATGCAAGTCATGCGGAGAGATCCACGAGGCCGGACACTGCAAGATTGAAGAATTTTTTAACATGATACGCAAGTGGTACGTGCCGGACAAGCACGCGGGGATGCTGCCGCCGGACGCAAAGAAGATGTTAAACTAGAACTCTCGCCAGGTTGTAATCTGGATCGAGCCGAGCGTTCTACGGTTCACATCTATGCATATGTCGGCAAGGAGGATAAGACCGACAATACACGTTCTATTCCAAATTGCGTCGACCGAGACCATCCGGTCTACAGTCTGAAGACCGATGAGTACTCCCGGACCAAGGTGGTTATGCAGTTGGACTTGCTTCCTGGAGAATCCCGCGGATACTGGAAGTATCACGCGCCTGATAAACGGTTCAAGCAGGCGAAAGCCTGTGGCAAGATAAATAACCAGAAGGCGACGATGTTGTTCGACTCTGGAGCTGAAGTATCGATAATCGACTCCGCCTCTGCTCGTAAGGTCGGATGTCGTATAGACGATACCCAGAGACAAGAATGCGTCGGGATCGGCGGAAACTCTTATATGATCGAAGGAAGAACACGTGTGAAAATTACTTTGTCGGGATCGCTGGTCTACTTTTTCAGCGCTTGGGTTGGAAAGTTGGCTGGTCAAGACGATTTACTAGGAATGGATTTCATGGTCCCAGCTGGTATTCGCCTAGACCTGTCACATGGAGTGCTTACGCTCCCGGATGAGGTCCAGGTCCAGTTGGCTGGTCGAAGACTTCTGTATGGTTCGTATACCGATCTGGTCCGGTGGGATCAAGACCTCACTATCCCAGTCGGTCGATCTGCGGATACCCCGATCGAGAAAGGTTTCCTTTCGAGGAAGTTATGTTTGACCAGGGGCGATCGGTGGGTCTCGACCTTCGTAAAGAGTGCTGGTCGACGTGATTTTGTCCGTGTTACCAATATCGGTGACAAGCCGCTGACACTGGACAATAACAATATTGTCGGCATGTGGTTAGCAGAAGGGAAGGTACCAAGGAAGATGGGGTTCGTCTCGATTGGGTCGAGGCGGTATGTCGAGTGGCAAAACCTGGCGTACCAATCGACCACCGATCTTATCAGCGATGATGGGTCGGTGGAAGAGGATACCTCACCTTTAGTGGAAAGACCAAGTTATGTCACCCCAAAAAAAGATGTTGGTCCGAAGAAAGGCGCCGCAGTCACCAGGAACGGTGGACCATCAAGTAGACGATCCAAGGTTAGTCAACGTGGTGTCAGCACAAGACCAGGCGACAGCGGAGCAAGAAACGGAAAAAGGGGAACATGAAATTGCTAGGTCGGAACATGACGGTATTCCTAATCAGACCAATATCAGTGAAGGAAAGCCCGTCGATCAAGACCAGGGGCGTTCAGCCGGTCCTGATGGTCTAGGTGATATCACCCCAGAAGATGAACAAGTCTGTATACATGAAGGCGGGGAACAGTACATTCAGGAGCTGGAAAGCCAAATGTCAGTCCTCCCTGAAGTGTCTGACGACTCTCCCGAAGTTACAATGGATTATTTACAAGTGGGTGATCAATACCTTAACAGTCCAGACCAGATCGAGCAGTTGAAGAATATCATATGGAAGAAAAGACATCTGCTGATCGGAAAAGGCAATGCCTTACCACCTGCAGCCCGTGGTGCGATTTGCGATATTGACGTTGGAGATGCCAAGCCGATTGTTCAGCGATGTCGACGCGTGGCGCCACAGTACCGTGAAAAGCTTTCTGATCTCATTAAAGGACTGTTGGGCACCAAGATTATTATACCGTCGACCTCGCCATGGGCCTCGCCGATCGTAATTGTTATCAAGAAGAACGGCGTCGACATTAGGTTGTGCATCGACTATCGGCTGGTAAATCGGTTGACTAAACTCATGGTTTACCCGATGCCGCTGATTAATGATCTGTTGGAAGACCTCGACAAGACCTTGTGGTATTGTTCGCTGGACATGGCGAGTGGATTTTGGGTGGTCTCGATGACTGATCGAGCCCGTGAGATTTCCGCATTTGTGACACCGTTTGGTCTTTTCGAGTAAAACCGTATGCCGTTCGGTCTGAAGAACGCACCCCAGATCTATCAAACGTTGATAGACAACGCACTTTACGGGCACTTCAAAATCAAGACCGATCGGGACCCTGCCGAAAGTTATGATGTGTTTACAGAGGGTGAACCCGATCCGGAAAGAAGACCGTCCGTTCTAGGGAGGCGGTCGTACATCGACGACATTCTGATACCTGCCTCGTCATGGAACGATCTGTGCGAGAAGGTTGAACGATTGTTGGAGACATGCGACCGCTGGAACCTATCTATCAGCGCCATAAAAAGTTTTTGGGGTATGTCCAAGGTCGCCTATTTAGGTCATATGGTTTCGAACAATGGTCTAGAGGCTAATCCTAAGGACCTGGATTCGTTAAGCAACCTCCCTTTTCCCAAGTCTCTGAAGGCAATGCAGTCCTTCCTAGGAAGTTTAAACTACTACAGCCGCTTCATCGAAGATTTTGCTATCTACGCGGCTGTGTTGTATGAGCTCCGGTAAGTGGACTACCGTATGTTGCGCGAAGAGGACCGGGCAACTTTACATGGGGGCGCCGACTCTGGTCTTGTTGCAGATTGTCCGCAAGTGGAGGCCGAAGACCATATGAAGCGTGCAAAGTTTGCTTTTGGTATGTTGAAGGTTAAGATGGCGACGGCACCGATTTTGAAGCATTTTGATCCCGAAAAGGTCCCGACCATTATTGTATATGCTAGTCAGTGGGCCATTTCGGCCACTCTAGTACAAGATCACGATGGTGTGTACCATCCGGTCACGTTCACGAGCAGAACGCTGAAGCCAAATGAAGTGAACTATGGAATTGTCGAGAAAGAAGTTCTGGCGTTGCTACGAATTCTGGATGTGTGTTACAAACTGCTGGTCGGCCGACCTATAAAGGTCCTGTCTAGGCGGTCTACTTTGGACTGGCTATTATCAGCCAATGGGGTGGACGGACGTCTAGGCAGATGGTCGGCGGTCTTGTAGCAGTGGACCCTTGAGGTCGTTAAGTGCACCAGGGGCGAGGAAGAGATATTGGGCACATTAGCTGCCAGTATCACCCCTCGTTCTGAAGTGGACGAGGCATTGATATCGATTGCCCCGAGGAAGCAACCTCGGCAGTCAGTTTCGAGACCGCCACCGACCGTCGACCATGATGAAGAGCTCTTGGTATTAAGTTTTGACGGATCGGCAAGCGTGAAGAAGAAGTTCGGCGCCTATAGTGCCATAGTGTGGAAGTTGCCACAATGGTCTATAGTTGCAGCCGCTGATGATTTCACGCCGGATATTACGGTTAACGAGGCGGAGTACCGAGGTCTACTTCTATGTCTGGACCTGCTGTTGTCGCAAGAGAAGGGGCGAGTCATGTCATCATATGTAGTGACTCGAACCTAGTGATCAGGCAGGTCACCGGAGATATCGACTGCAAGGCCCCAAGACTAAGGACGCTAAATGATCGGGTAATGAAGGCATTGAAAGACCGTCCCAACCACGAGCTGTTGCACATGAAACGGGACTGGAACAGAAGTGCCGACTACCTCGCGACCGAGGCCATGCAAGACCAGACCGGGGCTACGATCACCGAGGAGACCGTTCTTGGTGAATTGATGAATATAAACAGGCTCCCCGAGGTGATCGGACCCAAGAACGCTCCGGACCAGGTGCATGTGATGGTCGCGACTAGACCGAAAGCTCGGAAGTCCCACCAACCGTTCCCGAAGGAACGGTTGAGTGAATCTGTTGTGCAATGACTAAGGGCAGAACGGATCCTTAAGGCGCAGGACGAAGAAGAATGGATTGTGAAATTGAAGACCTACCTGCGCGGTGAATTGTCTAAGTTGACGAATGGTCAAGCGAAAGAATGTGCCCAGATCGCAGACAGTTACGAAGTGGATGAGGATGTTTTACTATATTACTGCCGCGATGCCGACCAAGACAGTGCAGACCGGGACCGATTGGCGAAATTGGTGATACCTGAGTTGCTGCAGACGGATGTCCTCCATCACTACCATGTGAGTCTAGAAGGGGGACATCGGGGCATAGGCAGAACGTATCACAAGATCAGGTCCCACTTTCACTGGAGAGGTCTTTTCCGAAGTGTACAGAAATATGTGCGTTGTTGTACGGATTGCGAGACCGGAAATGGTATACCGGTAATCAAGGGGCGATCGCCCGGAAATATCGAAGCTACCTACCCTTTCCAGGTCATAGCGATGGACCATATACCGTCGCTGCCTAAATCGACATATGGCAATACTGAGTTGTTGATCTGGGTAGACCTGTTCACCGGTCTAGTTATTGCGAAGGCAAGTGCGTCCCGGTCCGCCGAGCAGATCGCCAAAAGTTACGAAGAATGTGTGTTCCGAAGGTTCGGCGCCAGCGAGGTCATCAGACACGACCGAGAACCCGGTTTCATGGCCGAGGTGTTCCGGTCGTTTAACAATAGGCTGGGCAAGAAACAGAGCGCGACGATGGCATATCGTCCGCAAGCGAATGGATCGGCAGAACGTATGGTACAAACTATTACAAGATCAATCAAGATGTACGTTGCCGATCCAGACCAGCGCAATTGGGACGAATACGCAGAAAGGCTGGTGTTTGCACTCAACTCGTCGACCGATCGGGTCCGAGGAGAAACGCCTTTTTATCTTGCGTATGGATGGGACCCCCGGTCCACTCTTGAAGCCGCGATACCTATTGGATGCACTCGGACCCGCAATCGTTATGCTCGACGTTGGCGCATGCAGGTCCATAAACATTACCAGCATGCAAGAGAAATTGTCAACGAAAAGTTACGTCAAGCTACACAAGACCGGGCAGACCGGAACAACGACCAGGTCCAACCCCACGGTAAAGAACCAGGAGCGAGGGTATGGTTGTACCTAGACCGAGTGAAGGAGGGCTATGCGAAGAAGCTGGCTCACATGTGGCACGGTCCTTTCCGTGTTGCCGGGCTGATTGGTGAACACGCTGCCCGTCTAGTAACAACCGGCACGGACTACAAGGTCTTCCCGATCGTACATGTGTCCAAGTTAAAACTGGTACGAGAGTTTCCTGATCGTCCCAAAATGCCCTGTCTAGTAGACGAGGCAGAACGGTTTGATTTCGATGAAGCATTACCGCCGGAGGACAGTTGGGAACGACCGCTGGAGAAGGACGAATTTGAAGTGGAAAAGGTCTTAGATGTCCGATCGGTCAAGAAGACCAGGTTCGGCCGGACCCACCGAGAATATCTGGTCCGATGGAAGGACTATGATGAAACAACTTGGATCGATGAGTCCGACCTGAACTGTGGAGCACTACTACGAGAATTCGAACGGGACCGAGTCAGTCGGAACCGTTTCGCAGTGATGCAGACCCATGAAGACCAAGACCAAGACATGCAGTAGCATCGGTCTTCCCGACCGGTGTGAAGAGGTGGAAGGTCTTGTGTCTTGTGTATTTTGTATTGTGAATATATGACGAATTGGAATAGTGGAGTGACGAACGTGGATTGTTTTCTCACGATGTAAGTGGAACGGTTGGTGATAACGTGTCTAGTGCAACTCTGGAGAAAGTGGTGGAATTAGCTCAAGTGATTTGATGACCGAATATGTGAAAAAGAACGATGATATATATTAAGTGTTATCTGGTCGACTACTTACGACCTCACTCGCCATCACCCCACAGACGGCCGACGGTCAACGACGGATGATTTTCAACTTGGTCCTGGTACTGGTCACGCCAAGTTTCCGGTTGGTCTAGTTGGACCAAAGCATCCTTGAGGTCCAAGACCGGTGTAGTGTACCCAAGACCGGGGTACCATGTGCCACCGTCAGCCAGTGGCCGGGTCCTCTCGACGCGACGCCGCGGCATATGAAGTACAACTGGATATAAGAACACATCGACGTCGCACTCGTGGGCCAGCATCCCGTCCAAAACATATTGGCACAGGGACTGCCAGGCCTCACCCGCTCTGATCCGACGCCGCTTGCGCTTGTTCTGGATGGTCGCCAATCCAGGGTCTTGCCGAACTCGTTCCGGGGGAAGCACCAGATAGTGGGATGCCTCCCAGATGGCTTGATCGTGAGTCTTGTTAAAATATTTCACCCGAGTCATGAAAGCATTGGCCCACGGAGTCGAGTGGAAGATGAACCCCAGCTTGGGATGCTCGAAAATCTTCCACGGCTCGTCAGCGTACAAGCAGGAGATCTGTGCCGACGTGATCAAGTCCGGCCGCCATTCCGACGCGGCAGGAACTTTCTTCGCCGTCGGGAAAATCCAATGGTCTGGACGAGAGAAAAACCGGGCCAGGAGCTGCTTGGTCAGGGTGGACCGGCGTAAACAACCGATCTGCGCTGGTGACCGCGGCAAAGTATCCTCACGCGTTCGTGGCGGAAGGGAAGAAGTGTCGATTGCCACGTTGGCCAACAAAGCATCTTTGTGGATCTTGGACGTCCCAGGCAAGACCGTAGGTGTTGACTTTGTCGACGCATGAGGTGGTGGAACGCCACCACGCGGACCGGTCTTCTTGGTCTGCTCCGAAGTCGATGCAAATTGAACAAAACTTTCATGTGGACTTGTTCGCGACTTGGTTGGGATGGGGACAGAAAACTCCGAATCACCGGAGTCTTCGCCGGAGTCATCCCAGGACAAGACCTCTGAATACTTGGCACGGTCAGCACCGGCGGTCGAGGGCGCGCGATTTTTGGAAATGTTACTGTCGTCATCCTCGTCCAAGCTTGGGCCCACGAGAAGCGCCTGCGTCTTGGCTCGCTTATGGGGCACCGCACGCTTCCCTTCGAGCTCAGGGTCACGCGCTATGCCCCGCTCCCTCGAGCTACCCGGAGCGTCCGCGCGCTTCTTTGATTTGTGTGGAATTTCGGGCTGGAGAATTTCGGCCAATGAACGGCCTTGGTCTTGGTCCCGGTGTAGGTCCACCAAGGCGGCCGACGCAGACCGGTCTACGCTGGAGGCAGCAACCGGATGCTGACGAGGACGCAACAGGTCAACCAAGCGCTGATGACATTCTTTCAATACCGCCCGACGACCGTTCGCTGCCTGCGTCCAATCGTTCGACTTGCGTTCACAAGACCGGACATCCTCGGTCTGGTCTTGAATCGAAATTCGGAGCTCGGTGAGACGCCTCTCGAGATCGTCGCTTTGAGCACTCAACGTGGTCTGGTCCAGCAGGCCTTCTGCTTGCTGTTGTTGGACCAGCACAAGCTGCTCCCGGAGATGAAGCTGATGAGCTTCCAAGCGGGTCAGCTTGTTGCGCGCGGTTATGAGCCCAGTAAAAACCTGACGCAGCTGGAGGTCATGCGTGTTCGACTGCCGATCGGCGGCAAGAAGGGCATTGATCGCCGTGCTGATGGCAGGAGGTATACGGGCTGGAGGTATACGGGCTGAAGACAAACGAAGGTTAGAACAGGTCCAAGGTGAAGACCGGACATGCATGCTTACGTTGTGTCGCCTGTTGAGCAATCTGCTCCTGGAGACGTGAGATATCTTCAAGTGCGTCTTGCAACTGCGCGACGGTCCCGGTCTGATGCCCTGCCGATGTCTGAGGTGCAGTAGAACGATGGGAGATTCCAGACCGGACCGACCGGACGGGCGAAGTGACATGCGATGACGTGGTATGCGAGCTGCCTACAAGAACGGTCGTTAAGGAAATGCAAGAAGTTCAAGTCCAGCGGTGCAAGTACCTGTAACGGATGAAGAAGATGGTTGCTCCATGTCGGAAAAGTCCGAATGACCAAGGTTTAACTGAATTTGATGGACGAGGTCAGACCGTTGTCGTTGTGCGACACGGTCTGACTCGGGGGCGGCTGTGGAGAAGCGTGCCCAAAATTTGGCACACTTCTGGTCAAGTTTAGTCGAGGCATTTGGTCTAATTTCGGATTGGTTTAAACAAGGGGGGATTTTCAGCCTATCAGACTCAAAAAGTGTCAAGAACGCAAGTTTTGGTGAGTCACCCGACTTTGGGTATTTCACATATTTTTGTGTGGGTACATTTAGGGACTATAGGGTAGTAGTATTTTAGTTGTGGTTTTTCCAAGTAAGAGGCTTTTGGTTGTGGTTTTACCTTTTAGGACAGATGTTATACCTTTAAGTAAGGAAATCTTTTAGCTTTCGAATAAGTGGCTGAAACCTCTTCTGGTCTTGGTTCACACCACAGCTAGGGGTCGCCGTTCTTCCCTTTTCGTACGCTAGTCGCCTCCGCCCGCCGCGGAGTGTTTGGGGGCAGAGGGTCGAATTATCCCCTCTCGCCCATTATACCCGGTCTGGACGCGCCGCACGCGCACTTTGGCCCACCGGAGGTCCCTCGACGGGAGTACGATTTGGCGATCTCAACACCTCAACTCAAGTACGTTTGGAACGTGCTATTCACTGGATTGGTCTTGGCGTGGAGATATCGTTTGTGGAGTTTCGCGAGCATATTGGGTCTTTACGCGGACATATTGGCTTGTTTTAATATTGGTTGGAAACTAGACCGGTTTTGGTCTTATTTCGTATTGGTTAGGGGCTAGACCGGAACGGTCGGTCTACCCTCTATTATTATGTATTGGTCAGGTCTTGATCGTTTGGACGATCGACCTATTGGAAATTATCTCTTGGAAGTGTTTTTGGTCTGTTTGTGTCTGGGGTGAGGAGTTCCGCCCCGGAGATACCTACCCAGATCAGTCTTCTATATTCAAGACCGCTTCGATCCAATCTGCGATCCCGATCCACCGAGTGTGTAACTAGCCCAATCCATCGGGTACACAAGGTGAGATGGACACTAAACAATCGGACCAAGTGGGTTCTGATGACGACCGGTCGTTTGCTTGCAGCGGACGATCGGACCAGATCTCGAGTGGTGGTCCGCGGAGTACCCCCTCCGAAAGTTGGAAGGCTGGGCGCGATGGTGGTAGTCAGGTTATCGATGCTAATGTTTTCGATTTCGAACTTGACTCCACCACATATCCAAGACTGTATACTTATCCAGGACTGTCGTGAACGGTCACTGTATACTTATCCAGTACTGTCGTGAACGGTCAGACATCACGTGATTGGCCAAAAACTCCATTCGAAAATCCCGTTATAATTTCATCCAAAATCACAAAATCAGGCATGCCATGTTATCATGCACAAAAACATCACTTTCAACACTCTCCCTTGATGGTTACGTGCATGTTCCATCCGTGTCCAGAAGTCTGAGCCCATCCAAAACGCGGTGGTTCCACTTGCATCCTTGAGATTTCTGCCGCATGCGCTCGCCGTAGCTCCTCCACCGTCGGGAGCTTGTCCCTCTTACGTTTTTCGTGTTGGATTCCAAGCTCGTCTTGCTTCTTCTCCATTGATGTCATCATATTGTTCTGATCTTGCAACGGCTCATAGTTTCCTGCAGCGGGAGAATGTATCACGTCAGCAATAGTCATTACTCCTACTCGTTCCTCCGCCTCACTAGTGTCAGTATCCTGTGTATCTTCATCGGCTTCACTTCTACGCTGTACCTCGTTCGTAGTCGATTCCTTCTTGTCTTCATTCCCATAGGTCGCTGTGGCTGGTGTTCGACTCTTAAGATTCTCTTGAAGCTCTTCAATTGCACGCGCATGCGACTTCTCAAGAGCTTCTACTTCAGTAGAATGCAATTTTACGAGACTCTCCTTCTCTTTTCCTAATGCATCAATTTTTGTCTGCAATAGATGCAGCTTCTTTGCATTCTTCTTTCTACCCTTCTTCAACTTTCCACACATCATAGCTTGGTCCAATTGACACTGCAGCTTCTTGAGCTCGTCCATCGTTTCTTTCACTAGTGTTTCGTTCTCCACTTTCTTCGACGCTAGCTGCGTCTGCAACGTCTGGATTTCTTGCGTCTGGGCGTCCTCGTTCTCCGTTGTCTTGGTCGAGAGCGTGTCCATTGCACGGGTCAATTGACCCTGCAATTCTTCCACCTCCTCGAGATGTATGCGTACCAGACGTTCTTTGTCGGCATTCAAACTCTCCATTTCTCGTCGCAACGACTCGAGTTCCTCAGCTTTTCTCGCTGCACTGTCTACCATCCGTTGAATCTCCTGGTCGCTTTCACGTACGAGCTGCTCCATTGCCTGACATGCCTCGCGCTGTTGTTCTAAAAGAACCGCATCCTCTTCTTGTCTCGTCGCCTCTCTTTCCTTCACTCGTTTCATCTCTATCCTCATCGTTTCCAGCGCTGCACTCTCGTCTTGTAACGTTCTTTTCACTTCCTCAGCCTCTTTGCGAGCATGCTCGAGCTCACACCTTAGCTCTTGGATCTCTTTCTCGACTTGTTGCCACTTTTTCAGTTCTTCCTCAACCTCTCGAACGTCCTTACACCCTGGAAAAACGGCTGCAACCACGTCGTGAAGGTTCACTGTCTTTTGTCGGTCGTGAAACTCGGCCAAATTCTTTTGTTGCTGCGCAAAGGTGGCTTCGAGTTGATCCATTAATCCTTTCTTTGTACTTTCCATCTGTACTCGCGTTTCTCGCGCGACATCTTCAGGTAGATCCCTTCCGGCTGGATAAAATCACATTGGCATACTCGCCCTGCTTTCCATATCCCCCGACATATCGCTGCCGCTTGGGCGTTCTGTGCTTTTGCCTACGTGCCGTTTTCTCGTGGCGAGATGCTGGTGGATTCTCGTCATCCTGTGATTCGAACGAGTCATGATCGTAGACAGTCCAAGCCTCGAGACGTGGACTCTCCTTGCTATCGTCTTCACTGTCGAGAATATGATGTCGCCATCGCGTCCGTTGCGTCAAGAACGGACTCAGAGCAGCGCTAGTATCGTCCGATGAGACGGAGCTTTCCGTGTGGCTCGACACTCGACTCGATACGGGACGCGAGGTAGGAGGGGGCGTCGTGTCTCGCTCCATCCGCTCGGGAGTCGACACGACCTGTTGCTTCTGTCGTACTCTCCCTAGATCCTTATGTTCCGACGCTCGATCCGGCGGGCGCTTTTGTTGTCGCGTCTGCAGCTCTCGTGCGGTCGCTTCGTCCACGCGCGTCCCCTTGCGCTCCCGTCTCGCCTCGGCTTCGCGTTGCTTCCGCTCGTGGGGTTTGTTAATAAAGTCATCGTGGTAATAATCGCTATCCACTTTTTCACGATTCGAGTGGTGGTGCAAGAGCTCGGACGAGTGAACGTATTCACTCGCAACGTGCCGCTCGAACCCACCCAAGACATACCGAGAGTCATAGAACACGTGCACGGTGTTGCCCTGCTCGCCCGCTCGGGTCGACACGCGGGTAATGCGTCCAGGACCGCCTAATTTATTAATCCCAGGACAAGTACGCGAATCCACTTCGACCACTGTCCCTACTGGAAATACTTTGCCCTCGACGTCTCGCCGCGTGGATCTATCCGCAATCGTTTCCTCTGCTTTCTCTATCGAAACGGCGTCTCCAAGCGCGTCGTCGTCCCGTGTCAACCCCTGCACGACAACAGGTTGCGTACTAGCCTCATTCACTGTCCATCGTTCGCGCGTGCGTTGCTCTTCTTTAAGCGCCAGCGCCTCCAGACGTTCCTGCTCTTGATGCGTCTCGTGCTCTAGCGCATGAATCTTGATGGCGTCTTGCTCGACGTGATCCCGAAGCACCTAATGTTCCGCGAGCCAGCATGAGACATTTTCCGTGGCCATAGCGAGATATTCATGGAACTCCTTGTCAAGAGCCAACTTCTTGTCTCTGTGATTGCTTTGCAGTACTTGTTTTGCCGTAGCGCGAACATCGCATACGATATCCTTGTCCACACACTCGCCACTGATACGGCCATCCTTAATCAACTTGTTTATCGTCGAAAACGACACATGTCCAAGACGACGATGCCACAGCTCAGCAACGCTTTCAGCTATGTGGCACTCAGCACTCGACTCGACTTTCAGAATCATCATCATGCCGCGTCGTGATCCTGTTGCAACGACTTGTTCTCCCTTGCTCACAGTACACCCATTCCGTGATAGCTTAAATTTCATTCCACGTGATGTCGCCGCTGTTAATGAGAATAGATTATTGGTTAAGTCTTGAAAATGCAGCGTGTTCTCGAGCCGCGCATTTGTCCACTTTGTGCCGTTCCATATTCGAATAGCAACTGTTCCTTGTCCTAGCACTTTCAGCTGCGCGCTGTTCTTGGCACTTGAAATGTTGCGCTTCGTTGTTGCTCTGGTATACTCGACGAACGCTTCACGGTCCCTGCACATGTGAGCCGTGGCGTCGCTGTCCATAACCCATCACTTCTTCGAACTTCCTTCTACTGCGTTGAATGCAACGTTTGAGTGGACTTCATGCCGCTCATGCTTGCCTTCTGTCTTGGTCCAGCAGTCGCGCGCATATTGTCCGCGCTTCCCACAGTTGTAGCACTGGACTATCGCTCCATTATTCCGCTGACCACTGGCTTTCTTGACAAACTCACGCTTCTCCTTGCGTCTTCCCACGTGCATCGCCGTTTCTTCTTCTACATGTGCTGCCTCCTTCTGGCGCATTTCTTCGGCGATCAACTTGCTCACGAGGTCGCTAAAGCTGAAGCTGGTCACTTCCATTCGGAATGCCTGCACCAAACTCTCTTATCATGGGGGAAGACTACGTATCATCACTGCGCAAACATCCTCTTCCCTTGGACCGCAGTTTGCGCGCTTCATCTTCATCACGAGATCTTCCAACTCCGTTACATGGCCGCTCATGCTAGATTCTCCAAAATTAAACGAGGCAAACTTCTCCTTTATCCATAGTCGATTCGCCATGTCTTGACTGTGATGAAACTTTGCCAACCTTCCCCATGCCTCTCTCGCAGTAGCCGAGTCAATAACGTGCATTAAATGCGCGTCGCTGAGGTTCAGCACGATTGCTGCGTGGGCTTGCTGTTCCTTGGCCACGCTTCTTGTCTCGTCGCACTCGATCACGCCCCACAACCCCTTGGACATCAAATACATCTTCATCTTGTAGCTCCACAACCCATAATTCGAACCGTCGAAAGGCTCAACTCTGAATCCGGAGTCGTTACTTGGGCTCATAACCTGTTAATTTGAGCAAATGATGAAGGACTTATAGTCGGGGTTGAAAAACTATAAGTGAGATTTATTCATGTGAATTAACTGTTGTTTCTACTAGCCACTTATTTTTACCTATCTGCGATTGGTTGGTTTGCCTATAGTAATTACTAAGTAAAAACGTTGTGGCGACTTCAACTTCAAATTCAATGTATGGTCAAAAATTCCCCTTGTGTATAGACATACACCTGCGTACTTATCCAAGACTGTATACTTATCCATGACTGTCGTGAACGGTCATGTCGTGAACGGTCAGACATCACGTGATTGGCCAAAAACTCCATTCGAAAATCCCGTTATAATTTCATCCGAAATCACAGAATCAGGTATGCCATGTCATCATGCACGAAAACATCACTTTCACCAAGAAGGAACCATAAATGAATTGTTGGAGAAGTACAACATGGAGAAGGCCAACTCGGTACAGTTACCAATTAGTGAACAAAGTGATGATAGATCTAGATCTTTACACTTGAACTAAGAACAGCTTAGCCGCTTCCCGTGCGCCGCGCGCTGACCACGTTGGGCGCACTTCATCTAAAGAAACAACACCCAGATTGTCAGGCGCAAACGGCCGGTACGGTCACCCGGTATAATTTACCGTGACCCAACTCTTGTCAATTTCCTGCAAAAGCGATTGCTTTGACCAAATATGTTGGGTACCTGTCTCGTGCGAAGCACATTGATGTACGTTACCACTTTGTGTGTGAGGCTGTCCTATAGGTATTGATAGCGCTAGAGTATGAGCCGTCGGTTGGTCGAAAAACATACATTATGACAAAAATTGCGTCTGAATTCGTAATTTACCAAGCTCATGCACGCTGCAGGAATTGTTGGGGACTTTTTGGTGCGTCATTGAGGATGAGTGTAAAGTCTGGTCACGGATTCAGAATCTTATCTGCCGTCTGACAGGCTCATCGAGAGTTCGGCAGAGACGTAGGTAGCTATAAGTAGCTATGGTTTGTCTCCTATGCCTCGATATTCTTTACATGTTTTTTGAAACAATGAAACTTCTACATCTACGCATGCGTGAAAGACGTTTCTAAGTCTCTTTACTCCTTTTCCTCCGTCAGTGCTTCCACGCCTTCCTTTAACCGGGATCTTCTTTTTTTCGGGGTAGCTGATTCGGCATATATGCCCTGGCCTTCCCTACCTTCGTCTAATGGCTCCACGTCCGCTTTATCATCTTCAATCTAATAGGCTTAACCATATCAGCCACTGCTAGCGTCCTTTTATCTGCTTGCAGACGTTCCCGTTCTGGAGACGCTGAGAGACGATTTCTGTATCTTGTTGGAAAGCTTATTTTACAACGATTTTTGCAGCCTACACAAATTTTCACCTTATTAATGCTAAACCTAAATGATGTGTTGCGATACGATCGGGGTGGTTACCGTCACTTTCTGACGTACGCTTGATGTTAAAAATCATCATGAACGGTTGGTTATAGTGAATTGCCCATTATAGTGGGAATGAAGATATAGCAAAATCAAAACCTACCTAAGCAGACAGACGGGAGTACGATGACGAACGAGCATACCATTACATTGATATCACTAAGAAAACCACCATCATAACAAAAGTAGTGATTTTTCGGGGGACGCTCGCTCATCAATCACTTTAATAGTATTTCGTTAAAATATGACGGTAGTGACAGTGTTTAAGCTGGATGTCCAAACGTGGGAAATTTTGTCGAGAAACGATGAATTAAAACCTGTTCCGGATTCGATGAGTCCTTGCAACCTAAATATGTGAAGAGAAACAGGAAGCGTTGATGTGGTAACACGGCTTTGTTTTAGTCTTTTGGGTAGTTTTGTGATTGAGCAGCGGGTTCTGCAAAACTTGGTCAAATGGAAGCCGGGATGCAGTGCGATGCGCTGCACTGGATTGAGGAAAACGTAACAGGATCTTCGCTGTGAGCGCTCACCTTTATTAACTTGCTACAGTTGTGAGAAGGTTAAACATCCACCGATAGATCCAACTCAAACCAATGTTGCGTCGTCTTGAAGACCAGGCTTGGCGGGGCAAAACTTTCGTAAACATACAACAATTCCTTCGCTTGAAAATCCGTTGGTGCATAAATACGCCAGAAGCGGCAGTTAAAACTATTTCTTGCATGGGGAACTTGACCATCTCAACGGTAGCCTCCCACTTGGGAATGAGAATGCGGACAAAAATGCACAGATCTATATACATGACCCGCAAATACAAGTCGATGATGCATTGCGCTTACAGACCAGCTTAATCTATAAATCATAGAATAAATGCAGCTGATGCTTCAAAAGACGCGCGATTATACGAAGGGCACGGTGAAGACAACATGTCGAGCCTGCAGCGCCAGTATCCTTGTCGTTAATAACATTGCGAGAAAAACATGCGCGCGGCTTTCAACGGCCGTTGTAGTGTTATAGTATCGGGTTTCTCCTATTAATTCTATCCGTTGGTACAACGGGTTTGCTCGCTAGTATATTATAAAAGCGTAGTTAAGAACTTAAACCCAAAAAACCTAATAAAAGCAAAAAATTATAGTCAAACCCTTAATGTACCCATAATGCATTTTCGGCTACAGTGATCATGTATCACTTGAAGTTTGTATACTGTTGCTCGTCATCTTGAACAACACCTTCAAAACTTCACAATTTGCTGGCGAATACCCTAACAGTGATATGGCGTACAGTGTTCAATCTTGTGTCTTCTAGACATTGTGTGAGAGTCTTACGCGTTTCCTGCTGTATACAATAGCGTACTATGCGATCAGTTATCATACAAAATAGACTTCAATAATTTAAATCAAACTTAACGTCTATTAATCAAAGTTATCTCCACTAATGCCACATAGCACAACGTAATGCGTAACTACAACCACCAAGAGAAAACGAAACGAGAAAGACAATCCACTGTAATAAGCGCGACAGTTGTCCAAGCGAGACAATTACACGAAAAGAGAACTTTCCAATAAAGTGAAAAAGTAAGAGTGATTAAATTAGATTAAAAAAACCAGTGTGCGACGTCCTTGCGAGCTTGAGCGTCGACCACTTTTAAGTGCGTTCCATCTTATCCCCTTCTCAGCGGTATCAGGGGGAACGTGATGTCATCGGAGCAGGATATTTTCAGTAAATGCATGGGCTCAGTTCGGGAACAGGTGGAATGGACATTTGAAATTCATTGATTTCAAAGAGCAGCAAAACATCTTACTGTCTCTGAAACTTCCGATGCCAGCAAGTTGCTGGCAACTGCCAAACATGTTCCGACAACGGAAATCAGCTCAGTGTGTATTTTGATTTAGCTCCTACTTTTGAGAAATATCCAAATACCGAGCTTGGAAGTGAAACCGTTGAAAAGCATATGTATCCACTCTTTCTTGTTGTCAAGACACTAAGGTCGTCGAGACGACACGTTGGCTTATCCATGAACAGCCTCTCTTTTTCTTCGTACGCTCTTTGACATCCGAAGCAACCAGGGCCGCCCTGTCGCTCAGACGATCGATTAAAGCGGGCCTGAGCGGTTTCGCTGGTTACGGTTCGCACGCCACATGTTTGCAGAAGCGAAAGCTTGTAACAACAACACCGTCATCACACCTCCTTGAGACTCTTCAAAAGAAAATTTGGACAGCGACTCTCGCAGAAGCATGGTATCATCAACGACTGTGAAGTTGCGCCGTTTGGTTGGCGTCACTTCATCCACGCAAACCTGGCAGCGCCTCTTATGATGTTTTAACAAGCCTATGGACTATATCGTTTTGTGGTGACCGTGCTGCGAAATCTCACTATTGGTTCTAATAAGAAGACCGCACTGAGTATATACAATGTAGGTGACGGTGGCAGATTATAGAACGGAAAATAATGGCTCTTTGAGTACATACATCCCTGATGGCTGTGACATATGTTGCTACAATCATGCCCTTAACATGATAGAACTAACCTCCCCCAAAAGAAAAAAAGAAAAAAAACTAAGTAGTGCAGAAACAAACATTTTGTGAATGTTTATTACTCATTCCATTTTTTAAGAGTAAGAAAGTTGTCATCCTGATCGCTCAATCATTCGTCCAGGTATGCATGCTCTCGATTCTTCGATCTTCATCAACCTTTATGGGTTTAGTTCTTCGGTGGTCAATGGCCGCGTTTTAGTGGACTTCCAAACGGAGCTCCATGGGTGTTCGTATCCATGGATGGGGGGGTCATCGAAGCAGCTTCCGTGGCCTGAAGGGAAATTGTTGCAACGACAGCCAAAATGAGAGAAAAGCGCATTGTAAACTTGAGGGGTTGAGATAAAATTTCAAAGTGAGGTAGCAGTTTTCGACTTCATCGGAATCCTACCGTTGTAGGCTGTGACGTAAGAATAGATAAATCGTACAGCTCAACATCATGAAATGTTTTTAATACAATTTAAAGCGTAGCCGAAGCAAACCCCAGCTGCTGGCGGAGGAGCAGCCGCCACCATGTCTCAAATACGGACCGTAATAAAAAAAAGAGAAAAACGCAGCATTGGATCGGCTGAAAGGACAGAGAGCGCACGTGCGACTGAGACATATGCTTACAGCTAGGAATCAAAGCGGAAACGAGACAGAGGATGCGTCAATAAAACGATATCTAACCGTTGACAAATTTGATGCGTAATGATCGGGCACTCATAGAACAACGCAAGATGTTCCATGATGTGTGATAATCACAGTCGCCAAGGGTTACATTAGCGAAGGATGGTCAAAGACCTGGTTTTACCACAGAATGATCGATTGTCGCAGTTTTAACGAACTTTTTTCTGGTTGAACCCGAGTACTGTATCTCACAGTGAAAAATTCAATTACCATGCATGCTAATACGAGTTACGT
>CM047580.1:28502271-28529646 GCA_026184515.1 Peronosclerospora sorghi
CCCCGCCGGTGTCAATAAATTGTTTGAATTTGATGCTTGGAGACTGGTGGCGTCGATGTCGTACCTCCACGGCCATTTGGTGCCACTGGTGGGGGCGGTTCACCGCCCAACTCCCACCACGGCAATGAAGGTCGCCGAAGCCTCCACAGAGCTTGTTGACATTGGTTCCGATGATGAATCGATCTACCAGTCTCCACCGGCTTCTAACAGCTCATCAGAGTTGGAGACCGGTGTCGAGCGGATGACCATGGGGGTGGACCATGCCCGGTCTGAACAAAAAAGGGACATGCGGCAGCAAGGGGCTGCTTGCCAGTCGGGGCCCCAGCGAGCCCCACAGGCCTCAGTTCCGCAAAAGGAGGGTATCAACACGTTGCACATGACGCCAGCCAACGTCCAAGCCATGTTTGAGACGATGATGCAACGTTTCATGGAAGAACGGGTTAGACCACCTATGCGCCCACATGTCCAAGACCGTTCTACCTGTCAAAGTGTCAATGTTTGCAAAGATGTGGATATGGAATCGGTAACATCTATGGATAAGCCTATTAGAAGTGATAAACCAACCGGCAAGGGAAGGCGCAAGCCGCAACCGGCAAGACCGCGTAGACCAAGCAAGACAAGTGACTGTGATATGGAGTCGGTCGGCGGTCTTGACGACCATGGTGGGTCAGATGGTACAGGCGCAGGCAAGGTGCGCAAGGCTAACCTAGCCTCCACTACTGCCTACGACTTTGGATCTGCTGCGATTCCGCGCATCCGTATGGCCGCGACGACCGACCTCAAGGACTTCACAGGCAAGGATGCTGATGAAGACCAGGCCCGGTCTTGGTTCAGTCGGGTCAAGTCTGCTTTCCTGCGAGACCATACCCCAAAAAGCGAACGTTGTTTAATCTTCCGGGATTTGTTAAAAGGACCGGCTGCGAACTGGATTCAACAGTTGGGTCGGGGTGTCCGGTCTGACTGGGACCTGTTATGTGCGGAGTTTGAAGGTCAATATTGTAACTCCGGATTTTCAAGCGCCCGTAAGTACCACCATATGCAGAAGCGGGCCGACGAAACACCGATCGAGTATTTGCATCGGTTGAACGTGGCTCCACTTCGCGCCGGCATAACAATCAAAGAGAATAACCCGCCGAACGGTGCCGCCTTAGAACATGTGGGTCACTATATTAGTACCCTTGAAGATCAAGAACTGGCGGACCAGCTTACTCTACTGCGTCTTAAGGATGCGGGAGAAGTCTAACAGACCCTGCGTACGTTACAACAGTCGCGTAGTATGAGAGCGAAGACCGCTGGTGGATCAGGTCGCTATCGTTCCAAGACCCAGACTGATCCGGTCAAGAGACCTTGGACCAGACCGACCCGAGCGGTCAAGGCAATTGTAGCTGATGACAGCACGGGGTCAGATAGGGAAAGTGGAAGTCCATCCATCCAGGAGTCATCGGATGAAGACCAGTATCGTTACGTCTATGTTGCGGGACTTGCCCCGAAGACCAAGTAGAAGTCCGACCAGGTGGACCGGAAGGAAAGGAACGGAAGCAAGTCCGATCCAGACCGACCTCTTCAGAAGTGCTCCCACTGTGGGTCGAGCAAACATGATGGTCCAAACTTCTGGAAGAAGATGGTGCGCAAGAAGTGCGATAGACGCGGCCACCCGACGGACCACTGCCTCTTCGTATGCAAGTCATGTGGAGAGATCCACGAGGCCGGACACTGCAAGATTGAAGAATTTTTTAACATGATACGCAAGTGGTACGTGCCGGACAAGCACGCGGGGATTCTTCCGCCGGACGCAAAGAAGATGTTAAACTAGAACGCTCGCCAGGTTGTAATCTGGATCGAGCCGAGCGTTCTACGGTTCACATCTATGCATATGTCGGCAAGGAGGATAAGACCGACAATACACGTTCTATTCCAAATTGCGTCGACCGAGACCATCCGGTCTACAGTCTGAAGACCGATGAGTACTCCCGGACCAATGTGGTTATGCAGTTGGACTTGCTGCCTGGACAATCCCGCAGATACTGGAAGTATCACGCGCCTGATAAACGATTCAAGCAGGCGAAAGCCTGTGGAGAGATTAATAACCAGAAGGCGACGATGTTGTTCGACTCTGGAGCTGAAGTATCGATAATCGACTCCGCCTTTGCTCGTAAGGTCGGATGTCGTATAGACGATACCCAGAGACAAGAATGCGTCGGGATCGGCGAAAACTCTTATATGACCGAAGGAAGAAAGCGTGTGAAAATTACTTTGTCGGGATCGCTGGTCTACTTTTTCAGCGCTTGGGTTGGCAAGTTGGCTGGTCAAGACGATTTACTAGGAATGGATTTCATGGTCCCAGATGGTATTCGCCTAGACCTGTCACATGGAGTGCTTACGCTCCCGGATGAGGTCCAGGTCCAGTTGGCTGGTCGAAGACCTCTGTATGGTTCGTATACCGATCTGGTCCGGTGGGATCAAGACCTCACTATCCCAGTCGGTCGATCTGCCGATACCCCGGTCGAGAAAGGTTTCCGTTCGAGGAAGTTATGTTTGACCAGGGGCGATCGGTGGGTCTCGACCTTCGTAAAGAGTGCTGGTCGACGTGATTTTATCCGTGTTACCAATATCGGTGATAAGTCGCTGACACTGGACAATAACACTATTGTCGGCATGTGGTTAGCAGAAGGGAAGGTACCAAGGAAGATGGGGTTCGTCTCGATTGGGTCGAGGCGGTATGTCGAGTGGCAAAACCTGGCGTACCAATCGACCACCGATCTTATCAGCGATGATGGGTCGGTGGAAGAGTATACCTCACCTTTAGTGGAAAGACCAAGTTATGTTACCCCAAAAAAGATGTTGGTCCGAAGAAAGGCGCCTCAGTCACCAGGAACGGTTGACCATCAAGTAGACGAGCCAAGGTTAGTCAACGTGGTGTCAGCACAAGACCAGGCGACAGCGGAGCAAGAAACGGAAGAAGGGGAACATGAAGTTGCTAGGTCGGACCATGACGGTATTACTAATCAGACCGATATCAGTGAAGGACAGCCCGTCGATCAAGACCAGGGGCGTTCAGCCGGTCCTGATGGTCTAGGTGATATCACCCCAGAAGATGAACAAGTCTGTATACATGAAGGCGGGGAACAGTACATTCAGGAGCTGGAAATCCAAATGGCAGTCCTCCCGGAAGTGTCTGCCGACTCTCCCGAAGTTACAATGGATGATTTACAAGTGGGTGATCAAGACCTTAACAGTCCAGACCAGATCGAGCAGTTGAAGAATATCATATGGAAGAAAAGACATCTGCTGATCGGAAAAGGCAATGCCTTACCACCTGCAGCCCGTGGTGCGATTTGCGATATTGACGTGAGAGATGCCAAGCCGATTGCTCAGCGATGTCGACGCGTGGCGCCACAGTACCGGGAAAAGCTTTCTGATCTTATCAAAGGACTGTTGGATACCAAGATTATTAGACCGTCGACCTCGCCATGGGCCTCGCCGATCGTAATTGTTATCAAGAAGAACGGCGTCGACATTAGGTTGTGCATCGACTATCGGCTGGTAAATCGGTTAACTAAACTTATGGTGTACCCGATGCCGCTGATTCATGATTTGTTGGAAGACCTGGACAAGACCTTGTGGTATTGTTCGCTGGACATGGCAAGTGGATTTTGGGTGGTCTCGATGACTGATCGAGCCCGTGAGATTTCCGCATTTGTGACACCGTTTGGTCTTTTCGAGTGGAACCGTATGCCGTTCGGTCTGAAGAACGCACCCTAGATCTATCAAAGATTGATAGACAACGCACTGTACAGACACTTCAAAATCAAGACCGATCGGGACCCTGCCGAAAGTTATGATGTGTTTACAGAGGGTGAATCCGATCGGTAAAGAAGACCGTCCGTTCTAGAGAGGCGGTCGTACGTCGACGACATTCTGATACCTGCCTCGTCATGGAACGATCTGTGCGAGAAGGTTGAACGATTGTTGGAGACATGCGACCGCTGGAACCTATCTATCAGCGCCATAAAATTTTTTTGGGGTATGTCCAAGTTCGCCTATTTAGGTCATATGGTTTCGAACAATGGTCTAGAGGCTAATCCTAAGGACCTGGATTCGTTAAGCAACCTCCCGTTTCCCAAGTCTCTGAAGGAAATGCAGTCCTTCCTAGGAAGTTTAAACTACTACAGCCGCTTCATCGAAGATTTTGCTATCTACGCGGCTGTGTTGTATGAGCTCCGGTAAGTGGACTACCATATGTTGCGCGAAGAAGACCGGGCAACTTTACATGGGGGCGCCGACTCTGGTCTTGCTGCAGATTGTCCGCAAGTGGAGGCCGAAGACCATATGAAGCGTGCAAAGTTTGCTTTTGGTATGTTGAAGGCTAAGATGGTGACGGCACCGATTTTGAAGCATTTCGATCCCGAAAAGGTCCCGACCATTATTGTATATGCTAGTCAGTGGGCCATTTCGGCCACTCTAGTACAAGATCACGATGGTGTGTACCATCCGGTCACGTTCACGAGCAGAACGCTGAAGCCAAATGAAGTGAACTATGGAATTGTCGAGAAAGAAGTTCTGGCGTTGCTACGAATTCTGGATGTGTGTTACAACCTGCTGGTCGGCCGACCTATAAAGGTCCTGTCAAGGCGGTCTACTTTGGCCTGGCTATTATCAGCCAATGAGATGGACGGACGTCTAGGCAGATGGTCGGCGGTCTTGTCGCAGTGGACCCTCGAGGTCGTTAAGTGCACCAGGGGCGAGGAAGAGATATTGGGCACATTAGCTGCCAGTATCACCCCTCGGTCTGAAGTGGACGAGGCATTGATAGCGATTTCCCCGAGGAAGCAACATCGGCAGTCAGTTTCGAGACCGCCACCGACCGTCGACCATGATGAAGAGCTCTTGGTCTTAAGTTTTGACGGATCGGCAAGCGTGAAGAAGAAGGTCGGCGCCTATAGTGCCATAGTGTGGAAGTTGCCACAATGGTCTATAGTTGCAGCCGCTGATGATTTCACGCCGGATATTACGGTTAACGAGGCGGAGTACCGAGGTCTACTTCTATGTCTGGACCTGCTGTCGTCGCAAGAGAAGGGGCGAGTCATGTCATCATATGTAGTGACTCGAACCTAGTGATCAGGCAGGTCACCGGAGATATCGACTGCAAGGCCCCACGACTAAGGACGCTAAATGATCGGGTAATGAAGGCATTGAAAGACCGTCCCAATCACGAGCTGTTGCACGTGAAACGGGACTGGAACAGAAGTGCCGACTACCTCGCGACCAAGGCCATGCAAGACCAGACCGGGGCTACGATCACCGAGGAGGCAGTTCTTGATGAATTGATGAATATAAACAGGCTCCCCGAGGTGATCGGACCCAAGAACGCTCCGGACCAGGTGCATGTGATGGTCTCGACTAGACCGAAAGCTCGGAAGTCCCACCAACCGTTCCCAAAGGAACGGTTGAGTGAATCTGTTGTGCAACGACTAACGGCAGAACGGACCCTCAAGGCGCAGGACGAAGAAGAATGGATTGTGAAATTGAAGACCTACCTGCGCGGTGAATTGTCTAAGTTGACGAATGGTCAAGCGAAAGAATGTGCCCAGATCGCAGACAGTTACGAAGTGGATGAGGATGGTTTACTATATTACTGCCGCGATGCCGACCAAGACAGTGCAGACCGGGACCGATTGGCGAAATTGGTGATACCTGAGTTGCTGCAGACGGATGTCCTCCATCACTACCATGTGAGTCTAGAAGGGGGACATCGGGGCATAGGCAGAACGTATCACAAGATCAGGTCCCACTTTCACTGGAGAGGTCTTTTCCGAAGTGTACAGAAATATGTGCGTTGTTGTACGGATTGCGAGACCGGAAATGGTATACCGGTAATCAAGGGGCGATCGCCCGGAAATATCGAAGCTACCTACCCTTTCCAGGTCATAGCGATGGACCATATACCGTCGCTGCCTAAATCGACATATGGCAATACTGAGTTGTTGATCTGGGTAGACCTGTTCACCGGTCTAGTTATTGCGAAGGCAAGTGCGTCCCGGTCCGCCGAGCAGATCGCCAAAAGTTACGAAGAATGTGTGTTCCGAAGGTTCGGCGCCAGCGAGGTCATCAGACACGACCGAGAACCCGGTTTCATGGCCGAGGTGTTCCGGTCGTTTAACAATAGGCTGGGCAAGAAACAGAGCGCGACGATGGCATATCGTCCGCAAGCGAATGGATCGGCAGAACGTATGGTACAAACTATTACAAGATCAATCAAGATGTACGTTGCCGATCCAGACCAGCGCGATTGGGACGAATACGCAGAAAGGCTGGTGTTTGCACTCAACTCGTCGACCGATCGGGTCCGAGGAGAAACGCCTTTTTATCTTGCGTATGGATGGGACCCCCGGTCCACTCTTGAAGCCGCGATACCTATTGGATGCACTCGGACCCGCAATCGTTATGCTCGACGTTGGCGCATGCAGGTCCAGAAACATTACCAGCATGCAAGAGAAATTGTCAACGAAAAGTTACGTCAAGCTACACAAGACCGGGCAGACCGGAACAACGACCAGGTCCAACCCCACGGTAAAGAACCAGGAGCGAGGGTATGGTTGTACCTAGACCGAGTGAAGGAGGGCTATGCGAAGACGCTGGCTCACATGTGGCACGGTCCTTTCCGTGTTGCCGAGCTGATTGATGAACACGCTGCCCGTCTAGTAACAACCGGCACGGACTACAAGGTCTTCCCGATCGTACATGTGTCCAAGTTAAAACTGGTACGAGAGTTTCCTGATCGTCCCAAAATGCCCTGTCTAGTAGACGAGGCAGAACGGTTTGATTTCGATGAAGCATTACCGCCGGAGGACAGTTGGGAACGACCGCTGGAGAAGGACGAATTTGAAGTGGAAAAGGTCTTAGATGTCCGATCGGTCAAGAAGACCAGGTTCGGCCGGACCCACCGAGAATATCTGGTCCGATGGAAGGACTATGATGAAACAACTTGGATCGATGAGTCCGACCTGAACTGTGGAGCACTACTACGAGAATTCGAACGGGACCGAGTCAGTCGGAACCGTTTCGCAGTGATGCAGACCCATGAAGACCAAGACCAAGACATGCAGTAGCGTCGGTCTTCCCGACCGGTGTGAAGAGGTGGAAGGTCTTGTGTCTTGTGTATTATGTATTGTGAATATGTGACGAATTGGAATAGTGGAGTGACGAACGTGGATTGTTTTTTTTTCCGCGATGTAAGTGGAACGGTTGGTGATAACGTGTCTAGTGCAACTCTGGAGAAAGTGGTGGAATTAGCTCAAGTGATTTGATGACCGAACATGTGAAAAAGAACGATGATATATATTAAGTGTTATCTGGTCGACTACTTACGACCTCACTCGCCATCACCCCACAGACGGCCGACGGTCAACGACGGATGCTTTTCAACTTGGTCCTGGTACTGGTTACGCCAAGGTTCTTGTTGGTCTAGTTGTACCAAAGCATCCTTGAGGTCCAGGACCGGTGTAATGCACCCAATACCGGGGACCATGTGCCACCGTCAGCCAGCAGTCTGGTCTTCTCAACGCGACGCCTTGGCATGTCCGCGGCGGAAGGGAGATGGCATCAACCGCCATGTTCTTCAATAAGGCGTACTTGTGAAGCCCGGATGTCCCGGGGAGAACCGAAGGCGCCGGCGTCGCGGATGTTGATACTGGTGCAGCGTCACTTGGAAGACCGGTCTTCTGCTCTGACCCCACTGTCGACGCCACTTGGACGAAACTGTCACGCAAATTCGTTTGTGATTTGGACTGGATGGGGATCATGAACTCGGAATCGCCGGACCCTTCGCTAGAGTCCTCCTCAGACGAGCTCCTGTGTGCTGGATGCGACTTGCAGTACGGCGCGAGGGCGCTCGACTTTCCGAGGGGTTGTAGATGTCGTCCATGTCCGAGTCCGAGTCCATGAGAAGCGCCTGCGTCTTGGCTCTCTTATGGTACACTGCACATTCCCCCGATTCCGGGTCCGCGCGCAGTGCCCCGCGCCCTCGAGCTACCCGGCGCGTCCGCGCGCTTCTCAGAATTTTGACGAATTTTGGGCTGGGGAATTACGGCCAATGAACGGCCTTGGTCTTGGTCCCGGTGTAGGTCCACCAAGGCGGCCGACGCAGACCGGTCTACGCTGGAGGCAGCAACCGGATGCCGACGAGGACGCAACAGGTCAACCAAGCGCTGATGACATTCTTTTAGTACCGCCCGACGACCGTTCGCTGCCTGCGTCCAATCGTTCGACTTGCGTTCACAAGACTGGACCTCCTCGGTCTGGTCTTGAATCGAAATTCGGAGCTCGGTGAGACGCCTCTCGAGATCGTCGCTTTGAGCACTCAACGTGGTCTGGTCCAGCAGGCCTTCTGCTTGCTGTTGTTGGACCAGCACAAGCTGCTCCCGGAGATGAAGCTGATGAGCTTCCAAGCGGGTCAGCTTGTTGCGCGCGGTTATGAGCCCAGTAAAAACCTGACGCAGCTGGAGGTCATGCGTGTTCGACTGCCGATCGGCGGCAAGAAGGGCATTGATCGCCGTGCTGATGGCAGGAGGTATACGGGCTGGAGGTATACGGGCTGAAGACAAACGAAGGTTAGAACAGGTCCAAGGTGAAGACCGGACATGCATGCTTACGTTGTGTCGCCCGTTGAGCAATCTGCTCCTGGAGACGTGCGATCTCTTCAAGTGCGTCTTGCAACTGCGCGTCGGTCCCGGTCTGATGCCCTGCCGATGTCTGAGGTGCAGTAGAACGATGGGGGCTGTCATACCGGACCGACCGGACGGGCGAAGTGACATGCGATGACGTGGTATGCGAGCTGCCTACAAGAACGGTCGTTAAGGAAATACAAGAAGGTTAAGTCCAGCGGTGCAAGTACCTGTAACGGATGAAGAAGATGGTTGCTCCATGTCGGAAAAGTCTGAATGACCAAGGTTCAACTGAATTTGATGGACGAGGTCAGACCGTTGTCGTTGTGCGACACGGTCTGACTCAGGGGAGGCTGTGGAGAAGCGTGCCCAAAATTTGGCACACTTCTGGTCAAGTTTAGTCGAGGAATTTGGTCTAATTTCGGATTGGTTTAAACAAGGGGGATTTTCAGCCTATCAGACTCAAGAAGTGTCAAGAACGCAAGTTTTGGTGAGTCACCCGACTTTGGGTATTTTACATATTTTTGTGGGGGTACATTTAGGGACTATAGGGTAGTAGTAGTTTAGTTGTGGTTTTACCTTTTAGGACAAAGGTTATACCTTTAAGTAAGGAAATCTTTTAGCTTTCGAATAAGTGGCTGAAACCTCTTCTGGTCTTGGTTCACACCACATCTAGGGGTCGCCGTTCTTCCCTTTTCGTACACTAGTCGCCTCCGCCCGCCGCGGAGTGTTTGGGGGCAGAGGGTCGAATTATCCCCTCTCGCCCATTATACCCGGTCTGGACGCGCCGCACGCGCACTTTGGCCCACCGGAAGTCCCTCGACGGGAGTACGATTTGGCGATCTCAACACCTCAACTCAAGTACGTTTGGAACGTGCTATTCACTGGATTGGTCTTGGCGTGGAGATATCGTTTGTGGAGTCTCACGAGCATATTGGGTCTTTACGCGGACATATTGGCTTGTTTTAATATTGGTTGGAAACTAGACCGGTTTTGGTCTTATTTCGTATTGGTCAGGGGCTACACCGGAACGGTCGGTCTCCCCTCTATTATTTCGTATTGGTCAGGTCTTGATCGTTTGGACGATAGACCTATTGGAAGTTATCTCTTGGAAGTGTTTTTGGTCTGTTTGTGTCTGGGGTGAAGAGTTCCGCCCCAGGGATACCTACCCAGATCGGTCTTCTATATTCAAGACCGCTTCGATCCAATCTGCAATCCCGATCCACCGATTGTGTAACTAGCCCATTCCATCGGGTACACAAGGTGAGATGGACACTAAAAAATCGGACCAAGTGGGTTCTGATGACGACCGGTCGTCTGCTTGCAGCGGACGATCGGACCAGATCTCGAGTGGTGGTCCGCTGAGTACCCCCTCCGAAAGTTGGAAGGCTGGGCGCGATGGTGGTAGTCAGGTTATCGATGCTAATGTTTTCGATTTCGAACTTGACTCCACCACATACTTGACCTCAACTGTTGTGTATTTATGTACACCAACGTAACTCAATGTAACCCCGTTACATCCTCCCCCATCAAGACTATTGCTACACAATAATCAATTATAGTTGGGAACCCAAACTGCCAGAACTCTGGCATCAAATGAACACCTTTAGTGGTGGTGAAGATTCTCCTCGAGAAGAGGATATCGACTATTCTCACTCCGATATCTCAGAGGAGGGTGCCCTTGGGGATAGGTCCCCTAAGGATGACCCCTCCGACAACGCCGAACGGCGATGTCGGCAGCCTAATCCTTTCCCCACACGTGGGGAGAATGCGCTAACTAGCGCTCCACCATTCCCAACCTCGGATGACAAATCTGAATCGCCGAAGGCGAATTTACCAATGGATTCGACGCGGATCAACAGTCTGAGGTTGCCTCTCAGGCACAAAAGGCTGCATTACGCGCCCCTAAACGCCCGTCACGGGCGGCGTATAATTTTACGGGTCCTCGTGGCCCCCAAAAATGGGCTAAGAATGAGGTAAGGAGGGGTTTAGCCCTCTATACCCCTGGACCTGCGGCTGAACAGCCGTATCAATTCGAACGCCGGAGGTAACTCCGGGAAAAACTGCTCACGCCGAAGCAGTTCACTGGCGCCTCATACCGAGAGAGCCTCGGTAAACAGGCACAGGGTGCCCACGTTGAGACCCTCCGCGAGATTCCCTTCGTTCTTCTACAAGGAGAGACTGCCCATGAGGCATAACAAAAGTTCCACGATTGGGCGGAAGGGGAGAAACGTCTCCCTGACTTTAACAATCTGTACAACAGCTACCTCCCCCGTGACGTTCGGGTGGAGAGGGCGTTGCGCCTGGTGTTTTCCAGAGCCAAAGCGATGGGGCAATTACGTGCCCCTTATCTCACGCGCTATGCCAGCGCCCCTTCCCCAACGTGGTGCCAGAGAACAGCGCGAGCGCCGCATCTGCCTCCGGCGAGCTCCCAACTACTGGTAGTAAAGGGGTTTCTCCCGACCCTTTGGTCGTCGACTCGAAGCGCGATTCTTCCGCTCGAAAGCGTCAACGACGTCTCGGTAATCCTGCCTCAGGGGATTCTCGGACTCCAACGAACTCTGTGAATGTGGATAATTTCCACTTCACCAGATACTGGGTTTCACCCCCGTGATGGCGTCGCGCCATCAGACGCTCCACATGGTAATGTGGAGTACCCTACAAGTCGAGAATTGGAGGAGGAGGTCGCACAATTGCGACGTGAGCTTTACGCGTGCTGTGATCGTCACAGCCGTCGCATCATGGAAGTCCAAGAGGATCTACACGATGATGGGAGTGCGATCGACCGCAACGAGAGGCGGATTGACTCTCTCGGGTCGACTGTTGCGGAGCTTCGTGGTCGCATTTTGACCCTGTAGGAGTTACTCCGCCCTGCCGCGTCTTACGGCTCTTACGGCTATCCGTCTTCTCAGCCTTCTCCAAGAGGGGACCTGACTCCGGGTCCTGGTATGGCTTAAGCATACCCACATAGAAGGTTGGATGCGTACGCATCGCCTTCGGAATATCCAAGGTGTACGCCGAGCCCTTTCGGGCTAGCACCTTGAAGGGCCCCACAAACCTGGGGCGCAGTTTGTTTCATAACACGTTAGAAACTGCATGTGTAGGAAGGTTTTTAGCGTTTAATAAAACACTTTCTCCTACTTTATACGCCCTTTTGTTACGCCGACCCTTGCGGTCGGCCTGTTCCTTTCTCTTGTCTTGGCTTTCCGCCATGGCGTCGCAAACGTGTCGTAAGACACTAAGGCGCGTCGATAAAACTTATCGATGTGCTTTAGCAGAGATACATGCCTGACATCGGGGAATCCTCCCCCCTCGATCCCTGGAACACACACACGTGGCGTCAACGGAACCCTCGGATTCACTAATCCGTTCACGTAAACCAGGGTAAACCCCGTAGATGCATGAACCGAATTGTTTATAGCAAATTCGGCCATAGGAAGCATCTCACTCCAACTCTTTGGATAATCCGGAAACAAACTCCAGACAATGTCCTCTACGACGCGATTAACGCGTTCCGTTTGACCGTCCGTCTGCGGATGATCCGCAGTGAAAATGAGGAGCTTGGTGCCCAGAATCTTAAACAACGCCCTCCAAAACTGTCCCGTAAAACGGGGATCCCGATCCGATACAAGGGAATCGGGTAGACCATGCTGTCGAAAGACCTGTCTAGGAACACTTTTGATGTTCCTTGTCCATCTATGGACTCTGGCACCGCCGCCAGGTGAGCCATCTTGCTCAAACGGTCTACAAAGACCAATATGCCGGTGTTCCCGGCCTTATCCTTCGGAAAACTGAAGATAAAATCCATGCTAATGGATTTCCAACACTCCGTTGGAACCGATAAGCTCGCCAAAGGCGCAGCTGAACTTGGAGAAGGTTTAACCCTCTGACGCGTATCACAGGTGCGTATATACGCACCGACCCACTTATACATATTGGGCCACCAATACAAAGCGCTTAAAGCGCTGTAGGTCTTATCCCGACCTAAATGACCCCCGGTAGGGGCGTCATGTGCCTCAAAGAGGACTCTATACTTCAGTTCCTCATTATGAGGAACTACCACCCGCGGAGTGTCCTCCGCGCTCGTGCTATAAAATAGCAGACCGTCACAGTACCTGTAACGGTGTAAACGAGCTCTAGCTTGACTTGACAGGGTTGGCTCAGACGAGCCAAGACCCTTTTCACCTAACGCGCGGATAAGCGCCGTACATTGTGGGTCTTTATCATACGCCTGGCGTATGAGATCCACCACAGACGTGGTGACGAATGTCGCGTGAGCGAGCTCGTAATCGGGAAGACGCGACAACGCGTCTGCAAGTACATTCTGTTTAACAGGTTTGTACTTTACATCAAAGTTGTACTCCGCAAAGAAGGAGAGCCAACGGGCCATCCGTTGGGAGAGATGAGGCGACTTCGTCTCTGTCCGTAAGGACGCGCGGTCTGTTTAAACCAAGAACGGCTTTGAGCCGAGTAGTTGAATCCTAAATTTGACAAGGGCATATTTCATAGCAAGTAGCTCCTTATCATGAACGGGATAATTACGCTCCGCAGCTTTAAGCTGCCTCGACTCAAACGCGATCACGCGTTCCCGTCCCGCATCGTATGCTTGTAGCAAAGCACATCCGATTTCAAAATCGGAGGCGTCGCAGACGAAGCTAAATGGTTTCCCAGAATCTGGGAGAGCAAGAACGAGAGCTGTTAACAAGCTCCCCTTAACCGCTTCGAAGGCGGTTTGGTGTTTGGTTTCCCAACACCAATCTACGTCCTTCTTAAGAAGGTCAGTTAAATAGTTTTTTTTAATGGATTCGCCATCTCAGCGTAGTTCTCGCTGTATTTGGGGAGATAATTGGCTAATCCAAGCCACTTCCGTAAATCTCTAAGATTTACAGGCGAAGGCCACTCCACAATGGCTTTCACCTTCGCGGGATCTGCCCGCACTCCATCCTTACCTATGAAGTATCCGAGGAAAGGAATTTCCTCAGCACCAAAGATACATTTGGATGCGTTCGAATATAACTTATGCTCTCGCATACATTCGAGCACTGCTCGAAGGTGTATCAGATGCGTCTGAACATCAGACGAGTCGCCTTCCGCGCGACTATGAACGAATATATATTGTCGAAGTACGTCTGAGCGTACTTTCTATGAGGGCGGAGTTGAGTCACCAAGCAATTAAAAGTCGCTGGTGCATTCGAAATCCCCTGTGGCATAACAAGCCACTCCCACAGCATGCCACTAGGCGTGCTGACCGCTGTAAGCGGAATATCTGATGCTCGCATGAACACCTGATAATACCCGTCCACCAGTTCTAAGGCACTGTACACAGTATAGGCCGCCATATTGTTCTGGAGGACATCCTTCAGAGGAATAGTTTGCATGGATACAGTAGCTGCATTCAGCTTGTTATACGCATGCACAATGCGCCACTTTCCGTTCGGTTTACGAACACAAAAAGTGGGAGATGAGTGGGGAGACTTACTCTCCCGTACCATCCCTGCCTCTTCTTTCCCCTTGAAGAATGCGTCGATGACGTCGCATTGTTCCTTGGGGAGAGGCCACTGCCTAGTGACGCAGTATTTGGTTCCGGGAACCAAATCAATTTCATGTCGTACTCCCCGATCTGGTGGTAACCCCATCGGCGGGTTGTCACTAATCACATCTCCAAATTCCTTTAGTACGGAGTGGTAAGGGTCCTCAGGATCCGCGAGGATCTTGAGGCCGCTTCGGGCATTTAATGCCTGTTTGGTTTTCACCAAAACTGACTCGTCCATCCTGGATGAGGAGTTCAACTCCTCTTCCGGACGCAATACGACAACCTCGTCGATTTCACCTGCTTTCAAAGCAGTTTCAAACTCGTTGAAGGACATCTCCTCCAACGACAACAGTTCGCCTACCCCAGGCAACCGTTCCAGGCTTACGCCTTATGTGACAACACCTGTCATACTATTCAGCATCCGATATGACTGCTGACTACTGTCCTCGGGACTCGTCCCGGGACCCAGATGGGGGGAGTCAATTGCACCATCTATTTGGAAGCGCATCGCGCCTATCCACAGAGGTCTTTACCTCTACCACCGGTGACTCGCCGTTCTCACCTAATACGGCCTGGTCCGAATCAATTCCGACGTGCGAAAGAGACGAACTACGGGTCTCTTCGCTTAGAAGCGCCTCGCGCTTAACCCCACAGGGATCTCTACCTCTACCACTGGAGTCGCAACATTTTCGCCAAACATGGCGTGGTCGGGAACCCCGACATGCAGAAGAGTAAACCTCGTGTCTCTTCTCTAGGAAGCGCGCCTCGCGCTTAACCTCAGAGGAATCCACCTCTACCACTGGCGACTCACCAGTCTCGCCTATATCGGCGTGGGGATTAACCTCCTAATCCCCTCGTCAAGGAACACCTCCTTGACCTCATTGGGACTGATCATCTAAGACATCCCAATCTCTGGCATCTCTTGCCAGAATCGCTTTTGCGATCGAGCAAAGGTGGGTTCATGACTCGCCAATGCTTCACCCGATCGAGGGTGCGTTGAGCCAATGGACTTAGACTTCCATTCTATCCATGGCTCGTGGCGTTCCAGCCACTTCATGCCCATAATGAGGTCAAACCTCGAGTCCATATCCAGGACTAGGCAACGTTCTAAGCTGTCGAAGTCTGCAAACTTCAGCTTAAGGTCCATCGAGACCTTGGGTACAGAAACCTGTAGGCCCGTCGCTAGACGGACCGTGAAAACGTCACGATAACGTGCCTCTAGGGCCTCGAAATACAGCCAACGCTTCTCCACAGAAGCCTATCTGACATAATTGTCAGACGCTCCGGAGTCTATCAAGACTCTCCAAGGCTTATAAAAGCCTTTCACGTCCGCAAGGACTACCAGCAAACCTGGCTCGTACACCAACTCGGTGCTAGAAAGCACCGCTTCCCTCGGGGCTTTGTACTGTCGTCCCCTACCCTGGGGCTTAACAGCACTGAGGGGTCCCCCAGTAGGGCACCCCGCACCTACGCCCCCTCGTTTTCCGACGGCTTGAGCAAGGGCTTTTTCCCCATCCTTGGTCCCTTGAAGCGAGTGTCTCGCTGGGGATTTTTCGGACATCTGTTCTTCAGATGATCCGTACTTCCACACTGGAAGCATCTTAGCGGGCCATGCCGCTGCAGCATTGCAAGGAGCTACGCTTCTAAACCCTGCGGGAAGGAGTCAGAGTGACTCCTAGCGGGAGGTTTCTCTTCCGCTTCGACCTGGCTAAGGTCCATGGGTTCAGGACCCACCTAAGAGGAACGAAAGTTCCTTTCGGAGGTAAACGCCATCTTAAACGCCTCCCCCAGGGATTAAGGTCGGCATCAGAAGAGCTCCGAACGTGCTGGCCCTTCTTTCAGGCCATCCATGAACACGGGAATGGACAAATTGTCCCAATACGCTTTCGCGTACATCCCTGCCAACAGGGTCTTAAGTTATTGGATGTATGTCTCCAAGTCCCTAGTGCCCTGACGGCACCTCAAAAACTCCAGATGATTCTGGAAAACCAGATCAGGCGTAGCATACATGTACATAATCTTTTGATTAAGGACTCCCCAGGTTGGGAACACGTTAGTGACCGAATCCGGATACGTAAACGACCATGCACGGGCTTTACCCGTGAGATGGGTCAATGCAAGTCCCACTTGCAGGTGATCAGCGATCACATTCGCTGTGGCGAAGGCCGTTTCGACCTGTCGAAGCCACACATAAAGGTTATCACCTTTTTCACCGGTGAATTCCTCTATCTTAAAGGACAACGGAGGGCGCACCCCCGTAGACGTGGAGTGACTTCCGCGAAAATTCTCCTCATGGGCGATGAGGGCGTTAAACCTCTTTCGCACGGCATCAAGGCCCTGCTCCACAAGGAGATGCACGCCATCCTCACCCAGGATGGATAACAGCCTTTTAAAGGCTTCTTGTTGGACGGGGGTTAGCTTGCCCCAATCCTCCTGATTCATCCTTTGCAGAGGATGCCGTCTACAAACACAGGTGTTGGATTGACTACTAGTGCTACCAGATGTAGCCGGTGCGTAAGCGCCCGGTGCGGCTAGCGCAAAGAGGAAGACTTTCCTTATGCGGCTATTTGCCGCTACTTAGCCGATACGACCTTATAAAAGGGCTTAGTGTGAGATAACTCTCTCGCTCGGGGCCAAGATTTACCCCGTTTCCGGTTAGCGCACGCTTACACTTAATCTTAACGCTTTACCTAAATAGGGAGTAGCTAGGGGAGGCACTCCCCTACTACAACACTCACACCACGCTCAACCCTTGCGATCGAGCGTTTAGCTGGGTTTAGTGCTAATTGGAAACTGATTTTTATTTATTATATAAGTATCCTAAATTAATAAACTAATGTAAACTATATGTAATAATAAGTAGAACTTACTCAATTCGTACCTATCCGAAATGTAATGTACACCATCCGTGTTGGTACACAGGCGGTGTACATTACATTTCGGATAGGTACGAATTGAGTAAGTTCTACTTAGCCACGCCTTCGCTAAGGGCTCTCGCCCTGATTGGTTAAAACAACCAAAAGGTCCAAACCTTTCGGACCGGTCAATACTAGACCTCAACCGTTGTGTATTTACGTACACCGACGTAACTCAATGTAACCCCGTTACAGATCGTGAATTGCATGTCCAGTTAGTAAAGCAAACAACCTAGATAGTAACGGCAAGGCTGAGCGTATACACCATATGTGATGAACATGGCGCGGTGTATGCTTTTTGCTACTGGATTAAACTTGTATTTTTGGGGAAATGCAGTTGAATACGCTGCCTACGTGTTAAATCGTACCCGAACTTCGGTAAACTCAAGGAAAATTCCACCACACGAAGTTCAGACGTGCGTTAAGCCAAATTTGGGTGAGATAGTTGGTTTGGTCGCCTTGTACGGTGTACATAAACCCTGGTACAAATTCGCTCACCCATAGTTCACAAGATGGTATCATTGTCGGAAAAAGAGAGGAAACAAAAGGTTTCGAGGTATACTCTAAACGTTACAGGAAAGGTACGATCACTCAATATATAAAAATGTTGAAACTTGAATGATACGCAAAACAACCAGCGGAGGAAATTAATTTCAAGAGACGAAAACAAGGAAACATTGGTGGAGGAAACATTTCGACCGCTGCGAAGTAGACGATAGCAGAAGCTACAATCAAGAAAAATAAAAAAAGAAACCAAGTTGGACGCGCGAAAGACACGAACGCAAGGCTACACTAAAAATAAGATTTCGCATATGGAAAGTAGGTGGATATTAAACGAAGAAGTCGAGGCTTTGGCGAGATGAAGTCAACATGATTATTGAAGGTGATCCAAGTAATTTTTACGAAACGATGAAGAGTACAAAGAAAGACGAGTGGACAAATGCCACGAGCAAGCAGATAGAAGCCTTGGAAAGTAATGAGGTTTGGGACGCTATTAAAAGACCAAGTGACGGAAGACCGCTTCATTGGAAGTGGGTCTATAAAACCAAGACGGACACAAATGGAAATTTGGAAAGTACAAGGCTAGGTTGGTTGCCTGCGGCAACGAGTAGCGGTTCGGAGTTGATTACGAATTGACGTTTGCCGCAGTAATGAAAATGACGACCATGAAATTCATACTGGCGTTGTCGAGAAAATGGAGAGTAAATGCTTTGCATGGAGATATACCTAATACTTACGTAAAGGCATTAGAGGAAGAACATGATATCTACCTGCACATACCCAATGGAATGGTTATCCGTGAAGAAAAGCTGAAGGACGTGGAAGCGAAATGTGTGAAAGACCACGTTTTGAAATTAAGAAAGGAACTTTACTGCCTGAAACAGGCAGACAGACTGTGGAATCGCTTACTACATGGAATATCGGTGGTGATTGGATATATGCAAAGCAGTACAGACGTGGGCATGTACTCCAAGAAGGTAAATGCGGATATTGTGGTGGTTGGAGTCTATGTGGGCGATTTGTTGGTGACTGGCACGGAATAGAATTGCGTTGACGATTTCTTTAAAGCAATAGAAGTTTGGAGGTAAAGCACCTCGACGAAGTCACAAACATTTTAGGTATGAGAGTGACGCACACGGAAGAAGATGAATATTTTTAGATCAAGAAGTTAGGGTGATCCATCTACTAAGAGAATACAAGATTCAAGACGCGAATGGAGTGAGAACGCCAATCGAAGATGAGTTCGAAGATGAAATAATCAAGGAAGATCCGTTGCTGTCAAAAAATGAAACTGGTGGAAATCCAAGAGTGAAAACGTTTCAATCCCTGACTGGAAGTTTACTTTAGTTTGCCAGGTGTACCAGACCAGACATTGTGTTTGAGGTACACAAGGCTACATGTCGAGCATGTGCTCCGAACAAGTTTGATTGGAGCTTGACGAAACGGATTTTACGATTTTTTAAGGGGACTCCTAGTATGAAATTGAAGATGGAAATTCAAGCCGTAAATCAAAAGCGAGACGAAGTGACTATAGTGGGATGTAATTGGGTAATACTGAAAGGCATGTACATTTAGTTTGATTAAATTTTAGTATTTAATCTAATTGAATCACTTTTACTTTTTCACTTTAATTGTAAAATTCTCTTTTCGTGTGGTTGTATCGCTTGGAGAACTGTCACGATTATTACAGTAGATTGGATTGGACGCCGACGAAGTTATATTGGAGCTTGTCGAAACGGATTTTACGATTGTTGAAGAGCACTGCAGTATGAAATTGAAGATGGAAATTCAAGCCGTAAATCAAAATCTTTACGAAGTAACTATAGTTAGATATGTTGAAGGTGATGTTTTCGTGCATGATAACATAGCATACCTGATTTTGTGATTTTGGATGAAATTATAACGGGATTTTCGAATGGATTTTTTGGCGAATCACGTGATGCCTGCCCGTTCACGACATGAACGTTCACGACATGACCGTTCACGACAGTCCTGGATAAGTATACATTCTTGGATAAGTACGCAGGTGTATGTCTATACACAAGGGGAATTTCGGACCATACATTGAATTTGAAGTTGAAGTCGCCACAACGTTTTTACTTAGTAATTACTATAGGCAAATCAACCAATCGCAGATAGGTAAAAATAAGTGGCTAGGAGCAACAACAGTTAATTCACATGAATAAATCTCACTTTTAGTTTTTCAACCCCGACTATAAGTCCTTCATCATTTGCTCAATTTAACAGGTTATGAGCCCAAGTAATGACTCCGGATTCAAGGTTGAGCCTTTCGACGGTTCGAATTATGGGTTGTGGAGCTACAAGATGAAGATGTATCTGATGTCCAAGGGACTATGGGAGGCTGTGGCTGGGGGATCCGGTGTTACGACTACCAAGGAGCATCAATCCCGCTCGGCTATTGTGCTAAATCTGAGCGACTCGCAACTGATGCACGTGATCGATGCTAACAGCGCACGTGAAGCGTGAGGGTCACTGGAGTCTTTTTACCGCACCCAAGATATGGCAAAACGTCTGTGGATCAAGGAGAAGTTCGCGTCCTTCAAATACACTGCGACGAGCATAAGCGCTCACGTGACGGATTTGTAACGTCTCGTCATGGATATGAAAGGAGCATGCGCGCCGAGCGAGGAAGATATTTGCGCAACAATGTTACGCAGTCTGCCGGCGTCTTACGAAAGTTTGGTGCAGGCGTTCCGCATGAGTGTTACGGCATTTAGCTTTCGTGATCTCGTCAGCAAGCTAATTGCCGAAGTAGTGCGCAAGAACGAGTCGTCGCGCATTGAAGAAGAAACCGCGATGCACGTGGGCAGACGCAAGGAGAAGCGTGAGTTTGGCAAGAAAGCCAGTGGTCAGCGGAAGAGGGGAGCGAGAGTCCAGTGCTACAACTGTGGGAAGCGCGGACACTATGCGCGCGACTGCTGGGCCAAGACAGAAGGCAAGCATGAGCGGTATGAAGACCACTTAAACGTTACATTCAACGAAGTAGAAGGAAGCTCGAAGGGGTGATGGGTTATGGACAGCGGCGCCACGGCTCACATGTGCAGGGACCGTGATGCGTTCGTCGAGTATACCAGAGCAACAACGAAGCGCAACATTTCAAGTTCCAAGAACAGCGCGCAGCTGAAAGTGCTAGGACAAGGAACAGTTGCTATTCGAAAATGGAACGTAACAAAGTGGACAAATGCGCGGCTCGAGAACACGCTGCATGTTCAAGATTTAACCAAGAATCTATTCTCATTAACAGCGGCGGCATCACGTGGAATGAAAGTTAACCTATCACGGAATGGTTGTACTGTGAGCAATGGAGAGCAAGTCGTTGCAACAGGATCACGATGCGGCATGTTGATGATGCTGAACGTCGAGTCGAGTGCTGAGTGCCACATAGCTGAAAGCGTTGCTGAGCTGTGGCATCGTCGTCTTGGGCATGTGTCGTTTTCAAACAAGTTAATCAAGGATGGCCGCATAAGCGGTGAGTGCTTGGACACAAGTACTGTATGCGATGTTTGCGCTACGGCAAAACAAATACTGCAAAGCAATCACAGAGACAAGACGTTGGCTCATGACAAGGAGTTCCATGAATATCTCGCTATGGCCACGGAAAATGTCTCATGCTGGCTCGCGGAACATTAGGCGCTTCGGGATCACGTCGAGCAAGACGCCATCAATATTCATGCGCTAGAGCACGAGACGCAGCAAGAGCAGGAACGTCGGGAGGCGCTGGCGCTTAAAGAAGAGCAACGCACGCGCGAACGATGGACAGTGAATGAGGCTAGTACGCAACCTGTTGTCGTCCAGGGGTTGACACGGGACGACGACGCGCTTGGAAACGCCGTTTCGAAAGAGAAAGCAGAGGAAACGATTGCGGATAGATCCACGCGGCGAGACATCGAGGGCAAAGTATTGCCAGTAGGGACAGTGGTCGAAGTGGATTCGCGTACGTGTCCTGGGATTAATAAATTAGGCGGTCCTGGACGCATTACCCGCGTGTCGACCCGAGCGGGCGAGCAGGGCGACACCGTGCACGTGTTCTATGACTTTCGGTATGTCTTGGGTGGGTTCGAGCGGCACGTTGCGAGTGAATACGTTCACTCGTCCGAGCTCTTGCACCACCACTCGAATCGTGAAAAAGTGGATAGCGATTATTACCACGATGACTGTATCAACAAACCCCACGAGCGGAAGCAACGCGAAGCCGAGGCGAGACGGGAGCGCAAGGGGACGCGCGTGGACGAAGCGACCGCACGAGAGCTGCAGACGCGACAACAAAAGCGCCCGCCGGATCGAGCGTCGGAACATAAGGATCGAGGGAGAGCACGACAGGAGCAACAGGTCGTGTCGGCTCCCGAGCGGATGGAGCGAGACACGACGCCCCCTCCTACCTCGCGTCCCGTATCGAGTCGAGTGTCGAGCCACACGGAAAGCTCCGTCTCATCGGACGATACTAGCGCTGCTCTGAGTCCGTTCTTGACGCAACGGACACGATGGCGACATCATATTCTCGACAGTGAAGACGATAGCAAGGAGAGTCCACGTCTCGAGGCTTGGACTGTCTACGATCATGACTCGTTCGAATCACAGGATGACGAGAATCCACCAGCATCTCGCCACGAGAAAACGGCACGTAGGCAAAAGCACAGAACGCCCAAGCGGCAGCGATATGTCGGGGGATATGAAAAGCAGGGCGAGTATGCCAATGTGATTTTATCCAGCCGGAAGGGATCTACCTGAAGATGTCGCGCGAGAAACGCGAGTACAGCTGGAAAGTACAAAGAAAGGATTAATGGATCAACTCGAAGCCACCTTTGCGCAGCAACAAAATAATTTGGCCGAGATTCACGACCGACAAAAGACAGTGAACCTTCACGACGTGGTTGCAGCCGTTTTTCCAGGGTGTAAGGACGTTCGAGAGGTTGAGGAAGAACTGAAAAAGTGGCAACAAGTCGAGAAAGAGATCCAAAAGAGCTAAGGTGTGAGCTCGAGCATGCTCGCAAAGAGGCTGAGGAAGTGAAAAGAACGTTACAAGACGAGAGTGCAGCGCTGGAAACGATGAGGATAGAGATGAAACGAGTGAAGGAAAGAGAGGCGACGAGACAAGAAGAGGATGCGGTTCTTTTAGAACAACAGCGCGAGGCATGTCAGGCAATGGAGCATCTCGTACGTGAAAGCGACCAGGAGATTCAACGGATGGTAGACAGTGCAGCGAGAAAAGCTGAGGAACTCGAGTCGTTGCGACAAGAAATGGAGAGTTTGAATGCCGACAAAGAACGTCTGGTACGCATACATCTCGAGGAGGTGGAAGAATTGCAAGGTCAATTGACCCGTGTAATGGACACGCTCTCGACCAAGACAACGGAGAACGAGGACGCCCAGACGCAAGAAATCCAGACGTTGCAGACGCAGATAGCGTCGATGAAAGTGGAGAAGGAAACACTAGTGAAAGAAACGATGGACGGGCTCAAGAAGCTGCAGTGTCAATTGGACCAAGCTATGATGTGTGGAAAGTTGAAGAAGGGTGGAAAGAAGAATGCAAAGAAGCTGCATCTATTGCAGACAAAAATTGATGCATTAGGAAAAGAGAAGGAGAGTCTCGTAAAATTGCATTCTACTGAAGTAGAAGCTCTTGAGAAGTCGCATGCGCGTGCAATTGAAGAGCTTCAAGAGAATCTTAAGAGTCGAACACCAGCCACAGCGACCTATGGGAATGAAGACAAGAAGGAATCGACTACGAACGAGGTACAGCGTAGAAGTGAAGCCGATGAAGATACACAGGATACTGACACTAGTGAGGCGGAGGAACGAGTAGGAGTAATGACTATTGCTGACGTGATACATTCTCCCGCTGCAGGAAACTATGAGCCGTTGCAAGATCAGAACGATATGATGACATCAATGGAGAAGAAGCAAGACGAGCTTGGAATCGAACACGAAAAACGTAAGAGGGACAAGCTCCCGACGGTGGAGGAGCTACAGCGAGCGCATGCAACAGAAATCTCAAGGATGCAAGCGGAACCACCGCGTTTTGGATGGGCTCAGACTTCTGGACACGGATGGAACATGCACGTAAACATTAAGGGAGAGTGTTGAAGGTGATGTTTTCGTGCATGATAACATGGCATGCCTGATTTTGTGATTTTGGATGAAATTATAACGGGATTTTCGAATGGAGTTTTTGGCCAATCACGTGATGTCTGACCGTTCACGACAGTACTGGATAAGTATACAGTGACCGTTCACGACAGTCCTGGATAAGTATACATCTGTATACTTATCCACGACATGACCGTTCACGACAGTCCTGGATAAGTTTACATTCTTGGATAAGTACGCAGGCGTATGTCTATACACAAGGGGAATTTTGGACCATACATTGAATTTGAAGTTGAAGTCGCCACAACGTTTTTACTTAGTAATTACTATAGGCAAACTAACCAATCGCAGATAGGTAAAATAAGTGGCTAGGAGCAACAACAGTTAATTCACATGAATAAATCTCACTTTTAGTTTTTGCAGCCTCGACTTCAAGCCGCCTTCATCTTTCCTATCATTTCCTTCGCTAAGTTTGATTGGACTTGGCGAAACGGATTTTACGATTTTTTAAGGGGACTGCTAGTATGAAATTGAAGATGGAAATTCAAGCCGTAAATCAAAAGCGAGATGAAGTGGTTATAGTGGGATGTAATTGGGTAATACTGAAATGCATCTACATTAAGTTTGATTAAATTTTAGTATTTAATCTAATTGAATCACTTTTATTTTTCACTATAATTGGAAAGTTCTCTTTTCGTGTGGTTGTCTCGCTTGGAGAACTGTCACGATTATTACAGTAGATTGGATTGGACGCCGACGAAGTTAGATTGGAGCTTGTCGAAACGGATTTTACGATTGTTGAAGAGCACTGCAGTATGAAATTGAAGATGGAAATTCAAGCCGTAAATCAAAAGCTACGAAGTAACTATAGTGAGATACAGTGACACATATTTTGATGGGTAAAAAGTGGACAGGAAATCTGTAACGGGAGGCGTGACAATGATGGAAGGATTCGTGGTACAGTGGTTGTGCAAGAAGCAATCATGTGTATCTCTGTCAACGATGGAGACTGAGTTTGATGCAGCTTCAATAATGGAATGTGAGTTTTTGGGTTTACGTGAAATGGCGCTCGAAGTCGGAATAAATGTGAAGTTACCTGTGCCGTTAATCTGCGATAATCAAGCAACTATAAAGGCTTTAAGTGGCGAAAATAAACGTCAAGAGCGAAGCATATCAACATCAGGATGAAGTTCGTAGTTTCGAAAGGACCTGAAGGATTGATTAAAGGGGAATATAATCCAACTGAAGATATGCTAGCCTACATTTTCACAAAGGCTGAACAATGCAAGATTGAAGCATATGCAAAAAGCGTTTGGATTTCGTGCAATTGAAAATAAATAACGGTGGTTTTACTGGAAATCCGAGAAGGAGTGTTAAAAGTGACCGACGCTCAAACTCGCGAGGACTGATACACTTTGGTTCAAGCATTTTATCATAAAACGGAAAGTGGGTATTACCCAAATCTAATTGGGCAATACTCAAATGCATGTATATACTTACTTTGATTAAATTTTAGGATTTAATCTAATTTAATCACTTTTGCTTTTTCACTTTAATTGGAAACATCTCTTTTCGTGTGGTTGTCTCGCTTGGAGAACTGTCGCGCTTATTACAGTGGATTGGCTTTCTCGTTTCGTTTTTCTTGGTGGTTGTGGTTACGCATTACGTTGTTCTATGTGGCATTAGTGGGGATAACGTTGATTAGTAGACGTTAAGTTTGATTTAAATTATTGAAGTCTATTTTGTATTATAACTGATCGCATAGTACGCTATTGTATATAGCATGAAATGCGTAAGACTCTCACACGATGTCTAGAAGACACAAGATTGAACACTGTACGCCATATCACTGTTAGGGTATTCGCCAGAAAATTGTGAAGTTTTGAAGGTGTTGTTCAAGATGACGAACAAAAGTATACAAACTTCAAGTGATACACGATCACTGTAGCCGAAAATGCATTATGGATAAATTACGGGTTTGAATATAATTTTTTGCTTTTATTAGGATTTTTGGGTTTAAGTTCTTAACTACGCTTTTATAATATACTAGCGAGTTAACCCGCTGTACCAACGGATTGAATTAATAGAAACCCGATACTATAACACTCCAATGGCCTCTGAAAGCCGTGCGCATGTTTTTCTCGCAATGTTATTAAACACAAGGATACTGGCGCTGCAGGCTCGCCATGTGTGTTTTCTAGACCGTTTCCTTCGTATAATCAAACGTCTTTTGAAGCATCTACTGCATTTCTTCTATGTTGTCACGATTAAGCTGGTCTTCTAGCGCAAGGCATCCATCTTCTTGTATTTGCGGCTCATGTATATATATCTGTGCAAATTTGGCCGCATTCTCATTGCCAAGTAGGAGGCTACCGTTGACATGGTCAAGCTCCCCATGAACGGATGCTTGTGCCATATTTATGCACCAACTGATGTCCAAGCAAAGGCATTGTTGTACGTTCACGAACGTTTTGCCCCGCCGAGTCTGGTCTTCAAGACGACGCAACATTGGTTTGCGTTGGAGCTATCGGTGGATGTTTAACCTTCTCACAACTGTAGCAAGTTGAAAAAGATGAGCGCTCACAGCGAAGATCCTGTTACGCGTTCCTCAATCTAGTGCAGCGCATCACACTGCATCCCGGCTTTCATTTGACCAGGTTTTAGCAGAACCCGCTGCTCAATCACAAAACTACCCAAAAGACTAAAACAAAGCCGTGTTACCACATCAACGCTTCCTGTTTCTCTTCACATATTTAGGTTGCAAGGAGTCATCGAATACGGAACAGGTTTTAATTCATCGTTTCTCGACAAAATTTCCCAAGTTTGGACATCCAGCTTAAACACTGTCACTACCGTCGTCATATTTTAACAAAATACTATTAAAGTGAAATTGATGAGCGAGCGTCCCCCAAAAAATCACTACTTTTGTTATTATGGTGATCTTTTTAGTGATATCAATGTAACGGTAAGATCGTTCGTCATCGTACTCCCGTCTGTATGCTTATTATTGAAAGTGTCTTTATTAATTAATAATAAGACGAAACAACTTCTTAATCTACCTAGCTTAAATAATGTAATAAAATAAATAGGTGTTGTTAATGCGTACCTTCTAACGACCTTCTGACGATCTTTATGTGAAGTGCACTGAACTGTGTAATTGTCGTGAAGTTCGCATGGACTAGTAGCTCGAGTGGTGAGTTACTTGATTTCCAAGCTGGAGGTCACGGGTTCGATCCCGCGAGGGGATTTTGAAGATAACGTGAAATGACTCCAAGTGCTGCGATTCAGTCAAAGGAGAATCATCTCAGTTCCAAACTTGACACGTGGCGCGCAGATCGAATCGGACTTAGCATGGTTAGTACTGTAGTTGGGCTTGAGATAGTCAATCACTAATAACCGTGTCTGTATAGGTTGCACAGGTAAGGCGCGAATATACCGGGAGTCCCCACCCGAATCCAAGCCGAAGACAACACCACCAGTGGAGGAGAGGAACCGTCAGGGTGTGTGAGGACAGGGCCCGCTGCGTCGTCGACACAAAGGTCGGTGTCTCAAGCTGATGGTGTTGACGAGGCTGGTCAAGGGTAGGGGACAACGGAGCATCGCGCCTTTCAGGTGGGCAACCTCAGTGTGTTGGCTGTCGATGTGACTGTGGTGT
>CM047580.1:28549646-28592647 GCA_026184515.1 Peronosclerospora sorghi
TATTAGTCATAATATTAGGCCCCCTATGGGCCTAATAAAATGTCCAATATTAGGCCCTATTTTAGCCTAATTAAAAAAGTCCGCTTTACGACAGAAGCGCACTTTAGTTGTAGGATCAAAATTTTTCGCACGGAAAATGGTAGTGAATTCTGCAACAAGAAGTTCAAGAAAATTTTGTTCTTCAAATGGAATACTACACCAGACCAGTACTCACTACTCCCCTCAGCAGAATTGTCTTGTTGAAAGAGCCAATCAGTCGCTTGGATAATCAGCACGCACGCCTTTAAACTACTACATGTTGTTGAATCTTTCTGGAGGGGAGGCAATTGTTACCTCTGCGTACACGCTTAACCGATTGTCAAATGCTGCCCATGGTGATCAGACTCCATATGAGGTTGTTTGGAGTGAAAAGCCACGGTTAGACCACATGCGTGTGTTTGGCTCACCTGGTTTCGTATATGTGGACAAATACAAGCGTGCAAAATTTGATACCAAGGTTTATCGTTGTATCTTTCTTGGTTATGCTGAATGTTCCAAAGCATATCGTGTTTGGGACTGTAAAATCAATCGCATTGTAGTGACACGGACAATTGCTCTTGATGAACGCCTGCCGTAAGATTATGGTCCAGCCTCACACACACGAGTCTCAGATCCAATGGACTGTTCTTGATGATCGTGACGATCCTTCTCCAACGACACCAAGACCAAGGAATGATGAAATGGATGTGGATGCGGCAGCTACTCAGGATGGTAATCCACCGGATACTACCGAACCTGTGGAAATAACAATGTCGCCCACAGTACCTCCGACTGTTGCCACTTAACCCATTGGCGATCATGACCTAGTGGTTGGCACTCAAATTGTACGCGCCCAACAGCCATGTATTGACCAAGGGGGAGAAAATCAGATTGTATTTGGTAGTCAATATGCGCCCACTCGACGTACCTCAAGCTCAGCTCAACATATTGAGCGTCCGATCCACTTGCTCTCATGGCCCCTGATCAAGACAGTAGTATTGTTCGTACTCAAGAGAATCGTATGGTTGAATGGTTGCCACCATTACCTGAGAATCGCGACGATACCGCCCGTGATGATGAGTATGATATCGGTGAACCAGATCCAAAGCGACTCCGTTTTACCGATGACAACGAAATTGCTTTAGCTGTGTTGGAGATTCCACGGTCATACAAATAAGTCATGGCGTCACCTGAAGCCGCGGAATGGAAAAAAGCAGTGCGTTGTGAGCTTCGTTATCATTTCAAAAATCATACGTGGGACACAATTCATCGGCCGGATGGTGTACGACTCATTGGGATTAAATGAGATTTTGATGTTAAACGGGATGCTGTGGTGGAGTCCATTTCGAAACCGAACACCGAAGTGTCCGTAACTTAGCCACCTTCGCGCCCAGCCGACCTACTTACGGGGGGGGGGTACCCCGCGAACCTTCGCCTGTGTGCCGATCGAGCGACCGATCAGCACTGCACGACGCCGAGTCAAATTTGTCTTCAATCATCTCACCTTTTGTACCCATTGGTATGGGTGGTTACACACTCGGTGGACCGTCGCTTAGTAGAGATCTTAAAGGTACCGATATGGGTGGTACCACTTCTGGGGTACTTGTACCGAAAACCAACGATAGATAGTCCAAATGAAACCGACCTGCAAATGGAGCGGAAATTGTCACCCCAATTGCGGGGAAAATCTGGGGCTGACTGCTCACATCAGTGAGGAGGCCCAGCCAATAGAAATCCTGCGGCGGACCGGCGGAACGGCGCGTAGAACCAGCCAATAGAAATTTGGGGCGGACCGACGGAACGGCGCGTTGAACCAACCAATACGACAGAGAATAACACGTTCCAAACGTGTGGAGCTTGAGGGGTGAGTGAACGAAGTGAGAAGCTTTTCGTCGTAGCACTTCCGGTGGAGCTGTGTCCTGGCCGGGAAAAATTTAGCTAGAGGGGACCGTGTTAGCCCTCTGCTCCCAATAACTCCTGAGGAGCGGCGACTTGTGCAACCCAAAGAAAAACGAACACTATATTTAATATCCAATTAAAATCCAATATACAAACTACATGCAAAACCGTTTTCCCCACCTTAAATCTGCGTACCTTACACTCCAGACACACGATTGGCCCAAAACACTCCATCCTTTTAGCCAACAAGAACGGTCCAGCTTGATAACTGGTACACCTGTACATGCTGGTCAAACATTTTCAATGGAAATTCACCACAATGCTAACGGAAAGATTGTGCGCTATAATGCTCGACTTGTGGCTCAAGGCTTTTGCTAAGTGTATGTTGTTGAATACTAGCAGATCTATTCACCAGTATCCAGTTTGAATTCAGTGCGTGACTATCTCGCTTTGAATTGCCAACGTGGGTATGCGATTCGTCAACTTGCTGTTGAGACTGCTTTTCTAAATGGGTTGCGCGATGAAAATGTGTTCATGCGTCCACCGGAAGGGATTCGACTTCCTGATGGTATGATCTGCAATCTCCGCCGCAGCATCTATGGGCTCAAGCAAGCTGCCGCTGTGTGGCAGAAAACCATCCTTTCTGTACTAAAGTCAATAGGATTCGATGCATGTGTATCGGATCCATGTGTCTTTGTGCGCCATAAAGGTGATTTCCCGGTGTATTTGGTTTTGTACGGGGACAACTTGTTGATTGGTTGCCCAGATAATGCCATTTGCTGATGGTATCAGAACCGAACTTGCCAAGCGTTTTAAGTTGAAGAATCTTGGGGATGCCCGTTATATACTTGGCGTTGAGATGGATTATGATTGTGAAGCTGGTACGCTTCATCTTTGCCAGTCTCAGTTCATTCAACGTCTTATTGAAAGGTTTGGTCAAGAGGTCCCCGTACCCCGCGAAAAAACCAAATGTGTACGGCCAGAAATTCGATGAGTTTATTGATGGTGAGAGATTTGATAGCAAGCGGTTCCGTGAATTAGTTGGTTCATTGCTTTACATTGCCAGTGGTACGCGTCCAGACATTGTGTCTCGATTTGCGAGCTCTCCAAGTATCTTGAAGCTCCAACGCAAGCTCATATGAAGGCAGCAATAGAGAATTGCAACCTTTGAGGACCCTTTTGAGATAACAGAGGGTGATCCGTTATCTAAAAAGGTCCTCAATGGTTAGAAATCTCTATAAACGCGGTGACTTCAGTGCGTTTGCTCCTACGTTTTTTTCGATGCTAATTGGGGTGGAGATACGACTACACGCCGTTCCACATCGGGAGTGTTGGTGCTCATGGCTGATCTACAAGTCCAAGCTCCAGAGAACCGTTGCTCTATCATCCGCTGAGCTGGAGTATATAGCTCTATCTCTTGCTGCTCAAGAAACACTTTGGCTATGTCACCTTCTTGAAAAACTTGGTTTACGTGATCAACCTGCCACTGTGATCAAATGTCAACAAGGCTGCAACTGCTATGGCGGATAGTGTCGGATATCAATCACGTGCCAAACATATTGATTTACGTTATCACTTCGTCCGTGGCGCTGTCAATGATGGTGTGCTCAGTCTTAAATATGTGCAGTCGACTCAACAACTAGCAGACTTGATGACGAAGGCACTACAAACTCCCCAGTTTGCGAAACTTGTCCAAACCACCGGGATTGTAGATATATCGCAGATGTCGCAGTGAGGGGGGTGTAAGACACGGTGCATGAATGGGTCCTGTTGATACACTGGTTCCCTGTCTAAACAATCTCTTGATCAGCCAACCTGGATTTACAATTGGATGTAAATATGGGTCTGGGTTATTCTAGAACGATCTACTTTAGTAGATTTTATGAGGAGAACACAGAGAGAAAGAATAATCTATGAAAGATTCTAGTAGGTATTCATATTTTTAGCATTTATAGTTTCTAATAAATGCTCACTTTCACTCTTACCTTCTAGTGAACAAGCTCCTTCTCCAGCCCAGTCCTATTCCTGTATAGCCTTTTGAAACTGCGGGCAAAGTCATTACCTCCTAATATGGCCGTGCCGTTCAGAAGCGTGTCAATTCAGAGTATACCATGCCCTCTTTACTATTCATGACATTCCCTTCCTGGTTATAAGCCTCTTGTGCATCAATGCGTAGCCATCGCATTATACCATCTTTGCCTCGCTTTCGCTTCCACAGTGACGACGTACGGCCGCTTCTTGTCTGGATGTGATATCCATTTGTTTAAGTCGTCGCACATGGAAGCTACGGACTCTTGATTGTTGGTTTAATATGCTTTGACTCAGATCCCGTTTGTGGAGCCCGGAGGCACGTGCCAACTAGTTTGACGGCGTCGAGGCGTTGCGAGGCGTACCGCACAGGACGCAACTTTTTTATCAGGATGATATTCATGGAAACAAATAGATCAGGGCCACTCCTCTTCTCCACGCTGTAGAAAACTATCAACGAGGTGAGGTCGCATCATGTTATGCTGATTATCTCGTGCCAAAAACAGCTCAATCTTGCGTGAAATGCTCCAATAGTACTAGATGGACCCGCAAAGAATAATCAATGCCACGACTAAAAACACGTACACTAAGGCTTCCGATCCAGTACTTAGTTCCTGGCCAAAAATGGTCGTCATTTTATTTCTCCTCTGCCGGTTGCAAAAAAATGCAGCTTTATATTAAAGGGAAATAAGTGTGGCGGCGAATATAATTTCCCTATATTTTTTTAGGGAGGTGGACAGTGTGGTGGAGCGGCTGATCGAAGTTTTTGAGACTTGATCAGGCGGTACCACGGCGCCCAGACTGCCGACTAACGAAGGGGGTCCTCCGGATGTCTTCGACTTCTTGTGTTCTTGCTCACCTTGTGTACCCGACGGCTAGGCGTGGGTCGCTCCTCAGGTGGCGGGGACAGCGCACAGCGAATTCTTGGTGCAAGATTGTATTAACTAACTTGTGACGATACAACCGATGCGATCAGGCGTGATCACGTGCGATCAGGTTCTTAAACCACGTCAATTAGCCGCGATCAGGCTTGATCACGTTTGGGCCGATGCTAATAACCGACGATCAGCAATATTCAGTCTTGATCGCAAGTGCGATCAGGCGGCAGTACGATGCGATCAGTCGCTGAAACGATGTAGATCAGTGGTAATCAGGCTTGATCAGGCTTGTGCTGATGCTAATAGCCGTAGTTCAGTTGTATTCGGTCTTGATCGCAAATGCGATCACGCGTCTTGATCGCAAGTCGCGATCAGGTACTGAAACGAAGCTAATAGGTCGTGATCAGGCACGATCAGGCTTTGGCTGACGTTAATAACCGTCGATCAACAATATTCTGTCTTGATCGCGGATGCGATCAGGTGTCTTGATCGCAAGTGCGATCAGGTACTGAAAGGCTCGATCAGGGGCTAAAAGCTGCTGCCCAGTCGTAATATACCTTGATCAGACTTGATCAAGTACCGGAAGTCGTTCAAGTAGCAGTTGGCGCGATTTGCGATCAGCGATCACGATCACGATTCGCAAAAAGTGTCGATCAGGTGTTGATCGGTAGGGGGGGTACTTTATCAGGCATCGGAAGTCTTCACTGCCTGATCGCGGAGCCTCTAAGCCGTAAAACAGCTAAGGAACGCCCAAATCAATGCGCTCCTAGCCTAGACTATATGAGGAATAGGTATTTATATTAAAATCCACCTAGAGTTCCCGTGGGGCGCTTAAAGCAGCCGAACTCTAGGGGTCAAACGTTAATTCCACGGGGAAGAGGTGAGAGCACTGCTCGATCACGTTCTCAAAACCAAAAACCTTTAAACGAAGAACCGCAAACACTGCGGGCGGAATTGCGGGGTGAGTTCTCACACTCTACGCCAACCGGTGGGCCAAAAAACGCACTTAGTGCTCTCGCCCGGGACGTAGAGGTTTCAATAAGGTGGGGGCGCAAAGGTGCCTTCCCAGAAAACGATCAGCGCGATCGTACGCAAAAGGAGAACTATATTAGCAATTAAACCCCTAGATCTACCCTGTTCCTACTTTCAACCAATCCGCATCGTCCATTCGGAACGCCTTCCGTCCATCAGTCGACCTGATATTTCCGCTTGTTCCTTGTTTGTTCGCTGGTGTTCGCCGCGTACCTGTAAGTAATCAGCACATCTTCCGTGTCCCTTCTATATCCTGTCTATGTACACCACGGTGGTACGTACTACTGTACCCACCGTGGTACACATGGCGGTACCTAATTATGTACTACTGTATCCACTATCTGCGTCCACTATCAGGCCCCTAATTTAGGTCCTAATATTAGTCATAATATTAGGCCCCCTATGGGCCTAATAAAATGTCCAATATTAGGCCCTATTTTAGCCTAATTAAAAAAGTCCGCTTTACGACAACAGTCTCTGTGAAAAAAGTGTCCTCTTCTGTAAATTTAAAAAAGTGTCCAATTCTGTGAATAAAAAATGGTCCTATCCTGTAAAATACTGCCAAAAAGTGTCCTATTCTATCAAATTTCTCTAGAATAAAAACGTACTTAAGAACTCGAACCTAAAACTCCTATTAAAGGCAAAAATTACCGTCAACTCGTTCATGTACCCATAATGCATTTACGTTGTGAAAAAAGGTGCTTTTCCACTACATAATATCATGCATTCGTGCTTGTAACCGGCCGCGATACCGTTCGAAGGACACCAGAAGAGATCTGTTGGAATCAGCATGATTCTGATGATCCGGATGGTGGTCTTCAGTATCCGGAAGATCCACTGCCCGGCGACGGTTCCGAAGGGTCGGTTTCGTTGGTGCATGCTGTATGGTTTGGTGATCCCGCACGTGCATAATACATAGTCTCAAAAACTACCCCTGCTTGCCAAGCCATCGTGCTCCTCTGACCGCCCTGTTGATTCCAACAGGGTTATGAGCATAAGAGCCAATAGCTAAGAACCAATATGGCGGAGTACAAGATAAAGTACCACGAGAACGGCCTTCCCAAGAACTGGGATGGCAAGGATTGGGATACGTACAAGCGTGCCATGACCAACTTCTTCGCTGAACAAGATCTTCTCGACACTGTGGAGAAGAAGGAATCCGATATCAAGAAGGAGAAAAAGGTCCGCATGTACATCTACATGTCCGTCTCACCATCGGTTGCAGCCCAGCTGCGGGAAGCCAACACTGGTTCGAATATATGAGAGACTCTGTGTGAGGTGTACAAGACGATGAAGGATGCAGTGTTGCACGCGCACAAGATCCGGCGGTTGCGGTCGGAGTTGGAGAACATGTCGTTCCGGTTGGGTGGTGATATGAACCTGCACCTGGCCCAGATGTTCAACAAGAAGAGCGAGTTGGAGCAGCTCGAATTCAAGGTCCACGACATTAAAATGATCGACTTGATGCTGAAGAGTTTGCCCCATCATTCTGTCTTTCTCTCGTTCAAATCCGTCCTCAAGTTCGGTTCAGATCGAGCCAACCTTGATCCGACCGATGTTCACCATCGGATGCTGTTGGCGTCACAGGAAGTGGCCGAGATACAAGCCCAAGCTAGCCGTGGTCAAGCGACTGGTGGGAAGGGCAAGGCCAAAGGTGGTGACAAGGGAGCAAAGTACAGTGGGAACGGCGCCCGGTGGTGTTTCAAGTGCAAGAGTACTGGTAACATCAAAGCCAATTGCCCCCAGATCAAGAAGCCGTCTGCCGGTGAAGGCAGCGGAGGCGCTATAACGAAGGAGACAAACGTCTTTCGTGGTGGTGGCCATCAATCCACGCATGTGTCTGGAAGCGGCGTGGCAAAAGTCACTGATGGCGGGCCAATGAACGGCCAAGTCAATCACCAGCAGCCGTTGGGTTCGACTGAACACCTGTGCTATTTCGATTCAGGGGAGGATGACCACGTAACCGGCAATCGAGATTACTTTGTGACTTTCGAAGAGTTTGCTGAGATCTACAAGGTTATTGCAAGTGGTGTGTTCCCCGATGTGAGAGGGCGCGTCGAAGGAGTCGTCACAGTCGCGTTAGTGACTGAGGTGGATGGGAAGAGAGTGAGATTCTTTGTGGATGAGGTGCTTTACCTCCCCGTGGCACGGTACAGTCTGTTGTCGTCGGGAAATGTGCAAGATCAGGGTTTTGAGTACGAGTACGATTGTCCACACCGACGGTACAGGATTATAAAGGATGGAGAGGTTCTGCTCATCGCAGAGAAATTTGGCCGCTCATACAAGTTCTACTCGTACCCCGTTGGTACGACTCCACCTGATGCCACTCCACGAGCTGAAGACGTGATCGTGAACTTCACCACGACGGACGGTGTTGCCAGTTTTAAGGTCTGGCATGAGCGGCTAGCTCACACTTGTACTCAGTATGTGAAGCAGATGGCTGACCGCGGGATGGGGGATGGTATGTTGAAGCCGAAACGTGAGCACACGGCAGTGTGACTCGTGTCACTTGGGCAAACAACGGGCAAGTAGACACCGCAAGAAGCTCGATCGCACGGTCTCGGCACCAAACCAGATCGTGTATGCTAATCTCATGTTCCCGAGCAAGTCGAACGGAACCCAGTGCAGTGTTGGTTATCATGGATGCATACTCCAGGTTCCTGACGGTGCATCTTCTCACCTCCAAGAAAGAATCGGTTGTGAATGCGCTGATGAAGCAGTACGTGCTGTGGTTGAAACGCCACGCCGGACGGGGAATCCGACGGATTGTGTAGCTTGAAGCTTTTGGTGATGATGGACTGGAGTATCCAGTTGAACAAGTCCTGACGGACAAGGGACGCGAGTTCGTGAACGGTGAGATGGACAACTGGTACAAGTCGCGGGGAATCGAGCACATCACGGTGGGCCCCAAGAGCTCACAACTCAACCCGTGTGAACGATCCCATCAATCGTTGGAAGAGATGACCCGGGTGCAAATGGAGTCATCAGGATTGCCACGCTCGTTTTGGCCGGAAGCACTCATCAACGCTGTGTACATCAAGAATCGTACCTACTGAAAGGGTGCAGGTGCAGTGCCGTACACAAAGATGTTCGGGGTCAAGCCGGACATTCATCACATCCGTAAATTCGGTGCACTTGTCTACGTGCACGTGCCCGATACACCTGATCGTCGTCGTGAGATGCACAACGCCAAGATCGGCTACTTGCTCGGCTACGACGAGGATGTGGTGGGGTGCCTGGTGTACTTTCCAGGAGAGCGTACGAAGAAGTTCGTGTCTGATGTTCGCATCGAAGAGAGCGTGTGTTATCGCGATCGTCACTAGGTCGACCCTGATCGACCACCGGTTGGATCTTGGCTTCGATTTGATCGAGATGGGGAGTCGAGCGATGACGACGCATCGTCAAGTAGTGGCGCAGTGAGTGGTGCCGCAATCGGCCCCAGTGGCGACCAAGTTGCATCGTCGCTTCGTAGTGTTGTCAATCTCGACGTGTCTATGTCAAGTGCAGTCGAAATGGATGGGGGCGTGGACGTGTACGAATACGACGATGATGAACAAGACGAGGAAGCCTCTATGAACTATGGAGTGGTCCTCAATGACCCCACGGTTGATAATGACGATCGTGCGGTCGGTGCAGGTGCCCAGGACACGGGTACCGGTGTGGACACCAATACTGATGATGGTGCCAACAAAGATTCTGTCAGTGCTGTGAACGGTAGTGTGGATCGCAAGTCCCACGAAAGTGAACCGTCACACGACTCCCCGGCCACGGCGGAACAAGGAGATAAAGTACCAACTGAGGAAGGAAACAACAGTGTACTCAGTGGTGATGATGCCGGCGTGGCATCGCGCTACAGGCCTGCGGTCGACAGTGAGTCTGGTCATGATGGAGAGCCTCAGCTGCACGACGGTGAGTCGTCAGGAGAAGATTAACAGTCGGATGGAAGTGAATCCACCACTGGTGTGTGTGGCTCGGTTTGTGGTTACATGGATATGGATAACCTAGGCGAGAACCAACCTGGAGTGTCAGTGGAGATCGATGGGCCAGTAACGACACTGGAACCAGATATGGATCAGTTCATGGAGCAAGCACGTGTTCTCAAGCGCGACGGTCGTGAGCCAACGCCGTCGGACAACCCGTTGGAAGAAGCTGCGGGAGCTAAACGGCAGCGCACAGGACTACGTGACCGAAGCACCATTCGCAAGCCAAAGAGATACGATGACTACGTGATGAGCGCGTTTGCAGCAACCCGTGTGCTTGGACCCAGTGGCAAGCCCATCCTGGCGTCGCAACTTAAGTTGCCGAGGAACAATCGCGAAGCCAGTCGTTCCAAGTTTGCTGATCTGTTTCAAATGACTCAGTTGGAGGAATTGGCTGCTCTCCGGATGAAAGGTGTTCTTGGTGAAATCCCCAAGTGTGAGATACCGGATGTAACGGGGTTACATGGGTTACGGTTACGACTGTATCGTATACGAAGAGGGGTACGGTATATGTACCGTACCTAGAAAACTAGCATTAGTTTTGTAGGTTTTCAGTTTTCGTAGGTTTTGGGATGAATGATCGTGAGGACCATTTGCTCCCTTTGATATTCAATTCAGTCCTAAAATTACCTTATTCTGTTGAGTCCAAGAGCGCCTCATCGCCGCTCTGTGTAAGCTGTTGTAACAGAGTGCTTAGAGCCCTGTTACACCTGGTAGCACTTTGTGATCCGTCCAACGACCGATCTATTGTATGTTTAGACGTTTGGGAATGAACGAAGAAGAAATTCCTCCGCTGGAACGCCAGTTCTTTCAGCATCTGTCGGATTTCGAATGGGAAGAGGTTGGACGCATGTCCAACCAAATCGGTCTGATGGCAACGCAGTTGTCGTTGTCTGGTCCGCAGAATCGCCAACATCAAGTTATCTCGGAGTTCTTAGCTCGCGAAGTGGCGTCGCTCAGATCGTCCCCTTTAATGGTACCTCCGATTGCGCGTCGTACAACGTTCAAGTTGGACATTTCCAAGTATGATGGTTCCTCTGAACCACCGCTTGTGCGCTGGTTTTGCGAATTTGACCTTGCGATTAAGGCCCGTGGCATCGCGGAAGATGAACTCCAATTGGCGTACACAATCGCAAATTTATCTGGTCGTGCTCGCCAGTGGGCACTGGAAATACCATTGCCAATCCTGGCGCTTTTCCAACGGTCCAAGATTTCAAGGACCAACTGACTGCTACGTTTGAGCCAGCCGAGTCGGAATTCCGAGCCCACTCGCAGTTCCTGGCACTTAAGCAAGGAAGTGATTCTGTGCATGATTATGTGGTCAAGTTGCGTTACTTGGCCTCGTGTGTGGTTACACACCCAATCGCTGAGTCCACTCAGTTGGCGGTATTTTCGAATGGCCTTCGCGAGGGACCAACGTGCTCGCAATTGTTCCGTGAGCGTCCGACAACTATTAAAGCCGCATACTCCATGGCGCTGCGTGAAGAGTTCAGCGCCCAACAAGCGAAAGGAGTTGGGTCGATGTTCCCCTTTGTCTCCTTATCCTGGTGGTTTTGAACCCATGGAAATCTGCGCGGTGTCGTCGTCCGCCACCTCTAAGAAGAAGCCCAAGTGTCACCGCTGTGGCTATTCGGGACATTACGCTGCTGTGTGTCGTATGCCGTTTGAGAAGATCAAGCGTCATGCCAACAACTCGACCACTGTTTCTTTGTGTCCAGCGTCGAGTCAAAAAAACAGCAATGGACAGTAGGCGCGGGGCTTCCTACTGCCCGTAAACGGGAGATGTCGTCTGACCGAGAGACAGCGTCTTCTGGGCCCCGTGTGCAGTATGCACATTTGTCCTCGTCGAGTGTTGGTGGGGATTAAGGCGAAGTTAATATTCGCCAAGGTTAAGGTCAAAGGATCTCGTCGTCCTTTGACCGCTATGCTTGACAGTGGAGCCACAAACAATTTTTGTTGGAGCTTCTTCTGTTCGTGATATTGAAGGGATCTCTTTTGCTCGAGACCCAAACGTGAAGATGATTGTACGGTTTGCCGATGGCAAGCCTCGATCGAGTGAGAAACGCACTGTTTCCCTCGATTTCGAATATGAATTTGGTAATGGAACTTGTCGTGCAGAACACAACTTCCTTGTGTTAGATACGGATCAGTCGTTAGACTTGATCCTGGGTATGCCGTGGCTCCAACGCCATAGGCCAACAGGGGACTGGTCACGCAGGGTGATCAGCTCCACACGTCCAGCTCAGGACGTGGTAGAGGAAGCAACTACAGCCACCGTTAAGGGAAGTAATGAACCCCTTTCAAGATTGTTTTGTTGTTGGTTCCGTTGATGGATATTGGACTCCCATCGCTACTTCTCCTGAGCAAGTGGGTGTCAAGATGAGCCATGACACCCATACGACAGAAGCTGTGACATCAGTGTCACCGACAGGGGGCCGCGACATCCGTGTTGCCGATAAACTGTGTTCGAGACCACTCCCCAGTTACCTTTGTCAAAACAGAGGACCATCCAAGGTTGAAGCGCTGGTCCAGTTTGAAGATTGTACCGTTCTACAGGAGATCCAAGTCGAGTGTCCTCCCACCACTGCTTCTGACATTCTGAACCTCAAGCTCATGAGTACAGACGCATTCGTGCGTGATCTCAAATCGTGTGAGATCGAACAGATCTGCGTTCTCGTAGCAGATCAGCGTAAGCAAGAAAAGCATGTGGCTACTTCTTCCACTTTGTATCCAACAGTTCTTTCGGCAAAAGAACTTCGTGTGGCTCAACAATCGCTTGAGTCACTTCTTGTGTCCAACAATCCGGCGTATGAGTTGGTCAAGGAATACCAAGATGTATTCCCAGAATCAATCCCGGACAAGCTTCCTCCTGATCGTGGAATTCGCCACGAAATTGATCTCGTCCCTGGCACCAAGTATTGTGTCACTCGTCAGTGTCCACTTCCTCGTGAACAAGTCGAAATCATCTACAATTTTTTCTCGGCTCGCTTGCAAGCAGGCCACGTCCGTGAGAGTAAGTCGCCTCACTCCAGTCCGACATTCTGTGTCAAGAAAGCCACGGGCGGTTGGCGTATCGTCCATGCCTTTAACAAGGTAAACGACTCAACCGTCCCAGCGCAAACGCCAATCCCTCGTAAAGACGTGATTCTGGACGGTATGGCTGGTGGTACGGTGTTTAGTACCATCGATTTGAAGGATGGTTACTACCAAATCCTCACGGACGAGGCCAGTGTTCCACTGACCGCGGTAATCATTCCAAGTGGCATGTTGTACGAATGGCTGGTCATGCCCCAAGGCTTGAATAATGCTCCCGCCACGTTTAATCGCGTGGTCTCATTGTTGTTGAGACCTCTTCGAGCCTTCGCTCCCAGCTACTTCGACGATATTTACATCCACTCCCGTGCCGACCCTTCACGTGGGTTGACGGATGTGGATGTGCATTTGGATCACCTCCGCTCAGTTTTGGACGTCATGCGATCCAATCCGTTGTACGGAAGTATATCCAAGTATATCTTCTGCGCTGATGAGATCCCCGTCCTTGGCTCGTTTGTCGGACGCGCGGGTGTGCATGCAGACCCAGAGAAGGTTGCAGCGATCTGCGACTGGCCGGTACCGTCAAACGTGAAGGAACTTCGTCAATGGCTTGGATTGTCCACGTATCTGCATCGTTTTACCAAGGACCATGCTTTGATGATCCGCCCGCTGTCTCGACTGCTCCAAAAGGATGTTGTGTGGACATGGTCGTGTGAGCATCAAGCTGCATTCGACTTCGTTAAAGCGGCACTGCAATCAGCGCCATTGCTTGGGTTACCGAATTTCGATAAGCCTTTCCATGTGGTCTGCGACGCCAGTGATTTTTCCATCGGCTGTGCTTTAATGCAGTTTGACGATGGTGGTCACGAGCGCGTGATCTCCTATCAATATCGTCAGCTGAAACCAGCGGAGCGGAATTATCCTGTCCACGATAAGGAACTGTTAGCGATGAAATACTCTTTGGGTAAGTTCAGCGTTTACCTTCAAGGTGAAGAGCGGTTCTTGATTTACACCGACCGCGCGTCGCTGCGTACGGATGTGAAGTCACCGCACCTGTCCCAACGGATGGCTCGGTGGCTGTCCTACTTTGCGCAGTTCAACTTTGTCGTCCTTTATAATCCCGGTAAACAGAACATCTTGGCTGACGCTCTGTCGAGCCGCCCTGACTATGAGAATGTGGCGTACGAATCCACGCTGGCGACCACGGTGGCCTCTGCTACGTCGTCCATTTACCCGGCCATACGCGCGGCATACGCGGTCGACACGTTCTGTCGGCCTCTTATCGACCATATTCGGGATGCTGCTCAGTTTCCCTTGTCGTCACTTCCTCCGCGCCAACGCGCGCAGTGTTCTCGATTCTCGGTTGTCGACGGTTTGCTTCTTTATCAAGTGGATTCGTCCGACGCTCCGCGTGTTGTCGTTCCCGCTGATGATGCTATTAGGAATCCTTTGATTCGTGAATAAAAAGATTCTCCCAGTGGTGGTCACTTTGCTCGTGAAAAGACCTACGCTGCGCTGTCACGGGACTTCTATTGGCGCCACATGTACAAGTGGATCCGCACGTGGGTTCGCACATCCGAGGTTTGTCAACGCGTCAAACCGTCTCCAGCTCATCAAGCTCCGTTGTCTCCGTTGCCAGTCCCACTTGACGTCTGGTCATCTGTCAGCTTGGATTTTGTTTTTGGCCTTCCGAAGGATAGCCACGGCCGCACTGGTATTGTGGTCTTCGTGTGTCGTCTCATCAAAATGGTGCATCTTCCGGCAGTCGCGGGTAGCGTCACTGCTGCCCAAACGGCTGATGTGTTCCTGAACGCCGTGTTTCGCCACCATGGGTTTCCGTAGTCCATCGTTTCTGATCGTGATGCTCGCTTCGTTTCTCGTTTTTGGCGCGCTCTCTTCGCTCGCCTCGGCACTCGCTTGGATATGTCGACTGCAGCCTATCCGGAGACTGACGGGCAGACTGAACGTGTCAACCGTGTCTTGGAGGATGTGTTGCGTAGCTGCGTCCACGTCCGATTGGAGCCGTCTGTTGCCGATGGCTGAATTCTCCATCAACAACGCGATTCACTCGTCGACGGGGTTGACGCCTTTCTTCGTCAACCACTTGCGCCATCCTCGTGTCCCAGCGCTGCTTACTGGTGGCTCGAATTTAACGGGGGGAGAAGCTGCGCTAACATTGCTGCCTTCTCCACGTCGGATACGCAAAACCAAGTCGCAACAACGAGTGGAATCCAGTCCGGAACCCGAAGACGAAGAAGGTGATGCGGTCGCGGTTGTACCTGCCAACACCCAGCCGTTAACGGGAGTGGACGTGCGTCGATGGAAGTGGGAGATACGTCGGTGTAGGAGGAAGTCGCGTCTTCAGTGCCAGTTCAAGATGCCGTGGACGATGAAGAATTATTTGACTGCATGGAACCCTATTCACCAATTGCGTCTGTTGGTGATGATCAAAACGCATCCTGCACCATTCGAATTCAAAGTGGTTCGGCTGCGACGGGATCAATCAGTGCGATCCCTCGTGATATCATGCTGACTTGGAGTAAGGTTGAGGATCGTGTTACAGTGCTTAACACCATCCACAACTACATTCCAGCGGCGCACGCGGTGTGTGCCAATACTGAAGTTGAGCCCAACTTCGTGGTTGCTCCAAGTTTGAAGTCCATGTCCAAGCAAGAACTGAAACTATGGATTCGTTTGTGTTGGATCGTCAAGCGACGATCCGCTTTGTACGTGACGAGATTGCAGTGGAAGTTGATCGTCAGAAAAAAATGCACATTGACGAGGGCGACGAAGCGCGTTGTCCTTTCGAGTGAATGATCGGGTTCTGCTGTCAACTCAGAACCTTCCATTGGAAAATGTTGACAACAAAGGATCAATCAAGTTAATGACAAGATTTATTGGTCCGTTTAAAGTGGTGGCTAAGAAAGGGGATGCCTACAAACTCGACATTCCTATGACCATGAAGCTCTATCCGACATTATACGTGGGAAGTTGAAGCCGTACCATCCCTCGCTTACAATAGCTTCCAATTCGGACGGCAGAGTGCAATCTGTTCCGGTCTATTGCTAGGCCGCTGGCGCTTTGGATCAGGAGGCTGCTGATCCTCGTCGCGTGGCTCGTTCTCCTTATATTCCCCACGCGATGGTGGAGAACGCGACCGCCTACGCAAGATCTGGCGAAAGTGATCCCACGAGTCCTGCATCGACCTCATTGCATTTTCCTGGCGACGTAATCGCGCCAAAAAATTCGAGTTCACGTCGGTCAAGTCGTTTAATTGATCCTGTAGTTGCCGCGCGTGGTACTCAGCGCCACGAAGACCAACTTCCAGCGACCGCGGAGTCGGTTCTGCTCGCGTCTCCCCGTCCACCCAGTCCAAGTGTTCGCGTTGATTGTTCTCCAACCGCTCATTCTCGTATACGACACGCGCCGGCAAAGTCGGTTCACTTTGCCTTGGATGATCCAGCTCGGGCGGTTGCTGGCGTGCAGCACGGGGATCGGAACGATCGCGATAATACTGGCGTGGATGTGAATAGTCACGTCCCCGGCGGTCTTGATTCCAGTCCGACTGAACAAATGCTGCGGGTTCCAGCCGCGCTGATCCCAGCCATAGTAGTCGTGACGATCGTCACGATGGGAAGGACGCGAACCTTCGCGTCCATACGAACGGTACGGTTGACCCCATCTATCATGATCGTGCTGCTGATGCTGGTGTCGTGCTTCGTACCGCTCGTACTCCTGTTGGTAGTGACTTTCCCAATACCGCGGGTCGTGCTGTCGCTGATGGTGATGCCAACCACGCTGGTCGGTCGCACGCTGCGCCGCGACCCCCCTGCTCCGTTGGTCGACTCACACGGTCAGCCTCGTTATATCGTGGATCGTATCGTCTGTCACGATCCTCGCGTGTGGACCGAGAACGTTCCTCGCTCCTACCGTGTACGCTGGCTTGGTTACGGTCCTGATTACGATACCCAGGAACCTCATGCTGTCTTGCTGGAGGACGTTCCTGACGTCGTGGCTCAGTACGAGCTGAGTCTCGACCCTGGCGAGCAACATCACTAGTGGCGGCACCGTGTTGCTCCACTCTTCGTGTGTACGCATCAATGAATGCGTGCGCACTTTCGTGCAAGCTTGCTGCTCTCTTCCACTCGACCAAGCTCTTCCGGAGACGGTCACCACGCGGGTTGCATGCACGGCAACCCTCCATGATGTCGACTACGCAACCAGCAAAATGACTGCAGCCATGGACTCGTGAAACACGATCCCTCAAGATTCCAAGGCCGTATGCTGCCCGTTCGATACGTCCCAACCGCAAGTACTCTGGTAGGACGCCACGATTCCAAGTTGCAACAAAATTATTCCACGACACTTGAGTACCGCGTGTGTCGCCGTACGAAGGCCGACGAAGAACGATCCGATATTCGTGGAAATAGCGACGTATTTCCGAATCAACAACGCCATGGGGATTGTTGAGGGAAAGGTATCGTACAACGGTTCTTTGTACACCGCTTCTCGATCGGGCCAGCGTGGATCAGCTTGGGCGTCTGCATCCGTCAACCAAACGCGATCTGATTTGTCCAGATCATCGATTTCTCCTGGGCGTGGAAACGCCAATCGAATGCGACTCCCTGCATGCATCTCAGTCAAGAATTGCGGCACTGGACGTCTTGGAATTGGAGCCAATGCCAATTCATTCACTTGCTGTGGAGTCAGTGTTGACGCCATCCCAGTTGGCCGCGTAGTGTTCACACGCGTCCTCAACGTTGGAGCGGCAGTAAGGCTTGACGGTGGCGCTGCAGACGACACCACGAAAGTCGTCGATGTCGATGTCGTTCCTGCAGCCGTTGATTGCGCCGTTGATGTCGCTACAGTTGCCGTTGCAACTCCTGTTGTTACGCTTGGTGCCTCTGTCGTCGCCACCACTTGTGGTGTTTACGCTGCTGTCGTCACTGGTGCTGGCACCGTTGTCGTTGCCGAAGTTGTCGTGTTTGCGTCGACCGTGTTTGCCTTTTGTGTGGACATCGTCGTTGATGGAGCCGTTGACGTCACCGTTTCCTCCAATGTCACTGTCGTTATTGCCGTCGCTTGCTCTGTCGTGGTAGTTGTCTCTGTCTCTTGCACGGGTGCCGTCGTCACCACCACCGATCGTGGTGCTCGCCCTGGAGTTTCTATCTCTTTTGGTTTGGCCATCGTTGGGATTCTGGTGGCTCCCATTTCCCTTCTTTGGTGGTCGTGTTTTTTTGGAAAGTTCCTCCTTTCCTTGGTTTTATCAAGTACGCGTGTCTCGTACTTTAACGGGGGAATGATGTAACGGGGTTACATGGGTTACGGTTACGACGGTATCGTATACGAAGAGGAGTACGGTATATGTACCGTACCTAGCGAACTAGCATTAGTTTTGTAGGTTATCAGTTTTCGTAGGTTTTGGGATGAATGGTCGTGAGGACCATTTGCTCCCTTTGATATTCGATTCAGTCCTAAAATTACCTTATTCTGTTGAGTCCAAGAGCGCCTCATCGCCGCTCTGTGTAAGTTGTTGTAACAGAGTGCTTAGAGCCCTGTTACACCGGAAGGTGCAAAGGTGATTCGCACCATGTGTGTGTGGGATTGCAAGACGGACATGCAAGGATATGTGACTCGTATAAAAGCACGGCTCGTGGCACTGGGTAACCACCAGCGTGCTGGTATAAACTATACCGACACATTTGCACCGGTGGCAAGGTCGTCGACGTTCCGTCTACTCGTTGCGATCGCTGCACTGTTTGGTCTCACGTTGTTCTGTGGAGACATCAACACCGCGTATTTGAATGCCCCACTGAAGATTCCACAATACGTCAAGATCATCGATTGATTTCCATGCGAGGTCGATGTCCACATCTATTTGGTACTCAAGGCACTGTACGGCCTGTGCCAGTCTGGTCGTGAGTTGAACACCGAGTTTGACAGGTGGTTGACCGAGCTTGGATTCCAACGGAGTGAAACGGAACCTTGTTTGTACTTCCGCAACGATGGCGACTCGATCATGTTGGTGCTCATCTATGTGGACGACATCGTGTGTGCAACGGATGGTGAAGCTGGCAAGATTCAGCTGTTGGATGAGTTGGACAAGTCATACGGGATCAAGGACCAAGGCAAGTTACACTCGTACCTGGGGATGGAGATCACTCAGACTGAGTATGACATCTACATTGCTCAGTCCAAGTATGCGAGTGAGATCCTGGAGAAGTTTGGGTACACCGACGCGCACAAGTCAGGAAACCCAATGGAGACCAACGTCAAGTACGTACCTGCGACGTGTGACGACACCAAGGATTCAACTTTTGACTACCGTGGCGCTATCGGTATGTTGATGTACTTGGCGACGTCGAATCGACCTTATCTGGCATATGCGTTGGGTCAGTTGAGTCGATTTGTATCGTCTCCAACGAAGGTGCACGTTGGTGCGGTGAAGAGAGTGCTCAGATACCTCGTTGGTACCGTCGACCAGTCTATTCCATTCACGAGACGCACGTAACGGCCGGTTGAGGCCATCAAGCTACGTGGATAATATGATAGCGACTAGGCTGGCGACCCGGAGACGAGAAAGAGCACCGGAGGGTTCGTGTTCGGGTTGGCAGGTGGCGCCGTGTCGTGGTTGTCCAGAAACCATCGATCATCGCTTTGTCCACGGCTGAGGCCGAGAACATCGCGGCCTGTGTGACAGCAATGGAAGCCACGGCACAGTACAACATCTTGAGCGAGGTGTTTCCGACGTACTAGTTCAAGGCGGTGATTGGCATCGACAGCCAGTCTGCGTACGGGATGGCGACAAATCCAACGTACAGTCGGCGAACTCGGCACATCGAGCTACGGTGGCACTACGTGAGAGAGCAAGCACGTCGTGGTGTCATCGAGCTGGTGAAGTTGAAAGAGGAGAACAACCCAGCGGATGCGTTCACAAAGGCGCTGGACAAGAAACGACTTACCAGGTTGATGGCGATGGTCGGTGCTGGCAGCGCGAGTTCCGTTCAAAAGGGGCAACGGGTTCGAAGTGTTCACTTCGAGAAGGGCGTGTTAGAATCAGCATGATTCTGATGATCCTGATGGCGGTCTGCAGTATCCGGAATATCCACTGCCCGGCGACGGTTCCGAAGGGTCGGTCCCGTTGGTTCATGTTGTATGGTTTGGTACGGAGATCCCGCACGTGCATAATACATAGTCTCAAAACTACCCCTGCTTGCCAAGTCCTCGTGCTCCTCTGACCGCCTAGTTGATTCCAACAGGATCTATGATAATAGAGACATGGCTAGTCCATGGATGGATGTACTATTGACGCCTTGCTTCTAGGAGGAGTTTTGAGGGCCTACGAAGGAATTACGACGACGTCTACGGTCCCATCAAGTCGCCATGGAAAATCTTCAGTAAATCTGTTGGGGGAACAAGCCATCGCTCGACCTTTTGGTTCTCGTGGAAGTTTTTATCAGTACAACCGTAAGAAGTTTGATGCGAAGACGAATGCGAAGACGTTCCATGGATCTTTCTTGGTTATGCTCAAGACTCCAAAGGCTACCGCACTGGGTACCTCGAGACCAACCGTATCGTGACTAGAACAATCTCCCTGGACGAGCTAGTAAGCTCTGGGTTGGACCGGCACAGTACCCGCAAGACTTCAGCTTCAATGGACAGGTATTAACAATGATGTTATTCCATTACGATTCCGACGCCTGCTGGTAATAATACCATGAAGATGGTGATGAGAGCGCTAGCTATCCAGTACTGCATCCCTGATGAGCCTATTAGTGTCATACGTTCTGCCGAGCCATACCAATGACGAGCTTGTCATTGGCCGTACCGCCCACCGTGCTTCAACGAGAGGTGCCGTTGCTAAGATTCACGGCTTTTAGCTCTAGCTCCCACGCAGTGAACAGCCGCGTATTGACCAAGGCGTGTGTTTGGTGGTCAATTTGCCCCTCTCAGTCGTTCTCGTGTTCCTCTTACGGTTGGCCGGAATGAGCCACCAAGGTTTTAATGCCATCATTTATATTGTTCAAAGGGGGTGCCATCGCACGTAATAATGATGGTACTACGTCCAACATCTAGAACTCAGACAACGACGATCTGGATCCGGAGTGACTTCGTCTGATTGAATGATATGAGATTGCACTTGCTGTGATGGAGATTTCACGGACGGACAAGGATGCGATGACGTCAGCTCAAGTATCAGAGATCAAAGAAGCAATTCGTCGTGAGCTCCGCTCTCACGCTCGGAACCACACGTGGGATGCAATCTGTCGCCCTGGTGGTGTTCGTTTTTGTCGGTAACAAGAGAGTTTTCGAACGACGCCAATAGAAATATTGTCGCTAGAAAGCTCGTCTTGTTGCTCAAGGTTTCAGCCAGTTGTACAACTTTGATTATTGGGATACATATGCTACGGTGTCGAGTATCAATTATGCCCGCGTCTTAATTGTTCTGTGCTGCCAACAAGATTATGTAATCCGGCAGGAACATTGTTGATACTGCGTGTCGGAACGAAACACTCCAATAAGACTTGTCTGCAAGCTCCAACGATGTTATAATATATTACGAAGCAAGCAGCTGCCGTGAGACACAAGAAAATGTTGGAGGGGTTCGAGGTAATGGGTTTAAAGGTGCTTTTTCAAGACGACGAGCAACAGCATATAAACTTAAAGTAATACGCGATAACTTAAAGTAATACGCTATCAGAGTGGGGACGGGCTAAACGGCAGAAAGTGAAAGACTAACTAGCAGCAAGTGAGGCAGCGACTAGGAAAAAACAAAAAAAGGACCAAAAATGTACAGTCCATATATTTTTTCCCATTTCTCCAAAAAAGTTACGGCTAAAGTCTAGGCACGACTTTCTGGCTCCACGTGTCATGTATGGGGCTACGTAATTGTATTAATGGCAGCGATCGGCTTTATCTCGTGCATGTAAATGCTACAGTTATTCTGTTACTGCACCGTACTTACAGCCAGAAAAAACGAATGATAATCACACAATGATTCTCATTCGTTTTTTCTGGCTGTAAGTACGTTATGATTTTCTCCAAGCTGCTGCTACTACTCCCAGAGACCAATCGAGCGGCACATAGCGGACACCTTATTTCCGTCTCGGAACCATACAATGAAGGCTCGAGTCTCTTGCTCGCTTTGGAACGAGACGTGTATTACTGTTACTTGGTACCGCTTACGATCCCCCGTAACCATCTTGGCCTGTTACGCCAATTGGGTTTGTCTCAAATTCTTTCGCCACAAATAAAATTACTTGGGAAAATATATAGTTGCGTACTCATGTTTCTGCTGTAGCGGTCTTCTCCTTCTGTTCGCGCACTTTCCGTAACAGAAGCTTTAGAAATGCCGCTTGTTTTGGGTTGGCACGCACACTGGCGAGCGTCCATCCAACTTCGTGCCGTGGACTGGACAACCGCGCCGTCTGCTTCACGGCAGCCTGCGAGAGCTTGACGTAGCGGTTAAACGCACCACTATGCTCGGGAAATTTGGCTACGCACGCGCCAATCTTGCTCGGGAACAAATTCAAGCCCACGACCACGCGTTTCAGTGGAAGATCCGACGCAGACGCGCCAGGCACAAGTGAACGCACGCGACTACTCAAGTGCGGAAACTCTCCATCATACAATATGCAACGACGAAAGTTGTACGAGACGCGAAGTTGACAGTATCATGAACGCAACAACCTCCAGAAAGCGTGCTCAGGATGACGCGGAGACGCAACTCCAGCCGATACATATCCAAGTTCCAGTGTGCTGTGGTTGTGGCAAGAGCAATGTCAAGTATCGATGTCCTCGCAGCGAGCGCATCACGTGTTCGTTGCATTGCTGCGTGGAACACAAGAAGTAGGTGACTGAAGTAACAGATAAAAAGCCTAGGTCGTCAATACCGTACCACGGTCATGGTCCGTCGACTACCTCGAACTCTTTCACACACTGTATGTCGAGGATGCGTTGCGCCAAGAATCAACGGTCAGAGAAAAGTCTCGTCGCAAAGAAAGAAAATGCAAAGTAATATATTTGACTATAACTAAATTATAGTCTGACACAAATACACAAACATTGAGTATACCTTTTTTGGTCTTGTACGAATATGTACAACTTCAAATGCCTTGATCCGCGCATAAAAATCCCAAAAGGGTAAAAAAGTATATCCTTTTTGGTATTTTTTTGTTTTTTTCTAGTCGCTGCCTCAGTTGCTGCCGTTTAGCCCGTCCCATCAGAGTGGCCGAAATTTATTGTTTTATGTACTGACCATTGTTTCCCCTAAAAATAGATAGGAGACGATGTATCAGCAGTGTGTCTAAAAGCGTAGTTACAGACAGAAACGTCTTTTCACTTATTATACCTTTATACTGTCATTTCTCCACTTGTTCGATGATCAGGAACTGTGGAGCGCGTGGATCAGACGAACACCAACAATCACGTGCATTAACCGAACAATTAGACGTGTGGATCATACAGGAAATACATATTGTTAGCGAGGGAGAAGCAAGAGAGATCCCATTATGGGGGTCGGGTCGAGCCAACAGAAAATTGCTAAAATAGTCCTTCTATTTATGGGTTTATACTAAAACTGAGTAGGACTATTTTAGGTAGCAAATCGTATTTCATTCTTTTTAGTAGCATAGTTAGTTCATTAGTACTCGGTTCTCGGTACAAACATTTTATTACGCATGAGAAATGTATACCACACAACAGATGCAAGTTTACCATAACTTAACATTAGGGGGAATCAACATGACGTTTTTGAGGGGGGATATCTGATGGGGGATTCAGATTTACCGGGGGGGGGTAAAGTTATCGGGTACCCGAGGAGCTGGGTGAAAATGCTATCCCCTTTACCCCAGTCCGGGTATCCCAAATCCCCCCCCCGGTTGCTGCAGCTGGTAGCCGCTGTCCGGACGCAGACGAAGGTGTGGATGGAGCCCTTCTCTCCCGCCATGGTTGTTCTCTGGTGATTGTGTATTGACGAGATGTGCGTCAAGTGGAGAACTATATTGGCTCGTGGAGAAAAGCGTGATGCATGACACGCGCCAGATGCGCGGTGGTGATGATGATGTTGTAAACAATGGGGTACAGCACTACTCCTAAAGGGCTAAGCCACTGGGGGACGGGTCATACAGGACACGTGGGGACTGGGGTGTTGGTGGAGGGTAAGCGCTGGTGGAAGTAGTGAGCAAGGGGAGCTGCGGATTCTTGGCGAGTAAAAATTGTGAAATCCCCCACGTCGACTAGGTGAAATCAGAAGGTTTGTCATATTTTGGCAGGGGTGATGGACGGGATCTGATCCGGGTTTATCAGGGGTGATAATTTTTCGGGGTTTTGTCATGGTGACTCCCCCTATTTGGTACATAATTAAAAAAGGTGTAATGATACAGTATTCTACCAACAATCACGTGCGGACTGTCGTAGTTGTCAGACGTTAGAATCAGGCGAGCATAAAGAGTATGTTACATAAAAACGCTTGAATAGTGTTTCTAGCCACACGTAACTCGTATTAGCATGCATGGTAATTGAATTTTTCACTCTGTGAGTTATAGTACCCGGGTTCAACCAGAAAAAAGTGCGTTAAAACTGCAACAATCGACCATTCTTTTGTAAAACCGTGTCTTAGACCATCCTTCGCAAATGTAACCCTTGGCGACTGTGATTATGGAACATCATAGAACATCAAGCGTTGTTGTATGAGCGCCTGATCATTGACACATCAAATTTGTCAACAGTTGGATATCGTTTTACTGATGCATCCTCTGTCTCGTTTCCGCTTTGATTCCTAGCTGTAAGAATATGTCTCAGTCACGTGCGCTATTTGTCCTCTCAGCCAATCAAATGCTGCGTTTTTCTCCTTTTTTGATTACCGTCGATATTTGAGACATGGTGGCGGCTGCTCCTCCGCCAGCAGGTGGGGTTTGCTTCCTGTAGGGGAGGCTACGCTTTTAATTGTATTAAAACTATTTGATGATGTTGAGCTGTAAGATTTGTGTATTCTTACGTCACAGCCTACAACGGTACGATTCCGATGATGTCGAAAACTGCTAGACCACTTTCAAATTTCGTCTCAACCCCTCAAGATTATAATGCGCTTTTCTCTCATTTTGGCTGTCGTTGCAACAATTACCCTTCTCGCCACCGGATCTGCTTCGATGACCCCAACGTCAAACCAGGCCATGGTTACGCACTCAGCTTTGCGCGGCATAGCAATAACCTATGATAATGGATTTTACAGAGATTTTTTGTCATGTCGATGACTTTTTAAAAGAATTAGACGTGAAGACAAATTCTATTACAAATAAAAATAATAAACCTGGAATTCAGAGGATTGGTTTCACCATTACAGTCAGGTTAAAGTTCAGAAACCGGAAAGGGTACTGGAAGGGCTGGAGTTCTGAAATCTCGTGGAGCTCCGTCAGCTGGTAAGCATCCATTTGGCTGTCCTACCTGCAAAAGAACCAACGGCTAAACCTTTAAAGGTTAATGAAGATCGAAGAATCCAGAACATGTATACCTGGGCTAATGATTAAGCGATCAGGATGACAACTTTCTTACTCTTAAGAAAATGGAATGAGTAATAAACATTCACAATATGTTTGTTTCTGCACTACTTATTTATTTTTATTTTTTTCTTTTCGGGGAGGTTAGCTCTATCATGTTAAGGGCATGATTGTAGCAACATATATCACAGCCCCCAGGGATGTGTGTACCCAAAAAGCCTTTTTTGCGTTCTATAATCTGTCACCGTCATCTACATTGTATATACTCAGTGCGGTCTTATTATTAGAACCAATGGTGAGATTTCGCAACACGGTCACCACAAAACGATATAGTCTATAGGCTTGTTAAAACATCATAAGAGGCGCTGCCAGGTTTGCGTGGATGAAGTGAAACCAACCCAACGGCGCAACTTCACAGTCGTTGATGACACCATGCTTCTGCGAGAGTCGCTGTCGAAATTTTCTTTTGAGGAGTCTCAAGGAGGTGTGATGACGGTGTTGTTGTTACAAAGCTTTCGCTTCTTCAAACATGTGGCGTGCGAACCGTATCCGGCGAAACCGATCAGGCCCGCTTTAATCGATCTTCATGAGCGACAGGGCGGCCCTGGTTGCTTCGGATGTCGACGAATTGTACGGAAAAATGTAAAAATAGTCAGTCTAGTTAGTTTTATATTAAAACTGAGTAGGACTATTTTAGGTAGCAATTTGCATTTCGTTCTTATTAGTAGTACTAGGGAATGGTACCCGTCGTACGGACGAACTGTCATTAAAATTTCATTGAAACTACAGTTTATCTACATTTACTTTAAAAGAAAAAGAAGAACAGTTTTTCGCGGGTGCGTTTTTACCGTAGTAGTATAAGTAGTGCTGTGCGATACATGACCAGTTATGTATCTAAGCTTAGTAATGCATTTTTTTCGTTAATTTGTTTTGTGGCATTAAAGTAGGCACCGGAATATACGTACAGTATACAGATTTTATGGCACCGTGATGAACAAAAAATTGTATTATTTTAAAGGACTCATTAAGTAGAACAAATACCGCCACCAATGCCTCCATGAGTTCCGCCAGATGCACCGATGCCACCGCTTGCACCACCAGAGAGGCCCGCAGCTCCAACTGCAGCTCTACCACCTATACCGCCACCAATTCCTCCATGAGCTCCGCCTGCATTACTGCCGCCTACTCAGCCGCCAATACCACCGATTGTACCACACTGGTGCGTATTTTCGGTACCTGAAAGTCTTCAAGATGAGCCAGTTCTTCCATCCACGTTTTCCCCGAGCAGCTTAAGCCAGCACTTTTAAGCTCATTCAATAGAATCTCAGTGCTATTTTTTCTTGCAGGTAAATCTTCATTGTCTTGTACTTTTGTCACCTCGAGTTTCGCTTGCGATGTTTCTTCCGCATACGCGACTATGGTAGGATATTTTTTGGACTGCTCTCTTTAATCTGAGTGACATGTTTATTCGGTTTCGTCTCATGCGTTTGTTGGCTAATTTCTTTAGGAGAGATGACGACCGAGTTGCTTCGCGACATAGCTGGAGGTGTATCACTGCTAGCAGAACTACGTCTACCTGTCCGAATATCTAAGCCAGTTATTCTAATATTTTCAACATACTCTGCGTAGCGCTTCTCTGTGATGGTATATTCAAGATCATGTTTTAAGAGTGCCAATTCACCTTCAAGAATGCGCATCTGTTTCCTGGTTGTCGCCATTTTTCAACTGCGAGAAGGGGATGCCAAAATATCGGTGCAGTGCTTTCAGTCCGTAGCAATTTAGCGGTGAACACTCAAGATACACCAATTCCTTCGGTCGTCTCCAATGTTGCTCTTTCGTTCGATTGATTACTCCGTACAGCAATTCCTGAATATTTTCTTTAAAAATCTTTCGTTGTGCTCCTCAATATCGAAAATTTCCTAACACCAACGTCGGAATATGCACCGGTACAGTATCCAGCTGCTTTTTACATACTCAAAAGTATCCCACTTAGTAATATCCAATAGAAAGAGCACGCCATGAGTTTCATGGTACACATCGACGGTTGAAGCGTCTACAATGGTCATTGAGTGAATTCAAGTTGGATTCCCACCAACTGCAGCGGCAGTAAAAACATTACCGATATACCTTCGCGCCTCTTTCCTTTCCTTAAAGCATTCGCTGCGTTTGTAGCTCGTTTTTTTTCCTCGTTCTCCCCTTGAAGCAGAGAGGCCTCCTGTTAAGCTCGCACCTCCAAGGAGACCTCCTCTTAATCCACAGACGGCTCCACCGGCTCCTTGCGCAACTCCAGCAGCACCGCCGCCGAAAGAGCCGCCAACGCCACTGCTCCCACAACCAGAGAGGCCACCCGCAGCTCGACCTGTGTCTCCACCACCGATACCTCCACCAATTCCTCCATGAGCGTATGGCACATTTCTAGGCATGAAAAATACACACTACTTACCCTCAGATATCGACCATTTCCAACGTGTTCTTAACGTCGCTGGACTCGTCTGGTTACACATCGAGCGCATCTTAAAAGCCATAAAGAACTATTTTTAGCGCATGGCACATTTCTAGGCATGAAAAACACACTACTTGCCCTCAGATAATCCTTCGAGGACGCATTGATAGCCACACCGATCACACCCACGATATCAACAGCGACACCGATGATGCCACGCGTTCGCCGTCACTTTCATAGAGAACAATACAGTCTTTTAACCAATTATAAAATCGAATTCATTTAGACCCGACTTATAGTACAGTTTGACTTCGCTTAGGTACGGGATCTCGTACTTAATTGAATTATATACTTAGATCAAGATATCCACTTAGGTACGGGATCATCGATGCGGACATGAATTCTGTTATTATATAGATAATTAGTGCACTAGTACTCGGTTCTGAGTACACACTTTTTGTTCCGTATAAGACATGTATACCACACACACAGATGGAAATTTACCATAAATAAATCTGTTACATATTTTCATGTTAGGCTAGTAAAAAACTCCTTCTTTTCCCGTTGATTAAGTCCCTGGTTCGGATATCTTTGATTAAGTCCCTGGTTTGGATATCTTCTTCTTTACATTACGAAGTGTCTACTGATACATTTTCGCTGTTAATGCGTTGATTAACGTTGATTAAGTCCCTGGTTTGGATATCTTCTTCTTTACATTACGAAGTGTCTACTGATACATTTTCGCTGTTAATGCGTTATTGACTGTGGAGATATCGATATTATTGACTTTTCGTTATATTGGATTTATTTTCGAGCACTTACGAGTCAAGTTTCGTCAACAACTGCTGCTATGGACACGTAAAATATCCAACAGGAACATGTTTGGCAGTTTGCCAGCACCTTGCTGTGGTGGATCGTCTAGCCAAATTTTGAGGCTTGGACAGTCGTTCCCACAGCTCCCGGACTACCGGCTAACGAAGGGGTTCCTCCGGTTGTCCTGTGACAGGCCTATGTATTGCTCACCTTGTGTACCCGACGGTTTGGGCGTGGGTCGCTCTCCAAGTGACTGGGTACGTAGATCAGTGCAATTCCGATGCAGCTCAGGTGAATTCGTAGAAGATCGACAGGTGTCGATCTGGTGGGAAATCGCAGATTCGAGATCCCGGGAAAAAACTGGGGGTCGAAGATCGCAGATCGCAGATCGCAGATCGATGATCGATGATCGATGATCGCAGATCGATGATCGCAGATCGACGCTGTCATCTAGTGGTAATCAGTGAAGGGGTACTTTGATCACGCGGCGGGAGTCTTCACCACTTGATCGTCGAGCCTCTTAAGACTAGATCGCTAAGGAAATACCCAATATATTTGTATTCCTAGCCTAAGCTTAAGAGGAAGGGGTTCGATCTGCACTTTCTATGTGCAGATCGACGGATTTTACAAAAATCCACTTAGAGCTCCCAAGGGGCGCTTAAAGCAACCAAATTTCTAGAGGATAGGTGTAAACCAATGGGGGAGGAGGTGAGAACACTTGGCTCGATTACCTTCCCAGTAGCCTTTGCACAAAGGGGCCGCTGACACAGCAGGCGGAGTTGATGACGAGTTCTCAGGAACTTTACATCTGCCGGTGGACCAAAAAGTGCACTACGTGCTCCCGACCGGGACGTGTAAAGGTGCGTATGCAATGAAAGGGAGGCGTGAAGTTATCATGCCGTCCCAATCGATGACCGTGTTGATCGGACGCAAAAAGAGAATTTTATTTTTTCTTATATACTAAAATCTACCAATTACCTAATATCGACTAATCAACTCTACCCATCCTGATATGCATCATCGACCAATCAACCTGATATATCATCCGTTTGTCGCTTACCATCATATACCTGTACCCTGCGTCGCTTTTGCTCCGGATGGCCCGTCCATGTTCACAACAGTTGACCCCAAAATTTTCCATGCGCTTCTCCACAGCCTAGCCTGAGCCTCGTCCCAGCCGTACAGTGGTTGGGGCGTGGATCGATCATGTCGTTGCCACCCATCGATCATCCCTTTCTCCCATCAGGTCATCATCGATCATGTCGTTGACACCCATCGATTATCCCTTTCTCCCGGAAGGTTATCATCGATCATGTCGTTGCCAACCATCGATCATCCCTTTCACCCATCAGGTCATCATCGATCTGGTCGTCGTGATCATCCATTTCCACATTTTCGACAAGTTGATAATGGAGTCGATCATGGATGCCAACTTATCCCTTGATCGATCTAAGGCTGACGAGCTGATCTCGATGATCAACCGATCCTGCACCCAACAAAAAGAGATCGACATGCTGACTGACTCGCTGTCGATTCTTGAAGATTCTGTCAAGATGCCTTAGAAGTCAAACGCACGCGTTGCCAGAAAACTCGCTGAGCGTGAGCAGCAGATCAAGCGGTTCTGCGAAAAAGCTTCGCCTTTGCACGATCACATCCTTGCGACTGTCAACGAGCTCCAGGCCAGACTGAAGACCGCCGAGGGAACCATATCAGAGCAACACGATCGGATCCGCGATCTGGAGGGTGGTCATGATCGAGATCGATATCAGCTATCATTCCAAGCGGAGACCATCGATCATCAAGCTCAGGAGATCTCGCGGATTGAGCAAGATCTCTGCGAGACCAACATCAAGATCGCACGGTCGCCGGCACTCCAAGATTGAGCAACGATCGATCAACTCCGCCAACGCTTGGAATGATGCAACAAGAGCGCCATCATGTCATCTTGAAAAACAAGCGCTTGACCGAGAGGGTGACCAAACTCGCATCAAAGGCCAGCAAGCGCAAGGACCAAAGGGATCGCATCCGGGGGGACAGTGAAGCTAATCTGTCAAGATGAAGGAATTCGTCACTGCCACAGCCAAGGTTGAAGATCTATCTGCACGCATCGATGAGGTGTCGCAATGCCGAGCTGGAGAATCTACGTACCCGGAATTCAAAGTTGCAGACAAAACTTTTGACGGCACGGCGCCGCCTCAGTCATCCAGCTTCTCAGTTACGTGATCTCAGTCGGTATCAGCAGATCGTGACGCACTACGCGACGATTTGCAACGCTCAGGACGAAGATACGCGATTGCGTTTGCAACACTCTTACGTCCAATCAGTTTTGGCTGGCGCGGCGTTACACATGCAGATCGACCCGAGTACAGGCGCCCCTTGTGCAGATCCTGATCAGGCCGGAAGCTCGACTGCTGATTTTCAGGGCGATCCATATGAAAATTCTTTCACCCGTCCAACTTCTTCGCTCAAGAAACGTGCTCGGCGATCACGATCTACTCCACGACGGATGCCACGCAGATGATATCTTAGCTTGGTCTGTCTTTATGAAAAACGGAAAGTATATTATGTAAAGTTACTTAACTCAAATATAAACATACTAGAAAGTTAAACTTAAAATCTAACCTGAAATTGCATATGCAATTACAGCCAATAGGGTTTCATCTCCACGAAAAGACGTCAAAGCCGAAATGGATACATGTAATTTCAACAAATTAGGCGAGCGAATACTGCGCTGCGGCTTCGTGGATCCGATCTAACTCCACATCTCGCAGGTCGGGTCAATTGGCTACGCTGTTCGATCTAGATCGAAGACCCATCTGGAAAGTTTGAGACTGATCGTTTTCGGCCGGTATTTGCATGTCATCTAAATTAGGGGCTGCACATTGGGCCTCCGGTGGGGGGGGGCATGGCCAGATTTCCGCGGGGCGACCACTGTTTCTATTCAACAATCTCCATTCAGGTCGTTTGACGTCACCTGTTGACGAACCGGCACTATTTTTTTATATTTCTCTAGGGGTCTGTACCTATATCTCTGATCGTTACACCCATCACAGATTGTCCGAAAATTAGGCAGTTGTAATGCAAGGACTTGAAGTGCCGCCGCAGCGTACTACACATATCTGCGAGCAGTTGATATTGAATAACGTTGAATAACGGAGTGAGTGGCATTGACCCAACAAAACGACCATAGAGTGACTTAAAACATTTGAGAGGTGACATGGATGTCAAATGATTGGTGGGATCAGGTTGCTTCAGGTGTGAAAATGAAAATCAACTAAAAGATGTAGTCAACATCCTTGCGTTTTATGCATTCGGGGTCAACACCTCTACCGATTTGGGCAATTTGCAAGTTCTTCGCAGGCTACGGTGTATTGACTTATGAAAATCATGCGAATCAGATAATGTAAATGCGTCGCGATTTGGATGTAAGCGGTAATCTTGGCTGGAGTTGGATCGAATAGTAAATGGATATAGTGAAGGCTCAATCACCTTGAAGATCGGTCTGGTACGGGTAACCGATCATTTGCAGAATCAATTTAGTGACAAGATCGTTCAAGTATGCTTGATCTGGTATCGAAAGTTGTTCTCGTGCTGGCGATCTGGCGACTGATCTAGTGATATAAGGCAGATCGGACAGAATCAATCAGTGGTAGCCGACACATTGCTATGAGTCTTTTCATCGATCGGGTAATCGGATCGACCTCAGGAATTAAGGACAATCAAGTTACTCGGAAGGTAGTTTCGACCAATCACGTTTAAATAGGCTAAATATGAAATTTTGGGCAAATCCTCGTGATTTTATGTAGTGTACATAGGAAAGACGATATAATTCTTTAACGCGCATCCCCCTTAAACAAAGTGTCGTTGTGGGAAGGTGTGCCTAAAATATTGGGAATGACCGATTATGCCCCCCCTTGTTCATTTCATTTTCGAACGAGACGCGCACAGGAGCCCCTTGACTCACCAAGAAGTCCGCGCGACTGGATTTATTTGTATAGTCACCCTATTATGAGATACGGACTTAATTAGAAATGCTCAGTGTAGATAATAATTAGTTTTTTTACTGTGAAATATCGTGAGTAGTAGTGGAGCTCACGTTTCTTCCTTGTTTTTTTATTATCGGTTGAGACGATCGATCGAGCCATTCCTCGAGCGGAGTCGTCTTCGATACTTAACCCTAATCGTTTCCCGGTGAAAGGTTTCCGCAGGGAAACCCGATCAGGATGAGATCCAACCTAATTGACGAGATCATTTGTATCAAGAATCCACTTCGTGAGTGTAACAGCCATAATTAATGAACACGTAAGGTGAGGTTGAAGAAGAGCAATCTTATATCAAGTCAGCCCCGGTCTGCTGAATATTGGTGAGATCGCGGGGATAAATCGAACCTATGCGTTCGATCTAGATACGGCCGCAGATAAGCGGAATGCCACCTCTGATAGTTGATCGCCCGGCCATAGGAAATATGAGTTGTTACAAGCATCTAAATTTGGAAATCAACTTCATCGCACTTTTGTTCCTTGTCCCTGTTGGTGCAGGAAGAGAAACAGCGGAGCCATTAGAATCTTTTTTGGGGCACCAATCGGGTGGTCAATCGAAAATTAGAGGACCGTATCGAACCCGATCAGCAGAACCTTCATGATCTGAAGTCTTAGTGAAGATGTTACAGGCGTATCAGCCGACTTGGTGGTGTCAGAGATTCGGTCCCCAGTGAAAGTAGATCAAAAAATCGATCTGTTTTGCCAAAAGATCAAGAAGAGAACTCGAATACCGCTCGTATACGCTGATTGGGAGAAATAAGCTTTACGGGATGACTTGCGACGTATGGATGGTAGGCTGATCAAAAAGTACCAGCTGTTTTTTGAGGGATAATTTGCATTCCTGCAACCGATCCCGTGGTCAAGTGTGTTCGGAAAACATGTAGCCATTTTGGCTTTTACACATTTTCGTGATGGTGAAACTCCACTGGGCTGAAATGGATATGAACATTTTCAAAAAGATTTCAATTTTAGCATTCTTAGTACTGTTATATTGGAAGACTTCTCAGTTTTCCTCGTCGAGCACAAGCCGATCAATCGACAGTCAGAAGTAACCAGCATTTAAAAACCAACCAATCAGCGACGAGATGACTCCAGCTGACCCGAACGAACCGACGATCTCAGCCACTCCGCAACTGGGTACTGTGGTACCCGCCCATCCCGAGCAGCTATCCGGTCCCTGTTCTGTCGCCTCAGCTGTCGTTGAACCAACCGTTTCAGCACCGGACTCATCCAGTGCCCCGTCTCCTGTGACACCAAGTTGTACAGTCGATGATGCCGTCGACGAAGACCTCGCGGTGCGCATCGTCGACGACGGTGCTGGCATGTCCGTGGTCCTGCGTGAAACGTCCTCACCAATGCACGTCGACGGAGGGCCGCAAGTATAAACGACGGCGTCACCGCCATCAGCTCCGGCGGACACCCCCACTGAGGCAAACGATGACGGTGGTGCTGCCGCCCCCAATGCCTCAACTGCGAGAGCGAACCCAATGTCGCTCCGCGCGCTTCTCAATGCGATGCCGAGATCCGCCGCGACAAAGCGCCTGTTCCGGTCTTCGCGCAACTTGCGTTGCCGCTCCCCCCGGCTATCGATATTGACGCCATTGAAGCTCTCTACGACTCCGGCGGGAGCAAGGAAACAGTGGCCACATCGATCGCCCATGCCCGTCCATATGAACTTCCTCGAGCCAAATACGTGATGACGATCGACACCCGGCGTGCTTTCGAACGCACAAATATCACGAAGATCGCAAACTCCTTTCTCAAGCACAACGGAAACCACGTAGTTCAAGAGCAGATCCAAGCCGTTCAGATCGGTCAGATCTCGAAAGGCCGCGGTGGTGCACTCCGTGTAAAAATTAAGACTCGCGCTGCGTGCGAAGCGCTGGCGCTTCAAGAAGTCAAGATACTCGGTGGAAAGTACCGGTTCTCGGATTTCAATATTCTAGCCGATCGGTATTATCTCGACGTGTCCAGCGTCGAAAGCGATTTTGACGACCAAGCGTTGGTGGAGACCTTTCATGAACTCGGGGCACAGCCCATATATCCTACGTTCCGCTACGTCTGTCTCTCTGCAGGCCTTACGACCGCGACGTTTCGCATCTATTTCCGCGCAAGCCGGTGTCCCGACGCGCTGATGGTAGGCGGGAAGTTCTGCGAGCAGATCGTCTTTGGGGGTCGTGCCTATCCAGCTCTGGGGCGAGATGCTACGTTTCCGTCCCAGCGCCTCGGTTTTGGCAAGCGCTCACCGCATGCTCTATCCTTAGACGCAGCTCTATTTCCAACGACTGGAGAGGGAGTGGAAATGCAGTCAACAAAAGAGGGTGGAGGACAGAAGTCGTACGCCGACGTAGTCAAGCAAGGTGCATCAACGCCCAGCAAACGGGGACCAAACGACGAGGCCGTCAGTGTCCTCTCCTTGGACACAAATGCGGGATCAGTGTTAACGCCACCCTGTAGTCCGAAGGGGAAGACGCAAGAGAAGGCTATGGTTGTTTATACACCTCAATCCGGTGGATTACGCTCCAGCACGCTTCTGCTCGGGTCGAACGCGGAGAACCAAAGTGACACGAAGACCTCCAAGGCCGGTGCAAAGAAGCCGAAGGGCAAGCGCACTCGCAGTACTGAAGACTTCGCGAACATGCTACAGAAAGGCATGCCCAAGCCTGTCGGCGGTATCGCGACGAGCAACTACTTCGCAGTACTCGAACAAGTCGAAGTTGACTTTGAGTGCCGGCGTGCGGTGGTCAGTGACAGTACCCCGGTGCGGTTCCAGATTGTTCCGCGCAACGTAACCGTCCCTGAAACTGTGCACAAGAGTACCGAGGCGAGCGACTTTCTCTTCAAGGAACACACGTCCGTGAAGAGAACGAAGCAGGCAATACCGATCCAAGAGGCGGTAGCCGATCTCGAGGACGCGGAGGAGTCTGCCAACCTCCAGCTAAAGCCGACGCAACTCGCCGCTGCTGACGCTCGTGTCGCTGGGCTCCGAAACACGATGCGGAAAACGAACAATCCGGACACGCTGTGCTTCATGGCGTCGTCGAAGGCTCCGCTCGCTTTCAACGCTGCATTGCTGTCCGAGATGAGCGAGACCAAGCTCAGTGTTTCGGAAGTCGCGCAACTACACATGCTGAACCGTGTGTTGAGTGCTTCCGACCCGTCAACAACAACTACTTTCGCTCACAAATAGAAAAAATACTTCGGAAACAAACTCCCTAAGACTCGTAAAATGCTCTTCAGCGCGGCTGCCGGCTGGTGGAGGGATCCAGCCATCAAACCAATGCTGCGTGCAACGCGCGCGCTGGAGTTATTCGAGGTAATGCTGATGTGCACGGCTCCTCAAGTTTTCATGAAAGACATATGGATCCAGCGCCTAACTGGCCACCCGGTTGCATGGATCCCGGCTCTCAACTGCCGTCTCCTGCACCCGAAAATACTGCTGAGTTTGTTGCGGTCCGGGTTGGGCGCCCTGTGCTTTGACTTTTGGAAGACGCTCCAATGGCAAGGCTCACTACTCGATGACCTCGAGTATCTCCGTGACTGTGAACTGTTTTTCCAAGCTGACGAAGCAATTATGAGGATGAAGAAAGTGGACAGTAAGCCGCCAGTACTTGTGACTGGGCCGCTGCAATTTGAGTGCTAAGGTGGAGCCAAGAGAGACGAGTGGCCCAGTCTCGTGGGATGGTGTCAGTCTCCGGACTGTCAACACCAACGGGATCAAGAAGAATGGCCACCTACTCATCGAGAATCTGCTGATGAAACACAGCCTTTCTTGTGTCCAAGAAACCAAACTTCGAGATTCCCACCATCTCGCCACACTTGCTTTCAACCACGAGGCACGCTTTCAGCACAAGTTGTTCGTCAACGACCACAACGCTTCAAACCTCTTGGCGCAACCTAACCGTTCTGGGGGGTCCGCACAGTTCTGCGGTCCGACTTTCCCGGGTACGAGACAGCAAAGGAGCTCCCAGAGCTGTCTGTTCTTGGTCGATACCTGGTAGTTTAAGTTGTAGTCAATCGCGCCTCGATCTTTATCCACAACGTGTACTCTCTGGTGGATAACGAAGAGAAAGCTACATTTTTCAACCATCTCCCAGTAGAAATGTTTGGCAGTAACTCCACACACATCGTTCTGGGTGACCTAAACACACCACTCGACCCGATTGTTGACGCGTCCAGGCCTCGTTCAGCAGCATCCACGGGAAGGAGCGCATGTCTAAGCTGGCTTGGACAACTCGGCGTCGTTGACGCGTGGCGGATCCACCACCCAGACGAGCGTTTCTTCACTGTCCGTGTCCTCGACGTAATCGGCTTGACTACATCTTGCTCTCGAACGAGTTCTGCGGAGACGTCTACGGTGATTCTAAGTATTTTGAACCGAGGGGCGCTGGAGATCACCTAGCGCATCACGTGACTCTCCGATCCATGGCGCAGCTTCACGGGCGGGGGTTCTGGCTTTTTCCAGCGAAGCTACTTGACTATCCGGATGTCATCCAGGATATAGAAGCTGAAGCACACGATGTTCGGCAACAATTACGCCAGTCGTACAACCCAGGAAACAAGTGGCATCGCTAGAAGCGCGAGACACGCAAGCTAATCCAAGCATTAGACAAGCGGTTTCGAGGCCAACAGGAGATAAAAGTTCGTGCGGCACACAGAACACTCACCACTGCATAAGAGCGGTACCGACGAGATGGTGGCAAGGCATCGCATGTCGCGTTCCATACAGAGCTTCAGACATACAACGACTGTGTATGTACATCTCGGGCGTACAACCAAGACACTGCCTTTGACTTCCAGGCTTCCTTGTCTCAGACTTCGTCCAAGTACTTCTTCCGACCGCTTGACGGGTCTCTCCGTCGTGTCAGCATCGAGGAGGTACGGAAGGCGGATGGTGACCTGTCGAATAATCCAGCTGACATATCCGAGAGTTTTCGGGATCACTGGGGCTCGATCATGGGGAGCCAGTAAGTTCAGCTGGCCATCCACCCGAACCAAGTGACGCGGACATGGAGCGTCTGATTAGGACCATCGATAAGACACTATCGGACGACGAAGCGTCAGAGCGCAATGCTCCCATTACTGCCAGCGACCTGGCTACATCCATTCGAAAGATTCGGGCTCATTCATCGCCCGGTCTGAATGGCTTCACGTCGGCCTTCTACCAAGTCACACCGGACGTGTTCGGTGAGTGTCTCGCAATCGTGTTTAACTTCCAGCTCGATCGCGGCGAACTTCTCCCATGCTAACGTCAATCTGCAATCAGCTTGCTACACAAGAAGGGCGAGCGTGCAAATCCGGGTAACTACCGACCCATCGCGCTCATGGGCGTTGATGTCAAGGCGCTGTCGAAGGTACTTGCCTTCCGGCTACAAGCATACCTGCCCAAGCTCATCCATCCTGACCAGAAGGCTTTTGTGAAAGGTCGGTCACTCCATCATCACGTCCGGTTCATGTCGGATCTCCAGAACCTGGTGACGAAGTGGGATGAAGAAGGGTACGCAGTGTTCCTTGACTTAGAGAAAGCTTACGATCGGGTCAACTGGACCTACATGTTTAAAGTTCCCGTCTGGATGGGCTGTGGTGGCGAGTTCTTACGCTGGGTTCAACTCCTGTAGACGCAACCGCAAGCTAGTCTCATGATCAATGGTCATGTGCAAGAAGCCATCGAACCGACACGCGGAGTCAAACAAGGGGATCCCCTCTCGGCGTTGTTGTTTCTTCTCGTGATAGAGCCGCTGACGACTCCACACTGCTTATCAACACTCGAGCAGGAGTCCAAGCACAGCTCGACCTTGTGGTCGAATATTACACGGGGTCTGGTGCGAGGCTCAACATAACCAAGTGCGTGTTGATGAGCCTCAATAGGTCGAAGGCCGCGCCTCCAATGGTTGATCTCCAGTCGTTGGGCTTCGAGGATGTCATAAAGTATCTTGGTCTGCTCTTCGGCCAACGCTCCACAGACTACCAGATTGTTCCTCGACAAGCGGTTATACGATGGTTTTCAGTCGTGGCATCGGCGAGCGCTGACGATTGCTGGCCGCCTTCTCATTGCCCAGACAATGGTCTTGTCTCGGTTGTGGCACTACACTGTACACGTGGTAGTGCCCGAACGTCTGCTAAAACAATGGCAAGCTGCTATACACCGCTTCGTTCTGGGCAGACAGTTTAGACGTGGAGAGAGGTACATCCAGCTGCTCCCGAACGAGTTTCTTTGCCTGCGACGGGATGACGGTGGAATGAAGATCCCTAACATTGGTGAGCGGGTTAAACGGCAGCGAATCCAGCTACTTCTCCAGTTTGTACGAGACTCCGACCCGGCTGTCTGCAACTGGGCTACACCAGGCATGCAGCTCATTGCGGGTTTCTTCCATGAGAGGGGCTCAAGGAAACAACTTGACTTTCAGACCGTGAACCCCCGGCGTCACGGTTGAGACCTCTGGGATAGCCTGTCGACTTGGTGGCGCGCGACGTGGCAAAATTGGTAAGCTATTCAGTGGCCAGTCACGTGTCAAGACCTCCAGCAAGAAGAGAGGCTTGAATATGCACTGCAGGAGCCAATCTGGTTCCATGGAGACCCGACTTTCCAGTACGAGCCTCGATCACGAGTTGTCGATCACGCCAGTCCGCGCCGCAGCTTGTGCATGATAGTCGAACCGCAACGCAGCTTCCGCCGCCACATTGCGTGTGCATTTCGGTTGAGGACCCTCGCTAACGTGCTGGTCGATGACGGGCTCTGGCCTTCAGAAGACAGATTCGCCGAATATCTCATCGACTACAGGCACACTGCCGCTCAGCCGTATCAGCAGTTTCGGTGGCTAAAAAAGCTGCATCAAGAGCTGACGCAAGTGTTTCGACGAGTTGTGGACCTTTGTGACGCGAGTGAAGTCACCTTTATTCCACGGGTGTCTCCCAACACTGCGCCCTACGCTGGAGTCAGCGTCAACGGTCAGCTTTTTCTTGTGCCTCGCGTCTCACGGTCCCAAGTTCTGCGCCTTCTTCAGATGCGAACGACTCCCACCAGGCCGATCATGTTGCATGACAGTGCAGCGTCTGATAGTGACGTGAAGCGTTTTGTCCGGCTGCGTAAACATATCCGACGTCTCCTCTTGCCGATTTACGAGGTTTTGCAGTTCCGGGTCGCATTCCGGTTGCTCCCAGTACGATCACGGTTCTCTTTCCTGTCGGCTACGGTCCCAGATATCATCTACTGTCCACGGGAAGTATGCTGTTCCGTTGAGAAAGAGCGTCACCTGGTTTTTGAATGTGCTCTCGCTCAAGCCTTGTGGTCTACCATTTTCCGTGACTGGACTAGTTCCTTTGCAAGACCTCCCAGCTGGACACAGATCGTGCTTGGTCGTATTCCTCGTCTAGTCGTCAGATGGAAAGACGATAGACCGGATATTGAGGACATGTGGCATATTCTTCGATCCGTCACCATGCACTTGCTCTGGACTGACCGCAACAGCCAGCAGTTCAACGGTCGTGCACCGATTCATGCAGTCCCAGCACTGCGGGTGATCTACACGAACTTCAGCGCTCACGTTCGCGCTTGTCTGCGTCGGAACTATGAGGACCTGCAACAAGATTCACTACGTCGACTGCTCCGGGAGCTTGAGCGGAGCCCGTCGCTCGGAGGATTGATGCGACAACATGGCACTCTTCGAAGTACGACATGCAGGCCTACATGCTGCTCCACTTTGGTGAGCACCAACACCAGCTTGAGACGCCGTCTGCTGTTGGCGACACCGCAGCGCGCCCTGCCCCCACACGTTCCCGACGGTCCCTTTCCTCCACTAGTGGCGGTGCCTCGGCGTCTGCTTCAGATGTATCACCTTCCAGCTCGACCAGCTTTATCCCAGTCACCAGCTTGAGACACCGACCTTTGTGTCGACGGCGCAGCGGGCCCTGTCCTCACACGCCCCCGTCGGTCCCTCTCCTCCACTGGTGACTGCGACTCGACATAGTCGGCCTTCAGTGTGCCGCATCCGCCTTTGGACTACATACACAAGTTTTATTAGTGTTTCACTATACACTGGATGAGTACTGGGCTTACCTTCTTAAGTCCGATTCCACTTGAGCGCCACGTGTCCAATTTCGAATTAAGCTGAATTTTGTCCGATATCGATATCTGGAAGATTATCACAATCTGGAATTCAATTTAAATTGCCACGGATGGGATCGACCCCGGGACCAACAGCACGGAAATCAAGCGACTTACCAGCTGAGCCATTGATCCACGACTACTCCGGGCACAAGGTTCACTATATATTATTATTACACTATTTAGCTAGGTAGATTGAGAAGTAGCCTCGTCTTATTCTAGTAATAAAGACACTTTCAACTGTTATATTGGAAGACTTCCAAAAAACCCACATTTTCCCGGCCACAAATAAGTTTGTAAAGCAAATTGTTTTCTGGGTGTATTTTATTTTTCACCCACTGTGCAAATTTGTGGAGACGGATTTGTGGTCTCCACAATAATAAAAAAAATGCGCGAAACTATTCTGGACCTAGACAAATCTATCATAGTCTACGCTCACTCACACCGTCACTCGACTCGTGCAATCTAGCCCTCCTCAACTTCACCTCGCTCGCTCCCACTACGCTCACTATACCCTACGTGAAGACCACAAGATACTCCCTTGACACTTCAACCACAACCACAGCCACAACCCATATTGATCCACCTACATAACCATGGGACGAGGAGGAGGTTTTTCCGACGCTGACATCGAACGCCTTCTCATCCTCGTCGAGCACAAACTGCCCCGCGGCCAACAGTATTGGAAAGATCTGGCCGATACCTACAATCTTGGCCAGGCCCGCAAGCACCAGCGCGATCACGAAAAGTTTCGTGGCAAGTTCCAGCGCCTACGCAATGCGTCCAACGCATGAGCCCTGGCTGTGTATGCCACCATTGAGGCACGCAGCGGTGTCATTGAATTTGTCGGTCCGCCTTTTGGCAAAACATCAAGCACGTTCTAAAGCTTAAACAAAAAGACAAAGATGCAAGCTCACTGAAGATTAGCAACTCTCTTGTGTGCTGTCCTAGAGGAGATGTTGCCTGCTTGCGACGCGGACTGGACTGCCGTGGAGGCAGAGTACAACGCCAGGCGTCTGGTGGCAACATTGCAGCGCACCACCGAAGATCTCATTCGCACCCTTGTTAAGCTGTGCCGGGTACAAAAAAAACAACTGGAGACCCTGAATGCCCCGAGATCGTTCGCCGCGAACAACCTGTTAAGGCCCGAATCCAGGCTTCCCGCAGTGCGGAGGATGGTGTAGACAGCTAGAATATGATGGCTCTTGGTGGTATCAGGAAGAACAATTTGAGTGGGGTGGACGAGAACGACAATGACAACAATGACGACGGTCATGAGGATGGTGAAAATGAAACAACATCAGCGGTGGCTGAGCAGCAAGATCAGGAAGAAGCAACAACAAGGATGTCCTTGCATCCATCGCGATCCGTGAGCGTTGGTGGCGAGCGACCTGCTTCCTCTGCCACAACATCGACAAGGCGGACAAGGACTCCTGGCGTCAGACCAGCGAGACAGGCCGGTATTGGCCTTCCATATGCGCAACCTCAGCTGGCGTGTCTGTTTATACACCAATATCGATGGCCGCCCGCAACAGGATGCAAATCTCGAATTCTTTAGAAAAATTGAGTGGTGAGAAACCGACAGATCTCTCGCAGGTTTTTCTCCTGCAGATGGCCGAGGAGCTTGAGCACCGGGCGGAGGAACGCAAGCAAAGAGAGGAGGATAGGGTCGAAGAACGTAAAAGGAGGGAGGAGGGGTGTAACAATGAGAAAGACTGACGAGAACTAAAGCGCCAGGAGCGAATCCAACTGTGGTGGAGTCAAGTTCGAAATCGAAAACATTAGCATCGATAACCTGACTACCACCATCGCGCCCAGCCTTCCAACTTTCGGAGGGGGTACTCAGCGGACCACCACTCGAGACCTGGTCCGATCGTCCGCTGCAAGCAGACGACCGGTCGTCATCAGAACCCACTTGGTCCGATTTTTTAGTGTCCATCTCACCTTGTGTACCCGATGGAATGGGCTAGTTACACACTCGGCGGATCGGGATCGCAGATTGGATCGAAGCGGTCTTGAATATAGAAGACCGATCTGGGTAGGTATCCCTGGGGAGGAACTCCTCACCCCAGACACAAACAGACCAAAAACACTTCCAAGAGATAACTTCCAATAGGTCTATCGTCCAAACGATCAAGACCTGACCAATACGAAATAATAGAGGGTAGACCGACCGTTCCGGTGTAGCCCCTGACCAATACGAAATAAGACCAAAACCGGTCTAGTTTCCAACCAA
>CM047580.1:28596264-28678681 GCA_026184515.1 Peronosclerospora sorghi
AACGCTCCTGATTGGTTAAAAATATCCATTTATATCTCCACATTCATGCCAATCATAAATCAATTAGTCGCGAGATGGCCGTCGCGAGGTGGCCGTCGTGGGTCGCCTCTGATTGACTGAAAAATATTTTTTCCAAAATGAAAATAATTGAACACCTGAGAACAATCGAGAATACCAAATTAACCGTTGGGCGGCCGAGGGCGCATGACTTTCCGGGAACTTCCCACCACGATCAGACCTGCCGCTATGCTTGTAAGGTGCGCCTGTGTATTGGATTTCTGTAGTGGTGCTGACAGTTTTTTTTCGTGATCTGGTTTGTCTGCTACTGCCCGCTCCCTAGAGCCCATAGCTGCAGGACAGTCTGTGAAGGCGAGGGCACGTGACTTCTCGTTGTATTTACTGCTAGGATTGAACCTGCCGTTGTACATGTAAGATGCGTCTGTGTCTTGGCTTTCTGTAGTGGTGCTGACGATTTGTTTGCGTGATCTGGTTTGTCTGCTACTGCCCGCGCCCTAGCGCCCATAGCTGCAGAGTATAAAATATAGCTGAGGACGCATGACTAGTCGTTGGCTTTGCCACCGTAAATGAACACGTTGTTATGCTTGTAAGTTGCGCCAATGTCTTGACCTTCTTTGATGATGCTAATGGTTTGTTTGCATAGTCTGGTGAACTTATTACTTCATGCGCCCTAGCGACCTAGCCTTCGCTACCGTGATGCTAAAACCAACACGACTGTAATGAGACACCGTGTGGATGCAAGACAACACTACTAAAGACGGACGCATCGTTCGCATTGTGTAACATGGTTACATTCGAGTCACATTTAGTTGGTGGTGTACGTGAGTACACTACGGTTGGGGTCAGTATTGACCGGTTCGAAAGGTTTTGAACCATTGGTTATTTTAACCAATCAGGGCAGGAGCCCTTGGGGGGTGGCGTGTCAGTCATCCACGTGTCGGTACACAGGTGGTGTACACTACATTTTAGCTAGGTACGAATTTGGTAAGTTCTACTTAGTATTACATATAGTTTACATTAGTTTAAATTAATTTAGGCTAATTATATATTAAATATATTCAGTTTACATTTCCCTCTATCTTACAGACGCACGACCTCGACCGGTCGTGCGTGTAGTGAGTGCGGTAACGTAAAGGGAGCCCTCCCTTTAGTTACACCCTTTGTAAGGGAGCCTTGCCGTTAACGCACTAGCAAAGGCTACAGTAAACCAACCCGGGAATCTTGGCCCCGAGTAGGAAAGCTCTCTCCTACTAAGCCCTTTATAAGGGCGTATCGGCTAAGTAGCGGCGAACGCCGCTTTAAGGAAAAGTCTTCCTCTGCGCGCTAGCCGCACCGTGTTTATACGCGCCGGCTACACATTGTTCATAAGATGAAGGTACAACACAATCTTTGTTGTTGATGTTCAATGTTTGCAGACACCACATCAAGTCAAGGCAACATTGTGCTAGCATGTAGAGTTTTGGCATAGTAAAAATTATACCGTGAATTGATAACTACCTCAGATCATCTTCTATATGTTGTAAATAAAGATTCCACTTCACCACAGTACAGATAAACCAGCAGAAGTGCATGTGCCCGATGACGGCGCCTTGTCTGCTCATCTGCCTGCGACGCTTGTAGAAGCAGAAGAGTAGAGATATTCATGGCTACTTGGAAGCGGGCGCTGGACGTGATATGGGGCCAGGGAAGATGGTTCCTGAGGGTCGTGTATTATGTATTTTTGAAGGCAGTGGTGGGATTTTGGTGGTCTTCGTTCTCACATTTGATTTCTCACATATCAATTTACATATGGCCTCACAAAAATAAATGTAAAATCATTTACTCCGGGTGAAATGTGGGTTTTTTGGAAGTCTTCCATTTGACTGAAGTAATTTTACCAAATATACTTACTTATCGTTTTAAATTCTAAAACAGACTCAGCTGAAACTTTCACCGCATGGCAAGCGTCGCGCAATCGTCCATTCCTGCGCGAGATCCTACCTGGTCAGAATTATCAGGCCAGGTAGTTTCAGATCTCGATAAGAAACACAAGTATTGGTTTTCTTTTAACAGAGTGGTTCACTGCTCACTACGAAAGGTCCCGGGTTCAATCCGGGGCCAACCCAACCTAGTTGATTTCAACAAAAAGTGGATATTATGACGAAACAATCCTAGATTTAGGGTCGCCCTACCCGCATTCCCCTCCACCCTAGGGGCACCCCGCCACACGTGACTTTTGACCAATAGAAATACTAATATACAGAGGCCTGGTTATTAATGAAGCTACAAACCGTTATATAAGGACTAGGACCCCAGTCTTCAACCAATGGCGAATGTGAATTATGTGTCATCACGAAACAAGTAGAAGAAACTATCAATATTGATACGCAATGAGTATATATTTTTTTAAAAAATTGCAATTTTAAACTTGTATTATTAGTTCAATAACGCATAAAACTGTACATTTACTGAAACACATCAATGTGTTTTTGCACTAGTCCCTCGAGACAAAGTACTTTGCGCGTGCAAAGTACGAGTTCGAAAACTATCTGCGCGGTACGTTTTTCGTCTGGATGGCAAAGTCTTGCTACTGTAACCATTGCCTCTGCTCATTGAATTCCTGTTGGGTCGTAGTTGCTCAATACGCTGCTGTTGTTTCTCTTTCTCTTCGTAAACGCGTCGTTCAGCACGTTGACGAGCCGTCGAAGTGCCTCTTGATCGTGATAATGTACGATATGTGCCAGACGACGGCTCGCATTGATGCGCATACAGTACTTAATGGTGCTTTTCATGTGCGAATCCAACCGAAACCCAGAAAACAGCGTGTCAATTGGCGGGACATCCCTCGCAGCAGCAAAAAGTGAAAACTCATCAAGCTTTTTTTCTACGTCGACGAGAAAAAAGTGTTTTTTGCTTCGACTAGTGACAGTGCTACAAACGGAAGTGACGTCGTCGTCCAATTCATCCTCGTGGTTCTCCTCTTTGACGATATAGTAGCCGGATCGGGTGTGGCTAGTGAGTCGGGATTATAAAAGATCGCTCGTAAAACCTCCGCGATTTCCGGTGCAAGCATTTCGAGCACAACTTCTTCCAGCTGTGGACTAAGTAGCTCCATCCCAGTGGCCATTTCGAATAAAATGTGTCCAAATAGTAATAGATCAATATCAATATATTGCTCCAAACTTACAGTCAAGTCGCGACTGTCTTTATATCGATCAAAAGCAAATAACGGCGTATAAATCTCAGCCAGTCGAGCGTTGCCATTGTCAACAACGGCATTCGTGGATCTCAAGTGATCACACACCAGACCTTTCGATCGAAGTCCAGCCAAAGCTTCAAGAATTGGCGTGAAAATTTAGTAATTTGATCAAAGGAAGTGGATGCGCATTCTCAAGACGATACATGGAAAGGTTTCGCGTGATTATCCACTTGGTAGATGAGATATTTTATACTGCCACATTTAGTATATGGCTGCACGACAAGAACTGCCTTCTCCTCTTTCGAGTAGTAAATGTCCAAGACTGGAAGAATATACGGGTGCTGCAGAACAACATAGAGCGACAAAGGGAGCTTTAAAATTTAGTCCAAAAACAAAGATAAACGCTTCACAGACCTTAAGCGTAACGATCAAAGCGGTAGTCACAAGTTCCTGCAAGAACTGGTAACACTTTGCCTTATTTTCAAGTGGCTGTAACAAAAACAAAGTGTTACGTCAGAAATATCCTGAAAAAGATACTGAAGTATGATCATAACACGCCCTTGGAGCTGATAATTCTGAGTCTAAATTGTAACACACGCCGTGGAGTTTTCGTATCGCAAACCAGTGTCTATGCATCCATAGTTTTTATTAAGGCCGGGTATGATTGATACTTGGGTTTTGCTAACGTACATACCGTATGTATCGTGCATACCCTAATCTTACATATTGATTGGCCTGCAGGGCTTAGGGTTTAGGGTTGATTGGCTGTTTTCAGCCTGCAGGGTTTAGGATTTAGGGCTTAGGGTTTAGCGTCTAGTTGGGTTATGTATCGTGCATACCGGGGGGATGTACGTACATACGGTATGTACGTTAGCAAAACCCTTGATACTTTTATTATTAGTAGCAATATACATCTCTATTGGTCGAAAGTCACGTGGGGTGTGCCCCTAGAGAGAGAGAGAGAGAGGGTGGAGGGGGGTGCGGGTTGGGCGACCCTAGACTTATATTCCCAACCGTGAGATTAGGTTGGGGTACCAACAAGCTTAAACTACAAGAATAACATAGTCCAACTACACGCACATGGCTGCTGCTACAAAACGTGCGCATCTTTCACTTCTTCCTGGCACTTTACGCGTTTGTTACCCTTCCTGCCGTTTTGGAGAATGGATGCACCGACACGCACATGCGACGGTCTACTTCACGATGTCAACAAGGACGCGAGCAGAGGCTATCGTTGATGCAAAAGTGGTAGAGACACGAATGCCGATGTGGCGATTCGTTTTGAAGCAATAGTTAGGATTATGATGCGATTGAGGTACCAAAAATCAATCAACTTGTCGGAGAATTAGTCGTCACTGTCAACAGCATCGAGATCGGGCATGATTCGACCCGCATGCACCTCATCAATGCGATGTGGTTTATCATTCGCGTCGCGGTTGCTCACACTCCTGTCAGCTGTGACAGCAGGACATGCGCGACGAGCATGAAAACCGTTTCCATTTCCAGCTCTCTCGTCTGGCTCCAACGTTTGCTCTTCATTTTCAGCTTCACTGTCAGACGAAGAGGAACCTTCATCGAGCCACTCTTGGAACTTGACTGCACGCTCTTTCTCCTCGTCTTTACTTTCGTGATGGGTGTAGTCGGTGCCATCCCAGAATCCACATTCAAGTTTTCGACCAGCAAAGAATCGTCCGTTCATCACTTCAACACATCGAGCCGCACTGCCGCTGGAGGAAAACTTGATGGCCACTACACCCTCTACATGCTTGGCAAAGAGGGTGATTTTGGCCACCTCCCCGATCTTGGAGCATTCGTCCTGAATGTCACTCAGCAATTCTTTCTCATTCGCTTCATCTGGGTAGAAAAAGATATGACTTCTTGGTCAAACTATTGTCGCTAGCCTCAACAAATCTACCCACTAACCTTCAATTTCAGCCGGGGTAAACATGTGCTTAATCACAACAATGCGCAGGCCGGCCGGCTCGTCAACGTCACTCTCATTCCAAGATAATGCCTGCACGTGATCAATGTTTAGCGCTTTGTTAGCAACGGCTGGAGCGTTAGTCACAAAAACTCCAGTGTACCTTCTCCTTTTCGAAAAGCTTGATTTTTGCACGAGGGTCAACCTTTTGTTTCTTTTGCTTGACAAATTCTTCACCCTTCTGCTTAAATTCTGCAGGAGAAACATCAATAGTCCACCTAAGACATTCAAAAGAGAAGCATATTGATTAATTTAAGAAAACGATAGTGTCATCACTATTGACCGAGAAGAATAGACGTACTCGGGTCGGATTGATGATTTATCGAGCAGCTGCACGGCTAGCTCTACAGATGCTTCCTTCATATAACACACTGATCCGTCGCCCTGCAGGCAACCGCGAGAGCATGTCACGACGCATTTTCAGCACTACACGTAATACACTTACGTTCAATCCCCCACACTCTTTGTTCTGGTAGAGTTTGATACGTGGCTCACCACTTGCAATATCGGACTGAATAACGCCACATTTTGCAAAATGGTCATGCACTTCTTGTATTGTGATGTCCAGCGGCAACCCATTTACATACACCCACGTATTCTTCTTGCTCTTCTTCCACTTGTCACCCTTTTTTTTCTTCTTCTTCTTCCGCTTCTTGGCTGCATCAGCATCCGCAATAGCCCCAACATTACTCTTCACGATCGTTTGACCCTTGGTCATAGCTCTCGTTGTCCCAATCGACATACTTGACTCTTCGCTTTGGTCAACTTTCACGTCATCGTTACTGTTCACACTTAAGTGATCACTTTTTTCCGGTTGGGAATTGATTTCCATCATCGATTCTTGTAATGACGCCAAATCTTCTTGAATTTTTTGTTCGGGCGTAACATATGTCTTGGATTCAGGATCAAATACATACTGTGTGCCGTCTTCTGCAACAAGAGCATCACCTAATCTATACAATACACACATATGTCAGCGAGATGGAATTGAAGACAACACTGATTCAATCGAATTACTCTGTTTCAAACACTTGATGCTCCATAGGCACTTGGTTTGTCTGTTCTTGCAACTCTTCCTCTCGATCCATCTCATCATTTGCTTCTTGTATGAATTCTTTTAATGACGACACCTCCCCTACACTCAAGCCAAACATAAGAAGAAAATGTGTATACCACAAGTTAGGGAATTGTCAAGCAATCCTTGGGCCAAGCAAAGACTCACCAATAGGCTTCCAGTCCTCGAGTTCTTCAGTCCACACGAGCGTCATGCCGTCGATCTCTCCATCCACAAATAGCTGCACAAGTTTCTCTGTCGTTACAGGTCCCGTTGGTGCTGCTTGGGCACTACTGTTTGCCCCTTGTTCAGCCATAAAATACCAACGAGCCGTCCAGACACGAGAATAAGCTGCCAAAGGTTCGACACGTGCGATAGGATCCCATTCAGAGAGATGGGGCGTCCACACGAGCTGCTGAGGCTGTACGATACCTTTACGCAGTAACTTTTTAAGAATTGAGGCCGTCACTGGACCCTTTTGCTGTCCTGTGATGGCATCCAAATAGACCCATAACTCTGTTGCACATGTTGTCATGCTTTAATGAATATATATATACCTTCCAAACTCGATTACTCTATTCCTGATGCCTTATCCATTCCAAGAACTTATTACAGTACCCTATCGGCCGTTTTCCATGTTTTAGCGCCTATTTTCGTTGAATTCATCACATTATACTTTCTGATACCAACCAACTTGGTTTGGCCCGGGATCAAACCCGGGACCTTCCGGTGCCGCACTGGTCAGTGAACCACTCGACCACGGTCGGATTTATAGCGCCTATTTTCGTATAATACAAATTCGGTATTAGCCGGTCGCAAAGCCTTAAAAGTTTCGGTTCTTTCAGATTTGCTTTTATGGTGTCCAGAATACGTCGACTTGACGTTGAGACTCATGGTTTGTTTCGTCACATTACACTTCTTGTTGAAACCAACCAGGTTGGGTTGGCCCCGGGATTGAACCCGGGACCTTCCGGTCCGGTAGTGAGCAGTGAACCACTTGACCACGGTCGGTCTTACGTTGAGACTCATGGTACATTGGATCAGCCGTTCCCTAAAACAAGCTTGTCTGCCAGAAATATTGAAGGCACGCTTCGAAAAAGCCTTTACGGCCTTAAGCAAGCGGCTGTTATGGGTTCAAACTAACTTGTGTTTTTGTCCGTGGTACATTTATATGAGCTGTAGTGTCCAAGTCCAAGGAGTATCGCTCTTTCATCAGCTGAAGCGATATCTATGAATCTGTCACTTTCAGCTCAAGAATTTGCCATTTGCTTCAAGAGCTTGGTGTATGTGATATTGATAATCAAGTCGCGATATGAATGGCAGAGCGCGGTGGATAATAATCGCGAGCAAAAGACATTGAACACTACGATCACTTTGTGCCAGATGCGATTCAAGATGGTAAAGATAAGATTGTATGTACCTATTTCCAAAGAGATTGCAGATTACATAAAAAGGTAACTATTATCTACGCCGCAGTTTGTCAAACTAGTGTTACGTTGAATTATCAGGACCATACTTGCAATGTAACCGCTAAAAAATTGGAGGTTCCCCCTTGTGCAGTGGTTTAGCACCGACTCGTTACCTCTTCGACTGACACCAGTGTACTGGGTGGATAGTAGACTGTACACTAAAATCGTCCCAAATGCTGTAGAAGATAGCATCCTCTAAGCTTTTTTTTGGCTGATTCAAGACCAATCAAGATGTCACTGCTGCTGAAAGCAATGTGGCGCTTAAGTGCAGCGCGAACTGTTGTAGATTTCTTCGAAAACCTATTTTTCATGTCGCCTAACTTACTTACACATGAACTGTCTGCTCGGCCTGATTCACGTATTCATATGACATACAACAGAGTGGCCAAACATAACAGAAAGAACCAAATAACACTTACCCACCGTGTTAGCGACATGTTTCACTAGATCCGAGTTTTCGGTATTTTATATTTGTTTTATATTTCGAAAGATAAATTCCATGAGCGTGCCTAATTATTCTGGAGACCACAGCCTTGGAGTTTATTGCTATACAGAGCAGAGGTTGAGCAGATGAGGCTTGGCTTGGGTTGTTAGTTAGCGAGTAGATTGGAAAGTGAGTCATTCAGTTAGGTTATCTATCCTACCCTTTTACTGACAACACTATGTATAGTTATTCTAGATCGAATGTTCTAGAACTATCGACGAATCGTCGAATTTACATGTAGAGTATATATAAACGCCGTTCTAATGATTCTCGAAGCATATTCGAGACGTAATAAACATGCAAGACTCAGTTTCCTAGGATTGTGTTTGCATTTGTAACAGACACCATCTTCCATATGGACGCGGTGTCCTCACTGACGTCAGTCTCATCACCTAGTTAACACTCGCAAGAGACAGGCGCAGTAACTGCAACACTCCCCTCTCAACTCGTGGACTTGAGACCGCACGCCGACAGTAGGCGCCGGAATGTCTTGCCTTCGATCGGCTTCGTGAGGAAGTCTGCTATCTGCGATGCTGACTTCACGTACACGAGTTTGATGGCCTTGTCAGTGAGGTGGCTGCGGACAAAGTGGTACCGGATATCCACGTGCTTTTCTCGAGCGCTGTAGCCAACGTTCTCAGCGATAGAGATAGCACTCTTGTTGTCCGTGTGGAGCGTCGTCGGTCCTGGTTGAGGGTGGACAAGCTCTTCCAGTAGCGTCCTGGCCCAAAGCACCTCTTGCGTACACACGGAGATCGCGGTGTACTCAGCCTCCGCAGTACTGAGTGCCACCGTACGCTGCAGCTTCGACTTGAATACAATGGGACCTCCATTCACCGTCAGCACGACACCACTGGTTGATCGACGCGTCATGACGTCGCTTTCCCAGTACGCGTTACTCCACGCCGAGAACGTCACCGGTTCACTGTTGCCCTTGTACGTAATGCCCAAGTCCATCGTGCCCTTCAGGTAACGCACGATGCGAATCGCAGCGTTCCAATGGACCTCGCGTGGCTTCTCAGAGAGTTGACTCAAGTAGCTGACTGCAAATGCGATATCCGGACGAGTGCCCATTGCGAGATACTAGAGGGATCCAATTATAGATCGGAATGGACGTCAAGACATTCGCTCTTGCTCCGATGGTGATGGCTCAGTGTCAGTCTTGGTCATCAACTGTCCCTTGTCACATGGGTTCGCCACCGGGTACGCGTCCGTTTGATTGTACTTCTCGACCAAACGTTGAATGAACTGCGACTGCTTGATGGTCATCACTCGCTTCTCCATGTCGTGGTTGATCTCCATCCCAATCACGTACTTGGATGGACCCAGGTCCTTCATCTTGAAGTGCTGCTTCAATTGGTCCTTCACCTTCGCAATGTGCTTCTCATCCGTGGCCGCGATCAACAGGTCATCAACATACAGGCTGATGTAGATGTAATCGTCCCCAACTCGCTTGTAGAAGATGCACGGGTCACTCTCACACGCTGTGAACCCAATTTGGGTGAAGATCTTGGTGATTGTGTGGTACCACACAGCAGACGCCTGCTTGAGTCTGTTAAGGCTTCGCTTGAGTTCACACACTTGGCCGTCGTTGTGGTCCACGCCTTCAGGAACACGCATAAAGATCTTCTCTTTGAGTTCACCGTGGAGAAATGCAGTCTCGACGTCACATTTGTGGACGATGTAGCCGAGATGACAGCAGAGCGCCAGCAGAATCCGAATAGAGTTCAGTGCCGCCACTGGTGAGTACGTCTCATTGTAGTCCACTCCAAACGCTTGACGGAACCCTTGTGCCACCAATCTCGCTTTGTATCGTACGATCTCACCCTTTTCGTTGCGCTTCAGAGCGAAGACCCACTTACAGCCAACGATGTGCGCATCTTCTGGTGGTCGCACAAGCTCCCATACACCATGTTCACCGAGTGATAGGAGTTCGCGTTGCACAGCTTGATTCCAGTGACTGGAATCGATGGAGTTCATCGCAGCCTGATACGAAGTCGGTACTTCACTCACAGCGTTTGCGTGTTCGGTGGGTGGCAGCAGTATCGGTCGCTTGGGTTCGCGTCGAGCACTGTCGTTGTCATGGCCGTCTCCCCTCACAACGACAGCATTCGTTGACCGTAGCACAAGTTGGTTCGGATACTCGCTCGGTCGTGGAGTCGGTAGGGCGACTAATCGGTCTTCCAGTGGAGCTGGAAGAGCTTCAACAGTCTGACGACCAAGCCGTCGCGCGGACGGATGGAACACCATCACAGGATGCGGTGCTTGCTCGATAGTCATTCGCCCTTGCTGTTGCCAACCATCTTCCGGCTCATCCACACGACTTGGATGCTCCACGGGTGGCTATTGAGCATGGGCTGCATCAGGCGATTGTGTATCTTGCGGCCCACCTTCGTCATCGACGTCCATCGGTTCACTGGTGTCCGATTTCTTCTGATTTGTGGTCGTGACTTCCACATCTTCGTCGCGGGCAGCACAATTTTCTCAGTACCTGAAACAACTTGGACGTACCGTGGTCGTTCCACCTCCTGTAGCACCACTTATCGCACGATCTCGATCTTGTTCGCATCGATATTCCACATTCTGTAGCCCTTTGTTGTGTCAGAGTATCCAACCATCATGCACTTGAACGCCTTCGGCTCGAGCTTACCACGCTTGCTCTTGTCGATGTGAGCGTAGACGGTCGAACCGACCACACGCAAGTGAGCCAGTGACGGCCTCGCACGAAAGCAGAGCTCGAAAGGCGAACGATCAGGCCGCACGGTTGTTGGAATTCGGTTGAGCACGTGGACAACAGATCCATCGCTTCGGCCCACCAGCGACTGTCCATGTTGCGATTGATCATAGTTGAGCGCGTCGCGTCAACAATCGTCCGGTTCGTCCGCTCAGTAACACCATTCTGCTGTGGAGTGTATGGTACAGTGAGCTGGTGCGTGATGCCGTGCTGCTGGCAGAACGTGGAGAACTTCTGGTTTATGTACCCACCTCCATTGTCTGTGCGAATGCACTTGATGAGGTGGCTCAGTTGATTCTCGATACAAGCTTTGTACGTCTTGAAGTGCGTCAGCACTTCATACTTGAACTTCATGAAGTAGATCTGCGTAAACCGCGAGTAGTAGTCAATGAACGTGACGGCATAATTTTCCTTTCCATAGGAAAGAACTCGCATCGGTCCCATGACGTCACTGTGTACGACTTCCAGCGGCGCAGTCGTCTTCACCATCGCACGATCACCATGCGGAAAGCTCCCGACACACATCTTGCATTGCACACAAGCGTCACACAGTTCGCCCGATTTGTAGTTGGCTAGTCCTGGAGGAACGCCGTCGCTCGCTCGAACAATATCTCGGAGGCGGCTGTCGCCAACGTGCATCATTGAGCATGCCAAGTCTCGATTGTTTTCTCCGGCTTGGCCGTGCTGCTTCTGCTTGTCACCTTCTCGCTTTACAGGATCACCCTCGAGCACATCACGATCACCGTTGTTATTCCACTCGTCTTCACTCGTATCATCACTAAACACACCGTCGAAGAGATCCCTAAGACCGTCATAACCGTTTTCATGACCAGTCATGCGCACAGTATTATCCACACCGTGATCGTGTTGGTCGTGCACACGATTCGCAGCTTCGGCACGCACCGTGTACGACTTGGCCACTCGCGGTATATGGATGAGCATCTCACCGTTGTGCGAGATCGTGAACAAATAACGCTTGAAGTGCACCTCGGCACCCTTCTCCGTCAGTGCCGAGACAGAGATAAGTCGCTTGTCGAGACCAGGTACGTGCAGTATCTGCGTCAGGGTTACACGACTGCCGTTCATCGCCTTGAACCGCACAGTACCCGAACCGATCGCAGAAAGCTGGTTACCATAAGACATCTCAACCGGTGTACCCTTGGTAAAGCGCTTGTAGGTCACGAAGTCTCCTTCTTCACGAGTCATGTGGGACGTGGCACCACTATCCACGAGCCACCCAGTAATTGGTGCACACGTCGCAGAAAACACGTGCTCACCACTCTTCTTCAGTGGGCAGTTGAATTTCTTGTGCCCAAACTTGTTGCACCCGAAACACTTGCCGTTAAACTGGCTACAGTACCTCTTCGTCTGCGAGTCACCGTTGTTGCCCTTCCCCAGTCCACCATTCGGGCGTTGCTTGCCGAATTTGCCTCGCCTTGGACGATCCGCACGCAGCGCGCTCTCCGTCACTTCGCGGTCTTGCATCTGCTCATACTCCCTGCGGAGCATCTCCTTCGCCTCGATCAGATCGACGTCTTGCTTGTTCTCGATGATCTTGACGATCCCGTCATATTCTACTGACAGGATCCCGAGAAGCACAACCAGCTTCTAGTCTTCCTCCATAAAATCACCAATCGCCTCCATGGACATCACCAGGTTGTCAAACTTGAGCATGTGCTCACCAATGTACTCAGCCTGTGTGTGGCGAAGCAAAGGCAAAATTTTGGTCACCTTCTCTCAACGGCGTGCCGATCAGCTGGTCATTGATCGGATTGGTGGGAACAAGGGGGGCTTTTAATCCTATCATGTGCAAGGAGTGTCAAGCACACGGATTTTGGTAAGTCACATGGCATTGCGTGTATTTTACAAATTTTAGTGTTTGGTACATATTGGGACCGTAAGGTTAGTGGAAGAAGTAAATTGGCCTTGGAGTGGAAAAGAAGTAAATTGGCCTTGGAGTGGAAAGGAAGTAAATTGGTCTTGGATTGGAAAAGTGGCTAAGAGGTCCTAAGAGACTCTCTAAAAGTTTGGTTTTTTAAGTCGCCTTCGCACGTCGCGGAGTGTTTGGGGGCAGAGGGTCGAGTAATCCCCTCCTGCCCATTATACCCGGCCGGGGCGCGTCACAGACGCATTTGGCCCGCCGGAAGTCCTTCGACAGGAGTGTCCATTGGCTGAATTCTCACAAGTTTAAGTCACGTACGTTTGGAACATACTACAAGTGGATTGGTCTTTACGTGGAGATATCGTTTGTGGAATTCACGAGCATATTGGATTTTTACGTGGACATATTGGTTTATTATAACATTGGTTGGAGTTTAGACCGGCTTTGGTCTTCTCTCATATTGGTCAGGGGCTAGACCAGTTGAGTGGTCTGCCCTCTATTATCTCGTATTGGTTGGGTATAGATCGATTGGACGGTCGACCCATTGGACTATACATATTTCAAGTGTAACCGGTCCACAAGTACCCAGGGTGAAGAGTTCCGCCCAGGGTACACACCCCAGTACGGTCTGCATACTATCAGACCCAAGTCAACCAGCGACACGATCCACCGAGTGTTGAACTATCCCATTCCATCGGGTACACAAGGTGAGATGGCAACGCAAGATCAATCGGGCCAGGCGTCTTCTGTTGATGATCGGTCGTCTGCTAGCAGCGGACGATCAGATCGGATCGCAAGCGAAGGTCCGCGGGGTACCCCCCCGTAAGTTGGAAGGCTGGGCACGATGGTGGTCAGGTTCTCGACACAACTGTGTTCGATTTTGAACTGACTCCACCACATGTGCCATACGTAGCTCGTGCAGCTTCTTGCGTAGACTGATGCGATTGTGGAGGTTGCGCTTCACAAAGTAGCGCTCGAGGATCAACCAGGCTTCTTTCGCCGTGGTTGCGTTCCGAACTATCATCTGGAACTGTGGACTCAGTCGCATGGACATCATTGCTAACGCCTTCTCGTCGTTGACCTTCCACTGATCTGTGTTCATGTCCACATCCCCCTTCTTCGTGTCGATGTGCCCACGAAGGCTCTTCTTCGCCAGCGTCATCTCCGTAACATACGCCCACAAGAAGTAGTTGCCTTCCGTGAGGATGTCATTCGTCTGGGTCGTCGTCATCATCGTTGATCTTGGGCTCATATCCTATTGCTAGACAGAGCAGAGGTTGAGCAGATGAGGCTTGGCTTGGGTTGTTAGTTAGCGAGTAGATTGGAAAGTGAGTCATTCAGTTAGGTTATCTATCCTATCCTTTTACTGACAACACTATGTATAGTTATTCTAGATAGAATGTTCTAGAACTATCGACGAATCGTCGAATTTACATGTAGAGTATATATAAACGCCGTTCTAATGATTCTCGAAGCATATTCGAGACGTCATAAACATGCAAGACACAGTTTCCTACGATTGTGTTTGCATTTGCAACAGACACCATCTTCCATATGGACGCGGTGTCCTCACTGACGTCAGTCTCATCACCGAGTTGACACTCGCAAGAGACAGGCGCAGTAACTGCAACATATTTTAATACGCACTTGCATAGTAAACTCCAAATCTGTGGTCTCATAAAGAATTAGACACGCTCGTGGACTGCGGTTCACTAGATCCGAGTGTCCGCTCTTTTGGACCTTCTTCGTAATTCGAATGATAAAGTCCAGGAGCGTGTCTAACTTTTCTGGAAACCACAGGTTTGGACTTGCTTATTTCTTTCCATTTAATAGAAAGCAGGCACACCGTCGAAAATCGATTTTAACAGCGCAAATCGTACAAGTTCTACCCTCTTTCGCTCTTTACAACGCACGTAAACGCAATGATGTTAGTTGTACATACGGTTCAGTGTATCGGCCACTTACGTCATAACTGACGTCTATTCTCCTTCAAGTAAATATCGCGCAACTGATTTGCGTGTCGAAGGTAAAAAAATAGATTAAGAACCAAAAAAGAACCAACGTACACCTGACCAATACCAATGCAAGAATGAAAAATCCTCACTTCACACTTGAATTCGCTTAAACTATATATCCTGGGTTCCTGGTAACAAACCACGATATTGACGAACTTTCGGAGAAATTGACTGCGCTCGTCGGGTAGCCATATTCCGACAATCTTGTTTTCTTCCAGCTGACTAATTTATTTGCAAAGGTGTACTACACTTTTTCTTGTCCATTAACAACAATAACTGGTCATCCGCAATCAATCACCCGTTAATATGACAATTCATCCAACTTTATCAACCGTTTGTCAACTGTTCACTTAACGCACCATCCGTCCGAAAGTTTTTCCTACTGAATCTGAGTGAAAATTGTTGCATGAGCGATCGAGTCATCTCTAGGATCCCGGGACCCGACTTTTCTACACATTAGCCGAGAAATGAGACATTCGATGATCAGAATATATTTTGACAGCAAAATGAACGCACTAGGTAGCTCTGTGCGCACCACGTCGGGCAAAATCACTGTCAGACGTCAGACATGTATACGTAGTATAGCAAGTGTTACCGAAAGATCTCTAGCAGCTTCAAGTAGGGCTTCGACCACAATTCCCATTAGAAAATGCAAAAGTGAATATATTTGACTTAGAGCATCTCCACCGGTTCGTGGTATATTATATCAAATTGTAGCTGCATAGTATTACAAACTCAATTTATTTAATAAATTTGGAGCATTTGCTCCGTCGTACCGACGGGGCGGAGAGTATATAAGAATAAACCATAGAAGCAACTACGTGACCGGGAACATCACAGGGACGGAAACTTTTAAATCGGTAGATGTAAAAGCGCTATTACTAACCACTTATATACTCGTTAACACTGATCTGCATGTCAATAGTACTACCACGGATTAGTCTTCAACAGAGCGATGATTCTTGAAGCCAAAATTGTATTTTACGTTTTTTGTCAGATAGTTTTTCCGTCTGTAAAAGCGCTATTTTTTAGTCGAATTAAATTAGGTCCGATTTATAGTACAGTTGGAATTCGATTAGGTACGGCCTCAGCAGACGGGACAGACAGACGGTCTTATATTATAGAAGTAGAGCATATTTGTAAATATTTTTGCCTCAGACGGACAAAAAATGGTTTTATATTATATTATTAGATAGATTCTTATCAAACGCCCATTTTATTGCTATTGAAGGAAGGGGCGGGAAGGGGCGCATCGGAGACGGAGACAGGCGCGGGAGATGAAATGGGGGTGTTGGGCGTGTGGCGAGGGTGTTTAGGTGGCGGCGGTCATATGATACGGATTTAATACGCGTCGACAGTAATTCCAGATTTGACACTGAGTGTCCAGGTTCTTAAGATTTTTCTAATTTAGCACAGATTTAAGTTTACCGGTGGAGAACCAATTTTTGAGATTTCGGTGTTAAAATGATATAGAACGCATTTAACATTGACCGGTGGAGAAGTTCTTAGAGCATCTCCAGCGGTGGCCAATAAATCCCTCGTATACCAAATATACATGAAAATATAATTATGCACGGCTCCACCGGTGCGAGTACACTCGAGTATTTTAATGGAAATGGCAAATTCGTGTGTTTTCCGACCACATCTGCGAGAATTCGACCTCCCCCCGAGTAAATTTGGAATTAATAGGCATATGGCCATATGTTGTGTACCTCGAGAGTGGGAACTCGACCTGGACACCACATCCGCAACACAACCGCATTATGTCCGAAATTCCCCTCGCTTTGCCTTTTACGTCCGCTCAGTCCACGTCCGCTCCGGTCGTGGCTCCGTCCTCGTCCCTTCCCTCTGCGTCGCCTGTGCCGCCGCCAGCTTCTCGCAAGAAGGGAAAGAACTGGTCCCGGCGCGAAAACGAGCATCTCGTTAAATCATGGCTTGAAGTTCGAGCGCCGCTGGGAGTAATTGTCGTGGGCTTCAACGGCATCCACGATCCGAAGTAAAAGAGGCCGTCGCATGCGGAACCGGCGGCGGAAGAGCTTGTCCCCATAGAAAGGATTTCTCTGAGAAATAATCTCCCAATATCCTGTCGTGCCCTTCCTGGCCTCCGCGATCGGTATTCGCTCGCCTTCCAGGGCGAGAACCTCCAACGGAGCTTGATTGCACCTGCTGGAAGAAACGCTGTTGACGATGAGACGCGCAAATTCTTCTGCATCGTCGTCGTCCAAGAGCTCGAGCAACTCATCTTCGAAAGGAAGGTCAAAAGCGTCGAGGTTTTCCATGGGTTTCGTGGCCGCAAGGAAGGAACGAGGGGTGTTCTGGACGGAGTGTCGGAGTGGAAAAACGGGCCGAAAATTTGGCTGCCGGTGGAGCAAAAGTAATCTAATCGACAGTAAATTTAAAACTTTGATGTCTCCCGTGCTAAATTTAATATAATATACTTGCCATGGTCTTAGCTAATTAAGTTACAAAATATAAAATTGAGTACACCTATTTCCGGGAATTGTGCGATGATGCTTCAACTGTAATACCGTTGCACTTCAACATATCGTCGTATTTTAACATCTTGCGCACTAGTAATTTTGATCCGCGCCACATAATCGACAGGCTCCAAAAAAATAAACATTCCTTTGGAGCCTGTCGATTAATTCTTGTGCTGAGGCAATTTATTATAAGAAGATTTTATTATCAGCTCGGCTTTCCTTTAGACAAAAGTGTGGCGGTGAAGATCGTTTCCCTTTTGAGAGAACTGCTTTACATTTCAATCTTTGAAATAAAAAGGGAAAAAAAGTTGGGTTCAGCCTGTCACGTGGGACACCGCGGGCGTCCCACACGGGACAGGAGGGACGGGACGCGGGAAAGCCTGATCCCGTTCATCCCGCGCCCTAGCTTCAAGATGTCCACGGGAACCCACCCTTGCAGCTGGCCGAGCATTTTGTAAGGTTTTATGGTAGCAGCGCGAAGGGTTGCTACACCCGCGTAACATTCAGAGCAGAAAGCCACGATGTCGGGACATTAAGGAGGAGCCAACGAACCAGCGCGCATGGCTGATCATTCGGAGCAGGGTGTGGAAGTTTTCGTCCATGAGTTACCGGATTACGTCAATGATATCATTGACATCTTGCGCGCTGAGATCGCGCCTCTCGACGTTTGGCTACAATTCGCTGTGCGTGTCGAGAGCTTTCTTTGGACCACTTCAATAACGGTGTGGACCCTCATGGGGTCAAACTATTGTATCTCTTGCTTCCATAAGGTGGAGTATTACAATCAGGGTCATGTTACTCAATTCCAAGAAATCTTGGCCGTCGCGTCGGAACCAGGTATTGAAGAGATTTATACGGATAATGCGTCTCGCATGTGCTGCATTAAGTTTTTTTATCGCTCTCGCCAGTCCCGCGTGAACGCCATGTGAAACGAAGAAGACGAGAAGACACGAGAGGCCATTTCCCAACGTGCTGTGGACTACTTTCAACGTGCCGACCGCCTCAACCACCAGCATCCAATGAAACCTGTGGGCAAAGCGCTTATGTTTATGGCCAAGAATGAAGATGACCGTGTCGATCGATTCATCATGAATGTGTTGATCTCGAAGGCGTTACTGTTGTACCTCAAAAAGCAGTACAAGGATGCCATAAAAATTATTTGGAAGCAATCAAGTTGCACCGACGCAGCCCACAGTTGCTACCATTTAGGAGCTGTGGAAAAAGCTCGTGAGGTTATGCGCTATACAGCAGGCTTTTTTCGCCGACACACTAGCCTCGCTGTCAGCGACGATGAACGTATCAATTGTTCGCACAGGAGCGGTGACAACCGAGTTGTCTCAAAGCGATACGCAATGCCACAGACATTCGAACTCTCCGAGCCCGTAACTATATGAGGTCGAGTATTTGGATCCATAGGTCCCTTCGTAGGAGAGATGTTCTCCTCAGCCATGGGAAATTCAGTAAAGACTCTATCGACGCATCCGATTATTTGATCTTTTCTAGCCTCATACTTGTGTTTCTCCGCACTCACGTGAATGCTCTTTTTCCGTCGAAAAGAAACTACGTACTGTACGGAAAGAAGGATGTCCAACGATTGATCTGCCTTCTTCTCAAAGCGACTCGCCATATTTTGCACGCTTGACATGGCTGAGCTCGTTCGGGATGCAAAGCTTTGCTTCTTGGCAGGCGATTTCAGGTGCGTTTCCTTGGCTTCTGTTTCGTTCTTGGCTCGTTGGGCCTTTCGAGTATCCTACTTTTCCTTTCCATGACTTCCCGAGATGCTACATTCCTTTTTCGCGTTGCGTTCGAATCTTGAGGCTTTTTCTAACGAGTTGACTTCCTTCTGCTGCCCTTCAAAGCAATCCACTACATTCTTTACCCGCGATGAATCACTTAGATCCATCATAGTATCCGATGAATTAGCCGACTCGTGGTCGTCGACGTTATCCACAGCAGTTACATTCGAATGAACTCGCTCGCTCTTGGCCGCTACATCGGTGTGATGCGCTCAAGCTCGGGATCGTTGTCTTCCGCGTTCGGAGGAACAGATGCTGCTCCAGAAGCGTTCAGTACGTCAGTAAGCTCATTTGAGGTAATTGTGGAGATATCAGACGCTTTCGGAGAAAACGTCTTGACTGTTACTTCCGCCTTGCTGCTAGTATCGATTTGTATGGTGTTGACACCTGTCTTTTCTTCAACAGCACGCTCCGTACTTGCTTCACAGTGACAGCATTATTATTTTCGATCAGACTGAACGGCAGCCATCCAACTCGCACTCGGAATTTTGTGCGATTGATCATGGAGGAAAGACAGGAAAGCTTCGTTCAGGCTCTCAATTGCTTCTTCATACGATCCCGAGGAGTTTGCGCTCAAAACCATTGCTAGTCTTGGGGGCCGCCCACCTGCGGCGGCCAAGCCCAGAGCGAATGCAGCTAGTGATAAGCTTGTGATTCTGCGGTCAAGATTAACCCATTTCGAGAGTTTCAAAGGATGAGCAAAGCATTTATGAGAGATAACTAACTGCGAGCAGTAATAACTTAGTCATAGTTGACAAGGTATAGGCTGTGTGTTAATTAAGTTAATACAAAAAAGCCAACTTTCAACTGTAATCGCTAAACACCATCTGTTACCGGGCAATCGCGAAACAGGACAGGATTAGGAGTATTACAGATTTGAACTCACCTCTATGTCTTAGTTAGCTCTGTCTCGGTCAAATTGTTCAAAGCATCGCATGTGATACACTATATACTTAAGTACTCGGGAAATCAACAGTAGCTCAGAAAACCCTTCTTGTTATTGTTATAGTAACAGCTTTGGCACTCATTCAACTACTTGCCACTACCGATTGTAGCTACCATTGGAGCTTTACCCCCAAGCGATCGTTCATTTGCAGCGTCGGCAGCCTTTTCTTGCTTCTTTTTCAGCTTCGGTTTCAGGAGTCCGCAGAAGTCGCTGGTTGAGGTTACCAGACATTGTGGCTTTATACAAATTCGTCGTGATTGAAGCGGCCACAGTGGTAAGCATGAAAATGGTCGCAATGACAAGAAAAATGTGAGTGCGTCGCATGAGGAACTTGAGAGCTTGGAAGGAAATTTAAAAGTGCTCGGAACGAGATTTCCATGAAGTCAAGACTATATTCTACTTGTCTGTCTGGTGCTTACATGGAACCCAGTTTCAAAAGCAAAAATCGTAGAGCATAATAGTCGGTCAGTAAATGTTCAAGCTTGGCGTTAGTATACACCACCAATAAATGGTTCAAACTTCTTCCTAGTAGAGCATGAAAGAGACACGTTCACGTATCAGTTTCTCCTTTCTTTAATATGGGACTTCGTTTTACTGACTATTCATTGTATCGATATTGTAGGGACGGTTCCTTTGGTTATGGATTCCGCTATCATTTAAAAGAGTGGGCAAGACAACCAAGTAGAGGCTTGCGCCACGCAGAGGCGTGCAACATTGTCGAGTGCCTTGTTGTAACGTTAAAGAGACAACAATACGCGTGCTACGGATCCGCATAGAGTGTGACTTCGACGAAACAAAATCGGCCATCGTTGAGAAATGATTACTCATGATCTCGCAGAAGTCCTTGCGGACGAACCGCAAGAAGAATGTGAAGCTGGCACCGGATGACCGGAACGGATCCAGCTCGATACGAAATGGGGACTCTTGGCGCAACTGTTGATGCCTGGGATGGGTACGACGATTCGGACAATAGTGACCCCGAAGCACTGACTAGTACTAAAGGAAATGGAGATAGATGAATGCTCTTCATTGAAATCAAAACCAAAATGCGACAAAATATTATCACTGTATTTAAAGTGTATCCAAACCACCAGCTAGCTGGCGAAGAGGGTGGCTACTACATCGACGACAATGCTCGACCACTTTCTTGGACTGACCATCATGTCTTTTGGTACAGAACATTTCGCCACAAGTGGGTTTGATGTCACGCTCAAACCAGAGTAACGAGTCAAGCTTGGTGTACGTCTGCTCGATAGAATTCGTAGACTGGAGGTTATACATATGGCGTAGTATACCGTTGGTACTCTGGGCTTGTGAGGTTGCTATCTTTTCTGAACGAAGTAAGTGCAGGCAGATTGAGGCGGCCGGACATACATGATTGCTTGTAGACAAGGGAACGTGTTGTAAATCAGACACTCACATACATAAAGAGCTGTCAACTCCACTTGGCCTTTAGAAAACGAATTTATTTCTCATTTAGCTATGACCCACAAACCTGACGCGTCTCCAGCCCACCGCCTCTGACACGTGGCCAGCCCACCGCTCCTGATGGCGGGAAGTGAACCACAAAACTGGTTCACAAATGCACTTCTCGAAGCTGCCGTTTCGAACAACACCAGATCATGACCAACCCCAAAATCGCTCGTGAACTTCGATAGCTTGTACTTGTCCAACGGTTTGGTAAACGAATCTGCCGGATCCGCTTCGCCTCTGACCTTGATCAACTGAAGCACGCCACGCATCACCTGCTCGCGCACAAAGTGCCAGCGCTGCTCAATATGACGGGTGCGTCTGCTCTTGGTCGGACTCGTTGCCATGACATGAGCCGATTAACTCTCAATACCTATCTCGGTCTTGTAAGACGGCAGGATCTCTTGCAGAATGTTTGTTGGAAGGACGAGCAATTCCTGCAGGACTACGTGTCGCATGAATTGGTGTTTGACGACTTTTCGATGAAATCATGGTGTGGTGTACGTAACTTACGTTAGATACACCAACTTACATATATACATAGTATTAGTTTAAGTCTTAACCTTAATTCTAATAAAATCACTTTGAATTTGGACTTATCTCGCGCAAGTACTGGAGTGAAGTACGCTGACTTTTCGGCTGGAAGTTTCTCTGTTTTGTGGAGTGCGGAGTTTGTTACGGTCTCGTTTCGTATTAAAGTGGATTAACAAGTGGATATAACGTGGATAATAAAGTTGGTTTACTTTTTATTACTGGTGTTACATTTTTCTGCTTTTCGTCCTGTTGTGGAACTACGCGCGTAAGTACTGTGAAGGTAACTGGAACGTGCACGTAGCAGTACCCCTCGATGAATATGAGTGACAACGAACAATGTTGCTATGTCTGTTGAAGATACGCGACGCCCGCCCTTGCGAGGACATCTGGCATTTTGGGACAAGCGGCTTTTCAGGAAACTGAAACTGGGTATTACCCAAAATGTAATTGGGTAATACTCAAATGCATGCATACACTTACTTTGATTAAGTTTTAGGATTTAATCTAATTTAATCTCTTTTACTTTTTCTGTAGCCGGTGCGTATACGCACGGTGCGGCTAGCGCACAGAGGAAGACTCTTCCTTAACGCGGTGTCTACCGCTACTTAGCCGATACGCCCTTATAAAGGGCTTAGTAGGAGAGATCTCCTACTTGGGGCCAAGATTCCCGGGTTGGTTTACTAATTAGCCTTAACGGCTGTGTTCCCTTTACGGGATGTAAGTAAAGGGAGGGCTCCCTCTTACCTACGACACTCACTGCACGCGCGACCGGTCGAGGTCGCGCGACTGCACTTTAGATTGAAATGTAAACTGAATATATTTAATATGTAATTAGCCTAAATTAATTTAAACTAATATAAACTATATGTAATACTAAGTAGAATATTCCCAATTCGTACCTAGCTAAAATGTAGTGTACACACCTGTGTACCGACACGTGGATGGCTGACACACCACCACACCAAGGGCCCCTGCCCTGACTGGTTAAAATAACCAAAGGTTCGAAACCTTTCAAACCGGTCAATACTGACCTCAACCGTAGTGTACTCATGTACACCAACATTACATGTAACTCGAATGTGATAAAATACGTTGATAATAGGAGGAAGATCTATGGCGAAGGCAATTATCTGGGTATATACTGACACTAAGAAACGAAAGCTTGGGTAGCGAACGGGATTAGAGACCCCGGTAGTCCATGCTGTAAACGATGAGTGCTAATATTTAGAATTTTTAGATGTAACAGCTAACGCGTTAAGCACTCCGCCTGAAAATGTAACCCCGTTACATTTTCACTTTAATTCTCAAGTTCTCTTTTCGATTGGATCATATCGCTTGGAAAATTTTCGCGGGTGTTATGTGGATTGGCTTTCTCGTTACTCCTCCCCTAGTGGTTGTGGTTGCGCATGGCGTTGTGAAAATGGATTTAGTGGAGATAACTTTAATTAATAAACGAAAAGTTTGGATTTCATTATTGGAGTCTATTTTTTCATTAATTGATCGCTTAGTACGCTATTATACATAGCTGGAAACGCTCAAGACTCGCGCAAGATGACTGATACACACAACATTGTGTTGAATGAGTGTGTAGCCATTTTGGACTGGGCACTCTTCCAGGGTAGTGGAATCCCATTGGCTGTTAGGGATGGCATACATTTATGCATATATCGGCGGTTGCTGGTTTAAGTTGAATTTATTACTGGATAGATAATTAAGTAACCTTACATAATACACTTTCTTTTTTGCATATAAATCAGCGCTACTCTACTGAACTCTCTACGGCCTTCGAACGGCGGATACTAGCTTGCCTCTCCCGCTGATCCTCCCTTGCTGAAATTTCGTCACAAGGTGAGTCAAGATCGCGTGAAGTGTTTGAGACCTTTTATTTGGTTTTTTTACAGGTTATGAGCCCAAGGCTCGCCAAGTTATATCGTGGAATTTTCTTGGTATATCGAGTGTGAATTCGTGGATTTTTTTCTTAGTTACGTTACGTGGAGCTAGTGGAAAGTCCCCTGTCTAAAGGGCTAGTGGTGTGACGCAACTTATTGAAGTGATTTTATTTGATTAACGATGAGTAATTCTGATGGAGATGATGTTCCCTTCCGTGAGTGAATTTAGAGCGTTGGTGCGCAGTTTGAAGGAGGTTACGACTGCGCTAACTTCTGTAGAAGCTGGGCGGGGCAGGAAAACACCTTCGAGTGTATCGTCCGGGTCCAGTAAGGGGTCCCCGTTGCGAGTTCCAGACTCTTAGTTTCGGGAGAGATCGCCGAATTACCGTCCTTCCGGTCACCAGATAACGTTAATGATCTGGCCGAGGACGAAGGGGTGGAAGCTGGCGCTAGGCCACGCCCACAAGTGAATCAATCACCTCGAGGAGTGCCGGTTGGCATGCAAGGTGCGGGCGGGCTGGTGCCCGCCGGACAAGGGTATGTGCCGATACAACATACCGGCTACAAGATACCTAAGTTGAATATCGAAAAATTTCCAGGGCGCGATCTGTATCCCGGTCTGGGTGCAGGGCATCGCCAATGGGCCTACCTCTTCATGGAGGCCATTGAGATAGGTGAAATCACTTCTGGTTTTCAGTGGAGTGATCGCCTGAAGGTGAATAAATTTGGCGAACACCTTGAGGGAACCGCCGCGGAGTATTTCCACTCGAAAATTGGTTCGTGGTGGCAGGTGCGGCCTCAACTCACGTATGTTATGGAGAAGATGTGGTTGGGATTCAAGGTGAACATATCCCACCACCAAGCTGATGCCTGGTTTGCAATGGAAAAAAGATTCCAGGCGTACGTGGACAGAGCATATCTATACCTAGTAGCTCTGGCTCGCGAAAGCGGGTCGAGTGAAAAGTTGATAATTGAAAATATCGTAAAGTAAGCTGCGCCGCGTTTGTAGGCGATGCTGATGGCAAGGTATGATCCTGGTAGACAGGGCTACCTAGGTCATGCTCAAGAGTTAATCGCCTGGGTGCAAGAGATGGAGGATGACGCTGTCAAGGGCAAGCCAGCCGTTAAGTTGCAGGCGCATGCCGCAACATCTGTCAGGGCCCGCCGTGCATGTTACACGTGCGGTGAAGAGGGTCACATAAAGAAGTATTGCCCCGAGAAACGTCGGAAAGGTGGTGGAAGTGGCAGCCAAGTGGCTAATCGGGATGGAAGTGATAAGTCGTAGAAGCGGTTTGTACTCTCTGCTATGGAAACCACTTTAGATGCATATGTAAATGCATGTGGTAACGATAATGGTAATGGAAAAATTTGGATAATTGACAGTGGTGCAAGTAGACACTTAGTGTCGAACGCAAACCTGCTGGAAGATGCAAAAGAGTGTGGTCCCAATGACACATTTACATTGCCGAATGGTGGTACTTTGAGGGATACCAAAGTCAGTAGGCTTACGTTGCGCACGTGCGACGGAAGTGAAACGGTCGCTGTCTTGACCGAAGTATACTTCGCACCGCAACTAGCCAAAAATCTGATTTCGCTTGGTCGGCTGCGCAAAAAGGGCGGAGCCATTGTCGACGATGGCCACAAGCTGCGAGTCATGTTAAAGAACGAGAAGTTATTCGATGTAATGACCCATGGATCTGTGTTCATCGCAAGGTTGAAGGCCGAACATTTTAATGGTTTTTCAAAGTATTTCGAGGAATGGTTGCAAGCATTGTACTGGAAGACGTCGGTCCGGACGTGCACACTGGTAGCCTCCACCACTTCCACGTGCGCTTGGGTCACCTGGCCTACGATACTATTAAAGTCTGGCCAGAGACCCCAGCTCAGGCATTGCGCATACCGACACGAACAGGCCGAATTGCCGGACCTGTGCCGAGGGCAAAGCCACTAGGAAATCGCAGTCGAAGGTGGATACCGGCGGTAACGCGCCGATTGATCGAATCGGAGGAGTGATATGTGACCTAAAGGGTCCTATCACTCCTCGCTATAGACGTGGCAACCGATATCTGGTCGTTTTTGTTGACCATTTTTCAAGTTATGTACGCGTATTTGCAGCGCTCACGAAGGACAAGGCTGCAAGGATGTTTATACATTTGATTGCATGGTTCGAGAAGAAGTTCTCATTCAGGGTGTGTAGCCGGTGCGTATACGCACGGTGCGGCTAGCGCACATAGGAAGACTTTCCTTTAAGCGGCGTTCGCCGCTACTTAGCCGATACGCCCTTATAAAGGGCTTAGTAGGAGAGAGCTATCCTACTCGGGGCCAAGATTCCCGGGTTGGTTTACTGTAGCCTTTGCTAGTGCGTTAAAGGCAAGGCTCCCTTACTAAGGGTGTAACTAAAGGGAGGGATACCTTTACGTTACCGCACTCACTACACGCACGACCGGTCGAGGTCGTGCGTCTGTAAGATAGAGTGAAATGTAAACTGAATATATTTAATATATAATTAGCCTAAATTAATTTAAACTAATGTAAACTATATGTAATACTAAGTAGAACTTACCAAATTCGTACCTAGCTAAAATGTAGTGTACACCACCTGTGTACCGACACGTGGATGACTGACACGCCACCCCCCAAGGGCTCCTGCCCTGATTGGTTAAAATAACCAATGGTTCAAAACCTTTCGAACCGGTCAATACTGACCCCAACCGTAGTGTACTCACGTACACCACCAACTAAATGTGACTACAATGTAACCCTGTTACATCCTCTCCATCAAGACTATTGCTTAAGCAATAAACAAAATTTTGTTGGAGAACTCCAACGCCAGTACCTCTGGCTATCCATGAACACCGTCAGTGGTGCTATGGAGTCTCCTCTAGAGGGGGTAGACTATTCCGAGACCTCGGAGGTGGATGCCCTTGGGGATATCTCCCCAACGGTTGACCGCTCCGACAACGCCGAACTGCGATGTCGGCAGCCTAACCCATTCCCCACACGTGGGGAAAATGCACTAACTAGTTCGCCACCCCTGCCCATGTCGGATGATACATCCGGATCGCCAAAGGCGATTGTCACCAATGAGCTGGACGCAGCTCAAGAAATCCAACTTGCCGCACAGGCACTAAGGGCTGCGTTACGTGCCCCCAAACTCCCGTCACGGGCGGCCTATAATTTTGAAGGTCCTCGTGACCTTCCAAAGTGGGCTAGGCGTGTGGTAAGGACTGGTTTAGCATCCTATACCCCTGGCCCCGCGGCTGAACAGCCGTATCAATGTGAACGCTGTGAGAAACTCCGGCAACAACTGCTTACGCAAAAGCAGTTCACTAGCGTCTCATACCGAGAACGCCTCGACAGGCAGGCACAGGGTGCCCCTGTTGAGAACCTCCGCGAGGTTCCTATCGTTCTTTCTCCGGGAGAGAGTGTTGATGGTGCGGAGAAGAAGTTCCGCGCTTGGGCGGAAGGAGAGAAGTTTCTCCCCAGCTTCAATGAGCTGAACAACACCTATTCCCGTCGTGACATTTGGGTGGAGAGGGCGTTGCGCCTGGCATTCGCCAGAGCCAAAGCGATGGAGCTATTACGTGCCCCATATCGCACGCGCTACGCCAGCGCCCCTGTCTCCACCACGGTGCCAGAGGACAGTGTGAGCGCCACATCTGCCTCCGTCGAACTCCCAATTACTGGGAGTGAAGGTGCTTCTCATGCCCCTCTGGTCGTTGACCTGCAGCGGGATTCTCCCGCTCGAAAGCGTCAACGACGTCGCGGCAATCCTGCCGTAGAGGAGTCTCGAAATCCCACGAACTCTGTGAGTGTGGATAACCCTTCCACTTCACCAGATACTGGGTTTGATCCCGATGATGGCGTCGCTCCATCAGACGCTCCACATGATAGTATGGAGTACCCTCCGCATCGAGAATTGGAGGAGATGGTCGCGCACTTGCGACGTGAGATTCGCGAGCGCTGTGATCGACACAGCCATCGCATCCCATGATATCCACGAGGGACTCCGCAATGAGTGGAATGCCACTGATCGCTTCGAGAGGCGGCTTGCCTCTCTTGAGACGACCGTTGCGGAGCTTCGTGGTCTCATTTTAGCCCTCTCGGGCTTCCTCCGCCCTGCCGTGTCTTACGGCTCTTACGGCTATCCAACTTCCCACCCTCCTCCAGGAGGGGACCCCCCTCCGGGTTCTGGTATGGCTTAACCATACCCACATAGAAGGTTGGATCCGTACGAATCACCTTCGGGATGTCTAAGGTGTACGACAAGCCCTTTCGGGCTAGTACCTTAAAGGGGCCCACAAGCCTGGGGCGCAGTTTATTCCGCAACACGTTGGAAACTGCATGTGTAGGAATATTTATAGCGTTTAATAAAACACTTTCTCCTACTTTATACACTTTTTCGTACGCTGCCCCTTGCGGTCAGCTTGCTCCTTCTGCTTGTCTTGGCTTTCTGCCATGGCATCGCAGACGTGTCGTAAGACACTAAGGCGCGTCGATAAAAACTTATCGATGTGCTTTCGCACAGATACAGGGCTGACATCAGTGAATCCTCCCCCCTCAAGTCCTGGGCCACACACACGTGGCGTTAACGGAACCCTCGGATTTACTAATCTGTTCACGTAAAACGGGGTAAACCCCGTAGATGCATGTAGCGAAATGTTTATAGCAAATTCGGCCATCGGAATTATCTCACTCCAACTCTTTGGAGAATCCGGATATAAACTCCGGAGAATATCCTCAACAACGCGATTAACGCGTTCCGTTTGACCGTCCGTCTGCGGATGATCCGCAGTGGACATGAGGAGCTTGGTGCCCAGCACCTTAAACAACGCTCTCCAAAACTGTCCCGTAAAACGGGGGTCCCGATCCGAAAAAACGGAATCGGGTAGACCATGCTGTCGAAAGACACGGTCTAGGAACACTTTTGCTGTTCCTTGTCTATCTATGGACTCTGGCACCGCCGCCAGGTGAGCCATCTTGCTCAAACGGTCTACAAAGACCAATATGCCGGGTTTCCCGGCTTTATCCTTCGGAAAACCGAAGAAGTAATATCCATGCTAATGGATTTCCAACACTCCGTTGGAACGGACAAGCTCGCCAAAGGCGCAGCTGAACTTGAAGAGGGTTTAACCCTCTGACACGTCTCACAGCTGCGTATATACGCACCGACCCACTTATACATGTTGGGCTACCAATACAAAGCGCTTAAAGCGCAGTAGGTCTTATCCCGAGCTAAATGACCCCCGGTAGGGGCTTCATGTGCCTCAAAGAGGACTCTATACTTCAGTTCCTCATCATGAGGAACTACCACCCGCGGAGTGTCCTCCGCACTCGTGCTATAAAATAGCAAACCGTCACAGTACCTGTAACGGTGTAAACGAGCTTTAGCTCGACTTGACAGGGTTGGCTCAGACGCGCCAAGACCCTTTCCACCCAACGCGCTGATAAGCGCCGTACATTGTGGGTCTTTCTCATACGCCTGGCGTATGAGATCCACCACAGATGAGGTGATGAATGTCGCGTGAGCGAGCTCGTAATCGGGACGACGCGACAACGCGTCCTCAAGCACGTTCCGCTTGCCAGGTTTATACTTAACCTCAAATTTGTACTCTGCAAGGAAGGAGAGCCAACGAGACATCCGTTGCGGGAGATGAGGCGGCTTTGTCGCTGTCCGTAAGGACGCGTGGTCAGTATAAACCACGAACGGCTTTGAGCCGAGTAGGTGAACCCTAAATTTGACAAGAGCATACTTCATTGCAAGTAGCTCCTTGTCATGAACGGGATAGATCCGTTCCGCAGCTTTAAGCTGCCTCGACTCAAACGCAATCACGAGTTCCCTTCCTGCATCGTCTGCTTGTAACAAAGCACATCCGATTGCGAAATAGGAGACGTCGCAGACGACACTAAATGGTTTCCCAGAATCTGGGAGAGCAAGAACGGGAACTTTCAACAAGCTCCCCTTTTCCGCTTCAAAAGCGTTTTGGTGTTTGGTTTCCCAACACCAATCAACATCCTTCTTAAGAAGGTCGGTTAATGGCTTCGCCATTTCAGCTTATTTCTCGCTGTACTTGTGGATATAATTGGCTAATCCAATCCACTTCCGTAAATCTCTAATATTTACAGGCGAAGGCAACTCCACAATGGCTTTCACCTTCGCGGGATCCGCCCGCACTCTATCCTTACCGATGAAGCATTCGATGAAAGGAATTTCCTCAGCACCAAAGATACATTTGTATGCGTTCGCATATAACTTACTCTCTCGCATACATTCGAGCACAGCTCGAAGGTGTATAAGGTGCGTCTGAAAATCAGACGAGTCGCCTTCCGCACGACTATGAACGAATATATCGTCGAAGTACGTCTGAGCGTACTTTCTATGAGGGCGGAAGAGTTGAGTCACCAAGCGATTGAAAGTCGCTGGTGCATTTGAAAGCCCTTGTGGCATAACAAGCCACTCCCACAGCATGCCACTAGGCGTGCTAACCGCTGTGAGCGGGATATCGGACGCTCGCATGAGCACCTGATAATACCCGTCCACCAGATCTAAGGCACTGTACACAGTACAGCGCGCCATATTGTTCTGGAGGACATCCTTCCGAGGAATCGGAGTCTGCATGGGTACAGTTGCTGAATTCAGCTTGTTGTACGCATGCACAATGCGCCACTTTCCGTTCGGTTTACGAACACAAAAGGTGGGAGATGAGTGGGGAGACTTGCTTTCCCGTACCATCCCTGCCTCTTCTTTCCCCTTGAAGAATGCGTCGATGACGTCGCATTGTTCCTTAGGGAGAGGCCACTGCCTAGTGACGCAGTATTTGGTTCCAGGAACCAAATCAATTTCATGTCGGACTCCCCGGTCCGGTGGTAACCCCATCGGCGGGTTGTCACTAATGACATCTCCAAATTCCTTTAATAAGGAATGGTAAGGGTCCTCAGGATCCGCGAGAATCTTGAGGCCGCTTCGGGAATTTAATGCCTGTTTGGTTTTCACCAAAACTGACTCGTCCATCGTGGATGAGGAGTTCAACTCCTCTTCCGGACGCAACAAGACGACCTCGTCGATTTCATCTGCTTTCAAAGCAGTCTCAAACTCGTTGAAGGACATCTCCTCTAACGACAACAGTTCGCCTACCCCAGGCAACCGTTCCAGGCTTACGCCTTCTGTGACAACACCTGTCACACTATTCAGCATCCTGTAGTACTTCTGACTACTGGCCTCGGGACTCATCCCGAGACCCAGATGGGGGGAGTCGATTGCCCCATCTACTGGAAGCGCCACGCGCCTATCCACAGAGGTCTCTACCTCTACCACCGGTGACTCGCCGGTCTCGCCTATACCGGCGTAATCGGAATCATTTCCGACGTGCGAAAGAGACGAGCTTCGGGTCTCTTCGCTTGGAAGCGCCTCGCGCTTAACCACAGGGGTCTCCACCCCTACCACTGGAGTCGCAACTAGATCGCCGGACACGGCGTGGTCGGAATCAATTCCGACCTGTAGAAGAGACGAACTTCGGGTCTCTTCTCTAATCGCCTCGCGCTTACCCTCAGAGGATTCCACCTCTATCACTGGCGACTCACCAGTATCGCCTACATCGGCGCGGGGATTAACCGCCGAATCCCCCTCGTTAAGTAACTCTTCCTTAACGCCATTGGGAATGATCATTTCAGACATCCCAATCTCTGTAATCTCACGCCAGAATCGCTTTTGCGATCGAGCAAAGGTGGGTTCATGACTCGCCAATGCTTCACCCGACCGCGGGTGCGTTGATCCAATGGACTTAGACTTCCAGTCTATCCATGGCTCGTGGCGTTCCAGCCACTTCATGCCCAGAATGAGGTCATACCTCGAGTCCAAATCCAGGACTAGGCAACGTTATAAGCTGTCAAAGTCTGCAAACTTCAGCTTAAGGTCAATTGAGACCTTGGGTACAGTAAACTGTACACCCGTCGCAAGACAGACCGTGACAACATCACGAGAACGTGCCTCTAGGGCCTCGGGATACAGCCGACTCTTCTCCACAGAAGCCCGTCTGACATAATTGTCAGACGCTCCAGAGTCTATCAAGACTCTCCAAGGCTTATCAAAGCCTTTCACGTCCACAAGGACTACCAGCAAACCTGGATTGTACACCAACTCGGTGCTAGAAAGCACCGTTTCCCTCGGGGCTTTGTGATGTCGTCCCCTACCCTGGGTCTTAACAGAACTGAGGGATCCCCCAGTAGGGCGCTCGCACCTACTGGGAGCCGTCGTTTCCCGACGGCTTGGTCAAGGGCTTTTTACCAACCCTGGCCCCTTCCAGCGACTATCTCGCTGGGGATTTTTCGGACATCTGTTCCGCAGATGGTCCGTGCTTCCACACAGGAAGCATCTCAACGGCCCCTGCCGCTGCAACGTAGCTAATAGCTCTGCCTCGAAGCTCTGCTAAAAATAGTCAGATTGACTCTTAGCGGAAGGTTTCTCTTCCGCTTCGACCTGACTCAGGTCCATGGGTTCGGGACCCAACTTAGAGGAACGAAAGTTCCTCTCGGCGTTGAAAGCCATCTTGAACGCCTCCCCCAGAGATTGGGGTCGTCATCGGAAGAGCTCCGAACGTGCTGGCCCTTCTCTCAGGCCTCCCATAAAGACGGGGATGGACACATCGTCCAAATCCGTTTTCGCGTACATCCCTGCCAACAGGGTCTTAAGCTCTTGGATACATGTTCCAGGTCCCTAGTGCCCTTACGGCACCTCAAAAGCGCCAGCTGATTCTGGAAAACCAGATCAGGCGTTGCATAAATGTCCATAAGCTTCTGCTTAAGGACCTCCCGGGTAGGTAACACGTTCGTGACCGAATCCGAACACGTTCGTGACCGAATCCGAACACGTTCGTGACCGAATCCGAACACGTTCGTGACCGAATCCGAACACGTTAAACGCCCATGCACGGGATTTACCCGTAAGATGGGTCAGTGCAAGTCCCACTTGCAAGTGATCAGCGATCACATTCGCTGTGGCGAAGGCCGTTTCGACCTCCCGTAACCACACGTAAAGGTTATCACCTTTTTCCCCGGTGAATTCCTTTATCTTAAAGGACAATGGGGGGACGCACCCCCGTGGAACGACCTCTACCTAAACTCGCTTCATGAGCTATGAGGGCATTGACCCTTGCCTTTACGAGCCTCAAGGCCCTGCTGCACTAGGAGCTGCATGCCTTTGTCACCCGTCAAGGATAACAGCCTGTTAAAGGCTTCCTGATGGACGAGGGTTAACCTTTCCCAATCGTCCTGATTCACCCCTTGCAGAGGATGCCGTAACCTACCAACACAGGTGTTGGATTGACTACAAGTTCTACCAGATGTAACCGGTGCGTACACGCACGGTGCGGCTAGCGCACAGAGGAAGACTTTCCTTTAAGCGGCGTTCGCCGCTACTTAGCCGATACGCCCTTATAAAGGGCTTAGTAGGAGAGAGCTCTCCTACTCGGGGCCAAAATTTCCCTTTGGTTTTTAAGTTAGCACAAGATAACGCCTTGATACAAGGCTCCCTTAATAAGGGGCTAGCTAAGGGAAGGACTACCCTCACACTACAACACTCACTGCGCGCGCAACCGGTCGAGGTCGTGCGCCTAGCAGTCTTCAGAGTGAAATGTAAACTGAATGTATATTTAATATGTAGTTAGCCTAAATTAATTTAAACTAATGTAAACTATATGCAATACTAAGTAGAACTTACTAAATTCGTACCTAGCTAAAATGTAGTGTACACCACCTGTGTAACAACACGTGGCCGGTTGTCACACCACCACCAAGGGATCCTTCCCTGATTGGTTAAACTAACCAATGGTTCAAAACCTTTCGAACCGGTCAATACTGACCCCAACCGTAGTGTACTCCCGTACACCACCTACTAAATGTGATCCGAATGTAATCCTGTTACAAGGTGCATGTGCTGCGCACCACCGACGGTGGCGGCGAATACCAGAACGTAGATCTGTTCTTCAAAAAGACTGGTATTCGTCGTCAGGTAACTGAAGCTGGCAACCCTGCGTCAAACGGCAAGGCTCAGCGCATGAACCGGACCATCTTCAACATGGTCCGGTGCATGATATTCGGGTCTGGTGTACCCCTGAAATACTGGTCGGATGCGGCTGAGTATGCTGCGTATATACTCAACCGCACTCCGACAAGGTCAAATACCGGGCGGATTTCGCCGCTTGAAGTGCTGACCGGCAAGCGTCCGGCAGTCAATGATGTAGTGGTTTTCGGGTCCCCGTGCATGGTTTGGAGGGGCCCGAAGAAGAAGACATTGGAAAAGCACGCCGAACGCGCCCTCATCTTGGGAAAGAGTGATGAAACAAAGGGCTACAAGGTGATGTTATTAAAGTACAGGGTGGTCGTGGTGACGAGGCATCTCACCACGATCGAAGCACTTAGCGCCAAAACAAGCGACAAGGTCACCAAGGCGTTGGAAGGTGAATGCAATCGAGAGCTGAAAGATTTAGCTGAATTGCGCTCGAAGGCGGTTGATCCAAATGCACCTAATTCAGGGCATGGAAATAGCGGAATACCGGAGTCTGCAGTCGCGTCGAAACGCACGGAAAACGTTGAACAGGGTGCACGGTGGACGCACAGGAAGTTGAAGAAGACTACCAAAGGACAGGAATACGAAGCGTCGAGGGCCAAAAGGACGGTCACAAGCGACGGTATCCTGAAAGTGGTCACTGAAAATGAAGGAAATTCTGGAAGCGCCCTATTTGTTTACGCAGTCTGCGAACCAGATGTTGGAGCAGCGAGTGGATCATCGATGCAGCCGAATACAAAAAAATATAAGGATGCGCATGGTGGTTACCAAACAACGATGTGGAGGCGTGCGGAAATAGAGGAGCTCAAGTCTCTCCAAGACCTAGGCACATGGGACATCGTGCGTCGCCCCGAATACAAGGTACCTCTCCCGACCAAGTGGGTGTACAAGACGAAAGTGAGTGCAAACGGGTCGGTCGAGAGGTACAAAGCAAGATTGGTCGCCTGAGGCGATAAACAAGTCTTTGGTGACGATTATTTTTTACGTTTTCGACGGTTATGGAGTTGAACAACGAAAAGTTTCTCTTAGTGTTGGAGCAAGTATGGGTGGTGGTGGCACGCCATGGCGATGTGCCAAGTGCCTACCCCAAAGCGAAATCAGAAGATGATGTGGAAATATATCTGCAAGTGCCACAAGGCATGGAGATTGCAGCTGAAAACCTGCGTGATTTCTGGGTCAAATCACAGAAGGAGCTCGCGCTCAAATTGAAGCGGACCTATATGGTTTGAAGCAGGCTGGACTCATGTGGCACAAGTGTCTGTGCGAGACATTGATGAAGTTTTACTTCGTGCATTGTTTTACAGACACCTGCATTTTTGTGAAGCATGCGGATAATGAAACGGTTGTGGTCGGCGCTTATGTCGACGACATCCTGTTTACTGGAACCAGTGAAAAGATTGTGGATGATTTTTTGCAGACATGCAAGTAATTGATTTTAAAGACTTGGGATGCGTTACCAAGTTTCTCGGCATCCTAATTGGAGGAGATCCGAAGAGCGGTTGCGTTCTGGATCAGAAGGCTACGATCAAGGAAATTTTAAGCGTGCATAAATTGGAGAAAAATCAATCCGGCTCGAACTCCGGTGCTGACGCTTAATGAGGACAAGGAGTTTCAAGAGACTCTACTGATGCAACCCAAGGGAAATTTGCAAAGCATCAAGCATTTCCAGTCGCTCGTGGGCAGTCTGCTATGGGTCTCCCGGTGCACGCGTCCTGATATTTCGTTCGCTGTGCACCGTGCCACACGAAAGACTCATGCACCCACGGTCGGCACTACAAAATTGCGAAGAGAGTCCACAAGTACCTTAAGGGAACGAGTGGTCTCAAGTTGGCTCCAAAGCATGACGAAGACTTGCCGATGCCGCTGCACATTGTGTTATACAGTGAAGCAGATTTTGCTGCCGACAAGGCAAACCGAAAATCGTTTCGGCGATGGTGGTTTTTATCAATGGAGTGCTTGTAAATTAGGCTTTCAAGAGTAAACAGCGGTAGCTCTATCGACCGCCGAAGCGGAATTTGTTGCTGCTGCGATGGCCGGAAAGGAGGCACTCGGATTGCGTGAGCTGATTGCACAAATTGGCATGCAACGAAGACACCGTTGATGTTCAAGATGGACAATCAAGCGGCGATAAAACAATTGGAAGACGAAGCGAGTGCTGCAAGCTCCAAGCACTTGAACATCAAGCTAAAATTTTTGAAGGACTATACATGGAAGGGAATCCTATCTGCCGGCCACGTGCCGGGTGAAGAGATGTTGGCAGATCTACTGACTAAGTACTTAGGTGCGCCAAGGATTCAAGTGTTGCGTGCAGGTCTGGGGCTGCAGTGACGGTGGTACAGCCTCCGGTCTTCCAGGAGAAGTGTTGGAAGAGTGTGTAGCCAATTTGGACTTTGCACTCTTCCAGGGTAGTGGAATCCCATTGGATGTTAGGGATGGCATACATTTATGCATATATCAGCGGTAACTGGTTTAAGTTGCATTTATGACTGGATAGCTACTTTAGTAACCTTACATAATACACTTTCTTTTTTGCATATAAATCAGCTCTACTCTACTGAACTCTCTACTGCCGTCGAGCGGCGGATACTAGCTTGCCTCTCCCGCTGATCCTCCCTTGCTGAAATTTCGTCATAAGGTGAGTCAAGATCGCGTGAAGTGTTTGAGACTTTTTATTTGGTTTTTAACACATTGAACACTGTCGTTTCGCTTCAATGGCGGCCTCGCACTCCGTGACGTACTCTTCTTTCGATGTGGAGAGCGTCACGGTTGTTTGGTGCCGTGACATCCATGAGCCAGCTCCTCCGGCCATCGTTTTAGCACATACCCTGTACTAAGGTGCACTTTAAGAAGTTAAACAACTGTACCTTTTATTCTTTTTTGAAATATTCCCTATATCTAAATAACCTAAATAGTCCAACTTTTCCATGTGTTTGAATTGATGAGGCACTCGAGTGACCGATTGAGTGTGACATATAATGGTGGGAACGCCACGGGGTATGCCGTTACAGGGGCTCTGTACGACCACCCATGTGACGACGCCAATCAATGTACATACATTGTTCGGGACAATGTCTCCAACAAGTCGGTACCCAGTGGCGCGCGTTTTAGTACGTTCTAAAGTCTTGTGGCAACTACTAGAGACTTTGCCACGTTCGTACAAGGACTGCAATATGTAGTCCATAATGAAGGGCTGCATGCGATTGGTGGAACTATCGCCACGGTAGCAGCGGCTCGTGATCTCATTGATTATCGTGGTATTCAGCCCTTGATATGTACTTGCATGCGTACCATCTCTGCCGTATTGGTGTTTCACTCACGTATGATCAGATCACATTGTCGATCGAAGTCTTATGCCATGCGACCCAAACCTGTGGTGTCTGGATGGTGTCGACGTTACCTCGGCTCTCATTATTCGAGTAAAGGTCGATGGACAACTTGCTGATATCTTCCAACACCCTGTCCTAGGCCAATACTTTGGGTACGTTGGCAGCGACCCTTGGAATTATGCGGACATCCAGCAGCTCGGAGATTATTCGTACACAGATCAACTTTCAGAGGTCTTGCTTGAACCAACAGATTTTGAACAACAATGACATGTAAACGGGTTTCAACCGTTCATTTGCAGCAGCGTACACATCCCTCGCGTCCACCGCTGTTAAGAATAAAAACCAGAACGAAAACAACAACGACCAAGGTCACGAAACTTGTCTATGGAAAGCTAGTGACAACAACCAAAGTCACGACCAAAGTGTTATGGAAGGTTATTGAAGTTGACCGGTTTTGGTACGATGTACCCACTAACCGGTCAACCTTAACCGGTCCAATACGATCGCGACGAATACGGTACGATGCATACGGAACTGATGATTAGACGCGTACGGGATGAGAAATAGATATGCTTTATATCTGGGCCACATATAAATCAGGTGGTAGAAGGTAAACTACGAACAATCAATCCCTTCTGAACTTCTATCCAAACCCCAAGTACTTTAATCGTCTCATTCTACCCTCGACGCTTCAAGCTTCTCCTCTTCGCTCCTTTAAACACAAAGCAAACACGGCTGCAACGTCTTCAGCCAAGTCGATTGTCACGAGTGGACAGCTTGTAAGCACGTTAGCTTATTCGTACTTGGGTCACTTTAGGACGGACAATGTGGCATTTGGAGAGGGTCCGCTCGCATCGAACGGTTACGAGCGGAGCCTCTCCAAACGTATCATCAAATCATTTTATAAATTTGTAGTTATCGTTTGAATTACAGAGTTTACGTGTTTATGTTTAACCTTAACTTAAAAAATGAGAAGGATATGGATTTGATTCGAGCATATCCAGCGATCCAGCTTTTTAGAGCAACACTCGGCGTCATCGAATTTTACTTGGGAATTTACAAATAAGGGAGTGATTTTGAAAATAATTACAGATAGGGTAGTGATTCGAAAATATTTACAAATAAGGGAGTGATGTCACTGCAAATTTGCGCGGAGCATCGACAGTCTCAAGTTCATCAAATGCACCAATCACCATACACCCAACTGTGCACATCCTGTACTGTAGTAGACTAGTCTATAATCTGTGGTCTAAATCGCCTATATGCGCACTGCATTCTCCCCTGCACTCCGTGCCGCTCGCACTACTCACAAGGTACTGTAAGTAATCCACCGTGTCTCTGCGATCGTAACATTCCGTGATGGCAATTCTCATGTATTAATATGGGAGAAACTGACGCCGGAATGGAGATAACTATCAGCCATCACCTTCAGCAACATCGAGCCGATTTGTAGCGCTTGGCAACGGGGTCTTTCAGCAATACAGCGATGCTTCATACTATTTCGACGATTCTGGGTGAAGTTCCTCCTAATCATCATCTCCTACTCCATGGAAGATTATGACCAGTATGTCAGACAGCGTTGTATCGGTCGCTTGCATCCTGCCCGGTTCTCTCGCTGTGGTGACGTGTTTCCCTCCACCTCCCACCCTTCCCCTCCTGAGAAACAAAACTTCCCAAAAGCAGTGGAAGCGCAATCAACAGCATAGGATTGAAAGACGAAAAATGGGGATTGTCTAAGCTAGGAACAAGACTACTCTGTCTGGTAGGTCCCAGGATGATGTCTTCGAAGATTTCCTTTTATTGCTTTAATTTTATTGTTCTGACAGGTATGGACGTACAGTAGCATTGTCCAAGAGCATCAGATCTCCAAACGCCTAGACGGAATGAAAGAGGTAAGAAACACAGAACTTCAAGCTAGGACGGAGAAAAATCCATTTGGTGGCTGTTGCGAATGATGCATTGAAAAACGAAGGCAATAAGACTTGTAGGTTCTTTTGTCGGTGCCTTCCTATCGCATGTACGAGCATTGTGCCCTTTCTGGTTACTTTGCAGTGACATCACTCCCTTATTTGTAAATATTTTTTTAATCACTCCCATATCTGTAATTTTTTTCAAAATCACTCCCTTATTTGTAAATTCCCAAATTTTATTTATTCTTGAAATCTACATTATTCTTAAGATTTTTTCAAGAACAATAATTTTTATTAGTTTTAAATAGTTAAAAGAAAAAAGATAAATGTATAGGATTATTGTAAATGGCCCTCAACCAATAGATAAAAAACTGTCTCGATACTGTGCTTAGAAGGATAAGTTTTTCCTCAACCCCATATTTCATTTACTTTTACTCTTGCAAGTGAGATCCCCCCATTTCATGCTCAACCGCGTGGTCTTTATTCTAACTGCAGGCTTTTTCTTAGTACATTGCAGTGCAAACATCGGCTCATGTTGCTCCCGCTCTGGATCATGACACTCACGACGACATGAGAGATACGAACGAGGCGTCGCAAGTTTTCAATGCGGAAAGGATGAAACCACCACGCAAAGTCGAGTCCATGGTGTCTTCACTCGAAGAACCAGCGCGAGGATAGAGAGCTCGTGCTGCAGCGAAGAACGTGCCAACCGAGAAGGATATGGCTTTGATTTGAGCTCATCTAGCGGTCCAATATTTAAGCGGGACAATCGGCGTCTACATTTACTGCAATGTACTAAGACAAAGCCTGCAGTTAGGATAAAGACCACGCACTCGTGCACATCTTGTACCAGCCCCAGCAGCTCAATGGCGGTGACAGGTACTATGACGACAACTACAGTGGATCAATCGCCCACACCGTCGTACCAACCGACGGCTTCAACGGCGAAATCAACAGGTATCAATTCAAATACTTGGAGAATAAAAGGAAGCTACACGACCATCACTGTCCCAATCCAGACGACCGTGCCCTGAGACACGTTTCCCACTGGAAAAAAAGCCACGAATTCGACGACCACGTCTGTTACAACGTGGACACCATCCAACTCTCTGAAGACAGGTGGAAGTACGACAACAACACGTCGAGCAGGCACTTTCCCCATCACGTGCATGGAAGTCTCGGTGAAAGGAGACGCAACGTATTGTATTAACGGACCAATCTGCACTGGATCCGGTGACGAGCCTAACAGCTCGTTGTGTCCAATGTAAGGCCACGTTGCAGTCCAGGGCTGCCACGAGACGCTCGAGAGTTATACAGACGCCCATATATGTGTCGCATAGGAGAATGCTGTGTGTTGAAAGATGGCAACCACGGGTGCATGGGGCTGCGTCTTTGAATCCAGTGCCACGCCCGTTCGTGCTATGGGCGCTCAGTCAACGCCCGGCATCGACACGGCAGCCCCACCCCTTGAACTCGTTGTTAAAAATAAACATAACTTTATTTTCCACTTGACAAGATCATAAACTACCTGGACTGAGCACTTTTTACCAGGTAGGATCTTTTTAGGGTTTACTGCTGCGCAATGTTTGCCACGCCGTGGAAGCTTCAGCTGAGTGTGTAAAGGGGATAAAAATAAAAAGTGCATTATGTAAAGTTGTTTTAAAACACAATCACACTCAACTGCATACTAAAAAAACGCAAATGTATTCACCCATTCCATCCAATGGGGTTTCATCATCTTGAGGAGGCGCAAACACACAAAATGGGTACGTGCGCTTCCAACACTCCTCTTGAAACACCGGAGGCTGTACGTACATCAATACAATCCCAACTTCGACCGCAATTTTGAATCCTAGGCGCATTCAATTCCTTCGTAAGTAGATCAGTTAGCATACCTGTTAAAATAGTCCGTCTATTTTGGTTTTATACTAAAACGGTGGGACTATTTTTTGGTAGCAAATTGCATTTCATTCTTATTAGTAGCATAATTAGTGCATTAGTACTCGGTTCTGAGTAGACAAATTTTTGTTACGCATAAGACATGTATACCACACACAAATGAAATTTTACCATAACTTCAACATCTGTTATATAGTTTTATGTTAGGCTAGCTAAACACTTCTCAATATACATCCCGTTGTTTTATTCCCTGGTTTGGATATATTTTTCCGTGCATTACGAACTGTCTACTGATACCTTTTTAGCCTCCGACGTGTGTTTTACTGTGGAGATATCGACTTTACTGACTTTTCGTTATATTTGGATACATTATTGAAGACTTACGACTTAAGTTTTCGTCTACATCTTCGCTATGGATTCGAACACTATCCATATCCACACTAGGCACATGTGTTGCCGAAAAAATGCCTTTCTATGAGAGTCCCTTCAGAAATGTTAGGTTTACGTCAATATGCTTAGCGCTAGAAGCGCTCGCTTCACTCTAAACTTGTTTTATCGCCTCCTGGTTATCCATCTTCAGAACCAGGGATGTTATTGCATGCAATCCAATCTCTGATATTATCCCTTTCAGAGCTATCACCTCTCGACCGGCCATTGAAGCTACCACAAACTTTCCTTCCGCCGTTGAGACTGCTACCGTGGTTTGCCTCTTGTAAGACAATTAACCACAATTACATTTGCGAAAATAAAACGCTTTTCCGATCCACTCTGTCTGCAACGAAATCTGCATCGCTGAAACACGTAGTACGTAGGGGAAACGGAAACTTTTCGTCGTGCTTCAAATGTAGCTTCAATCCACTAGTGTCCTTGAGATATTTGAGAATTCGTTTAGATACCATGTAGCCACCAATCGTTGGTGCAAGCGTCCTTCTAGTGGCACGGTGAACCGCAACCGAAGTGTCCGCGCGTGTGCACGTGAGATCCACAAGAGACTGCCAACGAGAGACTGAAAACTTTTCGCGCCCGGCATGTTTGGCTTGGGTCGCACTGGCAGCGGCTCGCAAAATTTTTCCATATCATTTAACACAAGTACCGGCGGCCAGGCTGGGTTCATCTTTGACAATTTGTGTCTGCTTAACACTTCGTCAATCGAGGCTTCTTGGTCCAACATGTAACTGTTCCTTGGATCTGTGGTGGAGCGGCTGAGCAGAGTTTTTCAAGCTTGATCAGGCGTTACCACGGCGCCCGGACTGCCGACTAACGAAGATGGCCCTCCGGTTGTCCTGTGGGACTGGTCTTTTGTCTTGCTCACCTTATGTACCCGACGGCTTCGGCTTGGGTCGCTCTTCAGATGACCGGGACGTAGATCCGCGAAGTTCCGATGCAAGATAGGGATGAATCCGTAATGAATCGATCGAGTCGATCAGGTGCGATCAGGCTTGATTAGGTTTGATCAAGCACAAATATTCGATGATCAGGGCCGCCGATCGATAATCAGGGGACGATCAAGGTCGATGATCAGTGATCAGGGGTGATCAGGGTCAATAAGGCTGGATCAGGCGCAAACAGTCAATGATCAGGACCGCTGATCGGTCTAGTAAATTCCTCACGAGTTGGAGCAAGTTGCGAACAGTTGATCGCAGGTCGCAGGTTATAGATCGTCTATCTTGGTGGCTATCAGCGAAGGGGTACTTGATCAGTCAGCGGAAGTCTTCATCGCCCAATCGCCGAGCCTCTTAAACTTAGTTCACTAAAGAAATACCCAATATACTATGTATTTCCTAGTTAAACTTAAGTGGAAGGTCGATCAACCCTTTTATATATGGGCTGATCGACGGTTTCCTCTAAAAATCCACCTATTAGTTCCCGTGGTGCGCTTAAAGCAGCCGAACTACCAGGGGCCAAACGTGTACCAATGGGGGAAGAGGTGAGAGCGCACTGCTAGATCACTTTCCCAAGAAAAACCCTTTGAAAAACTACCACTGACACAACAGGTGGAGTTGCGGGGCGAGTTATCCACACTCTACGCCTGCCGGTGGGCCAAAAATGCACTAGGTGCTCCCGCCCGGGACGTAGAGGTGCGTGTTAGTAAGGGGAGGCGCAAAGGTGCCGTCCCTGAGTGTCCTTGGTAGTTGGACGCAAAAAGAGAACTTAATTACTGCTTTTATTCTAATCCTACCAAAAAAACTAATATCAGCCAATCAGAACTACCCATTCCCATGCATTTTGTTGACCATTCGACCTGATTTCTCCACTTACCGTTACCGTTAGGTAACTGTGCCAGTTGTCGCGTCGTCTCAGATGTCCCGTACATGCCCGCCACCGTTGTGCCAACAGTTGTACCGACTGTTGTACCGACAAAATTTACAGTATGCTTCACCACAGCCGTACCCATAGTGGTACCCACAGTCACACCCACAATTATGCACCAATTTTATGTTACACTTTACCACAGATCTCCTTCGATTCTCTTGCCCAGAAATTTCGTCACGTTTCCAAGGTTTTACAACTCCAATACTTGCATATTTAAAAAAATCGACAATTGCTTCGTTGGTGCTCGTTATCAATAGGTCGTCCACATAGGCATTAACTACGACCGTATCACGTCCACTATGTTTCACGAAAATGCATGTGTCCATGACGCATTTCATAAATCTAAAATCTCCCAGACCCTTGGATATGCATCATGCCACACGAGTCCAGCCTGCTTGAGTTCATATAGGTTCCGTTTCAGCTTTAACGATAATTCGTCCGGTGACTCCACACAAAATCTTTTAATCGCTCTTGGTTGATCGGCCCTGCGGAACTTGCCGGTATATCTCCACGTCATCTTCCGGTCTGGCCTTGGGGTAGGCACTTGACACGTCCCCATGACGTGCGGCCACCCCCCATATTTGCAAATACCAGTATGATCTTGACGTTGTTCAGCTCCATAACCGTCGAGAAGGAGAAGAAGTAGTTGTCTCCATATACCTGCTTGTCATCCCTGGCGACAAGCCTCGCCTTGTACCTCTCCACCCACCCATCGGAATTCATTTTGGTTTTGTAGACCCATTTGGTCGGGAGAGGTACCTGCCCTTACGGCGTACGATAGTCCACGTCTCCAAACTTTAGAGCGTCTTTAGCTCCTCCATTTCCGAATTTCTCCACATGCTGCTGTTTTCTACTGCGTGTGTGTGTGGTGAAGTGCAATTTAAAATTATCGACCAGTTTGTACCAGTGTACCAGTTGTCAAGGAAGATCAATCGGGCTGGCTAAAAGGACGGAGTCTTTGGGCCAATCGTGTGCTTGGAGTATTTTGTAAGCAGATTTGAGGTAAGGCATACGGTTTACATATAGTTTACATATTGGATTTTAATTGGTTTATTAAATATAGTGTTCGTATTACATTGATTTTCAAATGTAGCCGCTCCAATCGGAGCCATTTGGAGCAGAGGCTAACAGGGTCTCCTCTTGCTCATTAATCCCGTCCATATCCACCGGAAATCCCACGACGGGAGGCGCCCAATACGTTCACTCACCCCCTCAAGTTCGGCCAGGTTAAGGAGACGTGTTTAGTTGGCTGGGTCACTCATCGCTATCTGCGATCAAGTCCCAGGAATTGACAGGATTACTCATTGCTTTGTCGCAATCAAGTACCAGAAACTATTATTGGCTGGATTACTCACTTCTTTGCAGTCATGTGCCAGAAACCCTATTGGCTGGATTACTCACTGTTACGCGCAGTCAAGTGCCATATTTAATTGCATTCGGAGTGAAGATTTTCGCTTCGTTTGCCGATTTACCATATTGGATTATCTTTTCGTTGGAATTTTGGATCCGTACCCCAAAAGTGGTACACCCGTATCAACACCTACTAAAGTCTCCACTGAGCAACGGCTCACCGAGTGTGTATCCACCCATACCAATGGGTACACAGGGTGAGACACGAGACGAATCGGACTCAGCGTCCTATAATGCCGATCGGGTACCCGATCGGCACCCAGGCAAAGGTTCGCGGAGTACCCCCTCCATTAGTTGGTCGGCTGGGCGCGATGGTGGTTCAGTTCGAGACACTTCGGTGTTCGATTTTGAGCTGGACTCCACCACATGTGCCTCTATGAAAGTTCTGGGTTCAGTCCCCGCCGCCACTTAAAATCTTTCTGCATCTTTGACTGACACACGGCAAATGCGCATAGCGAACTTTTGCCAGCGGACCGTCATTGTGGTCGGCGGTTGCGCCGGTTTCTCCAATTTTGTTCGAAATGCCGTCGCCCGAACATGCCTTCTGCTTTCGCGATTCTTCAAATTCATTGGCCCTTATTGTCTTCTTCTTCTTTCGACTTGACCTTCGCGTACTTGGTCCTGCCACTTAAGTGTCCTTTTTCTTTCCATCTGCGTCGCGCGTTTTAGCATTTTCACACTTCGATTGCGCTTCATTTTTAATCTGCTTCTGTGAACGTAATTTCGTTCGTTCCTCAAACTCGAGCTCGAATTCATCTTCTAAACTTTTTGCGATCTTCTCGCTTGCATCTTCACTCAAGGTTTCGATCGCAGTGACATTCCTTGTCACCGTGACCACTCGATCCTTGAGCAGTAAGGCCTTGTAGCCTTTCGTTTCGTCGTTTTTGCCTAGTATCAGTGCGTCAGAGCCTTCTTCTTCGGATCCCTCAAAACCATGCACAGGGGCCCAAAAGCCACTATGTCCGTCAGCACTGGCTGCTTGCCAGTAAGCACCTTGATTGTCCATAAACGGTCTTAGTTAGCCCTTGTCGGAGTACGGTTGAGTATGTATGCAGCATACTCAGTCGCCTCCAACCAAAATCCAGTGGAATTCCTGAAACAAATATCATACACCGGACCATGTTAAAAATGGTTCGGTTCATCCTCTCTGCCTTTCCGTTCGAAGCAGGATTTCCTGCTTAAGTGACATGCCGGCGAATACCAGTCTGTTTACAGAACAGATCAACGTTCTGGTATTCGCCACCGACGTCTGTGCGCAGCACGTGTAAAGGCCCGAAAATTCATTCTCTAACCATGCGAGAAAATGTTCAAACACGAAAATTCATTCTCTAGCCATGTGAGAAATGTTCAAACACCTGTTATTAGCGCGGGTGGCAAACACGCGCACGTAATTCGAAAATTGATCAGCAAAGACAACCTGAAATCTATTACCATATCTCTTACGAGGAGTCATGTGACCTTGAAGGTCACTGCATATCACCCCTCCGATCCTGTCGATTGGCAAATTTTTACCAGAATCCACCTTTGGTTGAGTTTTGCGTATCGGTTTGCATTCGGCACAAGTCAAGAAAATTGGATACTTTGTGTCCGTGAGGACTATGCATGACCTGGGGTCCCTGGCCAGTTTCTCAACAGTATCATAGGCCAGGTGACCCAACTGCACGTGGAAGTGATGCAATCTTCCAGTGTGAGCATCATTCAAGAAATTTCCCACAAACTTACTCAAAAACATATTCGTGAATCCACTTGCAACGTTATTTCCTTTAATAATTGCCAAATTCGCAACAAACGCCGATCCAAACGTCCTTACGCGAAACAATCTTTCACCATTCAACATCACATCAATCAGGCGACCGTTGACGTACGACAATGGTGCACCCTTTTTCTCACATCCTTCCAAGCGAAATCAGATTTCTTGACAGTTTTGGAGCGTAGTTTACTTCCGTCAGACCGTGAGAGATTCACCATATGTTTTCAGTATAACTTTCCGACTTTGGTAGCCTTAAGCATACCGCCGTCCGAAGCGCAAATGTGTCGTTTGGACCACACTCGTTTGCGTCTTTTAATAGCATGGATTTCGACACTAGGTGCCATCTGGCTCCTCTTTCAATAATCCACATGTTTTTCGCACTTCTTACACTACTGCATGCGCTTGTTTCGTCATCAAAACTTGACTCCATCGTCGAAAGCACCACTTTCTTCGACTTTCCGTCACTTGATTTTTTGTCTTATCTTCCGTTGTGGTTGCCGCCATTTTCCGACGTTTTTCCGGCAATAACTCTGTATATTCTATTGATTTCTACATGTATAACACCCTCGCATATTTTCATTTAGTGTGACTGCATGAGCTTGCATCCTGGCGGGAGGTGTGTTCTTTACAGCATCATGTTCAACCTCTAGAGACCATACTATGAGCTCTTGAGCGTAGCACAGGAAGTCCTGCCTAGCAGGATCGTATCTGGCCATCAGCATAACCTTCATCCGAGGTGATGAAAACTTCACTATATTTTCAATGATCATATTTTCGCCCGACCCACTCTCACGGGATAGAGCTACTAAGCAAAGGTAGTGCTGCGTCCAGCTTCTCTTCACATCCTTTTCCGCAGCAAACACATGGCAGCTTGGTGGTGGGATATACTCACCTTGAATCACAACATCTTCTCCAAAACGTAATGCAAATGTGGCGACATCTGCCACAACGAAACAATATTCGACCGGAAATATTTCGCGGCCGTGCCTTCAAGGTGCTCGCTAAGTTTATTTACCTTCAATCGTTCAGTCCAGTTAAATCCTGACGTCAACTAACCAATCTCGATGGCCTCCATGAACAAGTAGGCCTACTGCTTGAGACCGGCACCTAGGCCAAGGTATATTTCCTTCCCGGAAAACATTTCCACAGCTAACTTGGGGATCTTGTGCATCGCATAACCGAAATTCGGCGCATGTTTTTGTTCTGCGGCCATATTCGCGCTTACACCCGGCACTCCACCTGGCGCCACACGGGGTGCAGCATCTACATTTGGACGTGTCCTAGCGCCAATTTCCACCCCTTCGTCCTCGGCCAGACGTGCAGTGTCATCTGTTGGCCAAACGGACGGTAGTTCCTCATGCTGTCACGGAACTCTGTCTTTTACGCGTACTGAGGATCCCTTCTCCGACCCAGACGACACACTACTAACCGAGCGCTTGCCTTGTGCCTCTTTAATAGAGGTTAGGCGCGCTGAAATGTCCTTCAGACCTTCCATAATAGCTTGTAGAGAAGCATTCTGCCCTCTCGGGTCTTCGCCTTCGTAATTACTCATTTATTCTATCAAAAACCAACTGTTCAATATAAAAGTGACTCCACTAGCCCTTGCAACAAGAGGACTTTCCGCTAGTTCCAAGTGACAAACGTAATATATAAAGAAAACCAAACTCGTAACGCCAAGAAAAATCCACAAGATATTCAAGCCAGCCTTGGGCTCATACCCTGTTAAATAATAAGCTTAACTTTATTTTCTACTTGATAAGATCGTAAACTACCTGGTCTGAAAACTTTTGACCAGGTAAGATCTTTTCCAGAGGTTGACTGCTGCGCGACGGTTGCCACGCCGTGGAAGTTTCAGCTGAGTGTGTAAAGGAGATAAAAATAAAGGGTCAGCCTGCGGTCACCCCCCCCCTCCCTTGCTCTGGTCACACACCCCTTCCTTTTTATGTGAGGGGTGTGTAGGCTCTATGTCTCTATATATCTCAAATACGAGCAATGACACCCTGACAACTCTGTAGTAGAAAACAGCCTTATAAATTTTTGTGGTTTTTAAGTGCACACAAAGTGTATGAAATTTAACAACGTAGTAAGTCCGACAGCTTAAATTCCTATGCCACCTCGGTACAATTTTGATGAAAATGGCGTAGTTGGACACGACTAGAAAAATTGTTTTGTGGATTATGCTAAGAAGCTATGCCACGTAACTTGAACAACTCGATCCGCACCGGTTTTTATTGCTTCCCATCGTAAAACAAACAGTAGACGCTGAACATAAACACACCGACCATCATCGAAACACCGAAGCGTAGTATGGCTATGCCCCCGGAATAAAGCACTCGTATTCGTCATGTTTCAATGGACGTAACAAAAGTTGCGTCGTCGTCAAGATCGTCGAAAGTCCCAGACGGCGGTAGAGAACAGGAAACAAAAAGATACCGTACACGTCAGGCGCCTGAAAAGTCACGGAGAAACGGTCTTGATCATCGTGACTGAGCGTCGTACGCACGTAAGGGTCCAACATGACAAATTCCAACTGAACTTCATCAGCCTTGTAAGGTACCCATATTCCGTCTTTGAGCTCGTGCAAGTCCAGCGAGTAAGCAAGGTTATCCTTCGCACGGTATACAATGGGCGCAGCCAAGCAAATTTCTATGGTAGACACGATACCATTGCATTCAGTATCCAAGATCGAAAGATACGCAATCGATATGCGTTCGGACTGTGATGCGGTGATTTCGCTCAACGTCGGTTCCGGTTGTGATACTTGGTGGTGGACCTGGAATATGCAAGAGCAAGCCTCAAACGACTGTTGCTTTGTCGTCTGCAGATGCTGAATACATTGCACTCCCGATGGCGACGCAAGATATTGTGTGGATTCACTTCTTGCTTGCCGAACTCGGTCTTCATTTGGGTGGTGCATCGACTATTCTACTGGAGAACAAGTCGGCAACGAGTATTGCGACCAACAAGGATATACACCACGTGCCAAAAATATTGATCCATTATGCTGCCAAAGAATGCATCCAAGACTCCACGCACGCGGTACCACTACTACAACAGGACATTCCTCGCGGCCGTGGCTTTTTCTCGACTGGTCTGGCTGTGGGATCCGCTCCACGCCGTGCTTGGGTGGTTAAAACGCTTGGTTGACGCGGCACCGCGTACCATTCCCTTCACGAGTTGGACAAGGGGACCCATCCACCCGAGCTCGTCTAGCAGATCTAGCCAATGTTTGAGTTGAGCGGGAAGTGAAAGTAGCACCACGTAATCAACTACTTGTATTGCCCCATTCCACATCAAGCGTAGGCACGACGCAGCAATGCCAATTGTCCATCGAATTGCCGCGCAACAAGCTACGTCGGGTCTACTTTTTCCACGATAGTTAAGCACCTTTTATACAGAAGACTCCCCACCGTTTTCAAGATACGTCTGCTCTGTACTGCCACTGCCTTCCCACTCTTGTGCTCTACTCGCCATGCATTTTAACGGCAAAGGGGACCTCCTGCGGTCGCTCGGTATATGGCAATCGAAAAAACGGAGCCCACACTAGTACAATCTGCACTACGAAAAGCCAGTGGAAGCTGCACTCAGAGCAGGCCCTGAGCCCTCTTGGCAAGCGAGCATCGAGCCTTGCACGGTACACATGACGTATATTACGATGCCAGCCATCATGTGCAACACGCCTAGCGTGATGATGAATTGAGCGGCTTTGAAGCCGACAAGAAACTGACACAATTGATGTTTCGATCGTCTTGTTCTTGAGAAGAAAGAGAAAGAGCCACGCCAGCTGCCCCAGGACCGTCAAGAGACCCATACTTTGTGTACACAATCCACCACGGGTCCTTGAACGACCGCCAGATCGTCTTGTTATGTGGTAACAAGTGATGGAGAATATGGTCACGAAAGTGACGAAAGCGTCCAATCGTATGCGTGGGTGTAGGATCCACGTGGACAGTGCCATGCCTTGGACAAGCACGTGGACGTCTCTATCGCCGCCCTGGTCTTGGCTACTGTTGCGTCCGTCCCAAATAGATCTCGCGTCTTGCGGGAAATCTCCATTTTCACATCTGGCATGAAAACTGTTCAATACCAACATCAATATTGGTCAAGAGAGAGAGAGAGAGCGAGAGCGCGCGGCGTGAGTGTATGTATGTATACCTGTGTATACACATCCAGCCGTGTGTGTGTCTCCTACCTTTAAATACTCGGGCATATCCGGATCCTTTACTTTTTCTTTCCATCTCGCCGCAACAATATCCAGCGCACGTTCCAACACGTTCCTCACGGTGCGATGAATGGCAATTACACCTCGTCTTTTGTACCCTTTGCAATCTCATTCAGTCGCTTGCCCTGTCGCGAGAAGCATCGTGCTCGGTCCATCCACTAGACCACACCAATGATGTTCCACTTGAGGCTGGCACAAGGGCTTGACCAAAGCCCCCGTCACGCACATTCTCAAAGAATACGATAGCCATGATCATCAACACCACGAGCACATCCACTTAGCGATCATCCACGCGAACGATGCTCGGTCTCGAGCATTTGAGAGCGAAATTGCTCCATCTCTTCTTTTTTCGTGGCTGGAGTCTTGCTTCCTCTTCGAGTTGCCGCTGCGCCTCACCCGGGTATGATTGATTTTTCCATTAGTAGCAATATTCATATCATATGCTGAATTTTTTGTGCATGCATCTGTTATGCAATGAGGCCGGTGGATGAAGCCGTATCCATTTTTTAGGAAAAGTCTAATGGGCCCGCCCATTTTGGCTAACGCGCGCCCCCCCCCTAAATGAGAATTTCGAATATTTTTTTACAAAAAGTTATCTGTTTTTCTCTCTCTGATAGACGACGTAAATAATATTTCGATGATCTTTATAAGGACGCTTTTGCTATTTCCACACACACGCTTTTGCTATTTCCACACACACACAATTGCTATTTCCACAAGCACCCGGCACCCCCCATAGCTTTCAGCCCCTCACTTCCCAGGAGAATCTTGACAAGTCAAACTCGATCACAAGCGTAAGTTTGAGTCTTACAAGCAAGACTCGAGCACTATCGCTTGTAAGTCTTATCGAGTAGATTAATTAATGTCTCTGGCAGAGCCATCCGGAACGAGACGTGGCGGTGGTGGCACCACAGCGAAAGCCTTTGTAGGACAGATCTACGCAGCTCTACATTCTTCCCTGCGTTCCAGCCCCATTATTAACGAGGTCGACTGCTCTCGTCTTTGGATTCAGGTGGCACTTACTTTTCTTTTCCTAGTGGTTATGTCCTAATGGTTACCGTATCGGGCCAGGGGGTCGTGGTCTCAACATCTAGTAATCTAAAGCAATGCACAGTGGACGACGGCACGGGCGTCTTGCGGCTGGAGCTCCAAGTGTTTTTGAAAAATTCGCCACCAGGTGCTAACGCTCAACCTCAGTTGGGTAAGTGGAACGATACAACCAGTAGTTACGTTCTAAGTGCCGTGCTTCCGTTGTGTAAACAGGTGAATACGTTATGGCAATTGGTCCGATGCACAAGGTTAGGACAGAGGTTCATGATTCCATGCGCACACTGCTGGCGCATCAGGTGATTAAGTTGGATGCCAAGATGCAACGAACCAATCTGGTTTCTCGAGGTGATTGAATATTGGATGTTTGTTGTTCGCAAGCCCAGAGCTATATAGACAAAGAAGCCTTATCGACGCAGCAAAGACGAAGTTCACAGCTGTACACATTTATTGTCGCTTTTTGATGGGAGCAACAGCAAACTCAGTACTACAGTCAGCTAGTTAAGCCTACCTAGAAGCCATGCGCAACCCTTTACTCAATGGATCGTTACCGTAGTGGCAAGGCCGAAACAGGAACAATGCGAGCTGGTGGATCGTGCAGCAACGTCAGCATCGGGTGTATCCAATTATTAATCTTTGGGCTTTTGGCGAGACGTCTTGGCCTCGATTGCAGAAGGCGTAGGTTGCGGAAGTTCGTCCTCCTTTCCATCCTCCTCCTTTTCGCCTTCCATTTTGTTCAGTGTTTTTTTGTACTGCGACACATCGTCTGCTCCGAGCCAATAGTCCAGCAGAGCGACTAAGATAGACACAACAATGGCTATCATCAGGACACCATCCAGAACAGCCAAAACCGTGTGCTCTGCAGACCACTCGATGACCGTGTCCACAATCTTCGAGAAAAAGCCTTCCTCCGGGATGGGGCCAGTAGGCTCCGCGGCCTTCCAACCGCTCTCCACAAAGTCAAGAAAAGCAGGAAGTGAACGTCCGCCCTTGTACCTGTACACCTGTCCATCGTTAATGTAAAAGATCGTTGGGTAGCCATTCACACCGAAGCGCGAGCACACACCACGGTTCACTGTACAGTCAACCTTAGAGATGTTTGTGGTGTCGCCGTTTTCCTTTAGAGTCCGACTCAATTTATTTCACGTACGTGCCAAACGTTTACAATGACCACACCACGGAGCGTAGAATTTAATCAGCCACGGATCTTTGCTAGTCAGCACCTCCTCTTCGAAAGAAAGTGTCGTGAGTTGTACTACTGCGCTCTTACGTTCGTTCTCCAGCTGCTCAGCGGCTGCCGCTCTTCACTGCTCCAAAAATTCAGCATAACTCAGTCCAGCGTCGCCAAATTCCCTTTTGTAGCCGTCTGTTGCGAATGCCACCATACTCGGTACGTCTCGACGGCCATTGTAATTGTACGACTTGCCGTCAGCTGCAACCTTAAGTGTCGGGTATGATCCCACACTAAAGCGCTCACAAAAGCTCCTCTCCGTAGTACAGTCCACATTGGCGACGTGTACGTTCGCGTCTTCGAGTCCCTCAGCCTCTGACAGCTCGTCTATGGTGGGTGCCAGCTTCTTGCAATGGGAACACCAAGGCGCCAAGAATTTGATGAACCACACACCAGCGCTGGTTCGATGGTCAAATGTAGCCTCACTTAAAGCCTCAGGTGCGGCTTGTGCGCTATGGCAGGCGTAGCCAAAGGCCGTAAGTGAAAGCAACGCAGCACCGAAATGCATCTCTGAGAGTCCAGCCAAAATACCGGATCCAATTACACTACTAAAAAGTAGTGTGTGGGGAAATAGCAAAAGCGTGTGTGGAAATAGCCGCGCCCTTATAAAGATCATCGAAATATTATTTACGTCTATCAGAGAGAGAAAAAAGGATAACTTTTTGTGAAAAAATATTCGAAATTCTCATTTGGGGGGGGGGCGCGTTAGCCAAAATGGGGGGGGGCGCATTAGACTTTTCCATTTTTTATTATATAAGACTAGCATAGTGTCCCCGTTGTACCAACGGGGCAATAAATTTAATATTTGTAACACTGCAGAATGTAAATGGCAATTGATATCCGTATCCCCCCTCAATTATAGGCCCCAAGAGACTACAGTCGACCAAGAAACAGTCCAGATTGATGAAGATTTTTTGATTCTCAAGCAGATCCTGACGCAATCAAGTTTGGACCCAAGTCGGACATGTTTGCGCTAGGAATCGTGCTCTACATCTTGTTATGTGGCTCGCATCCTTTTGAGCCGTACAATTGTTGGAAGAGTGTGTAGCACTTTCGGCTTTGCACTCTTCCGAAATGGTGGAATCCCATTGGCTGACATGGGTAGTATACATTTTTCATGTTATTGACGGTTACAGAATTAAGTTCACACTTAGGAACCGAATAGTCAGCTAAGTAACCTTACATAATATATACTTTCTATTTTGCATTTAATTAAGCACGCCTACTACCGAACCTTACGCGCCGCTAGAGGGCGGATACCAGTTGGGCTACTTACGTTGATCCCTACGAGCTGGAACTTTGTCAGCAGGTAGGTCGCCATCTCGTGAAGTGTTTGCACGAATCCCCGGTTGATTCCAACAGGTTATGATCCCAAGGCTCAACTGATTGTATCGCGGATTGTTCTTGGTTTTTGGAGTGTGTTTTTCGTGGATACCTTGTCTCGTTTCGTTACGCAGAACTAGTGGAAAGTCCCCTCTCGAAAGGTCTAGTGGATTGACGAAAGTGACTGAAGGATTTTCAAGTGATTTAATATGAGTGATTCAGATGGAGACAATGTGCCCACTGCCAGTGATTTTAAGGCATTGGTACAGAGTCTGAAGGAAGTTGCGAATCGTCTGACTGCCATTGAAGATGGGCAGGCCAGGAAATCACTTCCCAGTGTGTCCTCCGGTTCGAGGAAGGGATCACCAATGCGGGTACAGGACACAGAGTTCCGTGACAGCCTGCAGAATTACCGTCCTTTCGGCCATCAGATGACTCTGAATGATTTGACCGAGGACGAAGGGGTTGAAGCCAGAGCAAGGCCACGCCCACAAGTGAATGCGACACCTCGCGGAGTGCCGGTTGGCATGCAAGGTGTTGGCGGGACTGATGCACCACCTGGGCAAGGGTTTATGCCGGTGCATCAAGTCGGGTATAAAATACCCAAATTGAGTATTGAAAAGTTTTCGGGGCGGGAGCTGTATCCCGGTTTGGGTGCAGGCTACCGCCAATGGGCCTACCTTTTCATGGAGGCAATCGAGATCGGTGAGATGACCTCAGGGTTCCAATGGAGTGAACGCCTTAAAGTAAACAAATTTGGTGAACATCTCGAAGGCACCGCCGCGGAATATTTCCGCTCGAACATTGGTTCGTGGTGGCAGGTGCGGCCGAAGCTTACTTACGTGATGGAGCAAATGTGGTTGGGATTCAAGGTTAATATATCCCACCACCAAGCTGCGGCCTGGTTTGCCATGGAAAAGGACGCTAAGCGTTCGTGGACCGAACACTACTTATACCTAGTAGCTCTGACTCGCGAAAGCGGATCGAGCGAAAAGTTGATCATTGAAAACATTGTCAAGTTTGCTGCGCCCAAGTTGAAAGTGATGTTAATGGCGCGATATGATCCCTGCCGACAAGACTACCTGTGCCACGCGCAAGAGTTGATTGCCTGGGCACAGGAGTTAGAAGATGATGTCGTTAAGGTCAAGCCAGCGTTTAAGTTGCAGGCGCATGCCGCAACATTTGGCAAGGGCAAGCGTGCCTGTTACACGTGTGGAAATGAGGGGCACATACAAAAGTATTGCCCCGAGAAGCAAAATAAAAAGGGTGATGGTGGTAATCAAGGCTCAAATCGTAGTAGAGATGACAAGTCATCGAAGCGTTTTGTACTTTAAACTCTGGATTCCAATCTAGATGCGTACATTAATGCATGTGGTAATCCTGAACGTGAAAATGTTTGGATTATTGACAGTGGCGCTAGTAGACACTTGGTGTCGAACGCAAATTTGTTGGAAGACGCAAAAGATTGTGGATCAAATGATATATTTGCACTGCCGGACGGCAGCATCCTACCAGCTACCAAGGTCGGACGGCTTACGTTGCAGACGTGCGACACAAGTGAAACGGTCGTTGTCTTGACCGAAGTATACTACGCACCGCAATTGGCTCTGAATTTGATTTCACTTGGTCGACTACGCGAAAAGGGCTGTGCCATTGTCGATGATGGACACAAGCTTCGCGTTATGGTTAAAGATGAAAAACTTTTTGACGTATACACGCATGGTTCGGTTTTTATCGCCCGTTTGAAAACGGAAAGGAAAAGCAATTTTTTGACGGATTTCGGTGACATGGTTGTCAACAGTGCGATGGAAGACGTCGGTTCGGACGCTCACAGTGGCAGCCTACATCTTTTCCATGTTCGCCTGGGTCACCTGGCATACGACACCAGCGAAAGGTTGACCAGAGACCCTAGATCCGGCATTGTTTTAACGGATACGAATCGGCCAAATTGTTTGACGTGCTCCGAGGGTAAAGCGACCCGAAAGACACAGCCGAAGGCGGATTCGGGCAAGAACGCACCGATTGACCGCATCGGAGGAGTGAACTGCAGTGACCTCAAAGGTCCGATCACCCCCCGAGACAGGCGTGGCAACCGATACCTGGTCGTTTTTGTGGATCATTTTTCGAATTATGTTCGAGTGTTCGCAGCACGCACCAAGGACAAGGCGGCTCGAATGTTTGGCCATTTCATTGCATGGTTTGAAAATGAATTTTCATTCAGGGTGCACGTGCTGCGTACGGATGGTGGTGGCGAGTACCGGAACGTGGATCCGTTTTGTGAACAGACCGGTATTCGTCGCCAAGTGACCGAGCCCGGAACGCCTGCTTCGAATGGCAAGGCGGAACGAATGAACCGGACCATTTTTAACATGGTCCGGTGCATGATATTTGGGTCCGGAGTACCTCTTACGTATTGGTCGGAGGCGGCTGAGTATGCTGCATACATACTCAATCGTACTCCGACCCGATCGAATGCTGGGCGAATTTCGCCATTGGAAGTGTTGACTGGAAAGGGGCCAGTGGTCACGGATATTGTTGTTTTCGGGTCCCCGTGCATGGTTTGGCGGGACCCTAAGAAGAAATCATTGGCAAAGCACGCCGAACGGGCCCTGATTCTCGGCAAAAATGATGAGACGAAAGGTTTCAAAGTGCTGTTGCTGAAGGACAGGGTGGTCGTAGTGACACGGCACGTCACTGCGATTGAAAAACTCAGTCCTGAGATGAGTGACAAGATCACTAAAGTGCTCGAAGGTGAATGCAACCAAGAGCTCGAAGCATTGGCGGAGTCGCATCCAAGTAAACGAAGTGAAAATCCGACGGTTCCCAACTCTGCCAGTGGTGAAACGCCGATGCCGGTGACTACTCTGGAACGCGCTGGGAACGCTAACCAGGGCACTAGAAAGACCCGACGGAAGCCTAAAAAGACGGCTAAAGGTCAAGAATATGCTGCTTCGAGGGCAAGGGGGGTTGCTTCACACGGTGACACCACGCAGCAAGTTGTCGAAAATGAGAAAACTGCGGAAGGTGTGCTGTGTGTTTATGCTGTTTGTGCGTCAAGTGCGGGAGCGCAAAGTGGGTCAGTGATGCAGCCAGACCCCAAGACATATCGCGAGGCGCATAGCGGCCCGCAATCCACAATGTAGAAGCAAGCGGAAACGGAGGAGCTCAAAGCTCTTGAAGACCTCGAAACCTGGGAAATTGTACGCCGCCCTCCGGGTAAGGTACCTCTCCCAACCAAGTGGGTGTACAAGACAAAGGTCAGTGCACACGGTTCGGTCGAGAGGTACAAGGCGAGATTGGTTGCCCGTGGCTACAAACAAGTTTACGGTTCGGACTATTTTTTCACATTTTCAACCGTTATGGAGTTGAATAATGTCAAGTTTATTCTTGCTTTGGCACAAGTGTGGGGGGTAGCGGCACGCCATGGTGATGTGCCAAGTGCCTACCCCAAGGCCAAGTCTGAGGAAAATGTGGAGATTTACCTGCAGGTGCCACAAGGCATGGACATTTCGATGGATACATTGCATGATTTCAGTGTAAATTCACCAAAGGAGCTCGCGCTAAAATTAAAGCGCAACCTGTATGGACTGAAGCAGGCTGGGCGCCTGTGGCACCAATGCCTTTGTGAAACATTATTGAAATTTGGATTCACGCAGTGTGTGACGGATACGTGCATCTTTGTCAAGCAACAAGCAGCCGAAACCGTCATAGTTGGAGCATATGTTGACGATCTCCTGGTTACCGGAACCAGTGAGAGTATCGTCCGGGAATTTTTCGCAAACATGCAAGTATTGGAACTAAAGGACTTGGGCAGTGTCACCAAGTTTCTGGGCGTTCGGATTCAAGGTGATCCGAAGAGCGGTTACTTGCTAGACCAAGAGGGCACTATCAAGGACATATTGAAGACGAACAGGCTAGAGAAGATGAACCCAGCACGAACTCCTGTGCTGGCACTGGATGAAGTGAAGGAGTGTCAATAACCCCTCCTACCACAGCCGAAGGAAAATTTGCCGAGCATCAAGCAGTTTCAATCGCTTGTGGGCAGTCTGCTATGGGTCGCCCGGTGCACGCGTCCTGACATTTCGTTCGCCGTGCACCGAGCCACACGTAAGACCCATGCACCCACGTTGGGCGATTACAAGATTGCCAAGAGGATCCTCAAGTACCTTAAGGGAACGAGTGACCTCAAGCTTGCTCTGAAGCATGATAATGGACTGCCGATGCCATTGCGAATCACTGTTTATAGTGATGCCGATTTTGCGGCGGACAAAGTTGATCGAAAGAGTGTTTCGTCAATGGTGGATTTCGTAAATGGAATTCTCGTTAGTTGGGCGTGTAAAAAACAAACGGCAGTAGCATTATCGACAGCCGAAGCCGAGTTTATTGCTGCAGCTATGGCAGGCAAGGAGGTGCTCGGATTGAAAGAATTAATTGCGGAAATTGGGATGCACGCCAAGACACCAATTATGTTTAAGATGGACAACCAAGCTGCATTGAAGCAACTCGAAGATGAGACGAGTGCGGCCGGATCCAAGCACGTCGATATCAAGCTGAAATTTTTGAAGGACTACGCACGGAAAGGCATCGTTTCGGCAAGCCACGCGCCAAGTGAAGAGATGCTCGCTGATCTACTCACCAAGGACCTAAGCGCGCAGAGGATTCAAGTGTTGCGTGCAGCGCTAGGGCTACAGTGACGATGGTGCAGCCTCCGGTCTTCCAGGAGGAGTGTTGGAAGAGTGTGTAGCCACTTTCGGCTTTGCACTCTTCCGAAATGGTGGAATCCCATTGGCTGACATGGGTAGTATACATTTTTCATGTTATTGACGGTTACAGAATTAAGTTCACACTTAGGAACCGAATAGTAAGCTAAGTAACCTTACATAATATATACTTTCTATTTTGCATTTAATTAAGCACGCCTACTACCGAACCTTACGCGCCGCTAGAGGGAGGATACCAGTTGGGCTACTTACGTTGATCCCTACGAGCTGAAACTTTGTCAGCAGGTAGGTAGCCATCTCGTGAAGTGTTTGCACGAATCCCCGGTTGATTAGAGGTAAGAGTTACGTGATTAGTTCCAACATGATGCATCGGTATTAACTTGTATTCCTTTCTTGTAGATCCGAACACATATCTTAAAGGGTAGATTTGGTACGCAATCCTATCTCGACATCTGCACAGGATTTGATTCGAAAGCTGCTAGAAATTGACCCCCACAAGCGACCAAGCGCAGAACAGGCACTTCAGCACCCGTAGTTGCGCAACCAATCCCAAGTTAGTCCTGAACCAATGAAAAACTCGGCCGAGTTGCTAGAGAAATTTCAGCGAGGCCGTCGACGCGTGAGTGCTAGTATTTTGGACGTTCTACTAATTGATGCAATGACTGAGAATCTGGACGAGGACGAGAAGCAAGAGTTAGAAAGTGTAAAACGCAGTTTCGCTTGGGGGCTTAGTTCCAGCGTTGAAGCGCTAAACGAGAAAACTAGTGCGCTTCTTTCTACTTTACATTACTTTGACAAAGTAGGAAAAGGATTCATTTCCAGGAGCGATCTTGCACGCGTGAGTGAGAGCTTTGGAAAGCACATGAGTGAGAGCGAACTGAATGAAATGCTTGTGGGGGATAGCGGCGACCCCGAGCAAAATGAGTCGTCGGTAGAGGCCATAGACAGCGAAGTTGCGACACAAGCCTTGCTTTGTCGTGCACGGTCTCTACTGGCTAATGAAAAGTTCAATGCAGCGGAGGAGGACTACAAAAAATATTAAAATCCTTTGCAAACAACATGGAAGCGCAATTGGAGCTACAGGAGACACGTGAGCGCAAGATTGCAGTTGAAGAACGGAAACAGCGCGAGGCTTTGGCATAGCTTGAACCAAATGCCGATGATTATGACGGCAATCGCGTCTTGAATATGGCATCAGGAAAGACCAAGAAAAAGAAAAAGAAGAAAAGGAAAAGAATAAGCAGCAATACTATTGTTGAGGCCAATACAAATGGTGGACCCCCTTCTGGCTATGTATTGGTAGAGGATGAGGAGGAGCTTTTTGAGCAACAGCAGGAAACACATGAGCCTATACATCTGGCTGTAGAGCACGAAACATCTGGGCAGAACTGGGATCCAGACCAAATATTACCACAGAACGATCAGAGCGAATCAAAAGCGGTGGAGAGAACAATCAAATCTTGCTGTATTGAAATTACTTATACACAAGAAAACAGAAATATCGCTGCTGACACTCCGGGGGTCGATGAAACCATCGATCGGTACCCTACGAAACCGACGCTTTCTCAAGAGGGTGTATTATCATACTTATATAGCTGATGAGGCGCACGTGCCTGAACCAGCCAATGAAAACCTTCATGCAATTTCAAAGCAACATGAAAGCTCAAGTATACCTTTCGTTGACCCACCCTCTGTCGTTGTGGAAAACGTCATGACTCGAGATTAAGCATGGGAAAGCATGTGGGATGAAGAAGATGACGAGCTATTAACAACTGGAGGTGTTCGAATACGAATTCGATCGCAGTCTAATGATGTTGTTGAAGGAAATGACCAGATAGAAGTTGAAATTCCAGGAATTGATGTTTCAGTAGATGAACGTAAGCGAATCAGGCATCTGAAAGACGGAGACCCTGCATTAACTTTAGTTCCTTCAAGCGGTACCGATGAGGTTTCTGGCAGTAGCGACGATGGAAAAGATGGTCAAGGCAGGACAAAGACGGTGCTCGTGGATGAAAAATAATTGAAAAAGCGCTAAAAACAGTTGAACAAATTTGTCTTACCTTGTTGTTTTACCTTTTTGTTTATGCTGAGTAACCACAGTATTGCGTGCTAGCTTACAGTATGCATGTGATGAGCGCAACAAGGGTGCGATTGATGAAGCACTAACACGGGCTGAGCGCAAGCAAATGACTGTGCGTTCAAGAATGAAATCAAACATGCCGACAATGTCATGCTTGAGATGGCAACAGAGACTCGGCGGTTGAACGATTCTTCACCTTCCCCACAAACTTCACAAGGTGCTGAGTCAGGAATTAAACATCTACACCCTGTGGCGCCGACGACACCTCGATCTGAGGAAAGTTCCACTGAAGCTCCATCGCTCGTGATACGACCCATTGCATATGGCCAGGCGTTGCAAGCTGCAGAGCAACACCAGCAGCAATTGCGGGTGTACCAAAAGATTATAGAAGAATAGGATGCAGAAGTAGAGCGGCTGAGAATGCAGCTGGCCCAAGGAATAGACGATCAAAAAGCTTCTTCTCGATATACTTGCAACGCAGTGGCCCGCGCTCATGGCACAGCAAAACAACCACGTCGGTCTTCAATGAGACAAAGCAACAGTAACGCAACACTTTTCACCACCTTCCGATCACTACCTCTGCTCCAGGTTTTGCGATGACTCTCAACGCGTCGTTTGCTGTATAATGACAAATCAGAGAACGAAGTCGTTAAAAATGCACGTGTCATGGAACAGTTGAGTGGAGCGAAATTGCTACAATATTAAACGTAACGCTGCAGTGTATACAAGTACAACACAAAGCCTATACTCTCGTATCAAGAGCGGTAATCGTACATTATTTGCAGGAACTGGGCAACTCACTTAAGAAATAGTCGCCACCCCTCGTTATTTTCGTAGCCCGATATCTTATTGGATAAAACAACTTGACGTTTTTGCTCTTAGTTTTGGGGGGATACGCCTATAATTGAGGGGGGGGATACGGGTAGTAATTTGGGGGGGATACGGATATCAATTGCCATGTAAATTGGGGTTGACCTAAGAAAAATGCGAAGTCACGGCAAATAGATATACACTATATTTTATATTTTATCTAATTGAGCCAGTAAGTAAGTCAGGCTATATGCTATTCTACGTAAGTCACTTTATACCCCGCTCTTTCCTACCAATGGACAAATGTCACTTTCAGCCAATCAAAATGAGTGAGCTGTGAATTTCATCCAATCAAAATGAGAGCTACGTACACCAAACATATATTCTTTTGTATACATCGAGCTACACGAAAAGACGGATCAAATTTTATTATATATGTAGAAGAAGAAGATAGGGAGAGCCAACACACCCCTCACATAAAAGGGAGGGGGGGTGACCCTAACATTTTTTGGGGGGGGGTGACCGCAGGCTGACCCTAACTTTTTTTGGGGGGGATGGAAATAATATTGCCCGTATTTTAAATACATATACAGGAGAGCCTACACACCCCTCACATAAAAGGGAGGGGTGTGTGACCGGAGCAAAGGGGGGGGGGTGACCGGACGCCCCATCATCGTCTCAAACATGGCTTGGACGTTGGCTGGCGTCATGGGCAACGGCTGACCCAAAATAAAAAGTGTACTAGGGGATGGTACCCGTCGTTCCGACGAACTGTCATTGAAATTTCACTGAAACTACAGTATATCTAATTTTTGGGTTTAGTTGTCCATACCGTACCTTAGTATTTGGCAATTGATATCCGTATCCCCCCAAATTACTACCCGTATCTCCCCCAAATTACTACCCGTATCCCCCCTCAATTATAGGCGCATCCCCCTCCCGGAAGATCAACCCGATCAAAAAAAATCATCCAGAATTACTGTGTTATGCATAGATCATGAACTGAAGATTATGTTGCGCTTGTTTCTGTGCGGCTAAATCAGGAGAATATCCTACATGCAATTGCAAGCAGCCGGTCTTCGGCAGCGCCCATCACAATGATACCTTCGCAACGCGATAGAGCGTGTCGAGCATCTCCTCGATATCTCCATCAAGCTGATAGCATTCCGGCGCTGCTACGACTTTTTCATTGTCACTTAGAATCAAATCTTTCAGCCGTGTCTACGAGTGGCTCGGCCCGCTCCTTGCCCGGTTCCACGCGACAATTGATTCTGGACGCGACGCGGTCCATACCCATCACCCCCGACAGTCTCGTGGACCCCCAGCCGCAACACGAACCGGACACGACGTTTCTGGACAACCGCAAGCGTCCGACCATGTTTCGGACGCTCTCGTTGTACGACGACACCCCGGTGCGGACGGTCTGGCGGGACACCGTTGTGCTCGACAAGTGTTGCGTCGGCTTTACGAGCCTTGTGTGGCGGCCCGCCTCCCCGCGGCCTGTAGCTGCTCGTCGCGAGCAAACTGGACCCGTGGACGACGACGGCGGGACCGGAACCTTGTGTCCTCGGCCGTCTTCAACTTCTTTTGCGCGTGGGGACGCTCGAGATGCCGGACCAGGACGCGACGCTCCATTGTGTCGCGACAGTCTTGAACTCCCAACTCTCCGCCGCCTCGTCCCGTCCGCCCGTCCCCTTGTTTGTGTCCCCCGTGCGTCCAGCTCGTCGTCGTCGTCCACCTTGTCCGACCAGGCCGTCCCGCCCTCGTTCCGCGAGCTCGCGGTCTTTATAAATCGCATCTTGAAGCTTGCCAAGACGGACGCCGAGTGTATCATCATGACTCTCATGTGCGTCGAGCGGCTCCTCACCGCTACGCGCGGTCGCTTGGAAATCCAGTGCGCGACGTGGCTCCACATGGTCTTTTATTACCGCACTTGGAGGTAAAACGCTACTTTTGAATCGCTCGCGATCGAATAGTTTTGGCTTACCTGAAAAACGAGGTGGGTCGCTGGTCTTGTGGGTGCCGAGAGCCTCTCGAGGTGGCCACCTCGAACTTGACGTGAAGCTTAACGGAAGCTAACATAATTATCAATTACTTATCTCATGTTTTTACCTAAAAGAATAAACCACTTGTTTAATATAGTACATGTATGGCGGATCCGAGGCCGGTGGAAGTGAGAAGTTGAATACGGGTAGTAATTTGGGGGGGATAGGCCTATAATTGAAGGGGGGATACGGGTAATAATTTGGGGGATACGGATATCAATTGCCTAATATTTTATGGCAAAAATGAAAATTGTATTAGAATAATTCTTTGTGACAGGCCGGGGGTCGTCGTCGCTAAATGGCATTCTTTGTGACAGGCCGGGTCGTCGTCGTTTAAATAAAGGGGAATTCTCCAAAAAGGGGGAGAAAATTTAACTTATTTCCCAAATGGGGGGAGAATTTAAATTTTAAATAAATGATTGAAATATATATTAGGGCGCCCTTCGACACACACCGGGGGAGGCCTTCCACACACACCGGGGGGTCGTGTAGAAGGGCGCCCTTGTTAAATTTGAGTTAAGTAACTTAACATAATATACTTTCGAGTGAACCCCCCCCAGTGTGTGTGGAAGGTACCCCATTTTTTTATCAATTTAGAGAAAACGGAGCAACGCCCGTATGGATAATGCAATCATGCTATCACATGACCGATTCAATGAGCAGTACGCAAGCAGAAGCTTCAGCGAATCTGGTAGCTCTATTGCACTCCCTTGTATTCTGAGATATCTCTAATGTTATTATTTGCAGTCCACTCCGCCTTACCATTTGCTTATGGACGGTATGCCATAGTGGCACTCTGACGTTGTCCCAAGATTTTATTGAACGCGTGAAATACTTCCGACATTAAACCTGGTTCACGATCGTGCCGGATCACTTCGCTAATTCCAGGTGGTTATAAATTTTCATCGAGTCTCGGTTGAGATTTAATTGACTACAAAGGGAGGCATACCATGTAACAGGACTGATCCTGTTACAGGCTCACACTGTATTTGCGAGGAAGCGCGCAATACAATAAGGGCAGGATTAGTTGAGATCAACTAATCCTATACTAAAAGTAAATATAAATATTTACTTAGGCCTAAGAACGCAAAATTAAGAGTGTTTATTTAATGGGTGGTTTAGAGGCTAATAGTATAGTAACTAACTAATTAATATTATAATATCAAGTATTCAACTAACTGTACTATTAGTTAACCCGCAAGATTCGGTATTTATACCGAATCGACTTTTCCTTCGTAGATTATAATAACTTATAATCTCTTATTTAAATTTCAGACAACGCGTCTGAAATTAAACTGTGATATTCTAACTTGAATATCAATTATTTAATGGCACCCCATTACATCACCCCCCACTTAAGGTGGTTGGCCAATAATAATTCTTATTTTGGCCAATTATAGGTGGCACTTGTTGGTCGGAATTTCTCATTTACCAACGGATTCACCATCGACTCGATGGTCAAAGCACACGGCGGTGCTCTAAAGAGCGCTGCTGGAAACAATGAAGGAGCTTCTTCCTCCGCCTCAGCACTAGGTGCTGAGGTGTTGAGTGACAACGGTGACGCTGCATTAGCAGCGTCAACTACGCAAAGGTCGGAAGACGTACCGTCTTCGACCACAGATGATGCTAAGGCGGCATCTGGCAAGAAACAGGGAGATGTTGCTAATGAAACATCTCGCACGATGGCAACTTCCGAATGGCGTGTTGCCAAGAGGGCCATGTTCGGGAATTCTGACTCCGAACAAAGTGATGGGGATACATATGTCCCCACTAAAGGATCTAGCGAGTCGAAACTCGCTAAGTGCTCATCGCCTAACAGCGATGACGACTCTGGTGTCGCTTTCAGCTATGACAGCGACAATGATCATCACAGGTTGTTGCGGGAACGCAGAGCTCCATCTGGACCCAGTACTTCTACACGTAGGGGTGATTTAACCCCGGCGCGTGGTGTTGAAGCAGGCGGTGCTCCGCCTGCTAAAAGATCTCGAACAGAAGCGGCGCCTGCCACTTCTAAAGCGTATCATCGTACGGAACCACATGTTCCGTACAGAGTGGGGTTTTGGACCCCTGGATGGGCTATTTCCCCCAACAGTGGCGGTCACCGTAAACGGGACTGCCAGTATGCGTTGTTGGATATCAACGTGCTGGATGACTGCGAAGACATCCAGTCACGTCGATTCGATCGAAGTACAGACGATAGACGTCTGTACTTTATTGACATCTTTTTCCAGGTTCGATATTATTCGAGCCGGAAAGGGTCATGGAGGAACAGGGACGATAAAGACGCCCTGACTCAGAGTTGGAATGCTTTTGTTGACAACTACAACAAAAGCCCAGATGATTACGTGAATAAAGTTCACGTAATGCGCGAGCGCTTTTTAAAGCACTCACGAACAGGCAAAATGGAATACATCCATTTTGCTTGCATCAAAGAAGGGTTAAAGTGTGGTGTCCCTTATCACCTCGTTTGCCCGTGGTGTACGGAGGGCGCTCCTCGTCTGTCAGAGGAGGAGTTTCGGGGGTACGGTGGTTCTTCCGTACCCGCCAAAATTCAGGGTTTAATTGATACCCTAAATGCATCAACACCTACTGTTGATGCTACTTCGCATTATGAGTTTGAGACTTCTTATCAAACTCAGTCAAAAGGTCTGGGGCGTCGGCCATCAGAACCTCAATCGGTCCCAAGAGTCGAACTCTTGGGGATATCCCAGCCAGCGTACCAAGTACTCGGTACGCTGCCCCTTCTTCGAAGGCACCGAGCGCTTCGAGATCAAGCGCTCGAGGATATATCGCTTATTCCCCTGATTATCAATCAGGGGCGGCGGAGGTTGAGAATTCCCTCGCCGTTGTTGTTGCGGAGCATGGTTCTTTGCTCCGCAAGCTCGAGGAGGGTTATTCCTCCTTGAGCAGCGATATGTCTCACTGTGTGAAGACATATCGGTCTCTTCGCGAGGATGTCCGCGACATCCTCGGGGCGCACACTGCCCTCCAGCAGAAGAATGATCTTCTGTACATTGAGCTTTCCCGCTATAAGGGAGAGCTCGATCGGCGCACGGCTGGTCTTGAGAAGTCGAAGGCGGAGGTAACGACTCTCCGCTCCGCTCATCAACGGCTGGAAGCCGATTACAAGTCTCTCTTGGGAGACTTGGAGAAGCACGGTATCTTCCGTGGTTCTGCGTCTCGTCGTAAGACGAAGACGAGTGATACGACTTGAGCCGCCCAACATAGAATGTTGGGTGAAGCCGCATTGCTGTGGGAATGTATAAGGTGTAGGCATTCCCCCGAATCTATTGGACCTTGAAGGGTCCAATGTACTTAGGAAGCAACTTCCGTGTAGGGAAGTTGCTTATTGCATGTGTAGGCAAATTGGTAGTACTTAATAATACCAATTCACCTTTCAGAAAGGAGTTTTTGTTCTTCCTTCCTTGTTTGTCTGCATTTTGCTTCTGCTTATCAAAAGCAGAGGCAAGTGCATCTTTCATATAGCGTATTACAGCTTGGCGCTGTAATACAAATTCATCTACTGCTTTATCAGCAGTAGGTGCATTGTCCTCGTTGTCTGCAGCCATTGCTGCAGACACATATTCATCGTATGCAGATTCAGTTTCAATTGAAGCTGCTTCCGTTTCTACTGTACTTTCTGTAGAAGGGCCATCGTTTTGTTCACAAGTTGCAGTCGCAACTTGCGCATTGACTCGCTCAAAATTTGAGCGGGTCCTTCCCCTACTTAGATTTGGCGTACCGCCAAGTAAAGCTGGTGTAACGGGGTTACATTCGGGTAACACTGAGTGTTGGTGTACATGAGTACACCACGGTTGAGGTCAGTATTGGCCGGGTTGAAAGGTTTCGAACCTTTGGTTATTTTAACCAATCGGGGCATGGGCCCTTGGTGTGGTGGAGTGTCAGCCATCCACGTGTCAGTACACAGGTGTGTACACTACATTTTAGCTAGGTACGAATTAGGAATATTCTACTTAGTGTTACATATAGTTTATATTAGTTTAAATAATTACATATTAAATATATTAAGTTTACTTTTCACTCTTTCGTACAGACGCACGACCTCGACCGGTCGTGCGTGTAGTGAGTGCCGTAGCGTAAGGGGAGCCCTCCCCTTAGCTACACCCTTTGTAAGGGAGCCTTGCCGTTAAGGCACTAGTAAAGGCTAGAGTAAACTAACCCGGGAATCTTGGCCCCGAGTAGGAGAGCTCTCTCCTACTAAGCCCTTAATAAGGGCGTATCGGCTAAGTAGCGGCGAACGCCGCTTTAAGGAAAGTCTTCCTCTGTGCGCTAGCCGCACCGTGCGTATACGCACCGGCTACATCTGGTAGCACTTGTAGTCAATCCAACACCTGTGTTGGTAGACTAGGCATCCTCTGCAAAGGATGATCAGGACGATTGCGATAGTTTGGCCCTCGTCCAGCAGGAAACCTTTAAGGCTGTTACCCTTAACGGGGGAAGAAGGTATGAAGCTCCTAGTGGAGTAGGGCCTTGAGGCCGTAAAGGCAAAGGTGAATGCCCTCATCGCTCATGAGGCGAGTTGCGGTGGAGGTCATTCCACGGGTGTGCGCCCTCCATTATCGTTTAAGATAAAGGAGTTCACCGGAGAGAAGGGTGACAACCTTTATGTTTGGTTGCGAGAGGTCGAAACGGCCTTCGCCACAGCGAACATGTCCGCTGATCACTTGCAAGTGGGACTTTCATTGACCCATCTTACGGGCAAAGCCTGTACATGGGCGTTTACATGCTCGGAGTCAGTCACGGACGTGTTTCCAACGTGGAAGGTCCTTAAGCAGAAGCTTATGGACATGTACGCGACGCCTGATCTGGTTTTCCAAAATCAACTGGCGTTCCTGAAGTGCCGTCAAGGCACTAAGGACCTGGAAGTTTATATCCAGGAGCTTAAGACCCTGTTGGCAGGGATGTACGCGAAAGCGTATTCGGACGATGTGTCCATCCCCGTCTTCATGGGAGGCCTGAGAGAAGGGCCAGCACGTTCGGAATTGTTCCGATGCCGACCCGAATCCCTGGAAGAGGCATTCAAGATGGCGTTCAACGCCGAGAGGAACTTCCGTTCCTCTAAGGTGGGTCCCGACCCCATGGACCTGAGTCAGGTCGAAGCGGAGGAGAAACCTCCCGCTAAGAGTCATTCTGACTCTTTTTCACAGAGCTTCGAGACGGAGCTCTTGGCTATGTTGCAGCGGCGTGGGACGCTGAGATGCTTCCTGTGTGGCATCATGGATCATCTGAAGAACAGATGTCCGAAAAATCCCCAGCGAGACACTCGCTACAAGGGACCAAGGATGGGGAAAAATCCCTTGTCCAAGCCGTCGGGAAACGACGGCTCCCAGTAGGTGCGGGGCGCCCTACTGGGGGACCCCTCAGTGCTGTTAAGCCCCAGGGTAGGGGACGACAGCACAAAGCCCCGAGAGAAGCGGTGCTTTCTAGCACCGAGTTGGTGTGCCAGCCAGGTTTGCTGGTATTCCTTGCAGACGTGAAAGGCTTTGATAATCCTTGGAGAGTCTTGATAGACTCTGGAGCGTCTGACAATTATGTCATACGGGCTTCTGTTGTGAAGAGTCGGCTGTATGCCGAGGCCCTAGAGGCACGTTCTCGTGACGTTGTCACGGTCCGTCTTGCGACGGGCGTATAGGTTTCTGTACCCAAGGTCTCGATTGACCTTAAGCTGAAGTTTGCAGACTTCGACAGCTTAGAACGTTGCCTAATCCTGGATTTGGACTCGAGGTATGACCTCATTCTGGGCATGAAGTGGCTGGAACGCCACGAGCCATGGATAGACTGGAAGACTAAGTCCATTGGATCAACGCACCCGCGGTCGGGTGAAGCATTGGCGAGTCATGAAACCACCTTTGATCGATCTCAAAAGCGATTATGGCGTGAGATCCCAGAGATTTGGATGTCTGAAACGATCATTCCCAATGGAGTTAAGGAAGAGTTCCTTAACGAGGGGGATTCGGCGGTTAATCCCCGCGCCGATGTAGGCGAGACTGGTGAGTCGCCAGTGATAGAGGTGGAATCCTCTGAGGGTAAGCGCGAGGCGCTTAGAGAAGAGACTCGAAGTTCGTCTCTTCTACAGGTCGGAATTTATTCCGACCACGCCGTGTCCGGCGAACAAGTTGCGACCCCAGTGGTAGGGGTAGAGACCCATGTGGTTAAGCGCGAGGCGCTTCCAAGCGAAGAGACCCGAAGTTCGTCTCTTTCGCACGTCGGAAATGATTCCGATTACGCCGTTATAGGCGAGACCGGCGAATCACCGGTGGTAGAGGTAGAGACCTCTGTGGATAGGCGCGTGGCGCTTCCAGTAGATGGGGCAATTGACTCCCCCCATATGGGTCTCGGGATGAGTCCCGAGGCCAGTAGTCAGCCGTCCTACAGGATGCTGAATAGTGTGACAGGTGTTGTCACAGAAGGCGTAAGCCTGGAACGGTTGCCTGGGGTAGGCGAACTGTTGTCGTTGGAGGAGATGTCCTTCAACGAGTTTGAGACTGCTTTTAAAGCAGATGAAATCGACGAGGTCCTCGTGTTGCGTCCGGAAGAGGAGTTGAACTCCTCATCCACGATGGACGAGTCAGTTTTGGTGAAAACCAAACAGGCATTAAATGCCCGAAGCGGCCTCAAGATCCTCGCGGATCCTGAGGACCCTTACCATTCCTTATTAAAGGAATTTGGAGATGTCATTAGTGACAACCCGCCGATGGGGTTACCATCGGATCGGGGAGTCCGACATGAAATTGATTTGGTTCCCGGAACCAAATACTGCGTCACTAGGCAGTGGCCTCTCCCTAAGGAACAATGCGACGTCATCGACGCATTCTTCAAGGGGAAAGAAGAGGCAGGGATGGTACGGGAGAGTAAGTCTCCCCACGCATCTCCCACTTTTTGTGTTCGTAAACCGAACGGAAAGTGGCGCATTGTGCATGCGTATAACAAGCTGAATGCAGCAACTGTACCCATGCAGACTCCGATTCCTCGGAAGGATATCCTCCAGAACAATATGGCGCGCTGTACTGTGTACAGTGCCTTAGATTTGGTGGACGGGTATTATCAGGTGCTCATGCGAGCGTCCGATATTCCGATGACAGCGGTTAGCACGCCTAGTGGCATTCTGTGGGAGTGGCTTGTGATGCCACAAGGGCTTTCAAATGCACCAGCGACTTTCAATCGCTTGGTGACTCAACTCTACCGCCCTCATAGGAAGTACGCTCAGACGTACTTCGACGATATATTCGTCCATAGTCGTGCGGAAGGCGACTCGTCTGATGTTCAGAAGCATCTGATACACCTTCGAGCAGTGCTCGAATGTATGCGAGAGCATAAGTTATATGCGAACGCATCCAAATGTATCTTTGGTGCTGAGGAAATTCCTTTCATCGAATGCTTCATCGGTAAGGATGGAGTGCGGGCGGATCCCGCGAAGGTGAAAGCCATTGTGGAGTTGCCTTCGCCAGTAAATATTAGAGATTTACGAAAGTGGATTGGATTAGCCAATTATCTCCACAAGTACAGCGAGAAATAAGCTGAAATGGCGAAGCCATTAACCGACCTTCTTAAGAAGGATGTTAATTGGTGTTGGGAAACCAAACACCAAAACGCTTTTGAAGCGGAAAAGGGGAGCTTGTTGAAAGTTTCTGTTCTTGCTCTCCCAGATTCTGGGAAACCATTTAGTGTCGTCTGCGACGTCTCCGATTTCGCAATCGGATGTGTTTTGTTACAAGCAGACGATGCAGGAAGGGAACTCGTGATTGCGTTTGAGTCGAGGCAGCTTAAAGCTGCGGAACGGAACTATCCCGTTCATGACAAGGAGCTACTTGCAATGAAGTATGCTCTTGTCAAATTTAGGGTTCACCTACTCGGCTCAAAGCCGTTCGTGGTTTATACTGACCACGCGTCCTTACGGACAGCGACAAAGTCGCCTCATCTCTCGCAACGGATGAACCGTTGGCTCGGATTCTTTGCGGAGTACAACTTTGAGGTTAAGTATAAACCTGGCAAGCAGAACGTGCTTGCAGACGCGTTGTCGCGTCGTCCTGATTACGAGCTCGCTCACGCGACATTCGTCACCACGTCTGTGGTGGATCTCATACGCCAGGCGTATGAGAAAGACCCACAATGTACGGCGCTTATCAGCGCGTTGGGTGAAAAGGGTCTTGGCGCGTCTGAGCCAACCCTGTCAAGTCGAGCTAAAGCTCGTTTACACCGTTACAGGTACTGTGACGGTCTGCTATTTATAGCACGAGCGAGGAGGACACTCCGCGGGTGTTAGTTCCTCATAATGAGGAACTGAAGTATAGAGTCCTCTTTGAGGCACATGACACCCCTACCGGGGGTCATTTAGGTCGGGATAAGACCTACAGCGCTTTAAGCGCTTTGTATTGGTGGCCCAATATGTATAAGTGGGTCGGTGCGTATATACGCACCTGTGAGACGTGTCAGAGGGTTAAACCCTCTGCAAGTTCAGCTGCGCCTTTGGCGAGCTTATCGGTTACAACGGAGTGTTAGAAATCCATTAGAATGGATTTTATCTTCGGTTTTCCGAAGGATAAGGCCGGGAACACCGGCATATTGGTCTTTGTAGACCGTTTGAGCAAGATGGCTCACCTGGCGGCGGTGCCAGAGTCCATAGACGGACAAGGAACAGAAAAAGTGTTCCTAGACCGTGTCTTTTGACAGCATGGTCTACGCGATTCCTTTGTGTCGGATCGGGATCCCCGTTTTACGGGACAATTCTGGGGAGCGTTGTTTAAGGTGCTAGGCACCAAGCTCCTCATGTCCACTGCGGATCATCCGCAGACGTACGGTCAGACGGAACGCGTTAATCGTGTTGTGGAGGATATTCTCCGGAGTTTATGTCCGGATTCTCCAAAGAGTTGGAGTGAGATGCTCCCGATGGTTGAATTTGCTATCAACAATTCGGTACATGCATCTACGGGGTTTACCCCGTTTTACGTAAACGGATTGGTGAATCCGAGGGTTCCGTTAACGCCACGTGTGTGTGTCCCAGGGCTTGAGGGGGGAGGATTCCCCGATGTCAGCCCTGTATCTGTGCGAAAGCACATCGATAAGTTTTTATCGACGCGCCTTAGTGTCTTACGACACGTCTGCGATGCCATGGCGGAAATCCAAGACAAGCAGAAGGAGCAAGCTGACAGAAAGGGACGGCGTAACAAAAAGGTATGCAGAGTAGGAGAAAGTGTTTTATTAAACGCTAAAATCTTCCTACACATGCAGTTTCAAATGTGTTGCGCAATAAACTGCGCCCCAGGTTTGTGGGACCCTTTAAGGTGTTAGCCCGAAAGGGCTTGTCGTACACCTTAGACATCCCGAAGGCGATGCGTACGCATCCAACCTTTTATGTCGGTATGCTTAAGCCATACCAGGACCCGGAGGCGGGGCTCCTCCTGGAGGAGGGTGGAAAGGCGGATAGCCGTAAGGCACCGCAGGGCGAAAGAAGCCCGAAAGGGCTAAAATGCGACCACGAAGCTCCACAACGGTCGTCTCGAGAGAGGCAAGCCGCCTCTCGAAGCGATCAGTGGCATCCCGCTCATCGCGGATCCCCTCGTGGATATCATGGGTGCGAAGACTGTGTCGATCACAGCGCGCGCGAATCTCACGTCGCAATTGTGCGACCTCCTCCTCCAATTCTCGATACGGAGAGTACTCCACACTTTCATGTGGAGCGGCTGATGGCGCGGCGCCATCATCGGGGTCAAACCCAGTATCTGGTGAAGTGGAAAGATTATCCACACTCACAGAGTTCGTGGGAGTTCGAGACTCCCCTACTGCAGGATTGCCGCGACGTCGTTGACGCTTTTGAGCGGGAGAATCCCGCTGTAGGTCAACGACCAGAGGGGCATGAGAAGCCTTTTCACTCCCAATAAATGGGAGTTGGCCGGAGGCAGATTTGGCGACCACACTGTCTCCGGACACCATGGTCGAGACAGGGGCGCTGGCGTAGCGCGTGCGATACGGAGCACGTAGTTTCTCCATCGCCTTAGCTTTGGCAAATGTAAGGCGCAACACCCTCTCCACCCAAATGTCTCGACGGGAATAGCTGTCATGCAGCTCATCAAAGCTGGGGAGAAGCTTCTCCCCTTCCGCCCAAGCGCGGAACTTCTTCTCTGCATCATCGGCACTTTCTCCCGGAGAAAGAACGAAAGGAACCTCGCGGAGGTTCTCAACAGGGGAAACTTGTGCCTGCCTGTTTAAGCGCTTTCGGTACGAGACGCTAGTGAACTGTTTTTGTGTAAGCAGTTTTTGCCGGAGTTTCTCACGGCGTTCGCGCTGGTACGGCTGTTCAGCCGCGGGGCCAGGGGTATAGGACGCTAGACTAGTCCTTACCAAACGCCTGGCCCATCTTGGAAGGTCACGAGGTCCATCGAAATTATAAGCCGCCCTTGACGGGCGTTTGGGGGAGCGTAAAGCAGCCCTTAGTGCATGTGCGGCAAGTTGGGAGTCTTGAGCTGCATCCAGCTCATTAGTGATGATCGCCTTTGGCAATTCGGATGTATTATCCGATACGGACAGGGGTGCCGCACTGGTTAGTGCATTTTCCTCACTTGTGGGGAAGGGATTAGGCTGCCGACAACGCCGTTCGGCGCTGTCGGAGCGGCTCACCATTGGGGAGGTATCCCCAAAGGCATCCACTTCCGAGTTTTCGGAGTAGTCTACCTCTTCTAGAGGAGACGCCATAGCACCACTGGGGGTGTACATATAGATGGCCAGGGGAACTGGCGTTGGAGTTCCCCAGCAAAATTTTGTTTATTGCGTAAGCAATAGTCTTGATGGGGGAGGATGTAACGGGGTTACATTCGGGTAACACTGAGTGTTGGTGTACATGAGTACACCACGGTTGAGGCCAGTATTGGCCGGGTTGAAAGGTTTCTAACCTTTGGTTATTTTAACCAATCAGGGCATGGGCCCTTGATGTGGTGGTGTGTCAGCCATCCACGTGTCAGTACACAGGTGTGTACACTACATTTTAGCTAGGTACGAATTAGGAATATTCTACTTAGTGTTACATATAGTTTATATTAGTTTAAATAATTACATATTAAATATATTAAGTTTACTTTTCACTCTTTCGTACAGACGCACGACCTCGACCGGTCGTGCGTGTAGTGAGTGCCGTAGCGTAAGGGGAGCCCTCCCCTTAGCTACACCCTTTGTAAGGGAGCCTTGCCGTTAAGGCACTAGTAAAGGCTAGAGTAAACTAACCCGGGGATCTTGTCCCCGAGTAGGAGAGCTCTCTCCTACTAAGCCCATAATAAGGGCGTATCGGCTAAGTAGCGGCGAACGCCGCTTTAAGAAAAGTCTTCCTCTGTGCGCTAGCCGCACCGTGCGTATACGCACCGGCTACAGCTGGGGTTCGTGGATGCCTTAAGGCATTCACGTAGAACGGTGTATGGTTAGTTAAAGCATGCACCGAGTTGTTAATCGCAAATTCAGTGAGTGACATGTAGTCACTCCACTGTTTAAATACATGTGCGTATGATCGCAACATGTCTCCAAGAACGCGGCTAACTCGTTCCGTCTGCCCATTCGTTTCCGGATGGTCCGCAGTTGACATCTTCAACTTGGTTCCCAACAATGAGAACGTTTCTTGCCAGAAACGTCCTGTAAATCTCGGATCTCGATCCGAGACAATGTCTTCCGGCATTCCGTGCAAACGGAATACGGTATCAACGAATATCCGCAATGTTTGAGCGGCGGTTACGTTCGCTGATACTGCAGTAAGATGTACCATCTTACTGAAACGGTCTACAAATACCACTATTCCGGTCTTCCGACTATTGTCGGGTGGAAGACCGAATACGAAGTCCATTGAAATGGACTTCCAACACTCTGTCGGAACCGGCAGAGATTCCAGCTGAGCCTGTGCAGACTGCGCAGGCTTAACGCGCTGGCAAATCTCGCCAGCGCGTACGTATTTTCGTACCCACTTGTACTGGTTTCGCCAGTAAAAGTCACGTGCGAGAGAAGCGTATGTCTTCTCTCGACCTTGATGCACCGAAATCGGTGCATCATGATACTCAAACATAATTTGATGTTTGAGATCTTCGTCGTTTGGAACTACGATGCGACTTTCATCTTTTTGGTCTGTGCTGTAAAGCAGCAGACCATCGTGCAGTCGATATCGATGCACGCAAGCGCGGAGGAACTCTGGGAGTTCGTCGCGCTTCTCACTTGATTGATTACTTAAGTAATCAATCAACAGACGTGTCTCCTCGTCTGTTTTGTACGCCTCGCGTACTTGTCGTATAATTGACGACGACAAAGCAGTGCAACGGATCGCGTTTTCACTGGAACCTTAGGTTACGGACGGTTTCGTGTCGTAATCGGGCCTTCGTGATAGCGCATCCGCTATCACGTTCAACTTTCCGGGTTTGTATTCAACCGTAAAGTTGTATTCAGCAAAGAATGACAGCCATCGAGCCATTCTTTGAGAAATGTGTGGTGAATTCACGGCCGTGCGTAGCGACGCATGGTCCGTGTAAACCACAAACTGTCTATCTCCCAATAGATAGATCCAAAACTTGGCCAGTGCATACTTCATGGCAAGGAGTTCCTTGTCATGCACTGGATAGTTGCGCTCGGCTGGGCGCAACTGACGCGATTGATAGCAGATTACGCGATCACGATCATCGTGATCACGCCGAATCAAAGCACAGCCGATAGCGAAATCTCTCGCGTTGCAAACGACGTGGAACGGACGCTCGTTATCGGCTATAGCCAAGACAGGCGCTTCAGTCAAGCTTTGCTTGACTGTATCAAAAGCATCTTGGCATTGGGTATCCCAATGCCATTCGACATCTTTCTTAAGTAATTGAGAAAGATGTCGTATTAACCCAGCATAGTTGCACGAATACTTGTGCAAATATGTTGCCAACCCAAGGAACTTTCGAAGTTCCTTAACGTTGTTTGGCGTAGGCCATTCAACGATCACCCTGATCTTTTCTGGATCAGGACGCACCCCGTTCTTGCCCACAAAACATCCAAGAACGGGTATCTCAGGTGCACCAAAGGTGCACTTCTTTAGATTTGCATAGAGCTTATGCTTACGCATAAGCTCTAACACTCGACGTAGATGTTCCCTATGGACATCTACATCACTTTTATCGTGTTCACCCTTACTATGGATGAACACGTCATCGAAATAACTCGGTGCGAATTCTCGCACCGGGCGTAATAGATGCGTTACGCATCTGTTAAACGTAGCAGGGGCATTTCGAAGCCCCTGAGGCATAACAAGCCACTACCAAAGCATGCCGCTTGGGGTGCTTACTGCCGTGAGAGGGATATCCTTCTCATGCATTAGGATTTGATAAAATCCATCTCTTAGATCGAGAGCACTAAAGATGGTGCTCCCGCACATGAAATAAATGATGACATCTTTTCGCTGTATCGGCGTCTGTGCCGGTACCGTCGCTGTGTTCAGCTTGTTGTAAGCGTGAACGATTATCCACCCACCTGTGGCCTTTTTCACACAAAAGGTGGGGGTAGAGTGCGGTGAGGTAGACTCCCGCACTTGGCCTGATTTACGACGAGATTCGAAAAACTCGTCGATCGCTTTCACTTGATCACGCGGCAACGGTTATTGCCGCGTAACACAATACTTCGTGCCTGGCACGAGGTCAATCTCATGACGAGCTCCCTTATCCTTAGGGAGCTCGCTAGGTACTTCTTCTGGGAATACGTCAGCGTATTATCGAAGTACCTCATAAAATGGGGAGTTCTCTTTAAGCGACTCCCAGCTCTGCGCTTCAAAGCGCTGAACTTGGTTTGATCATTGGGAACCTCTTTCCCAATGTTTTCCACTTGTAATGTGGATATTCGTTCACGAATATCTACTACATCATCTGTTGCTACGATAATACAGATATGTTCGATCTGATCATCGTGCAAGTTTCTCATAAACTTCTTCCAGTTTAGCGATGGAAGAGCCATCACCTCCGAACCTTCTTTCGGAGGGTGTTCCATCAACAGAGACTGGGTAGCTAATCCGGTCTCCGTTTGCGTCAAGACGTTGATCGTCTCGACGGAACTGCCCATGCAATCAGACGCACACGTATGATTGACTGCTACACGGTGATTACGATTCACCGTGTGCGAATACTCATCCTCATGGTGGCCACTGCCTACCATGGAGTTTTGGCGATCAGATGTGCTCTTCTGATCGGCCGCCTGTTCTGCGACACGGTGCTCTTTATCACCCGTGTGCATGTCTAACGCAACGTGGTGGGCACTGGCCACCACGGAGTTGTGCTCACGATTGCACTTGATCGTGAGTTCACTCTCATCAACACGGAATTCTTTCGTCGTGTTGGAACCTTCGGTCTCACAGTGGGTGTTTCCCACTGTGGATACTATTTCATTCTCACGGTGGGTGTTTCCCACCGTGGATATCACTTCATTCTCACGGTGGGTGTTTCCCACCGTGGATATTACTTCATTCTCACGGTGGTCTTTATCACCCGTGGAATGTTTCTCTCCAACACGCAACAACTATTCTGTTGCGTGTGGTAGTCCCTCTGGACTCTCACCAGCGGAGGTACCTTCCGCTGATCGTGTCAGAACAGACCTGGTGGTGCCATCGCTATCCACCAGACTGTCTGACGCTGCGGTTGTATCCTCTGATACAGCCGGATTACACACAGTGTGATCAGATCCTGTGCATCCGCCGCAGTCGATCGATAGGTTAACCCAGTCGATCGAAGGTTTAAACTTGGACATCCATGGGATTCCAAGTATCACATCGAACTTGTCATCTAAATCGAGGACGATGAATTCATCCTCGAATGACAGTTCATTCAACTCGAAGCGTGTTTTAATCACACGCTTTGGAATAGTCACGGTTGCACCTGTTGCTAACCGGACTGACAACATACTTCGTGGGGTTTCTACCTCCACGAAGCTCAACAGCGTTAGACTCTGAGTTCTAACGAAATTGTTTGACGCTCCTGTGTCAAACAAAGATCGCATGGGGACTTCGCTCCCGTGCGGCTTAACCTCCAGGGTGATAAGAGGCTTACCATCACCCTGCACCTTTTGACAGGACATAGTCCCGTCTGGGGATATTACCCTCACATGCCCTATGTCGGCATGTGGGATAACAGTCCCAGTAGGGCGCCCCACCCCTACTGGTGATTCTCGTTTTTTGCACCAACAGGGTGATGTCCCTGTTGGTGTCACCGTGCAGCGGACGGTTCCGTCCGCTGACTGCGTGTCACCGGACGCGGTGCCATATACTCATGGGCAAAATGCCCCATTTTCGCGCATCTATTGCAGCGAATGTTCTTCTTAAATTTCGGTTGCTTCGTGTTCGAAGCAACCGCAACCGATAGGTCCATCAGCTCTGGACCTCCACCGCCCATGCTCTGGCGCGGGTGGCTGTTTCTTGGGACGAAGTGTGAGCTTCGTCTGCCTGACTGCTGATTGTTGACATGCCGTTGCGGCAATCCAAAAGCGAAGGGCTGTTGAGCCCTTCGGATGTACCCAGCATGCGATGACGCTGATCGCATGCTGAACTCCTCACGGATGCTCATATCAATGGCATCCCTTAGAGTCTCTGGCGGATGCCGGCAGAGACTCTGTTTGACGGGCCCTTCATTAAGCCATGGACTTGCATAGCAGGGGGCACCGGCTCATACACAATATTTGACAGCAAATATTGCGTCTTCTGAGCGTAATCTTGAAGCTCAAGCTTACCTTGCCGGAGTTCCATGAACTCCTGCCGACTACTTAGCTCCATTTCTGGAGCTTCAAAGTTGAGCTTGAGCCCAGCTTTAATTCCTGATAAGTCAGGAACGCAGAGTCATCAGTGGCTCTGCGACTCATCTCCCATGCCCTGCCTCTGCCGCCTAGACATGTTGTGTAGAAATACGCCTGTTGACGTTCGTCAACAATATTTTGCGCAGAGATGGCATCTTCCACCTCTGCGAACCATCTACGATGGGGCTCGCCCCCTTTACCGGTAAAGGGCGGTACTCGCGCCTTTACCACTTCAACGCTATGCGTTTCAGGTGCAGTTGCGGTCCGCGCTGCCTCTGGCGCGGGCCATACTGGCTTTTCTAGGTGGTTTCGCCTAAAGCGATTCACCACCTCTACCACTTCCTCCGGGGCCAGGAGGAAGGTAATGATGTCGGTCCCCATAGACCGAACCATTTCCACCGTCGCGTCTTTACTACGCTACGAGAAGTGAGGGAAGTGTTTATTCACCACTTCCAGCGTTCTCTCTCGCTCGGCAGGCGTCATGTCTCGCGACATGATGCCGAGCGGCTCTTAATCTTCGCTCCTCTAGTTGACTAGCGGAACGGAACTGTGGTCGTTAAGACGGACCACAAAGTGCTACCAGGTGTAACAGGACTGATCCTGTTACAGGCTTACACTGTATTTGAGAGGAAGCGCGCAATACAATAAGGGCAGGATTAGTTGATAACAACTAATCCTATACTAAAAGTAAATAAATATTTTCTTAGGCCTAAGAACGCAAATTAAGAGTGTTTATTTAATGGTTGGTTTAGAGGCTAATAGTATAGTAACTAACTAATTAATATAATAATATCAAGTATTCAACTAACTGTACTATTAGTTAACCCGCAAGATTCGGTATTTATACCGAATCGACTTTTCCTTCGTAGATTATAATAACTTATAATCTCTTATTTAAATTTCAAGACAACGCGTCTGAAATTAAACTGTGATATTCTAACTTTAATATCAATTATGTAATGGCACCCCATTACAGACCAGCTCACCCGCGGTAGCTCTAGTCTCTCTTGAATTCTGGAGCGTTGGCAAACTACCGCGTATCCTTGAGGCCTCTAGAGCTACTGCCGATCCTATCAAGACTTTAGTGGTCGTACAATTGAACGCACTGGTTGTAAACTTGGATGAAATCCCACCCTCTGTCTTGGCGATCGCAACGGCTACTGTCAATAAATGACTGGGATCGATGAGAGCAAAGGATAGCTGGAAAGTGGGCGTGGGAAATGTCTCGTCCAGATGACATGTGCTTGTGACTTAAGCCTGTGAACGATGCACAGCGAGCCATAAAGTTCGCAGCGTGCGTTAAGCGCGAAGAATTCGTCTTTCGTGCGCTGAATTCGTCTTGCGAGAAAAATTGAGACGTCAAAATGGACGACAATCTCGAGAAAAGGTGCGTCTGGATCGTACAAGCTAAAGATCCATCGAGTCTCGTCCACGAGCCCGTTTGCGTCTCCAAGACGCTGGTGGGAGGCTCCACGGGAACGCCACTCTGTACCCCGTTCACGATAAAGACCCAGAGGTTGAAAGATGCTGGATCGTTGGCAGAAAAAGCGTCGACGAGACTACAGATAGCGTTTCGTTGCCGCAGACGCTGTAAATCGACGGTAAGACCGTGGTTTCGACGCGATATGGAAGCGTTGAGGGTTTCTTTCCTTTGGACGAGTCAAAGAGCGGAGAAAGACTATAGACGTTCCATTCAAGAGATACTACTTGATACTTGAGATAGAACAAAAGACTAGTTAGCACCGTAGTTGCATTAAAATTAAAGAGACGGCGATACCAGCGCAAACGTGTTTGTCAGTTGTGTCGGCATCAACACGTCGCGATCCATGTCTTGAAAGAGAAAAAGTAAACTTATGTGGAGTACATACATGTAAATGGCGCCCTCCCGGTGTGTGTGTGACCTCAGGCTCTCCCCATATTTATATATCTATAGGGAATTGGTAAAGGAGCTTTTATACCCCCCCCCCCCCCGGTTTGTGTGGAAGGCCCCCCCGGTGTGTGTCGAAGGGCGCCCTTAATATTATTAATATATATTTCAATCATATATTTAAAATTTAAATTCTCCCCCCATTTGGGAAATAAGTTAAATTTTCTCCCCCTTTTTGGAGAATTCCCCTTAAATAAATAAATTTTGTAAAGTTACTTTAAAATATAATCATACTCAACTGTATACTAAAAAAAAGTAACGCAAATGTAACCTCCCATTTCAGCCAATGGGGTTTCACTATATTGGGGAGACGCAAAAAGACAAAATAAGTGCGTGCACTTCCAACACCCGTGATGAACGTCTCCACCCTCTGTGTCCATGTACATTCTTCCATCGTCAAGTCATACTGACACACTTTCAGCTTTGACGCCATGTCCTTGCGAGTCAACTGGCAATGTACTTCCGCAGATCATTTACGTCCCTATTCTCGTACGCTACCTCTTGGCATGCCAATGCCTCCATCACCCGTACTTAACGTTCCAAAGTCAAGCGCACACACTAGTGTCGTGGGAGCCCCGACGCCGTGTCCTCTAACACATGCGCCAACGATGAACGTCCCGA
>CM047580.1:28678691-28734904 GCA_026184515.1 Peronosclerospora sorghi
CCCGACGCCGTGTCCTCTAACACATGCGCCAACGATGAACGTCCCGACGCCGTGTCCTCTAACACATGCGCCAACGATGAACGTCCCGACGCCGTGTCTTCTAACACATGCGCCAACGATGAACGTCCCGACGCCGGTTATGAATGGCCCGACGTTGTATGCTGTTAAAAATAGACCGTATACTTAATTACTATAATTAGGTAGTACCATTTGTTATTAGTTAGCAATCTGTATTTTTCTTATCTTTTAGGCACATAAATTAGGACATATGCACTCGGTTCTGAGTACGACCTATTTTTGTGCCGACCAGGTATGTATGTAACACTACTCCTGTAGACGGTATAGTCACAACAGCTGTTAGCGGTATAGTATACCTTTAGGTCATGCATATTCACGTAAGACTAGCTAATCACTTCTCAATACACTTTGCTTTAGACAATCAATCTAATTGCATACACTTCAACTGTCATAAATCAATCTCTCAAAGGGTGTTATTCTTTCAACCTAGCTCTACTTGGTTGTGAAGATATAAGCACGAGACGATTTGATACACTTGGTTTCACTATACGACTACTACGACTCAAGTTTTCCACCAATCTACGCTACGATAGACAACAACAATCTTCAACAGGTTATGAGCCCAAAGGGTCAAGCCGTATCAAGTGACGACGGATCCCTTGAAGATAAGCCGGCGCCTTTCGGTGCCGAAGGGATGCAAATCCTGGAAATGTTTAAGAAGCTATGCGACCGCACGGATAAGCTCGAGACTTCCAGGGCCCAACCGGATGGCAATCACTTCGAGTTCAACAACTCAATGAGCCTGGGTACTCGGATGCGCATGGAGTCGCTTGAAAGTACTCCGGACAGGCAACCGCGGGAGGCGCCGCCGAATGTTACACCAAACGTACACCACAATAACTTCGGTATCGGTGAACCTATGCAGCAACGCCCTCCTGCTTTCAGGACCCCATCAGCTAAGGACTGCAATCAAGGTTTTTGATGGCACCGAGCAGTACCGAGGCTTGGGTGCTGGTTTCAAAGATTGGGGTAACAGATTTATCCGTCAAGTATCCATCGCGGAATCAGCTTGCGGATATTTCTGGAGCGAAGATTTCAAGGTTGATTTGCTCGGTCACTACCTGGGTGGTACTGCCGAGAAATAATACAACAGACGAGTCGACACGTGGTCGACTGAAAGTCCCACCCTGGTGCATGTGATGAATAATATGCTTAGCGCATTCCATACAACCATCACCTCTGCACAGGCGATGAAGCTTTTTTCAAGCAAGAAGAGCGCAAAAGTTTCATGGAACGACCACTTTCTATACATGGTACAACTTTCGGAAGCTGTTGCTAACAGCGAGTCGCTCGTCCTGGACAATATTGTCCACCATGCATCGCCAGAATTAAGGACGGTTTTAATGGCAAAATTTGACCATATGCGGACGGACTATCTTCGACATGCAGAGGAGCTAGTGCATTTTGCTCAAGCTATCGAAGGTAAATCAAGAGCCCTGAAGACTCATAGTCAAGACGCAGTGCATTTAATCGAAGACAAGAAGAAGACCATCAATTGTCATGGTTGCGGCAAAGTAGGTCATATTAGACCGAAATGTCCTAACAAGCCGGACAAGAAAGTGGATTTCTCGCTCGCCGTCTCGAATTTTGCGCCGAAATCGGTTGCAAACACTTGGATACTCGATTCAGGTGCTATTATGCACTTGGTTAATCAGCGAAAGTATCTGCGTGATGCCAAACCGATTGACGGCACGTGTTTCCAGGATGATCGAAAACAGCTGGAAATTACGTATAAAGGCTGGATCTTGTTGAAGGTCACTGCCAATGGAAAACCAAAGACCGTTCGCGTGGAGGACGTGTTTTTCGTGGATAATCTCGCCAAGAACATCTTGTCATACGGTCTTTTGGAGGAGAAAAAGTGTAAAATGGCCTATGTCAAAGGCAACCGAGTATTATTACACAGGTCCACCCAATCTCAAATTTTTGACATCCAAAAGACCAACAAGGTCTTGACTGTGAACGTTTCCGTCATTATAGACGATGCATCTCTACCCCCTGAAGTGATGGCAATTGTCAACGACAACGATTCTGCTTTGGTTCGGCAGTCAGATGTCCAAGAAGGGTCGCTAATGCATTTTCATGCACGGCTCGGACATCTAAATTTTGATGCCGTCGAACGTTTGGCTAAGGACAAGTCAAGTGGGATTGTCTTGACGGATCGCAAACGAATGAACTGTTTGACCTTTGCTCAGGGCAAACAGACCAAAAATCCGCGGTCCGTTAAAGATAGTGGCACCAACTCACCGATCGATCGTATCGGTGATGTCATATGTTCGGACCTAAAAGGTCCGATCACCCCTAAGGACCGCCTAGGAAACAGGTACATGATCAACTTTGTCGATCATAAGTCCAACTATGTGCGTGTCTTCTTGGCAAGGACTAAAGATGTTGACGCTCGGAAGTTCGAAAACTTCATGGCATTTTTCGAGAGGCAATTTAATTGCAAACTTCGTATTTTACGCACCGATGGCGGTTACGAGTTTAAAAATCTCGATGGTTTCTGCATGCAGACTGGTGTTGAACGCCAAATAAGTGAGGCCAACAACCAGTCTAGTAATGGAAAAGCAGAACGCATGCACCGGACAGTCATGAACATGGCTAGGCACATGCTTTTCGCAAGTGGACTACCTCTCTCGTTTTGGGGCGATGCGGTGCAATACGCAGCTTACATTTTGAACCGCAGCCCAAGTAATTCAAACTCTCGTCGACAATCACCTTTGTAGGTGCTAGAAGGCAAGCAACCGAACCTCATTGATATCGTTGCTTTCGTCTCGATATGCACTATGTATAGAAATCCTGGAAAGGATTTACTAGCACATCGTGCCCAGGTTGCGGTCGTCGTCGGCAAGAGCGAAGAAGTCAAGGGGTACAAAGTTTACCTTAAGGGTAAACGCAAGGTTGTTGTGACGCAGCATATAAAAAACGTCGAAACCTTGACCCCCGACCAAAACCATACTCTTCAACAAAGTATGGTGGAGGATCGACATCAGAGGGGGGGGAAACGACTACCTGCATGACCACCGACAAGACGAAGTCCCGCGCCAAAAAACGTTGGAAACGCGAGCCCTGTGTCACGCGCAGTGTATCCAAGTCGAAAATCGAAGATCCGACTGCTGGGGATGAAGTTATGGCTGAAACTCCAAGTGCAGTTGAAGATGGTGAATCGGTGAATTTTATCAGCGAAATCGACCCAAAAGTTACGGTCAAGCAATGAAGTCAGGCAACAAGGACAAGTGGGCGATTGCTGTTCAGGAGGATCTTAATGCCCTCTAACGCAATGAAGTTTCGAGCGTCGTCAAAAAGCCGGAAGATTGTCGACCCCATTCACACTAAGTGTGTATTCAAGACTAAACTGGACCAAAATGGAGACATCGAACGGTTCAAGGCTAGACTCGTTGCATGTGGCAACGAGCAACGTTTCGGTATCGATTACACCTTAACGTTTGCCGCCGTCATCGACATGAACACAGTTAAGCTGGTTCTCGCATTGGCTACCAAGTGGAAGGTGCCTGCGAGGCACGGGGATCTTCCGAATGCCTATGTTAAGGCTGAGGAAAATGAGCATGACATCTTTTTGTTCATCCCCCAAGGTATGAAGTTGAAAACCAGTGCGTGCACTCAAGACAGCCAAGGTGAACAAGTACTCAATCTCAAGAAGACTCTTTACGGCCTTAAACAGGCATGACGGCTGTGGAACAAGCTAATTCACGGAAAGCTTTTGGAATTGGACTTTACACAGTGCTTGACAGACATGTGCCTATATGTCAAGCACTTGGATGGAGAGACCGTCATAGTAGGCACCTATGTTGATGACCTACTAGTGACTGGTACCAAGGAAGAGCTGGTTCAGAAGTTTTTTGAAGATATGAAGTGCCTTGAGATCAAAAATCTCGGCATGGTGTCGAAATTCCTCGGGATGCGTGTGGTTTTCGACGAGGATACTGGATACAAGATGGACCAAGAAGTAACGATCGATGCCATCATCAAGGATTTCAAGTAACAAGACGCTAATCCAGTTCGGACTCCGAACGGGACCGACTTCGAAGATATCTCGCTCCAACCTAGCGAACCCCTTAAAAGTGATGGGGATATCACTATCAAGGATTTCCAGTCTTTGGTCGGCAGCTTGCTCTGGATCGCTCGTTGTACCAGACCTGACATCGTATACGCCGTACACAAGGCTACCCGACGTACTCATGCCCCCACCATCGCCGACTGGCAACTTGCCAAAAAGATTTTGCGTTACCTCAAAGGTACCAAATATCTTAAGTTTTGTATGGGGCGTGGTGAGGTGGCGAGCAACGAGTTGAGCATCAAGGCGTACAGTGACTCGGATTACGGAGGTTCGAAGACCGACAGAAAAAGTCAACCTCCGGTGGACTCGTATTTTTGAATGGCGTTCTGGTTGCATGGCTCTGCAAAAAACAAGGTGCCGTGTCGTTATCGACTATGGAAGCGGAATTTTACGCGGCTTCAACGAACGTAGTGATGCTCTGGGATTCAAGGAGTTGATCGAGGAAGTACAAGTCAAGATGAAGCTTCCCATGCAACTTTTCATGGACAACCAAGCTGCGATCAAGATTTTCAAGGGTGATCAAACAAGCACCAAAATGAAGCATGTCGACATTCGAGTCAAGTTTTTTATTTCGAAGTTAACGGATGGACTTGTCGAAGCTACCTACGTTTCAACTCATGACATGCTTGCTGATGGACTTGCCAAGGCGTTGTCCGCATCAAGATTCGAAGAGCTACGCGCAGCGCTCTGCCTTCAACATGTGTGACGTTTCGAAATACACATTGAGGAGGAGTGTTAAAAATAGCCCGTATACTTAATTTCTATAATTAGGTAGTACCATTTGTTATTAGTTAGCAATCTGTATTTTTCTTATCTTTTAGGCACATAAATTAGGACATATGCACTCGGTTCTGAGTACGACCTATTTTTGTGCCGACCAGGTATGTATGTAACACTACTCCTGTAGACGGTATAGTCACAACAGCTGTTAGCGGTATAGTATACCTTTAGGTCATGCATATTCACGTAAGACTAGCTAATCACTTCTCAATACACTTTGCTTTAGACAATCAATCTAATTGCATACACTTCAACTGTCATCAATCAATCTCTCAAAGGGTGTTATTCTTTCAACCTAGCTCTACTTGGTTGTGAAGATATAAGCACGAGACGATTTGATACACTTGGTTTCACTATACGACTACTACGACTCAAGTTTTCCACCAAGCTACGCTACGATAGACAACAACAATCTTCAACATATGCTACCGCGAATACGTCACTGTCTTCTTCACCCACAAGTACAATGGTGCTTCCAACGCCTACGAATGTATCGACGTCCGTTCCGAGGCCTCCGGTGCCATCTAATGAGACGACCGTGGAGTCTGCGCGTCATGTCATGTCAGGGATAGCAAAGTCGTCGCTGTCCAAACGCTAATGACTCGACGACGTCTTCGACGACAACTACCGTTCAAAGGTCCAAGGCAACAAGATGCTCGGGATCATAACAACGTCGTCGTCCGCCTAAGCGGACGCGTACACGTTTGTGAGCAGGCAGATCCGACCGAGCAGATAGAGCAAGCGCAGCCGCAACGGATTGCAACGTCCTTGATAGACGAGTTGGGTCTGACTATTGCAAGAAGCAATACGATATCATCAAGGTGCGCAACATTTTTGGGGTTGGGCTTTGATCGAAGCATGTGAAGAGGGACGTGCAGGCTCATTTACCCAGCAAGAGCAGCAAGAGATGTATGTATCTAACAGGAAACAGAAACCGTCCGGACAGCCAGGAAGCACTTGAGGTTCTTCATTCGAGTAGAATGGGAGCCACGCTTTGGTCAAGGTCAATCAACGAAGATGTTGTGTAAAGAGTCCAGGTGCTATCTCAGCTCTCCATCCGAGTTGTCGCAGTATGGTGGAACCTTGTGCTGAAAATCAATAGCTCATTTCGTGTTTACCACTACTATCTAACGTTGTACCACTTGAATAGTGACAGAAAGCGGACGGCACCGCTTAGCGCGCGAGTAGGCCGAGTGAGCATGTCGTGTGCGAAAGATTGCATTGCAATTCTGGCATCCCACGCATCATTATACGTGAGAAAAGGAGAGTCCGTGCTGTGTTTCGACATCATGATAAAAAAAACTCTCGGTAAAGGTTTTTTCATCCACTCCACCTGGTAACTGAAGCTCATTGCAGCGCGCTGTACTTAAGCACTCCAGTACAAAGTATTCCCGACCAGATCGTTACAGGGATGCAGACATTTGTTTGGTGGAGTGAATTGCTTGCTTTCATCCAATAAGGTCTGGTGCATAGCACTCGGCTGCGGCGAATGCCTAAAGTCACATTGGAACTGAGCGGGCTGATCGCAAATGTAATCTGCTTGAAAGTACGTTTATCTATCATCTGTTTCAACGCAACGAAAACCAATAATTAAGTATGTGTTCGTGAGCTCCAGTGTTCACGTAGTGTTACTGCTCATTCATTTCCAATGAAGCTCATCAAGGAAACAATGATTTTGAATGTCTTTGACTGTGGCTTGTGCTCAAATGTTTCCATTTTGCATGTTATATTTAGTAGAGTTCGTACAGTTTCAGAGCACATGGCGTCGCTGACGTCTGCTAATTGTTAAGGCATTTGCGACGTTCTGTAGCAAGGAATAAATAGCGTGTGGATGCCGTTCATGTATATGTCTCATGGATTATTTCCTGTGTGCAAACGTTTTGGTTCAGGACGTAGCTGTTCAGTGAGACAAGTAGCAATATCGTGCGTTTGCAGTGCTTTAATGGACGGCTTTGTCAAAACTGTAGCATCGCGTAGTAGTGACACGTGTGTATGAACGAAGGTAAAATCGTGCGGTAGGTAGGAGCGTGACCCATAAAAAACGAGTAATAGGCTCTCTTACACGGTTGCTGTTGATGCAGATGAACTATATTCAGAGATACATTTTGTGCAAATACCACGTCTACACATCAGCATGATCAAAGAGCATGCTGTACTGAACGTCCAAAGAGACAAGAACGCTCGGCATTTCCGGTCGAAATTCAAGAGTATAGAATCTCTCTCGGCACAATCGGTATGCGGGATCGTTCTATGTCTGAACAAAATACCTTATACCGCTCGAGTACTGCCTCTCTCCACGCTGCATCGGAGCGATGACGGAGAATTTCGTACATTGTTTTTGATCCTTCGAGTTTCTTCCACAAAAGAAATTGCCCCTCTTCCACTTCTTTGGCCATATCTGCATACTTCTCATTGTTCATCGCCTTGTAAATCCCCCACGCTGCATCCACCAAATCACCATGACAGATTTCTAGCAGTGCTAGATAAAGGCTAATCTGGACATATTTTTCAAACCGCAGGGAATTTTCCGTACGAAGCTGCGTCCGGAAATCCTCAGTAAAAAGCAAAGGAAATCTGGGGTCTTTGTTGACTCGCGGTTTCGATCTTTTCGGAGCATTCTCGTCTTGCAATGTCTTTAATTTTTTGCCTTTCTCGGCTCGCTTTTTCATAGCTTCGTCTGTTGGCATCCCTTTCGATTTAAAGTATTTGAGCGTAAATTTAATGACTTCTTTGGGATTATAGTTGTTTAATCCTTGGAGCAGCGGCTCATATTCTGCTGAGGTAAGGAAACTCTCAGCTCGCAAGCGCCTTTGAGGGGAGTCAACATCAAGTCCCATTGTCCGTTCAAACTCCCCGGGGGCTGTAGCAAGATCAACACTCTTGAACAGCGTCGATGCGATGAACAAGACACGAAAGTGACGTGGCATGTGGTGGCACGGAGGGCAGAAGCGTGAATATATCAGGGAAAATGAATAAATGTAATTCACTTTTTGAAGGGAATTAGCAAGGCATCCCTCCTTGATAGCCACACAAAGTTATTGAAAAACAATTTTTCCCTTGATAGCCACACACACACACACACACACTACTATAATAAAGCGCCCTTAATATATGGAAGCCCTAAACACACACCCTATTTTCCCTAAACTCACACCCTTATGTGATTGGTTAAATGCATTTCTCGACAGCTCGACGTTGCGAAATGACTTAAACCGCACATCCTTAGCTGATTGGTAGAGAAGTAAGCAATTGGTAACTATTATGCTGGTTTACACGCGGAACGCAAAACCTCATACTACGACTCCACCAACATCAACAATCAACAGCGATGGCTTCAGCATCTTCCTCTGCTACCACCCCCGCATCGTCTTCTGCTTCCCCCCCTACTTCTTGGGTCTGTGTATCGCCACTGCCAACAGATGCATATGAGATATTTGAAGCAGCCAAGCAGGAAGCAGTACGCAATGAGGGAAGGCTTTGCGGTCGTAATTAAACGCACCAAGGCAGGAGGAACGCCACCGACAGTACGCCGAGCATGGTTACAATGTGCTCAAGGTGGAGAGCAGAAACCAATTCATGGAATGTCCCGGGTACCGCTTAGAGAAAGGGGCACCAAGAAAGTCGGATGCCCGTATGAAATTATACTCTCACGTGATCACTCGGACGGACGATGGTTTCTATCAACTGTTGAAGCAACGCATGTTGGCCATGCCTGTCGCAGTCATCCACAGCAACTGTCTGCTATTCCATCTGTACGAAGGGTGACGCACACATCTAAGACAGTCAGCAGGGCCGTTGCAATGCGTCGGCAAGGTGCGATACCCCGAGTCATTCTTAATGCTCTCGCGGAAGAGGCAACAGATATGCTGCTGTTGACGAAACGGGATGTAGAGAATATGTTGCAGAAAGCGAAATGTATCAATCTACATGGTTTTACACAGATGGAAGCCTAGATGGAGCATCTGAAGCAGCAGCCAGTCGTTTCCACAACAAAACTGGACGATAACAACCAGGTAACCCACTTATTCTTTCAGCCCAGGATGTCGATTACGTTCACAACAAGATACAGCAATTTACTCATCATTGATGCGACGTACAAGACCAATGCATACAAAATGACTTTGATGCATGTTCTTGTTGTCACAGCAACGAATCTTTCTCATCATCATTTACGTTTCTTCTAAGCGAAACGGCAGAAGAATATATTTGGGTAATCAACCAATTAGATCGCACGGTTATTCAGCCACCCGCTGTTTGCATCATCGACTGTGAGTATGCGCTGATAACTGCAATTAGGACCATTTGGCCATCAACAAAAATACTCCTATGTCGCTGGCACATATCAAAGAACATCATCACCAATTGCAAGAAGCATTTCGAATCGAAAGAGAATTAGGATCACTTCATTGCTGAGTGGGGCAATATCGTGGATGCACCAACAGAAGAGCAGTTCTTTGAACGGTGGAACAAGCTAAAAGATACCATTGACCAGGACACTATCCGATACATTGAGGAGAAACAAAGTCCCATTGCGAGAGCAATTCGCATCATTCAGCATCAACAGGCACATGCATTGTGGCCACACAGTTACATCTCGTGTGGAAGGGGCACACTGGGCGCATGTGAAAGGAGGAATTCATCGTGCAAGTGGGTCGCTGTTGGACATATACGAACGCATCAATGTCTCTGTCGTCAATAGGCATCACGATGTGATGCATCAGATGGAAAAAGAGAAGTCGGAAGCCCTGACATCGCTTCCAACGCGGATATTTTCTGGTGTGTTTCGACGAATCTCTCATCATACGCTGAAATTGGCCAAAAAGGAGTATACTCGGGCAATTCATGATGATCTCGTCAACTGCACGAAAATTCAACGCCGCTTGTATGGCATTCCTTGTGCGCATGAGATTCAGGTGTGCTTAGAACAGAAAAATCCTCTTTCTGTTGAAGCATTCCATCGGCGGTGGCATCTGGATGATATTGACGTGTCATTGGTTCCTGATGTTCATGGCATTTTGGAGCCTGCCCGCATCCAGCGTGGACGTGGTAGAGAATCTGGAAGAAGACGACATGTCAGATCAACGCAACCAAATCCGTGTGCATTCGAACAGGTGCAACAAGAACTATCGCAAGCGTCTAGGGCGTCGCAAGGATCGTCATCAGCGCAAAGCATACCACGGAAATGTACACATTGTGGAATAGTAGGCCACAATCGACGAACTGGTACAACAACACCGGTGCAAGCAGCAGCGGAGGCAGCGGCATTGGCAGGAGCTATGGTAGAATCTCTATCATCACTGCCAGGCTGTATGCTGGAAGACTCAATTACCCAACTTCCATCTCATTGATGTATTTCAGTGTGGACAGCCTGATCTTCTTCATCATCATATTCATCAGGAGGGATAGGTAATAATTGGTTGTTGGTCATCAAATTCAACAAGAATGTTGCATTTCTTGACCATTTCCTCGTCATTTGTTGCTGTGCAGCGAGTTTCTTTGTGCGTTAATCAGACCCATATATGATGCTGGTTGCAAAACAGTTATCCTTGGTGTGACGGCTGCATCTCAGGTCCCTCTTCCAAGATTCGGAAATCTCGCTTGTGTCGAGTAGTTTTGAGCGCAATCGATCGGTTTGTTGTTAAAACTCACCATGTGCACATGTGGGCCTATTGTGTTTAATGATAGGGCTGCACATGTCGGTAGTTTAGTTCACAGCTTCTTTAAGGTGCGCGCGCTTCCACATTCACATTTATATCGACAAAATCAGCGTAATATGGGCAGCTTGTATAGGTATAGATGGTTCCTGCACGGTTCCTCATCGAGTAGGTCACTGGCACTTCTGAAGGACCTTCCTTGAAACACATCTTTAGCAAGGCAAATGGTTTTTTTGCTGGAACCAAGCAGACATGCGGCGGTAAGAGCAGGGTCTTCGCTTCCCATTTGTCCAATACCTCATCCGCATGGAGCTTTCATTTTGTGTGTTCTGGGAGCAGTAGTTCGCATAGAAAGGGGCTCACTACCACATTCAAGGAGGCCCCACCCGTCCCCCTACAAGTGGTAGCGGTTACCTCTGACAATAAACAAGGTTTTTACCCCAGCATCCGTGCACCGTAGTTCCCTTTCCGTCCGGACACACACATTTCCGTAGCTGCCTTCGAAATGAGCTTGTCGTAGTCGCCCAAGTGTGGTTACATAGACAGTGGGGACTCAGAATTTGTGGTGCTTAATGCCATATTTTGCAAGAGTTGTCAGTGCTTCTTCTATCTCCTTTTGCTTCTGCAAACTCCAGCGCGTCTTCTGTCGCTTTTGGCTTTTTTGGAACTGTCTCCTCATCCTATTGTGGGAGCTGCTTGGTGCATACTGAGTGACAATTTTCTCCTTTGACTTGGACTAAACCACCACCATTGCAAGCTCATCCGAACTGCATCTTGCTTCTTCAGCAAAGGCAGTGGTAACTTTCCATAAGAGTCATCTGCCTTCCTCTTCTTAGGGCAGAATCTTTGTAATATGGTGTGAGCTGTTTCATCAGCATTATATCATAGTAACCGATTGCTTGCTTCTGTACCAATCAGATCAAGGGTGTGAATTTAGGGAAAATAGGGTGTTTTTGTAGGGCTTCCCCTTAATATATTGGTTACCTTAACACATTGGAAATTATTAAATAAAGATTTATTACACAGGAACCCACGTTTTCCATAAAAATTCACAAGACCCCACCTTTTTTTTCAAAATTCACAGGAACCCACGATTCGGTTAGGGTTACGCCGCAACCGCAATTATGAGGTCTCTGTAAATTAGGCATTCCGAATTTATAATGTCTATCTTTTATATATATAGGGCCGCCCTACCGGCACACCCTTCCGCCCTACGGGCACACCCCACGTGACTTTCGACCAATAAAAAAATTCGAGAAACTGGTAAAAAAATATCTTGTTATCAAAAACTATATTGGTCCTTTTGTACACTTGCGCGATTAAATCTCAAGTACTAGAGGACCTTCTCGCACCTATTAAAGTTGGTTCGCCCTACGCCCCACGCTCTGAAGGTGAATATTTACTGTTTTTATTCTTTTCGAAGTATATTGACAACTGAGATTGATGTTGAGGTCAAATTGTCGATACCGACCGGAAATGTGAAACAATTGAAGCCTATGGGAGGCGTGAGTAACGAGGCAGCTCTTCGGCTCCATTGCAAGTGTCGTAAAGCGGACTTTTTATTAGGCTAAATAGGGCCTAATGTTGGACATTTTATTAGGCCCAGAGGGGGCCTAATATTATGACTAATATTAGGACCTAAATTAGGGGCCTGATAGTGGACGCAGATAGTGGATACAGTAGTACATAATTAGGTACCGCCATGTGTACCACGGTGGGTACAGTAGTACGTACCATCGTGGTGTACATAGACAGGATATAGAAGGGACACGGAAGGTGTGCTGATTACTTACAGGTACGCGGCGAACACCATCGAACAAACAAGGAACAAGCGGAAAAATCAGGTCGACTGATGGACGGAAGGCGTTCTGAATGGACGATGCGGATTCGTTGAAAGTAGGAACAGGGTATACCTAAGGGTTTAATTGCTAATAAAGTTCTCCTTTTGCGTACGATCGCGCTGATCGTTTTTTGGGAAGGCACCTTTGCGCCCCCACCTTATTGAAACCTCTACGTCCCGGGAGGGAGCACTAAGTGCGTTTTTGGCCCACCGGTTGGCGTAGAGTGTGAGAACTCACCCCGAAACTCCTCCCGCAGTGTCTGCGGTTCTTCGTTTAAAGGTTTTTGGTTTTGGGAACGTGATCGAGCAGTGCTCTCACCTCTTCCCCGTGAAATTCACTCTTGGCCCCTAGACTTCGGCTGCTTTAAGCGCCCCACGGGAACTCTAGGTGGATTTTAATATCAATACCTTTTCCTCATATAGTCTAGGCTAAGAGCGCATTGATTTGGGCGTTCCTTAGCTGTTTGACGGCTTAGAGGCTCCGCGATCAGGCAGTGAAGACTTCCGCTGCCTGATCAAGTACCCCCCCTACCGATCAACACCTGATCGACACTTTTTGCGAATCGTGATCGTGATCGCTGATCGCAAATCGCGCCAACTGCTACTTGAACGACTTCCGGTGCTTGATCAAGTCTGATAAAGGTATATTACGACTGGGCAGCAGTTTTTAGCCCCTGATAGAGCCTTTCAGTACCTGATTGCACTTGCGTTCAAGACACCTGATCGCATCTGCGATCAAGACAGAATATTGTTGATAGACGGTTATTAACGTCATCCAAAGCCTGATCAAGCCTGATTACCACTGATCTACATCGTTTCAGCGCCTGATCGCGTCGGACTGCCGCCTGATCGCACTTGCGATCAAGACGGAATATTGCTGATCGTCGGTTATTAGCATCGTCCCAAACGTGATCAAGCCTGATCGCGGCTAATTGACGTGGTTTAAGCACCTGATCGCACGTGATCACGCCTGATCGCATCGGTTGTATCGTCACAAGTTAGTTAATTCAATCTTGCACCAAGAATTCGCTGTGCGCTGTCCCCGCCACCTGAGGAGCGACCCACGCCTAGCCGTCGGGTACACAAGGTGAGCAAGAACACAAGCAGTCGAAGACATCCGGAGGGCCCCCTTCGTTAGTCGGCAGTCTGGGCGCCGTGGTACCGCCTGATCAAGTCTCAAAAACTTCGATCAGCCGCTCCACCACACAAGTAAATACGCTTGCGCTCGCGCTGCAGATTTGGCAACAACACGCTTCGCTGGCCAACTGCACATTGATACTTAGAATCTTCTGCCTCACGACATCATAATCGATCATGTTATATTTTCGGAACGTCCTGGAATCCCTCTTGAATAGGAAGTCGAGGTTTCGTTGATAACTTATTCCTTATTGTGAGTCAATTTGAAGTGTTGGTCTTGAACTCCACAACTGGAAGCTAACGACTATCTCCAATTACGCCTTGGTGCACGTCGATAATCCGTCAGAACTGACCCGAACGAAGAGGATGAATGATCTGCAAGTAACGATGCTGTGCGTCTGATCAAAGTTTTGGACGCTTGATCAGGCGTTACCACGGCTCCCGATCTACCGACTAACGAAGGGGGTCCTCGGTTGTCCTGTGACTGCTTGTATTTTTGCTCACCTTGTGTACCCGACGGCTTGGGCGTGGGTCGCTCTCCAGGTGGCGGGGGTGTAGTCACTGCAATTGCTTGATTCAAGATTGGAGAAACATGTAACGAATCGACCTATGTGCTGATCAGGTGTGATCAAGTATAATCAAGCTTGAACCAGGTGTGATCAGGCTTGATCAGGCGATAAAAGTCGATGATCAGGATCGCCGGTCGTTGATCAGGGGATGATCAAGGCCGGTGATCAAACTTAGCTGATTCTGTACGAATTGGCGCGATTTGCGAGTTGCTGATCGCAGAGCGCGGATGCAGATCGATGATCAGGGGATGATCAGCGAAGGGGGTACTTGATCCTGCAGAGGAAGTCTTCACCGCCCGATCACGGAGCCTCTGGAGTCTTAATCAGCTAACAGAATACCCAATATATATGTATTCTTAGCCTAGACCTACGAGGGAGGGGAATTTCACTAAATCCACCTAGAGTTCCCGTGGGGCGCTTACAGCAGCCGAACTACTAGGGGCCAAACGTAAACCAATGGGGGAGAGGTGAGAGCGCACTTCTCGATCACGTTCCCAAAGACCAAAAAACCTTTACGGAAGAAGCGCTGGCATGGCGGGCGGAGTTGAACTTGAGTCCCCACGAACTCTACGTGTGCCGGTGGGCCAAAAAGTGCACTATGTGCTCCCGCTCGGGACGTAGAGGGGTATATGCGAAGAAGGGAGGCTCTAAGTTGCCGTCCCTGTAAACGATCTGCCCGACCGTACGCAAAAAGAGAACTTTATTAGCACTTAAATCCTAAGAACTACCCATTACCTAATATCAACCAATCAGAACTACCCATTCCTATGCACTCCGTCGACCAGTCGACCTGATTTTTCTGTCGTCCGTCGCTGTCCGTTAGGTACCTGTACCTAGTCGTACCTTCTCACGATGCCCCGTCTATGTCCCGTCCATGTACACCACAGTTGTATACACAACCGTATACACAGTAGTACACACAATCGTACACGCAATTACTCACCCGGTTGTGCCCACAGTCACACCCACAATTATGCCCACAATGGTACCAATTTTATGGCACACTTCACCACAGCCGCCCCTGAACCTCGTCCCAGCCGTACAGCGGTTGGGGCGGGGGTCGATCATGCCGTTGGTTACCGTAGATCATGCCACCGTTGATCGTGTTGTCCACACCCATCAATCATGACATCATCGATCAGGCGATCAGCACCCATCAATCTGCCCTTTCTCCCGTTGATCAGGTCACAATCGATCAGGCCGTTGCCGCTGAGTGGTATGTCCATCGCGATCAAGCGTTCATCCTCTTCCAACCGTGACATCAGCGATCAGGCTCTCTTGATCAGGCATTTCCACATTTCCACCATACAAGAAATCACGGACGGTGCTCCGGCGATCACAGATAACGCTCTTGTCCTAGATCGGACCAAGGCTGATGACATGTTTGCCGCGATCAATCAAGCTTACAGCCTGCAAGAGACGCTCCGCGCACGCGATGAGCAGATCGTTGTGCTATCTAACTCGCTCGCGGTAAGCGAAGACACTGTCTCGATGCTTCGACGGCAGATCGCTGGCGCCAACCGCAACGTGGCGGTTCATGATGCCGAGATCAAGCGGGCCGCCTGTGAACAGCTTGTGACCCTGCGTGATTTTGTCGGCGTTGCAGTCAACGATTTCAAGACTAAGTAAAGGGCCACCGAGACAACCATAGACGATCAACGCGCACCGATACGCGATCTGGAGAAAGGTCGTGATCGTGATCGCTATCTACGATCGGTGCAATAAGAGACCATCGCTGATCAGACGCAAGAGATCTCGCGTCTCGCGGCACTTCCTGGGCAAGCGACGATTGATCAACTCCAGCAGCGCGTGAGCATTCTACAAGAAGCGTACTATCAGGCCCTTTCCAAGAATCAGCACCTGGTCGAGCAGGCGCTCAAGCTCAACTCCGAGGCTGAAAGACGCAAGCGTCAACGCGATCGCCTCCGGAAAGAAAATGCAGCCAATCACCTGCAGATGGACGGATATACCGCTATTATAGCCCAGATGGATGAGATATGCGAGCGTGTCGATGGGGTGTCAGCCCTTAAGACCGAGCTGTAGGATCTACACGCCGAGAATTCCCAGTTGAAGAGGGAGCTTTCCACAGCGCGACGCCACGCCAATCACGTATCTGCAGATCGTGACGCACTGCGCGATAAGATGCAACAGGCTCGAGATGAAGTTACGCAATTGCGTTTATTCTACTCGCACCTCCAAACCCAGCTGGCTGGCATGTCACTTCGGATGAAAATCACCCCGGTCGCCGGCACCTCTCTTGCGGGTTCTGATCAGGCTGCATCGCCTGCTGGCCTTCAAGATCATTCTCCAGACAGCTCGATCAGTCGATTCGCTTCTTCGTCTAAAAGACGTACTCAACTTTTACGATCTTCATCTCGACCCAAGAGGCAACGCCTCCTCCTCCCATTTCGGATGAGAAGTCGGAGGACGATCATTCGCCAAATCCTGATAAGGACTATCAAGGTGATTCTCCTACCCTGATCTCCTCCATTCCATCCACCCTTACGATCAGCGAGTGCGGGAGCGAAGGTCCGCTTGATCAAGGCTCTGCTGGGTTTCTCTTCCCTCGTACGGGTGACTTCAAGTCGTTGATCTTGGCGCCTGATGGCACAACAGACGAAAACATCTTGCCGTGGACTCCGTGTCAGCTTGTCAGCTTTGATCCGGACAACGTATCGGTGCAAGTGGTGTTCGACTACCTGACACGTCCCGAGGGCTGGTTGTTTCCAGTTGACACGCGCGCTCCTTCGTCTGATCAGTGGTGTAGTCACATGATCACTCAGCCGGAGGTGGAGCCGCTGTATTCGCGACGCCTCTGGGATACCTTCAAGATCATGCTACCACCCGTCTCTTTCCGTTCAGTCGGCTGGTTTGTCGACTTTTCAGGGAAGTATCAGGCGTTACTGTTGTGAAGCGGACTCAAGAATTCTGGTCGCTTCGGGTCAGCAGCAGACCGATCGGATTATCGGCGATCGGATTGGTGGAAATCAAGGAGGCTTTTGAGCCTATCATGTGCAAGAGGTGTCAAGAACACGGATATTGGTAAGTCACATGAGATTGCGTGTACCTACATATTTTCATGTTTGTACATATTGGGGACCATAGGGGATAGGGGGTTTAGTGTTGATTTTAGGTCCTGGTGTTGATTTTGGCCCTAGGGTGTTGGTTTTGGTTTCGCCTGCCAAGAGCGATTTTGGTTTTACGCCTTAATTGTTGGGCCTTCAACTCAACCGGAGGTCGTTTCGTCCTGTACATCAGTCGCCTCTGCACGCCGCAGAGTGTTTGGGAGCGGAGGGTCGAGTAATCCCCTCCAGCTCATTATACCCGGCCGGGACGCGTTACAGACGCACTTGGCTTGCCGGAAGTCCTTCGACGGGAGTACACTTTGGTCGACCTCTCAAGTTCAAGTTACGCACGTTTGGAACGTGTTCTTAAGTCTTTTGGATTGTTACGTGGAGATATCGTCCGTGGAGTATATCACGTTCTCATTTGGATCTCCCTATTGGATTATTGGAGTTTATTTCCCATATTGGTTAGGCTCTACGATCGGTTGAGCGATCTGCCCTTTGGGGTATACTCAATCCAAGTATAACTGGTCTTCCCGTACCCAGGGTGAAGAGTTCCGCCCAGGGTACACCACCCAGCACGGTTTACCACATTTAGACCACAAGTCAATTCCCAGAACCGATCCACCGAGTGTGTTACCATCCCATTCCATCGGGTACGCAAGGTGAGATGACAAACAAATCGGACCAGGCGTCCTTTGTTGACGATCGGTCGTCTGCCAGCAGCGGACGATCCGATCGGATCGAAGGCGAAGGTTCGGGGTACCCTCCCCCCGTAAGTTGGACGGCCGGGCACGATGGTGGTCAGGTTCTCGACACTACGGTGTTCGATTTTGAACTTGACTCCACCACATTACTGGATCAGCATGCGCAGGCGATCTGGTAGTCGACGCATTACCTCCCCATAGTTAAAAGCCTCCGAGAGTGCGAAGACTTCTTCCGCGAGTATTATCAAGGTCGGCGTCAGCGTAGATGCCGCGCCGGGGCATCATGGAAGAGGGTCGTGGAATTCGTCCTGCAGGGCATGATCGACGGGAAGTGTGATCTGTACATTTTCTTGGTCCCGGCTATCTCCCATTGTGCTCGGAACCGTCCCCTGAAATATGCCCCGGCCGACAATGGGTCATGGTACCCAGGGTTCCTATCGGACCCGCCACCTCGGACATTATCGGACGCACTGCGTGAGGTTGATACCTATGAGCTTTGGCGGATCCAATATCGCCTTTCTCCCGAGCGTCATCCTGGCCGGAACACCCCTAGCATTTACCGTAAGTTCTATGGATCTGGTTAGTTGGTTGGTCACTTCTTCTTTAATCGATAAACACTCTTGTTTATGCCACTTCCTACCGTTGCCTCGTAACTTTTCATGCATAATAACATAGATCGGTCTTACATCAGCTCATCTGACGCTTTTCCGCCACCTTACTTCGTAATATCCCTCGTAAATTCACCACATCAAGTCAGTCATCGTTTATCCATTAATCGTAATCTTGTCAATCATTCTTCTCCAATCATAGGTTCTTCGATCATAATCTCATGATCATTTCGCCGATCATGCATTAGTTGGGCTTGCATTACGTCAAACCGATGTCTCTTGATCCTCTTTCTTTCGAAATCCTTGATCAGAGCACCACAGTTCAGATCTGCCTCGTCTACCCACGACGGCTCGGCATAACCCTTCCAGTAGACTTGATATTCGCGTAACGTCCTTCCATATCTAGTCTTCCGACCCGATCGCACATCGGTAATACGATCAACTTCAAATCCATCGGGATCTAGCGTCCTTTCCCAGCTATCTTCAGGTAGCAAAGCTTTGTCGAAGTCGAAACGATATTCTATTCCAGCTGCTAGCACAGTAGTAGGGCGATCTTAAAATTCCTTGACCAATTTCATCTTGGACAGGTGCACCACTGGGAATATGCGATAGTCGGTGCCAGCCGTAACCAATCTCTCCGCATGATCACCGATCACCTCATAGACTCAGAAGAGTCCATGCCACATGTGCTCCAGTTTCTTTGCGAACCCTTCTTTCACCCGATCGAGGTATAACCAGACCCTTGATCCAGCTTCGATCTTGTGTGGTGTCACTTGATCATTGTGCTTCTCAGCTCGATCAGCAATTTCTTGGTGCAATCGAGTGCTCACTTGATCGCGGGCATATCGGTAGTCTTTTTGCAACTTATATCTCCACCGACGAGCGTCTCGATCTTTACGTCGAATCCCGCCCAGTTGTAACGTTGATTCCAACGACGATCGTGGGTCCCACCCATACGCTAAATAGAATGGGGTTTCCACGCGGATGCGATCAGGGGTTGAGTTTAGTGCGAATACCAGGCGTTCTGCATACAAACTCCAATCCTTTTGTCCAATATCCGACACATACATCTTGATCGCTCGCGTAATCGTCTGCACCGTCCTTTCCGCCTTGCCGTTTGCCTGTGGTCGATATGCCATAGTGGCACTCTGACGTTGTCCCACGATCTTGTTGAACGCACGAAATACTTCGGACATAAAATCGGGCTCTCGATCATGCTTGATCATCTCACTAGCTCCAAATCGTCGAAATACACATTCTTCATAATTTTCGGGACTTTCCGCGCTGTTCGAGACGATCCAGCTTTCGCGATCACCATACCCGTGAACAGATCAGTCCAGATCAACAATTCCGTATGTCCGTCAGTTGAGCGAGGTAGCGACGGGATATGATCCATGGCTATCATTTGAAATGGATACGTAGCCTCAATGTTCCCAGGTGACATCCCCTTGATCGTAGACTGGCCCTTCCGCGTCTCACAACCCACGCATTGTCCAAAAAATCTTTGCACGATGCGAAATAGACCACGCCAATGAAATTATCGTCTGATCCGCTGATATGTACGCCCTATACCTTGGTGTCCTCCTTCCGAACTCACATGATAATGGTGGAGGACATCCGCATGTAGGATCTCGGGTAAAACCAGCTTTATCGAAGAGTGTCGATCGTCTTGATCATCTTGATCATCGCTGGCTTTTCCTTTAGCCATATTTCCACAGTAAATCAACAATCCTTGTTCATCGACATCGTAGCTGTCGTCCATTTTCGCGCACTCTTTTACATCGTCTGCGCTCAATTGTGAAACGTTACCATGCAAGTAACTTCGAAAATCATGAATCCATTTCTCTTCGTCCTGAGCCTTTTTCACACGTTCCCCTTCTATGGATATTTCGGGCCATGTCGACGGTCGCGCTTGACGGAGGTTACGTGATCACGTCGTCACCAACACTTGTGGGACGGTGGGATCTTCATTCCACGTGATCACTTCCGACAATCGGTTGAGATCGACCAATTCTTCCAGCTGTTTTTCGTCATCAATCTCACATCTTGTTCCACCCTGCATGGCCATAGTCGTGATATGATCAGTAATCTTATTCCACTCTCTTTTGAAGTGCAATAGATCATGATCAGTCCATTCGCGAAGGAGTTTAAGCGCACGCTGTTGCAATACTTGCAATCGCGGAGCTTTACACTCTATTTCACCGCGCATTTGCTTGATCACCAAATTCTAGTATCCACACGATCACCCTTCCTTTGGGGTATCGCGAAAGTAGGTCCAAACTTAAAGCAATCCATGGTATTCAGCTTCATCCACTGTGATGTCCAGTGCATGATCAGCAACCACGATCATGATCTTCCACTCTGGCAATGTCCACACGATAGCACCAAACGCACCAACACATTGCTTAACATTTGCAGATCCATCGAAACTGATCACGTATAGATCCTCGTCTTTCTCAACCGTGTGAGGTGGCACTTCAATCATCTGTCGAGGCTGCTTTTTTCGGCGCGATCGCGATCAGGGCCTCAACAATTTCGGTGCGAGGGGTGATGCTTGCGGCTAACGCCCCTAGTACCTCCTCTTCTCCATGTACACATTTCTTGATCTCAAGGTCCCATTGTGATAAGATCGCAGCCCATCTGTCCAATTGTCCGTCTAGCCCGTTGGATTTTAATAACCATTTCAACGTGGATCGACGTGACAGGACAGTGATCACCTTTCCGACCAGCATCGTGAAATAAACATCCAAAATTCGCAGAAGAGCCAGAACTTCCTTTTCGACGGGGCTGTATTTCAGCTCACCGCTCTTCAGTGTCCGGCTGGCGAATGCGCAATACACTTGATCATGTTCTTGTACCAACGCGGAAGATACTTCCCACTTACTGGCATTAACCACGATCACCGGCATTTTGGCTTGATCAAAATGGCGCAGGGTTGGGGCTGATTTAATCTTCGCTTTCAGCATACTGAATGCCACTTTTGCCCTGATCAATCGATCGTCTTCATGATCCGAATTCTCCTTGATCAATGATCGGTTCTTCAACTCTTGATAATCTATCTCTTAATTCGTAGAGCACAGCGGCATAGATCGCGAAGTCTTCCATAAATCGACGGTAATAGTTCAGACTTCCCAAAAACGATTGCATAGCACGTAGAGTACCAGGAAAAGGCAAATCGATCGAATCATCCAAATTTTTCGTACTTTTTTTCCAAGCCGCGGCTAGAGGCGCGATGTCCTAAGTAAGGAACTTCACTTCGCCGCCAATACGATTTAGCCACACTGATCGATAAGTTCCACTGATCACACCTTTCCAATAACTTCTCCACCCTATCCCACAGGGCAGTCCATGTAGGTACAGGGATCAAGATATCATCGATATATGATCGTCGCTGCAGTACAGACGGGCCCGGTGTCTGATCAGGCTCTCCCACACTAAATACATCAGCTGACTCATCGACACCGTCCTTAACCTTGAGATACCCATACAGTGCATTATCGATCAGCCGCTGGTAGATCTGCGGAGCATTCTTTAGTCCAAAGGGCATCCGATTCCATTCAAACAATCCAAACGGGGTGACAAAAGCCGAAATATGACGTGCTCGATCGGTCATAGACACGACCCAAAACCCACTTGCCTTATCCAAGGAACAAAACCATAACGCTTTATCCAGATCTTCGAGCAGATCAGATATCAGGGGCATTGGGTACACCATCAAGCGTGTGAGTTGATTCACCGCGCGATAATCGATACATAGGCGAATATCAACCCCATTCTTCTTCACAATGATCACTATAGATGATGCCCAGGGTGACATAGACGGCTGGATGATCTGCGTGGCCAATAGCCCCTTGATCAAGGCTGATAACTTCTCGCGAAATTGTGGAGCCACCTTCCGACACCTTTGAGCGATCGGGTGCGCTTTGCCTACATCGATATCACAAACAACTCCACGTGCAGCAGGAGGCAGCGCGTTCCCTTTCCCGATCAACATATGTTTCTTCGCCCAAATTATATCGCGAAGCTGATCAATTTCCTCTGCTGTGTTGACCAATGGATCACCGACTTGCAAATCATCCTTAGTCACTTCATCGATGGTTGCGGGCACTTCAGGCAGCATGGCGAGCTGCTTCTCCAATTATTCCACGTATAAAGCTCCGCCTTCATAGTAGCAAACTTAATCATCGATAGGAATCACACCAAATTCACTATGATCGGCTGAGACAGGGTGATCACGCATATCTTGATCAGGCTCATCTCTTGTAACAGGTTGTTCAACTTCGTGATCCAGGGTCGGACCTTTCACCCTCGGCTCCTGATCGCACCTCTCTTGCCCTTCTTGCACCTTCTGCGACCCTCTGGTTACTAAATTCCACAGATGCCGCGATCAAATTCTTAGGTCTTGCCAAAATTCTTTGAAGAATAGAATACTACTTTTTCTCGACCAAAGGGCCTTGATCAATGCTTTCTTGATCGTCATACACAGAATCAGTAGAAGCTTGATACGCGAGATTATTCCACTCCTTATAACAATTAGATTACACCGAAATAAACCCAGGGCGACGGGGCACGCCATCCTTATTCATCCAGATGCCTAAAATCGTATCGTCGTGTAGAATGATCGGATGATCAGCGACGTTCTTAATACGCAGATACCGTAAATTAACCACGCCCATAGTGATATTGGGGACCTAATCTTTTCCACGAGTAATTTACAACTCTCGAGATCGCTGGTCATAAATCCGAACCTCAGGAAATAGACCTACTGGGATTTGTTCGTACTGATTAAGTTTCATGTAAATACCACTCGATCCGTATAGCTGTAGGCGTCCCTCCAATGGGATGATCACATCATCAGGCAAACTTGGTGCACCATGGGCGACGTCTAATCGAACACCAGCTGGTATCATAAAAACCATACCCAATATAGCATCTTGACCAACAAGTTTGCCCACCCATGCATGGAAATAATATACCAACGAGCCCGTTAACGTAATCTTGATTTTAGTGCGCCCTTCTGTGAGGTATGCACTTTCTCCAATGCCGACACATTCTTGTATTTGACCCGTATCGATCTGACAACCCACCTTACGATCAAAAGCTGAGTCGATGATCGACACTTCGGCACCAGAATCAAATAATAGCGTGGCATGTTCGTTATTAATTTTACCACTCGCCTTGGCCTGTTTAAACCATTTCTTAGTCAAGTGGTACTTCCAATATCCACGTGATTAACCTGGAAGTAGATCAACTTCCATGATCACCGGGGGCCGAGAAAACTCATCAATACGGAAATTAGCCAAGCGTGGTAAATCAGGCTGATCACATTTTTCATTATCTTTTTCTTCTGATTGATCAGCCTTCTTCTTATCCACCTATGCAAAAATAAACAGAAGACCAGAACGCTCGTCTCGTACCTGATTCCAACCTGGCGAGCTTACTAGTTTAAAATGTCTTCGGCTTCCTTGGGCAACATTCCAGCATGCTTGGTAGGGTTGTACCACTGGCGAATGCGATTGTAAAATTCTTCCATAAGGCATTTGCCCGCATCGTGAACTTCGCCGCACGCTCGGCAGATGTATAAGCATTGATCGGTCGGATTTCCCTTCTTGCCACACTTCAGACAGGTCAGGCGCTTCCAGCAACGTAAATTATCATCCTGATCGATCCACGATGACTGCACTTCTTCACCGCCCCTTAATCAACTGCACTTGATTCACTTCGTCTACCAGATCGGGGTTCACCAGATTGATCATGCGTCACTGGTTGATCGCGCATGGCTGCGATCATGTAACGGCGCTGATCACCATCACTTCCATTGTCATCGGCGCTTGATTCTTCACTCCCAGACATTGCCTTGACCGCGCGCACTGCTTTAGGCTTTCGCGCTGGGGAAGGTGATCGATAATCGCCAAATTTCTGATTTAATCGGCTATCACCTACCGCCGCCTGAGGTTGGGATGAATTATTGCGTGCATAAGCCCGCAGCGTCTCTTCCAAATCCGTAACATTATCCAACCGCAGAAGTACCAGTTGATCAGCGAATTCACGATTGGTCAACGTGTCGAGAAAATGTTGCACATGTTCACGCAAGATCGTAGACGGTCCGTCCTTGATCGACAACTTGGCTCAAATTCCTGCCACATTCAACCGGTGAAGATACTCAATGGGAGTTTCGTCAGATCTTTGCTTCGTGTGGTAATATTGGCGAGATGCCGGTTGTCCACTTCCACAGTACTGAGCTTCAAATTCATCCACGATAGATTTCCAACTTGCACGGGTAGATCTACCCAGCTGGCGATGCCAATTGCGCGCTGGCCCTTCTTGCAGATCACCCATGATCAAACACTTCTGATGATCAGGGGCTTGATCACGCATAAATGCTGACTTGAGGCGACTAATCCAGTCCCGCGCTTGATCTTCATCTCCTTCTTTTCCTGAAAATTCCTTCAGATCAATGATCGCAGACATCCGAATTCTGGTAATCGGCTGTTGATCAGGCATTCCAGCATACGCTGACGCAACCGTGGCTTGTCGAGGCATAGTGATCGGCTCGTCTGGATCGATATAATCACGCCGGGATTGTTGATCATGGAACGAATATACCGATTCCATGTCGACGTCCTTAACGGTCACCGATCTTCCTGGATTTGACCGATGATCCCGGAGTGAATACACGGACTCCATATCAACACATTTGATCATCGCAGCTCTTCCTGGACTTGGCTGGTGGGTTTTCGGGCGTACCACTTCAGGTGTCGCATTGCCCCTTTCTTCAGCCAAAAACCGCCCCATAGACTTATCGAACCAGGTTTGTAGCCGTGGGTCTTGCGATGATTGATCATCCTCTGCCTTGAACGATTGGGTTCCTTCTTAACCGCTGAGAACTTGGGTTTTATTCTTCCGGCACTGCTCGACTCCACTTCAGACGCAACGCTTCGGAAGGAGCAGATTCATAACGGGATGATCCCGTGTGATCTGCTGCGTTGATCGACGGACCCGCTTCAATCTTCAACGGAGAGTGCGGGGGTTCCACCTTAGTAGTTCAACCCACGATAGGTACCAACAGATCAAACAACAGCTGGGTAGCTTCCGCAAGATCTTCTGGGTCCTGATCAAACACCTCTTCAGCATCGTAGGCGCCTGTTGTAAGCCCAGCCTGCTTGATCAGGCGTGTTAGCCTAAGCACGATCGTGAGCTTGTCCTTCTCGTCCGTAACTGGTTGATCGACCGGTCCGTTCAACTTCCCGCTGATCATGACCCCGAGAAGGCTCATGATCGAGTTCGTCAATAAGAAATCTTCCAGTTCTCCTTTGTAAGCTTTTCTGTAAAACGTCTTCACCAGATCAGCTTCCGTTGGTGGCGTACTTAATCGACTTTCGTCGCTCTCCGACCCAGACGCCTTTAACAACGCCTTCGGCTGGTCGGTCTTGTAATACTTCACCACCGGATCCCAATCCGATCATTATACACACATGTATTTGGCGGATCATAACATGCGTTATGATCCGCATGAGCTCCCGAAGGAGCCTAGGGAGGTGGTTGAGGCTTCTCCTCCTTTATCTCATCAAGATACCTCCCCAGGTCCTGATGATCAGCATTTCCTTTCTTCTTCAGACATGACGAGGTCGAAATGCCTTCCATCGTCACAGCCACCCCCTCCTTTTCCACTTTGACCTTCAATTCTGCTTCCGCTTCCGTTTTCACTTCCGCATCAGCCCCGTCTTGCGTAGAATCGCGGTGATATCCCGCGTCGCCCAAAGATCCGGGCACGCGCACCATTGTGGTGGAGAGGCTGATCAAAGTTTTTGACGCTTAATCAGGCGTTACCACGGCGCCCGGACTGCCGACTAACGAAGGGGGTACTCTGGTTGTCCTGTGACTGCTTGTATTTTTGCTCACCTTTTGTACCCGACGGCTTGGGCGTGGGTCGCTCTCCAGGTGGCGGGGGTGTAGTCACTGCAATTGCTTGATTCAAGATTGGAGAAACATGTAACGAATCGACCTATGTGCTGATCAGGTGTGATCAAGTATAATCAATCTTGAACCAGGTGTGATCAGGCTTGGTTAGGTGTGATCAGGCTTGATCAGGCGCTTAAAGTCGATGATCAGGTGTGATCAGGTGTGATCAGGCGATAAAAGTCGATGATCAGGATCGCCGGTCGTTGATCAGGGGATGATCAAGGCCGGTGATCAAACTTAGCTGATTCTGTACGAATTGGCGCGATTTGAGAGTTGCTGGTCGCAGAGCGCGGTTGCAGATCGATGATCAGGGGATGATCAGCGAAGGGGGTACTTGATCCTGCAGAGGAAGTCTTCACCGCCCGATCACGGAGCCTCTGGAGTCTTAATCAGCTAACAGAATACCCAATATATTTGTATACTTAGCCTAGACCTACGAGGGAGGGGAATTTCACTAAATCCACCTAGAGTTCCCGTGGGGCGCTTACAGCAGCCGAACTACTAGGGGCCAAACGTAAACCAATGGGGGAGAGGTGAGAGCGCACTTCTCGATCACGTTCCCAAAGACCAAAAAACCTTTACGGAAGAAGCGCTGGCATGGCGGGCGGAGTTGAACTTGAGTCCCCACGAACTCTACGTGTGCCGGTGGGCCAAAAAGTGCACTATGTGCTCCCGCTCGGGACTTAGAGGGGTATATGCGAAGAAGGGAGGCTCTAAGTTACCGTCACTGTAAACGATCTGCCCGACCGTACGCAAAAAGAGAACTTTATTAGCACTTAAATCCTAAGAACTACCCATTACCTAATATCAACCAATCAGAACTACCCATTCCTATGCACTCCGTCGACCAGTCGACCTGATTTTTCTGTCGTCCGTCGCTGTCCGTTAGGTACCTGTACCTAGTCGTACCTTCTCACGATGCCCCGTCTATGTCCCGTCCATGTACACCACAGTTGTATACACAACCGTATACACAGTAGTACACACAATCGTACACGCAATTACTCACCCGGTTGTGCCCACAGTCACACCCACAATTATGCACACAATGGTACCAATTTTATGGCACACTTCTCCACAATACTGTCCATGCACTCTTGAATGACGTTCTCAATGCCATCACGTAGAGATGCTTGCTCGGTTCAGTTTTCTAACGAATATCGTCAGTTACCCTTAGTCTATATCGACATTAGCGAACGGTAGTCAAGACCGACCTGAACCAAGCGAATGAATGATTAAATTACACCATATCTGGCATCACGTAAATAAATAGGTTGCTCCTTCACCAGACCTAACAGAGAACTTCAATTATTGTTGCAACGAAACCTTGCCACGTGTGCTGAATTACAACTTACCTACCGACAACACGTGGTGCTTTTCAGCGCGGTTGGGCCACATAGTTCAGCGTTACAAAAAGCCATCCGTAAGATATTGATTCATCGCCAATACGTCGACAATGCACCCTGAAGTATGACCAGCTATTTATTAATACACATGGCTTGGGATTTTTTTACGATGGACCCGGGTTTGTAGCCGTAAACATGGGAAGATGAAACGGATAACACTCGCGCAAGTTTCGATATAAATGAACGACACGGCGTCAGCGATGTTCAGCCAGTTTGCAACACTAAGTTGCATTGCTTCGAATCACGTTTACTAGGTGCGAGAAGATCCTTTCGTACCTGAGATTTGATCGCGCAAGTGTACAAAAGGACAATATTTTTTTTATAACAAAATGTTTTTTCTTACCAGTTTCTCGAATTTGTATTGGTCGAAAGTCACGTGGGGTGTGCCCGTAGGGCGGAGGGGTGTCCGGTAGGGCGACCCTATATATAATATAATTCGATCCGTCTTTTGGTGTACGTAGCTCTCATTTTGATTGTCTGAAATTGACTAACTTATGTAGAATAGCATCCAGCCTGACTTACGTAGAATCGGATATTGATCTCAGTCCATTGGTCAGGAATGATTAAATGATGGAGGGGTATAAAGTGACTTACGTACAAATATAGAATATGATGTATATCTATTTGCCGTGACTTCGCATTTTTCTCAGGTCAACCCCAATTTACATTCTGCAGTGTTAGAAATATTAAATTTATTGCCCCGTTGGTACAACGGGGCACTATGCTAGTCTATATAATAGCAGAATTCATGTCGCATCCCGTATCTAATCGAATACCTCGATCTATGTATATTAAAGAATGATGGCACGATCCCGTACCTAATCGAATTCGAGCTATACTCTAAGTCGGACCTAATTGAATTCGACTTTATCATCATTAGTTATTTCAAATAGCGCTTATATAAATGATCCTGTGTAAGTACAGTCTTATAGCGCTTATAGCAGTATAGCCATCCCTGCCAGCTCCCGCATTAGTTCCCCCCCCCATGCCACAGCAAGCAGAGAGTCTGCGTTCACGGCGAAACACTCTGAAGCGTCGTGCTCGACAACATGCCGTTGAGAAGCAAGAGCAATAAGAACAACGGCGCCAAGCTCCGGCAGCGGGAAGACGTACTCAGCGTGCACGGCAGCTTCTGGAAGAACGCTTGCGAGCTGCTTATCCGGAGTTCCCCCTTGCACATCAGGAGATCCCGCTGATTCCGCCTCGCTGCGCTCTGCGCTGAGCCGGGGGGGATAATGTCTGTTACCATAATTGCGGGGCGCTCCATTGGATTGAGGAGCGCGTGAAGGGTCCTGGGTCAACCCTTGCACGCCTACTTTGTTCACCATGTGCTGCGACCGTGGCAAGGTGGCCAATATCCCTCCATTGAGACAGCCACCAGAGCCGTTACGGAGTCTGCTGCGGGATTAATCGGCTTTTTCCCGGGCGTTCCGCACCAACATTAGGGTATACAATAGCGCGCTGACGTTCAAGTCCCTGGATGGATAGACGGTATATGCAGGGAGGGGTGTACGCCTTTCTACTGCAGGGTGTCCTGTACCACCGAATGGGATCGCTGTTGCCGGAGCCTGGTCAGCCAAGGAAGTTTCGCAGTGGTTTAGTTTATCACCGACAACAGTATGGCGCTTCGTGGCCTCATGAATGTCTTTCCACATATGGATGAGCTCATCATGGGGGAACTTCAAGACATGCTCGAAGTTTAACAAGCCGGTTGGGGGGAGATAAGGTGGTATATTTGAACTCATTGTTAGTCAGTGTTTTGCACGTGTGATTGAGGCGGATCATGAAGGGTGCGTTTGCTATATCCTAAGCATTGCATTAATAACTGAGCAATCAGGCCTGCCATACACGGTCCGTCGGAAGCCGTTTCTCGTGCGCTTGGATTATTCTATGCGATAAAAAAAATCCCAGGGACAGACCCTGCACAAGTTGCCATATCTCACAAGGGACGTGTTCTCGCATGTCCAGTTGTACGTCGCCTTTTCACGGTAGACAGCACCGGATAGCATCTCCGTTTTTTGGAAGATGAGTCTGCAGAACTACGAAAAATTCGCAAGGTCGTTTATGACGAAGCCCTACGTTTAATGAGGCCGAAAAATCTTGTGATGATGAGAGCAGTCAATGTTTAAGATTTCAAACGCAGTCGCCCATACAGCAAAAACAAACTTATCGTTTTGTTTCTAAGTAAATGTAGGTATACTGTAGTTCCAATCAAATTTCGATGAAACCGTTCGTCGGAACGACGGGTACCATCGCTGGTAGTGCATAAAAGGCCTAATATAATTTTCCTCGAATGCCTAAAATAGTGTATAATGTTCTGATTGGCCATCAATGCCGTCGCCTAAACAAATTTTACAGGCCTTTTTCGCTGTCCTTTCCTCCCGCTGCAGAAGGCATTGGATTTTGGAGTCACACGACATCAATTACGTCAAATTATATTATGGGAAGAAAGACACAGGCTTCGACCGTCAAACCGTCAACGCCGTTCCAAAGGAAGCATTTGCTTGAGCTCGGGCTGAGAATCTGTGGCCAGGTATGATCAATTCGGTTGCCTGCCGTTTTTGCTCCGTCTTGGGCCGCAAGACTGGGAACTCTAAGAAGCGCAATGTGACTGAACCAATCAAATTTTTCGCTTCTCCGTTCCGCCCTGAGAATTATCGAATTCAACTCGAAGGAATTCATTCCCAGCGGCTGATGGAGTACCACGTTTTGAACGATTCGGAACAAATCTGTTTATTTCGATTCAGTCAACGTCCCCATTGTTAATACATTGAACGCACACCTTGGAAACAGTTCTGATGCGATCGTTTTCGAAGTCGATAAGCTCACTATCGATGTAATCATTGGGGAAATACTATGGTGTGATGATGACATGGAGGGTCAAACGCGCGTGCGAGCGTTGAGCATCTTGCATTTCGACGCGGAATCTGTTTTTACCGCGTCAGATTTGCCGCTGCACAGCAGTTCAATCTTACCATCAGCTTCACCGCTCTCGGAATGAATTTTACACAGGCTTCTCTGGCGATCCTTGAGGAAAAGGATGTGACGAGTAACGCTAATCTTCGCGGCTGCAATGAGCTGCAAACCGCATCTTTTGTACGAGTAACTCGCGCTTTCAACTTCCAAAAACTCGGACGGCTGCTTTGTCAGAGCTGGGTTTTCTAATTTGCCCTTGATATATCGACCTTTATGGGCATCTGTTACATCAATATACGTCCCCGCTTTGCATCCCGAGGTAAGCTGCAAAACTTTCATTTAATAGCTGTCCCTTTCGTTGGTAGTCACACTGGCGAAGCCATGTTTGTATGGTCGCGAAGTTATCTGACTTGTTCTGTCCGACCTGGTGTGATGTCATAATAGGCTTCTCGTCCCACGGTGCGCGAAACATGACGGGACGGGTCTCTAGGGTCGTTACGCGTTTCGCGAACATCGCCAAGCCGGGCTTCTTCCAATTTTGGTCGACATCGTCATGGATAAGTTGTATTCCGATCTTGACAAAGGCAGTTTCTGGAAGTCGCTGGTCGCAATGATCAGGCACCTGCGCAGGCAGCAGAAACTTATTGACAAGATGCGCTGGACCTGTCCCTCGGTTTCAACGACGCGTTGCGTATCCATGTACCGAGTCACTGGCGAGGTGCGGGATCGTCAGGCAGACATTAAAAAGCATTACGAAGAGTTTCCAAGCACTATTACCGCTGGCATCAAGCGACGCATCCCAATGCCTACTCCTTCATGGTGGATTTTAAACGTGGCAATAAACAAGATTGCCAATAAAGTCAACATCACTGTGAAGCGCCTACAGGATCGACTCCTTTTGCTGTCACAATTGAAGAAAGAAATCGAACTGCTTATCGACAATTTGATGAGAATGATATCGACAACTAGGGATCTCATCGATGATGAGAACGCCAACATCGATCCCTTAAAACATTTCATCTAGGAACCTTTAGCGTCAACAAGGAGGCTGTGACGTGTTTCGTTCATGACTTGGGCTATTCCTGCTATGTCATCTCCCGCGATCTTCCTGAAGAAGAAGCAGACGCCCTCGTACAGACGATTTCGCTCATGCTCTTGGGGATTTAACAGGGCTTTTCCAAGGTTGTGGCCCAGCGGGATGACGGCAACCAGGCCGGCGAGGAGCCCATACCACCCGTTCTGCCTCAGCAACTCGTCTTGCGGAAGGCCACGACATGAATGCGTTGATTTAATCTCAAGTAGATCGCCTCAAGGTGAGGTGGAATCTGACGGCAATCAATAGCATAAGTGAGCATTACAAGACGATGGTGAATTCCTACAAGAATGAGGAGGCACTCCCGGCCTTCAATAATCGATTTGACGACTTTAGGGGTTTCAGCGCTAGATTGCCGACCAGTTTCCCCAACACCGCTACCGTGGAAGCGGAGTTTTCAATTATAAATTGGGCAAAGGACGTGTTTCAGCATTCGTTGACGGATTTTTCACTTGAGGGAATCCTTCAATGCAAGCAATTCTAATCTCATGCAAAAATCGGATAATTGATTAGTGCACCGTACTTATATAGTTTGTTTGGCCATTTCGCAATTATAAATTTGAACTTTTCATAAGCTCTGCCACCAAAAATGCCTGAACGTGCCTTACCTTGCATTCACCTTGCGCCTAAAATGAATTATTTTAGGCATTCTAGTCAAATGTCTACTATACAGAGGCTTGGTAGCTAATAATATATTCGTGATGTACCAGATCGATCCTTAAGGTGATTGATCCCTCCCAATATATATTTACCGTTCGATCGAACTCCAGTCGAGATAACGACTTGCATCCAAAATAGCGACGCATTTACATTATCGGTTTCGCCTGGTTTTCATAACTCAATCCACCGTAGCCTGCCAAGAACTTGCAAATCGCCCATATCGGTAGAGGTGTTGACTCCAAATGCATAAAACGCAAGGATGTGGACCGCATCTTTTAGTTGATTTTCATTTTTACGCCTGTAGCAACCTGATCTCACCCATCATTCGACATCCATGTCACCTCTTGAATGTTTGAGTCACTTTATGGTCGTTTGGTTGGGTCAATGTCACTCACTCCGTTATTCAATGTATCAACTGCTAGCAGATGTGTGTAGTACGCTGCGGAGCCACTTCAAGTCTTTGCATTCCTACTGCCTAATTTTCGGACAATCTGTGACGGGCGCAACGATAAGAGAGCTAGGTACTGACCCCTAGAGAAATGCAAAAAAATAGTGCCCGTTCGGTCAACAGATGACGTCAAACGACCTGAATGGAGGTTGTTGAATAGAGACAGCGGGCGCTGCGCGGAAATGTGGCCAGGCCCCTACCGGAGGCCCAAGGTGCAGCCCCTAATTTAGGTGACATGAAAATACCGGCCGAAAACGAGCTGGTTCAGCCTTTCCGAATGGTTCTTCGATCTAGATCCAACAGTGTAGCCGATTGGCTGTGCAGTTAGATCGGATCCATGAAGCAGCAGCGCAGTGGTCGCTCACCTAATTTATTGAAATTACATGTATCCATTTTGGCTTTAGCGTATTTTCGTGGATACGGTGTATTATGCACCTAAATTGGCAAATAATTTGATCTTGCTGGGAAGATTGCGCGCGAAAAGGTGTACCACTACGGATAATGGTCACTAGATGAATATTGTTCTGAATAGAAAGATATTGTTTCGAATTGAAACTTTTGGTGCCGTGTTTGATTTGTCAAGCGTCAAGCAAAGTAAAATTATTTACAAATGTTCGAATATATTATTGAATAACATTGAAGTAAGTAATCAAATGAACGTCACGAAGGAAGTCTACATCACTTCCATGTGCAGTTGGGTCATCTTGCGTATGAAATAGCTGAAAAACTGGCTACAGGCCCCAGGTCAGGAATAGCCCTCACGGACTTAAGAAAACAATTGCCTGACCTGTGCTTAAGGCAAAGCAACACGCAAGAAACAGCCAAGGAAAGACTCGGGAAGAAATGCGCCGGTTGATCAAAGGAGTGGTTTTGCAGTGACTTCAAAGGTTCAATTACTCCCCTAGATTGATGTGGAAATCGTTTTCTGGTGGTCTTTGTGGATTATTGCTCGATTTATGGGAGATTATTTGCCGCACGTATGAAAGACAGAGCGGCTGAAATCTTCGAACATTTGTCTCGTGGTCTGAAAACCAGTTTAACTGTCCTGTTCATGTATTGAGAACCGATGGTGGCCAGAAGTACCAGATTGTGGACCTGTTTTGAAAGCAGAGTGGGCTACGAAGACAAATTACCAAGGCTAAAAATCCAGCCTCAAATGGTAAATGTAAACGAATGAAACGAAACTTTCTTAACATGGTTCTGTGCATGAATTTCGGCTCTGGAGTATTGTTTGTGTATTTGTCGTTTTGCGGCTGAGTGTGCAGCTTACATACTCAAGCACACTCCAACAAGAGCGAACCAAGGCAGAGTATCTCCAATCGTAGTGCTGACTGGAAAAGGCCAGTCTTGACGGACATTATCGTTTTTGGATCTCCGTGGATCGTGTGGAGAAATCAAAAGAAGCAAGCTCTCGCAAATCTGCTGTGATCATCGGGAAAAGCGTTGGGACCAAGTTTATAAGATTTTGTTGCTCAAAGACAAAATGTTTACGATCACAAGATACGTGACAGTTTTCGAAATTCTAAATATAGATGCGAGCGACAGGATTACGAGAAATCTGGAAAATGTCGCGGAAGCGGAGCTCGAACTCCGCGCACAGTCACGCAGTCCTGAAGGCGAAAGTCTTTTGGAGCGCAAGGAAGTAAAAGTTTTTGCTAACGAAGTAAATGAAATGCAAAGGCGGCGAACAAGACGTGGGTTCTCGTGTTAGAAGATCAAGCCTAAAAAAGAAGAAAACGCAGAAGGCCAAGGAACTCGAGCAATTATTTCGAAAGAAAAAGAAGCCAGTTGAATTTTTTGGATGATTCTGAAAGTGGAACTAATAAAACGGTAGAAAAATAAAACGGTTCAACTGCTGGAAGTGCGCTATTTGTATACGCAGTCTCAGAAGTTTCTAATATTGAAAAGACTTGAGAACAGTACTGTCGGATCCCAAACGATATAGGTAGGCACACGTATGTCCGAATGAAGATATTGGGACTGCCGCAGGGAGAATTGAATTAGAGTCGCTTGAGATATTGGAAACGTGGAAGCTTGCACGCCGCAAGTCTGACAAGGTACCCCTCTTGACCAAGTAAGTCTATAAGACCAAACCGAGGTTGGATGGGGTGCAGTGATCCCCAAATTTGCGCCAATATCAAAATAACCTTGCGTTGTTTATCTCCATCACTCCAAAGAACGTAAAGAGATAATGTTCACCATAAATCGGCTTGTCGCCCCTTCTCCGAACGTAACACCAGGACGTATATCATTGCGTCGTAGTGCGGTGTGCACGTGTCATCTTTAGCAAGTCACAACCACGTTGCTGGAGGTTGATGTCCCGGTCGTTGGGATCGGCAACGTCGTTTCCGGTATCAGAAGAGCGATCGCATCCACCATGGGGACGTTAAGCACCCGTTAGCACATACCCTGTAGTGCTCTTCCTCGTCTCCGAATCGTTCGACGAATTACTATCGCAGAATCCACGAATGGCAATCGTTTGTGTCGGGGTATCCGCACGAGTGTAGTCCATAGTTCCGACCAAATATCGGAAACGCTTGGGAACCCCAACATGCTTGTCGGTCCGGTTGTTTACGAAGCGGCTGATCTGCAACAACGCGAACACCAAGTCAGGTCGCATGCTCGTCGCCATGTGCATCAACATTTCAACAACCCCTCGATAGTCAAAACTGGTATCCGTTGCGTCACCGTCGACCGCATTTAAAGACGAACAAGCGTCACTAGTGGGTTCCCACTTTCTGTGCCTTGTCGTACCCAAACTTCTCCAGGATATCCACGCATACTTGGATTGATGGATAATGATACCGTCAAAAAGTTTGGCTCATCTTCACTCCGATATACTCTCGCAACAACCCTTCGTCCTTAATGCCGTACTCGTCGTCCAACTGCGTGAATAACTTGGTTTTTTCTGACTCGTCACTCGTTGCAAAGACTATGTAATCACCGTAAACGAGGATGATCACGCTCGTCTTGCCTTGTACACTAAAATACAGATACGTTTCCGTCCAGCATCTTTGAGACCTTTTCTTGAGCATCAACGTGTTTAACTTATCGTTCCATTCTTTCGCGCTCTGACGGAGACCGTACAGCGCTTTCTTGACGGCTTACACTCGACCGTCACCTCCAGATGAGAATCCGTCGATATTCGTCACATACTGGGGGATCGTTAACTTCTCGTTTAATTAAGTACGCAGTATTGATATCACCACCAAACACCTTTAGACCAGACAGAGTGGCGAGATCGAGCGTCATCCTGAAAGACGACATGCGAGCCACTTGTGAGAAGGTCTCCACAAAATTAATCCCTGGTCGTTGGCCACTACCAATCGCAACGAGCATTGCCTTCACGCGAATCACATAACCTTGATGATCATCTTTCACCGCCCAAACCCACATTGTTCCGATCGCTTGCACACCGTCTGGCATGTCCGCTGCGTCGATTTCTTCGAATACCCCTTTCGCCTTCAATGCTGCGATTTCCTCCAGCTTCACCATATGCCATAGATTGGCATATTCGAGCGTATTGGTTATCGATTGTTACGTGGATTGTGAACCTGTGACGACAAGATGGGCTTCAAGAACCCGTGCGCTCGCTGTCAACATGACGAAGTCGTCATCGACGTGGAAGAAGGTGCTCATTCGCCTCGCGCTGCGATCACGCTCTGGCGTCACCACTCAGAAGCTGCAACCTCCGCATCATCTACCGTCATCATGGCGTCTGAATCTTGGCCATCACCGACCGACGAATAACAGGCAGATCTGTATCGTACTCGTGATCGCTATCCGCGTCGCTTGTCGCTTCCCCATTGCTTATTTCTTCGTTCTCCGTGAAGTGCAGCGACTCTGCATCGCTTTCGTTAGTCTCAACGTTGTTGCAATCCCTATAGACCACCTCCTCGTTCACACGCACATACGCATACGAACGCGTTGTTTCCTCGGCGGGAACGTAGACCAACATCCGATGACGCCTTCGTCGAAGCCCAGCATAAAGCCAACTTTTGCGTTGTCACGGTCGCGCGTGCGGGCTGGATATTTCGGTAAGTTCTGGTAGCAAAGCGATCCAAACTTTCTGATTTGATGCACATCCGGTTTAACGTTCAACATACACTCGTAGGGATCGCACGCTCTAATTTCTTTTTTTTCTTTTATGTTTTGCATTTTTATATTGCATCTCTTAATTGTGTAAAGAAACTGACTAAAGATTTTTACTTACCCAACTTATCAAAGTCTATAGATAAACTTTGGAAAATGGCAATGTATAGGACTGAAGTATCGCGCCTGCTTTCCCAATTAAACCTTGCTGAAATATTATAAACAACTAAAGAGCCAAGAATTTATTTAACTATGAAAAACTAATTTCAATAATTAGGCACATATATGTACAATGATGCAAGATATACTCAAGCCACTTTGAACTAAGATTACATCAACCCCTGAAAATAGAAAAACCAGGCGACATGCAAAAAGATTGCTTCAACATTTTAAAACTTGAACAAGTTCCTCAGATTGATAATTTTGCAATTGAACGTGTATGAATAAAGGCAACAGCTTTACTAGTAGTGCATTTGATGATAGTAGAAAGACTTGGCACCTCAAGCTCTAGTTGACTATTCTCTGTGGTTAAATTCTTCTTAAAACTGCCATTACGAGCGTTTTCTGAAGCGTTTCGTTCATAGCGGTCATATCCTAAGTGAGCTTATCGTTTATCGATGGCATAACTAAATTATGTTATTTGTTGTAAAATTTCTTTTGTTAATAGGTCTATGTCACTTTTTGCTGCTGAATTTTCTGTGTCAGAGAAAATATTAGTTTTAGCATAAATCATATTAGGAAAATCTTGGCAGCTCCTTACAAAAGTATTGAATAGCATTTTTTTAAGAATGCGATGGTTCATAATGCACCCAAGTACTTCATTAGATAAAGCAGTTCTTACATCAAATTTATTTAATAATATTTTTAAATCACATGAATTGCTAAATCTATCATTTATTGTATTTATTTCTCTAAAGGATACTTTTAATCCTGATAAACTAAATTGTTCGGGTGTAAATGGAAATATGATAATGTCTGATGCTAGGGTTGCGGCAGTAACAGATTGTCCAAGTGCTGGAAGGCAGTCTATTATAATTAGACGCGGTTCTTTATGTACATAGCATAAATCAGCGCCTCCGCCCAGAAAAATTGTGGCGTCCCGCGCCCTATATTATGATAGTCATCATACCGACAAGCTACTTATGCTGTTGTTCACACGGGTTCAACTTTGCGGCGGGCCGAAGCCCACCGCACAGCCTAGCAGTCTTGTATGTTGGCATTACGGACTCGTCACCCTTGTCGGTGATATGATGCTTCACACGGAAGCGAGTTGCATCTACGGTGAGCGTGTACTTGGGCTGCACGATCGTACAATGCTGCGTCCGGCCTGGCGCTCCGCCCAGACCACATATTTCATCATATGCTTGTTGACGGTGTCTCTTTGTCTGAGAAATGATAAACTTGGAGTATCCATCCATGATAACTAACACTGCTGTGAATCGAGTTCCATTGTTGCTGTCGGGGAACTTCATATCCGCGTACATCACTTTATTTGGCGCAGTGATCGCTGTCACCAATTTGTTCATGTGCTTTTTCTTCTTCTGATTGCTCAAGTGGCACTCGTCGCATGGCTTTGTTGGCGCTTGGTCATGACCATTTCGCTCACCAGGCCCGGCTCGGCCATTTTTGCTTTGAGATATTGCTTGCACGTACTTCTGAGCCGCTCAAGCAGACGCATGGGGGCGACACCGTCAGCGGTCGTGTAGTTGACGATAAATCGGTTCTCGGCGCAGTTTTTTGGTTTGTCGATTTCTTGGGCATGGAATCCCCACATGCCTTGCTGCAACGACGCACCCAAAACCGCATTTCTATCCATTCTGGTAAAATATTCCATCTATGTTTTGGTTTTGTTACAGCTGAGTAGGACTATTGTTAGGTAGCAATTTGCATTCCTTACTAATTAAGTAGCATAATTAGTGTATCCGTACTCGGTTCTAAGTACACTCTTTTGTTACGGATAAGTAGTGTATAGCACACAACATGTGGAATATTACCATGATTTCAACCTCTAATCCATTTTTCATATTAGGATAGCTAAACATTTCTCAATATACATTTCCTTGAACTAGTCCATGGTTTGGATATTTTCTTGTTCTCGTTAAGAACTGTCTTCGGGTATATTTTTTGGTTAACGCATATTCGACTGTGGAGATACCGATTAAGTGGATTTTTGTCGTTATATTGGTGATATTATCAAGCGTATACGACTCAAGTTTTCGTCTAGAAGTGCAACTATGGATGCCAACAACTTTTAACATTGACATACTGATATCCATGGTGGCTGGGTCAAAGTCGATCTTGAATCCTTGGTCGCGCGCGACGCCAGGGGTCAGTTAACCATACTGCTTACCGGGGAAGTATAGCGCATCATCGACAAACGTTTGGATTTTCTTACGATCCGCTTCGATAACAATAGAAACTGTTCCCACACCTGCCACTTAGTCACCACTTCTGACGAAATGCCATGGATCTTACTGGACTCGATCCCTTGGAGACTCACAAAATACTTTTCATTACCGATGACGTGGGCGTTCGAGCCCGTGTCAAAACATCACCAGTTCTTCATAATTCCACCGTCACCGAATCCTTGGTGGGCGCTTGCGCACCCAAATCTGGCGAGCCCGTTCGTGCCTTGGAATCCATACCTGGTACATGATCATCATTTTTGTGCAGCGTCGCGTACGCCTTTAGGGCCTGGCGATGCCCTACTGTCCCATCAGAGTTTCCATTCCGTCCTTTCCGGGGCAGTTTTTCTTTATGTGGCCAAACTTGCCATAGCACTTTCTTGAGTCTCTCACATCATCACCAGGCTTAGCTTCTGATTGCGGGATCTTTGGATGGACTTGATCCTTCTTTTTGTTTCCCTCCGTGATTCTAGATCCAGGAAAGATCTTTGATCGCCGCCGCCGACCTCATGCGCTTCTTCACGTCCTCGGGCTTGAGCAGAGTACCTTCTCTTGCCCATGTCATCAAGTTTTTTATGTTCAAAAACTTGCCATAGTCTGGGATGCTGTCCATCATGTATTTCATGATCTGAAACTCATGCAGCTTGTTATAGAGATCTTCTAACTCGGTTATCTTCTTTTCCATGATAGCGATATGCAAGTCCATGTCACAGCCTGGCGTAATACGCATGTACGCTAGCTCCTCCAACAACTGGTTAATACGATGGGCACGCAGCACTGGGTTATTCTTCTTCTCGAAGTGTCCCGCTAGCGCTTCCCACCGCTGTAATGATTCTCGAAGCACGTTCAAGAACGTCAAAAACATGCGAGACACAGTTTTCAATGACTGCGCTGATTGATTGTTCGGATCTGTGAGAGACAGCATCTTCCATATGGATGACGTGTCGAAACTGACGTAAGCGTCTTTGAACTAAGTTGACCCAGGGCACAACAACAACACCCCTCCCTCAACTCATAGCCTTGAGACTACATGCTGAGATGAGACGCTGAAACGTCGTACCCTCGATGGGCTTTGCTAGAAAGCCATCAAGCCGCGATGTCGACTTCACATACATGAAACCAATGCTACCATTGAGAAGATGGCTGTGTACAAAGTGGTAACGGATGTCTACATGCTTGACCCTGGCGGTGTAGCCAACGTTTTTGCAATTGCAATGGCGCTCTTGTTGTCGACATGAATCGTAGTTGGTCGTACCTGGGGATAGCCAAGCTCTTCCAGCAGTGACCTGGACCCAAGGACTTCTTGCATGCACATGGAGATTGCAGTGTACTCAGCCTCGGCAATACTAAGCGCTATAGTGCGCTGCAACATTGACTTGAACACAATAGGACCCCCGTTCAGTATCAACACCAAGCCAGTAGTAGATAGACGTGTCTGTGCACCGGTGGCCCAATCCACATCGCCTTAATCAGCAAACGTAGCTGGTCCATTATTGCCCCTATATGTGATGCCCATAGCATCAGAAGCGCCTTGAGGTATCGCACGATACGGATGATGGCCACATTCCAATGTACTTCACATGGCGTCTACTCAAAACGACCCAAATAGCCCATCCCATACGCAATATCTGGATAAGTGCAAAATAGTGTAGTGCACCAACCAACGATCAATTTGGACGAGTTACACGCGTTCTTACTCGGCATTCGACGGTTCAGTGTCCAGCTTTGTCATGAGTTGGCCTATTTCACATGAATTCTTGACAGGGTTAACATCGATCTGATTGTACCTCCTAACAAAAAGCTGGATAAACTGGGACTGCTACACAATCATCATCTTGTTCACCATCATGCTTATTCACCATACCAATCAAAAACTTGGCAGGACTCAAATCTTTCAGAATGAAGTGGAGCTTGAGCTTGGTCCTTCACAGTCTTGATCTGTTCTTCATACTTTGTAGCAATCAACAAGTCGTCAACGTTAAGACCGATGTAGATGTAGTTTCACCAAATTAATTAACGAAGATACACGGGCCACTATTACAAGCCTTGAATCGAATCTGGGAAGGAACATTCGTGATGGTATCATACCATACAGCAGACGCTTGCTTCAGCCCGTATAGTCTTCGCTTGAGACGACACATAAGTCCAGGATCATGTCAACGTCATCCGGTACTCGCATGTAGATAGTTTCTTTCAACTCACCATGTAGAAACGCAGTTATAACATCACACCTGGTACCTGATACCCACGTTGATAACACAAATCAAGATGCATGCGAATTGAGTTGAGTGTCGTAACCGGTAAGTATGTCTCATTGGGGGGGTCCTGCAGGTGGGGGTCCCCTTGGTGCAGTGGTTTAGCACCCAATCGATAAGCAATAATGTTGAACTCAAGTATATGTGGTGACTATACGTGAGTACACAAGTTTACTGTGGACCACGCTGTATGCTTTTTTTGGAGTATATTTTGTTTTTCCACCAATCAGATGCAAGCGCGACGGCCACCTCGCGACGGCCACCTTGCCCCAGACTCTCAAGTTGCATATTAGGAGACTATCAAGTTGCATATTAGTGGTCCTGGACACTTAGGTAACTTAACATAATGCACTTTATTCTTTCTTTATAACTGCCACGTGTATCGGGTGTCACGGTTACCTGTCAATAGCGCGACAGGGAACAAGACTCTAACGTGACTCTAACCGGTCCAGTAGATACGCACACATACAATAAGACAAAGTACATTACGACCTGCGTCTTCCTACATATAGGTCGTGGGTTCAATCCCCACAACGTCCAGATTACATACTACCAAACGGGACCCGGGTAGTATGGAGTAGACGAAAGCTTGGAAAAATAACCTGGTAAAAGCAATACGACGGACAAAAGTAATACTGACGAAACAGCTAAACCAAAAAGGATCGAAGATTAAAATAGCAAAAGAAGCAAATAGCATTCAGCATAGAGTAGCTCTGTAATAAGTTAGTCATAGCCGAGAAGGTATAGGCTGTGTTAATAAGTTAATACAAAGGACAAGATCAAGCTGGGTATGTTTCATTGTAGTCACTCTAAACGCTTGACTGAACCGTTGAGCTACAACTTTGTATCTGACGATCTCACCACGTTCGTTTCAATTTAGAGCAAACACCCAGTTGCTACCGATCAGGTTGTCGCACAAGTTTCTATACACCATGTTCACCCAGTGACATAATCTCACAACAAATGGCTTGGTTCCAGTCCCCGCTGTTGGCAGATTGCATAGCCGACGCGTAAGAAGTAAGTTCTTCACTCACAACATGTGCTCTTTCAGGTGGTGGCATCGCTTCGGCTTACGACCGGTGTCGTTGTCTCGAAGACCCCCCCCCCTCAAACGACAGCATTATCTTTTCGTAACACAAGTTGATTGTTGTGGGTGACTGGAAAAGTCCTTACACAAACAAGTCGGTCTCTTCGGGTGCTTGTAATGGTGCCACAGACTGTCGACCATGTCGTTGCACAAGTGGATGGAACACCATAGTACTAGGAGAAATCTCATACGGGTATCAGGTGCAATGTCAGTCGTTGCATTAGTAGTCACACGTTCATTCACAGCTGGAGTAGGTTCTTGATATGATGGGTGTACTTGCTGAGATTGTACTCAAGGGGTAACAAACGATTGTGAGTCTTGGTTGGGTCCCTCATCGTCAACATTCATTGGTTGGGCAACCCCAACGTGGTTGGTTGCATTACAACAAAGTCGTCGTCATCACTGCGTGACATCCCAGGTCCATTGTCACCAGGAACAGCATGCACGTAACGTTGCGGTTCCACCTCTTGCAATTTTTCTGATATCACAACTTTAAGTTTGTTCATGTCCTTGTTTCACACTTGTAGCCTTTCGTGGTTTGTGAATACCCCACAAGAATCCACAGGAACCATTTTAAGTCAAGTTTGACTCGCTCACTTTTGTCAATGTTCTCATACCCTTTTGAACCAATCACACGTAAGTGATCAAACGATGGTCGCACCCTGAAACACAATTCAACGGCGAATAGGCTGTACGTGCCGTCGTCGGGATAAAATTGATCACGTGCACCACAGCGGCCATCATTTCAGCTCAACAACGACGGTTCATGTTCATGTTCATCTTGGAGCGTGTCGCATCACCGATCGTCCTCTTAATGCGATCAGCGACACCGTTTTGTTGGTATAGTGAGTTGGTGTGTGATACCATGTGCACGACAAAATGCAGTAAACTTGCGGTTCACACATTCGCAACCATATATCAGTACTAATGCACTTGATACGGTGGTTTAACTGATTCTCAATACATGCTTTGTACGTCTTGAAATGCGTTAGTACCACCGTCTTTGACTTCATCAAATAGATCTTTGTAAGTCGTGAATAGAAGTCGATAAAGGTTACAGCATACTTGGCCTTTCCATCACTTAGTAAGGCCAAGTATGCTGTAACCTTTATTTTCCTATGTTACGTATGGGACCCATCACGTCGATGAGTACGACTTGGAGAGGCACCATAGTCTTCACTTTAAAACGATCACTCCGAGGGATCAGTTTACCCACATATTGCCTTGAACACAGACTTCACACAATGAATCATACGCGACACCTGAATTAGTGCCTTTACATGGTGTGAGATGATGCACATATCACGTTTGAAGAGATACCTCAGCGTTCTTCTCAGTCAATGCTGGTAGCGAGAACAATCGTTTGTCCGGTCCATGCATATGCAGTACCTGCGTCAACGTTACGCGACAACCGTTGTTTGCTTTGAAACCAAGTGTACCTGATCCGACAGCAGAGAGTTGATTACCAATGGCCATTTCTACCGATGTAAGCGTTTGTAGGTTGAAAAATCGTACTACGCGGAGGTCATATAGGACGTGGCCCCACTGTCTACAAGCCAACCCTTGATGGGTGCACATGTGGCAGAGAATACGTGTTAATCTTCGTCATAATGGGGCAGTTAACCTCCTTGTGGCCGTACTTCTTGCACAGGTAACACTTGCACTTGAACTTGCCAATGTCATTCTTCTTGTGCATAGGCCTTTTGCCCTTTCCCTGAGCATGGGCTTGGCGTCGAAAACCAAACTTGCCCTGACCCGTTTGTCCAATAAGCAGGGCTATCTCAGTCACTTATTGCTCTCACCCACGCTCATACTGCCTAAATAGCATTGCTTTAGTCTCTAACATGTCTACACCGGATTTTTTCTCAATGCTCTTCACGATGCCGTCCTATTCTGACGACAAACTTCCGAACAACAGCACGTATTTTTTATCTTTACCCTTGAGGCCCCCAATAGTCTCCATATACATCACCAGGTTATAAAACTTCAGCATTTGTTCCGAGATATCATACCCTTGTCCCATGCGAAGTTCATCCAATTTCTTGCCCAGGTTGATGCGGTTATGCAGGTTTTACGCTACACAATTTTTTTTCGAGGATCAACCGGGCCTCAATATCCTTTCCTGCGTTGCGCACCATAATCTGGAATGGTGGACGTAGAAGCATGCACACAATCGCTAACGCCTTCTCATCATCGACTATTCATTGGTCCGTCGTCATATCCACGTCACCATTTTTCCTGTGAATGTGACCACGTAGGCCCCCTATTTTCCAATGTCATAGCCGTGCCGTATGACCAGAGAAAGCAGCTCCCCCTCGGTCAGAATGTCATTCTTCTGTGGATTCACTGTTGAGCTCATAACCTCTTGTTATTATAAGTAAGAGGCGTAGGGTCTAGTAGTTAGCGAGATAAAAAGGGAAATGGGTGAGTCATCTAGCCTATCCATCTCACTAACAACACTGTGTGCACTTGTTCTAGATCAAATGTTCTAGAGTCATCGACCAATCGTCGATATTTGCATGTAGAGTATATAACCACCGTCACAATGATTCGCGAGGCACGTTAGAGAATGTCATAACATGCAAGACACAGTTTGCAACGATTGTGCTGGTTGAGGTGTTCGGATCTGTGACAGACAACATCTTTCATATGGATGGCGTGTCCAAACTGACGTAAGCGTCTTTGCACTGAGTTAATACAGGAACGAGACGGGCGGAGCAACAACACATCTACGGCAGGTCGCATCACAGTTATAGCACCCGGACTGATGCGGTTGATAGCTCGCGCTCTCCAACGAATACTACAAGGTCCACCACAGAGAACCTGTGAGGGTCCAGTATCGTCTTGTTAAAAAGGTACTTGGTAAGATAAAGTACAGTGATTTCACTATCAAGAAGTGAATTATATAAGCATACCGTAAAATTTGGTTTGAAGGCTTGAAGCTCGAACACGGCCGTTGTTCAAGTTAGCGTTCGGGCTCGGTCGAAATCGGTAGCTTTCAAGCACGTGAAACTAAAAAAAAGTAACGCTTTCAACACTACGTGTAGTTTCATACACGCAATTGAATGCAAACAAACCAAAGAGTATATATATCATACCCGTAAAACACCGCATGACAACCATCACCGTACCAATGGCGATGCTGGGGATTTCGGATCACATCAAAAATTTGTAGCAGGAAGCTACTGTGTAAATCAATCATCATCATTTACCTGGCGTGTAGGGGGTGGTTTCTCGAACGATATTAATACACGCGTTCTACACACCAAGATTTCCGAAAGATATGAGGTATTCTCTACCCTTCTGTACCTTTGTTCCTGGTCCTTTGTTTACGGATCAAATAACCACGTTTTACCTTTCGGTGACTCAGGCCTGCTGGCGTGTTTTTGTTTATCTGCTTACGACTTGTTCTCTTCCTATCCGATGAGTTTTTATCTCACAATTGTACTAACTATAGACTTACGTATAGTATCTTTTATTGCCATAGTTTCCTCAACTAATCAAGTGCCTACAATACATGCAGTGTAATTATTAGAACCATAGCTAGTTGTAATCAACCCTTTATGAAAGCGGCAATCGATGCATTGGGGATCTTTTATAAAAAAAGAGATAACATCTAATATGCCCCTGTTTTGGCCCAAAAATTCTAAAATGACCCATTTCTTAATAAAATCCTAAAATTCCCCTGTTGTCGCGGTGCCCTCGAATCGCTAAATTTAAGGCGACTATTTAGTGAAACATTAGCTTATATACTTTCCTTAAGACTAAAACTTCCTTACTTGCTCCCTCTGCGCCGCCCTACACAATCATGTAGGGCGAACTTCTACTGAGAAACAACTTCCAGACTCTAACGTGCTCAAATTTGTTGGGGAAAATATCATCCGTTAGCCTGGCGGCTCCAATATTCGTGACCCGCTGATTACCTTCCCACATGGCTGTTTGCTTGAACAGTAGCTCGTGCGTGCTTGACAGTAGCTCATGCTTGCTGTGGCTTAAAGCGATTTCGATAAACTTATACCCTTCTCCGTCGATGTCTAGCCTATCGGCGCTTTACGCTTGAGTACATGCGACAACTATGTAGTCCCATCCATTATTTCACTGGTCTGAATATCACTACTTCTGCACATATTCAGACAAAAAAATGCGTATCTGTTGTGTCCGTTTTGACAGCGTGCCTGTTATGTATTGGTTCATGCAGTTGAGAGATGAAGCGTGGTTCTTCTAGCACTACGTAGAGTATCCTTGAAAACATATAACCGATTCAGTCGACTTGCAACCCCTCCTCATCCCATTTGATCTTTCTATTGTGACGGCGTCATGAAAACCTGCTTCAGCAAAGGGGGTGAGAGTTTGACGTTTGGATGACGTCCCAACATCCCCTAATATATCTATCAAAGAGAATTTTGGGCCAAAACAAGGGCATATTAGACGTTATCTCTTCATTAAATAGTCGCCTTAAATTTAGCGATTGGAGGGCGCCGCGAAAACAGGGGCATATTAGACGTTATCTCATAAAAAAATCTTCACCTGTAAGAAATCTTTATGGTGGGTTGCAAACAATGGATTTGTGTAACCCTTTTATGCATATATCAGCTACATTATTTCCAGACCGAATTGTTTCAATATACAAAAACGAATTGGCACATAATTTAGAGAGAGAGGGAGTCGATAAATCTATTTTAATCATTTACTAATGACAAGACTTCTACAGCTTACTAATTCTGTTTAACATTTCCGATGCCTGGTGAAGCTCCGGTGATTGAACGGGTCTCGTCTCCGACTGGTGATGCATATGGATGGTTTAGATTTAATGTGTATTACATAAATCTAAATAAATATACAAAAGTATAATGTAGGGATATCGCCTTATAATCCGCATCATCTCATACCCTTCTTTTATCTGAACGGAATACTTAAATTGGTGGAGCTGACCTCTTTTGCGTATTTCATTCCCGGTTGTTGAAGATTTACAAGCGATGCGTGTGTAGTCCGGTATGGGACTACATACAAACTTCAAGTGATGCGCGACCGTAGTGGTCACTTATGAATTTATGCATTTTTAGCTACTTTGGAATTTTATCTTTATATTAACTTTTAGGTTAGGTACTTAAGTACGCATTTATAATTAGTATTTTTTTTGCCTTAAAGCACACATTTATATCCTGCCTCATGCGCCCCTACCCTGATCAAGTAGGGCGCGCTTCTTTCATAGAACATTCCTCCCAGACAATAAGGTACTAACGGCCGATACCGCCACAACTGGAATTTGTACGTGCCCCCAACTCGTGTAAAATTCATACTCCGGTCTTTACCAATACTGTTACAAGCATAGCCTGTGCATCTTTGAATGATCATTGATCAATCATCTGCCCCACCGGCTTTGTGCATTTCGATTCTCTTATTGACTGCAAATTTCCGTTCCCGTTATTTCCTGCACTAGCGCTGATTTCTGGGACGTAAAAACTTCCGGTATGGATGAATAAATCCAATTTCCGCTCAATTTGGTCTTGACACTAAATTGTGAGTTCTCCCTAGAATTAAAAGCCGTTCGGACGCTGATTTTTCCTATTTTTTATCATATCTATGTGAAAAAGTGTCATAACACCTAGTAATCTTTGCTATATTTTTGACTTTCTCTCAGATAGATACTCGCTTGAGTTGCAAGAATTTCGTGGTACGTTCTATACGGGCGCCCATCGATACATCATCTCTCCATTGGTGTCTGCTTAATTACATTTAGCAACTCCTTTTTGGTTAATAAATGTGCTTTGTAGTGTAAATTCATGCGATGACAGACTAACGAAGTCTCCTGGTTACATGTTGTGTGACTTGTTGGATGTTTGGACGTATTTCCGTGTGGTTCTCTGTGTTTCCATATAATTTCCATTCCGTAGCTGCTGGACTGCTCTAACTCATCACCATAACTCTCAACCGAAGGTAAGTCTCCAGTCGCCGCCCGGACAGCCTTTCCACCAATAATATTGTTCTTTAACGACTTTCGACCAATCATAAGCACTTGGACAGCTTATTCTTCACCGTAATCTCTTCCTGCGTTTTTTTGGCAGTTGAACTTGGTTTTTTTATCTTTAAGCACTTCACCACAGTCTTGTCGAATTTTGATCTAGCCATTTTTGGCTTTCAAGTGAAGAGTAAATTCGGATGATGAAAACGGATTGGCTATTAATGCATGGATACTTATTGTTGGAAGATTTCAAGCTAAATCTCATAGTGATCTGTGGTGAACTGTACCGTAAATTTGTGTGCAACTGCAGGTACCACTGTATGTACAACTGAGTGTGCAACTGTAGGTACATGGACGGGCTATCGGATTAGAAGCGACAGTAGGTACGGGTACCTAACGGCGGACGACTGAGAAATCAGGTCTACTGGTCGATGGGGCTTATTGGGATGGTTAGTTCTGATTGGATGAAATTAGGGAATCGGTAGATTTAGGGATATAAGCAGTAATAAAGTTCTCCTTTTTCGTCTGATCACTCAGATCATCTACAGGGACGGCACCTTAGCGCCTCCCTCATTTATACGCACCTTTACGTCCCGGGCGGGAGCACCTAGTGCATTTTTGTCCCACCGGTAGATGTAGAGTTCTTGAGGACTCAGCATCGACTCCGCCTGCTGTGTCAGCGGTTCCTCTTTAAAGGTTTTCTTTTTGGGAAAGTGATCGATCAGTGCGCTCTCACCTCTTCCCCATTGGTATACGTTTGGCCCCTAGTAGTTCGGCTGCTTTAAGCGCCCCACGGGAACTCTAGGTGGATAGTGTGGAATACCCCCTCCTCTTAAGTATAGCTAAGAATACATAGTAAATTGGGTATTCTATTAGCGGACTAGGCTTAAAAGGCTCCGTGATCAAGCGGTGAAGACTTCCGCCGCTTGATCAAGTAACCCCTTCGTTGATCATCCCCTGATCATCGATCTGCACCTGCGCCGTGCGGTCATCAACTCGCAATCGCGCCAGTTCGTGCAGAATCGACTATATCGATCACCGACCTTGATCACCCCCTGATCATCGACCGGCGGTCCTGATCATCGACTTTTCTCGCCTGATCGAGCCTGATCAAGCCTGATCACACCTGATCCAATCCTGATTACACCTGATCCAAGTCTGATTACACCTGATCGGACCTGATCAGCACATCGGTCGATTCGTTACGAATTACCCCAATATTGCATCAAGGAATTGCAGTGTGACATCCCCGCCACCTGGAGAGCGACCCACGCCCAAGCCGTCGGGTACACAAGGTGAGCAGGAACACAAGCAGTCACAGGACAACCGGAGGACCCCCTTCGTTAGTCGGCGGTCCGGGCGCAGTGGTAACGCCTGATCAAGCTTCAAAAACTCTGATTAGCCACTTCACCACAGATCTTACGCGATATTTTAGGTTTACCGTACTTAACAAAAAAACACCTGGCCTATTTTTCAAAGGTGATTGGGTTAATACTAAAGGTGGAAAAATACGAGCCAAAATTGTGATTATTTTGTTAACTTTTTGGATCGCCTTTTCAAAATTCGTTTAAGCCCGTACAATACAAACGAAGTGTCGAAAACAAGAATTTGAAGAGTTTATTACAAGAAAATCGCGGATCAGTCAAATTCTAAACATTTTTGGATTTCCAACAACGACTCATACACTCCGTTTTCCTCATTCTTGGCCAAATATTCCATAAATGCGGCCAGATTGTCAGATCGATGATCTTGGCCATAAGTACTGAAGGCTTGAGATATTCGTGACAATGAGGACAGATTCTCATCAACTTCCTCGAATGCCTCTTCCAGCCACTGAATTACGTCTTTGCGGTCGACTTTGAACTTCCCTACTGGACCTGGATCGGATCGAATTGTCCACGAGACATATCGCTTCTTGAATGCCTGTTTGATTGGCTTATTGGCTATCAAGTCGCATATTTGAATCAGACTTGTGCAACCAGGAGGAATTGCTCCCAAGACAATATTTAACGCAGCCGCTTTTTCCATAGCCTTTTCAAAGAAATGGCTCGATGCCGCATTCCAGACCAAAACTAACTTGGCATCGGGATAACACGATCGCAACCAGTCCAGATAAAGGCAGCACCCCTCTTTATCCATTCAAAGTTTTGGATGGAAAGTTATCTGGCTCGTTCCATCCCAATTAGCGAAACGTCTGGATAACGTACCATTAGGTTGACCGGTCATTATAATTTAAGGCGACATCAAACGTGATTCAAACATTTCACAGGCCACCATGACGGTACAGCCCTTCTTTTCCTCCTCACTTCTATTGGATCTGACGCGATGGACGTTCACTGGGGCAATCAAATGCGATTCTTTTGGATAAAATTGAAGAAACATCTCATCTGCGTTCACCAAACGCGTCACTACAGCTGATGACATATTTTCCGAATTAGTGCAGTTGATTCTTGACAAACTTGAAGCCAATGAATGGGGACAGTCTGTGAGATGGACTCTTTACGGATTGTGAAATGGTGTCTCTGAAGTACTCTAGTGAGCCACTGCGAAAACGCTGGGGTAATGTTGTCTGAATGAATGACCATTTTGAGCTCCCATTCAGTTCGATCGACTTCCTAATATTATCCAAACTAGGCAATCAGTAGATTATAAGCTGAGGATTTGCAGAGGGGATTTCCGGTCTCCCAACCCTCAATAACGTGTTCGATTATAAATTCTTCTTGTTCTTGGTATTTCAATTTTCTCCCAGATCCTGCAGTCTTGGAAGTCTGGCGAAGATAAACGATATTATCGTGATATGTACTCATCTTCCTGTTTAATTGGCGGTTACCGTTCGAGGACGATGAGACATATGTTTTTCCAGATGTGCTGACGCTGAACTTGGGTCAATCTCGATTTTACTTGACGGTTCGACGCCATCATAAGCCTCTCTGTAGGAATATGGTATCGACGGTAGAATATCAGAGACTATCAGAGACTGTAAACATAGTGGAACCATTTTCGAAGTAGACCTTTTGCCGAATCCAATTGTTGAACGTATTGATGTTAATACCGAACAACGAGCAAGTTAGTTCGGCATCCGCCTTGACGAAAGATTTATGGAGATAAAAGAATATAGATTTAGACTTCTTCTCTCATGTCATGGTCCGGTACAGCTCTGATGTCTTTTTCCCCAATAATCCTTTAGATTTAGCTGATTCTACTAATTCTTTCATCAATCGGCGATGCAACTGCCGTTGACGGTCCTCGATGACGATTTCGCTGGGTATTTTGTTGACACCAGTTCACGGATCGTTTGTGATGACGGCTGCAGCGTCTGCAGATGCAACTCAGGGAACATTTCGCGACGAACTAGGCAAGCTAGGTTGTCGGAATTGTCTCGCCCACGCTTTCGCTGCTATTGGGCGTCGATCCAGCGCTGATTCGCGGGATTGGAAAGGAGTAATCTCTTCATCGCGATATAGAGGAATTCCGAGGTAATTTTTTTGCGAACTCAGCCGAACTAGTTGGTGATTTTTTTGTTAATGAAAAATTACATTAATATTAAAAGGTGATCAGAAATCCCGTAATTGTGATTTTTTTGTGTGGCTTTTTATTTTATAGAGTATGTACACAGGACCCATGATTTCCAGAAAAGTTCACAGAACCCTACTATTTTTTAAATTCACACGAACCAGCGATTATGTTAGGTTTACGCCCTTAACGATTTCTTTTGTGATTTTTTATGGAACCTTGGGGTACTCTTGATTTATGTTCGTAATCAGTGTAACCCATGGTCCGCAAGAGTGCCACGAGGGCCAAGACTTTTGTCCCCTCCAGGGCGAATGAAGGTTTTGTTAATGTGAAGAAGAAACTAAAAGAAAATTGATTCTGACGATCGCACGTCGTCTGTGTATGCATGGGCTTTCAAGCTTGTACCGTGCTGGCAGCCTTGGTCGTAACCTACTACAAATGTCAACTGGACAAACTGGATTTTAAAAACATCCATGGTGGTCGCTACATTTCATTTGGGCTCCAACGATTATGAAAACTAATACAGGCTTTGTCTGTAATAGTGAAGTTTAGCGTTTACCAACGAGAAAGCAGACTTTCCAATGAAAAAATCCGGGTAGCAAGCTTTTCAGTAAGAAGCAGTTCAACTCTTTCGCAGGTAAATCCTATACAATCATTTTTTCCGTCTGCAGATAATTTATGGTGTAACTGTCTCTATTGAATCATTTTGTAATTGTCAGCGTTGTTGAGATGATCCGTCAAGCAGTAATAAAAGAGTTTGATCTCAAAACGTTGTACTTCTCGGCGCCTACATTCATCACTAGTCTAATTGGCAACGAGGCATGGACCGAGGCAGAGATCCATGACGAATACTGGTCACTGAAATATATTGTTTGATGTGTTATCATAGTAGTCAGTTTGTAACGGTCTTTGTACTACAGTCATCCACACGTGGATAAGGAAAACACAAAGGCATTATGACTATTCAGGTATTCTATACCTCGCAGACTATAACGAAAGTTCACCGGCCGACTCTTTTCTTTCATTGACAAAGACACGGAGACTGTTATACCAGCCTTCTCGTGGCTGCCTCGTGATGTTCACAGATGGTTCTGAATATCTACACGTCGTGAGAAAGGTACAAACTGGCGTGCGCTATGTGATAAGTTTGTACTTCACGTGCGATAAGCGCAAGCATTTTTACAACTTCTTGGATGGAAAGGTGCACAATCACTTCACAATAACATGAGGACCTGGCCACTCCTGCATTCACGCTCTGTTACACCACCCATGGTCAGCTCTGTGGTGTGTGCAAGGCTGCCGACACTCTCGTAGCACCTGCTGTGATACAGCAATGCATGCGGATCGCAAAGCAAAGCACTAACTGTCGACCATGCTGGTTGACGCGTCCCTGTAGATTTGTTAAAGTTATTTTAGCAAGATGAGTAATTACACAGGACCCCACGGTTCCATAAAAAATCACAAAACCCTACCTTTGAAGGGCGTAACCCTAACATAATCGTGGGTTCCTCTGAATTTTGAAAAAATGTGGGGATCTGTAATTTTTTTCTGGAAACCGTTTTTTCTGTCCTGTGTAATTACTCAATTTTATAATATATTCACTTTCGTTTTTAAACTTAATTACACGTCTAGCAGCGGATCTATTCACGCTCAAGTTGTTGATTCGTGTTCAAATTTGAACACCGAAGTGTCCTGTACCCGATCACCATCGTGCCGAGCAGACCAACTTACGGGGGGGGGGTACCCCGCGAACCTTCGTCTAACCCCCGATCGGATGACCGATCAGTACTGTAACGGGGTTAGATTTGAGTTACATTTAGTGTTGGTGTACATGAGTACACCACGGTTGAGGTCAGTATTGATCGGTTTGAAAGGTTTCGAACCTTTGGTTATTTTAACCAATGAGGGCATGAGCCCTTGGTGTGGTGGTGTGTCAGCCATCCACGTGTCGGTACACAGGTGTGTACACTACATTTTAGCTAGGTACGAATTTGGAATATTCTACTTAGTATTACATATAGTTTATATTAGTTTAAATTAATTTAGGCTAATTACAAATTAAATATATTCAGTTTACATTTCACTCTAAAGTTCACACGCGCGACCTCGACCGGTCGCGCGTGCAGTGAGTGTCGTAGGTAAGAGGGAGCCCTCCCTTTACTTACACCCCGTAAAGGGGACAGAGCCGTTAAGGCTAAGTAGTGAACCAACCTGGGAATCTTGGCCCCAAGTAGGAGAGCTCTCCTACTAAGCCCTTTATAAGGGCGTATCGGCTAAGTAGCGGTAGATACCGCTTTAAGGAAGAGTATTCCTCTGTGCGCTAGCCGCACCGTGCGTATACGCACCGGCTACATCTGGTAGCACTTGTAGTCAATCCAACACCTGTGTTGGTAGACTAGGCATCCTCTGCAAAGGATAAATCAGGACGATTGGGACAGTTTGACCCTCGTACAGCAGGAAGCCTTTAAAAGGCTGTTACCCTTAACGGGGGAAGAAGGTATGAAGCTCCTAGTGGACCAGGGCCTTGAGGCCGTAAAGGAAAAGGTAAATGCCCTCATCGCTCATGAGGCGAGTTGTAGTGGAGGTCATTCCACGGGGGTGCGCCCTCCATTATCGTTTAAGATAAAGGAGTTCACGGGAGAGAAGGGTGACAACCTTTACGTGTGGTTGCGAGAGGTCGAAACGGCCTTCGCCACAGCGAACATGACCGCTGATCACTTGCAAGGGGGACTTGCATTGACCCATCTTACGGGAAAAGCCCGTACATGGGCGTTTACGTGTTCGGAGTCAGTCACGGACGTGTTCTCAACATGGAAGGTCCTTAAGCAGAAGCTCATGGACATGTACGCAACGCCTGATCTGGTTTTCCAGAATCAACTGGCGCTCCTGAGGTGCCGTCAAGGCACTAAGGACCTGGAGATTTATATCCAGGAGCTTAAGACCCTGTTGGCAGGGATGTACGCGAAAGCGTATTCGGACGATGTGTCCAGCCCCGTCTTCATGGGAGGCCTGAGAGAAGGGCCAGCACGTTCGGAATTGTTCCGATGCCGACCCCAATCCCTGGAGGAGGTGTTTAAGATAGCGTTCAACGCCGAAAGGAACTTCCGTTCCTCTAAGGTGGGTCCCGAACCCATGGACCTGAGTCAGGTCGAAGTGGAGGAGAAACCTCCCGCTAAGAGTCGCTCAGACTCTTTTCCACAGAGCTTCGAGACAGAGCTCTTGGCTATTTTGCAGCGGCGTGGGCCGCTGAGATGCTTCCTGTGTGGGAGCATGAATCATCTGAGGAACAGATGTCAGAAAAATCCCCAGCGAGACACTCGCTACAAGGGACCAAGGGTGGGGAAAAAGCCCTTGTCCAAGCCGTCGGGAAACGACGGCTCCCAGTAGGTGCGGGGCGCCCTGCTGGGGGACCCCTCAGTGCTGTTAAGCCCCAGGGTAGGGGACGACAGCACAAAGCCCCGAGGGAAGCGGTGATTTCTAGCACCGAGTTGGTGTACCATCCAGGTTTGCTGGTAGTCCTTGCGGACGTGAAAGGCTTTGATAAGCCTTGGAGAGTCATGATAGACTCTGTAGCGTCTGAAAATTATGTCAGACGAGATTCTGTGGAGATGAGTCGGCTGTATGCCGAGGCCCTAGAGGCACGTTCTCGTGACGTTTTCACGGTCCGTCTTGCGACGGGCGTACAGGTTTCTGTACCCAAGGTCTCTATTGACCTTAAGCTGAAGTTTGCAGACTTTGACAGCTTAGAACGCTGCCTAGTCCTGGATTTGGACTCGAGGTATGACCTCATTCTGGGCATGAAGTGGCTGGAACGCCACGAGCCATGGATAGACTGGAAGTCTAAATCCATTGGCTCAACGCACCCGCGGTCGGGTGAAGCATTGGCGAGTCATGAACCCAC
>CM047580.1:28757187-28797154 GCA_026184515.1 Peronosclerospora sorghi
GTCGACCTGATTTGTCCGTCGTCCGTCGCCGCTCGTCGATGTTCGCGGAGTACCTGTACGTAATCTTCCCATCTTCCTATGCCCTGTCTATGTCCTGACTATGTGCACCACGGTTGTACACGCAACTGTATACGCCGTGGCACCCACAATCCTATACGATTACGTACCGATTCTGACCGTAATCGCCCCCCTAAATAAGGCCCTATAATAAGGGCATATAATAAGGCCCGTTATTGGGACCAGTTTTAACACGATTTACGACATCTTTGTGTTTTTTTCTCTTACGCATAAGTCGCCCCCCCCCTACCGCGGAGTCTTTGGGAGCGGAGGGTTAACAGGGTCCCCTCCAGCTCAACTTTTCTGACCGGGACGCGTTACAGACGCACTTGGCCCGCCGGAAGTCCCTCGACGGGAACGCATGCTTAACACAGTACTCACTTCAAGTCGCACACGTTTGGAAAGTGTTATTATTTTATTGGAAAGTTTACGTGGAGATCTCGTTAGTGGAACCCCAAGCTATTGGATACGTTTTTTTGGTTGTTCTCGATTGGTTTATCGATCTCTCGTTTTTGGTTGGGCTCTACGATCGGCTATACGCGATCTTCCCTGGAAGTATATTGGAATTAATTATATCGTCGACATTTGCGTATTTAGGTTGACGATTTCCGCCCTAGATACACCCTTCCCCAGAAGTGGATTGCTACATATCGATACCTACAAGTCCATATCGCGCAACGGTCCACCGAGTGTGTAGCCACCCAAACCAATGGGTACTCAAGGTGAGAAGCGTAAACTAAAATCGGACCAGGTATCCTACAGTACTTGTAGCCGGTGCGTATACGCACGGTGCGGCTAGCGCACAGAGGAAGACTCTTCCTTAAAGCGGTATCTACCGCTACTTAGCCGATACGCCCTTATAAAGGGCTTAGTAGGAGAGCTCTCCTACTCGGGGCCAAAATTCCCGGGTTGGTTTACTACTTAGCCTTAACGTCTGTATTCCCTTTACGGGATGTAAGTAAAGGGAGGGCTCCCTCTTACCTACGACACTCACTCCATGCGCGACCGGTCGAGGTCGCGCATCTGAACTTTAGAGTGAAATGTAAACTGAATATATTTAATATGTAATTAGCCTAAATTAATTTAAACTAATATAAACTATATGTAATACTAAGTAGAATATTCCAAATTCGTACCTAGCTAAAATGTAGTGTACACACCTGTGTACCGACACGTGGATGGCTGACACACAACCACACCAAGGGCTCATGCCCTCATTGGTAAAATAACCAAAGGTTCGAAACCTTTCAAACCGGTCAATACTGACCTCAACCGTGGTGTACTCATGTACACCAACATTATATGTAACTCGAATGTAACCCCGTTACATCCTCCCCCATCAAGACTATTGCTTACGCAATAATCAAAATCTTGTTGAAGAAGTCCAACGCCAGTACCTCTGACTGTCCATTGTACACCTTCAGTGGTGCTATGGACGAAAACTCTTCCGACAACTCGGAAGTGGATGACCTTAGGGAGGCTCCCCAACGGCTGGCCACGCTGACAGCTACGAACGGCGCTGTCTGTCATCCAACCCATTCCCCACACGTGGGGAAAACGCACTAACTCGTGCGCCACCGTTACCCGCTAGGGGTGATACCTTCAGGTTGCCACAGGCGACCACCACTAATGAACCGTCCTTGGTTCAAGAGGCCCGACGTGCCGGACGGGCACGGAAGGGACCTCGCGACCCTCAAAAGAGGGCTAAGAACGCGGTCAAGAGACTCTTAGCCTCTTATACCCCTGGACCAGCGGCTATACTGTCGCGTGAAATTGCGCATCGGAACCAACTCCGGGCCCGACTACTAACGCCCAAACATTTTACCGTTAAGTCCTACCGGACGCGCCACTGGAAGCAGGCACGCGGTGTCCTCGTGGATATCATCCGCGATATTCCCTTTGTTCTCTTGAGGTACGAAAGCGTCGAAGACGCAGAACAGGCATTCCGCGCCTGGGCGGAAGGGGAGAAACGCCTCCCCAGTTCCGATGTGCTGTACAACAGCTTTTCCGAACACGACGTTCGGGTAGAGAGGGCTCTACGCTTGGCCTATGCTCAGGCCAAAGCGCAAGGGCAATTACCTGCCTCCTATTATACGCGCTCTTCTCTCGATGTGGTGCCGGAGAGCAATGCAAGCACATCATCTGCCTCCGGCGAACTCCCAGCTACTGGGAGTGAAGGGGCTTCTTCAGCCCCTTTGATCGTTGACTCTCAGTGGGATTCTCCCGCTCAAAAGCGTCAACGACGTCACGGCAATCCTGCCGCAGGGGAGTCTCGTACGCCCACGAGCTCTGGGAATGTGGATACCCTTTCCACTTCACCAGGTACTGGGTCTCACCCCGGTGATGGCGTCGTGCCATCAGGCGTTCCACATGGTAATGTGGAGTACCCCCCGTATCGATCACTGGAGGAGGGGGTCGCGCTATTGCGGCGTGACCTCCACGAGCGCTGCGATCGGCACAGCCGTCGCATCCAAGATGCTCAGTAGAGACTCCGCAGCGAAGGGAGTGCGAATGAACGCATCGAGGAGCGGCTTGCCTCTCTCGAGTCTCTCGTTGCGGAGCTTCAGGGTCGTATTTCAACCCTGTCGGAGATGTTCCGACCTGTCGCGCCTTTCGGCTATCCGGCTTCTCACCCTCCTCCGAGAGGGCAACCGCCTCAGGGTTCTGGTATGGCTTAAGAATACCCACATAAAAGGTTGGATTCGTACGCATCGCCTTCGGGATGTCTAAGGTGTACGACAAGCCCTTTCGGGATAACACCTTAAAGATACCCACAAACCTGGGGCGCAGTTTATTTCGCAACACATTTGAAACTGCATGTGTAGTGAGATTTTTAGCGTTTAATAAAACACTTTCTCCTACTTGATATATCTTTTCGTTACGCCGCCCCTTGCGGTCAGCTTGCTCCTTCTGCTTGTCTTGGATTTCCGCAATGGCATCGCAGACTTGTCGTAAGACACTAAGGCGCGTCGATAAAAACTTATCTATGTGCTTTCGCACAGATACAGGGCTGACATCGGGGAATCCTCCCCCCTCAAGCCCTGGGACACACACATGTGGCGTTAATGGAACCTCGGATTCACCAATCCGTTCACGTAAAACGGGTAAACCCCGTAGATGCATGTACCGAAGTTTTGAAAGCAAATTCAACCATCGGAAGCATCTCACTCCAACTCTTTGGAGAATCCGGACATAAACTCCGGAGAATATCCTCCACAACGCGATTAACGCGTTCCTTCTGACCGTCCGTCTGCGGATGATCCGCAGTGGACATGAGGAGCTTGGTGCCTAGCACCTTAAACAACGCTCCCCAGAATTGTCCCGTAAAACGGGGATCCCGATCCGACACAACGGAATCGGGTAGACCATGCTGTCGAAAGACACGGTTTAGGAACAATTTCGCTGTTCCTTTTCCATCTATGGACTCTGGCACCGCCGCCAGGTGAGCCATCTTGCTCAATCGGTCTACAAAGATCAATATGCCGGTGTTCCCGGCTTTATCCTTCGGAAAACCGAAGATAAAATCCATGCTAATGGATTTCCAACACTCCGTTGGAACGGATAAGCTCGCCAAAGGCGCAGCTGAACTGGCATAGGGTTTAACCCTCTGACACGTCTCACAGGTGCGTATATACGCACCGACCCACTTATACATGTTGGTCCACCAATACAAAGCGCTTAAAGCGCTGTAGGTCTTATCCCGACCTAAATGACCCCCGGTAGGGGCGTCATGTGCCTCAAATAGGACTCTATACTTCAGTTCCTCATCATGAGGAACTACCACCCGCGGAGTGTCCTCCGCGCTCGTGCTATAATATAGCAGACCGTCACAGTACCTGTAACGGTGTAAACGAGCTTTAGCTCGACTTGACAGGGTTGGCTCAGACGAACCAAGACCCTTTTCACCCAACGCGCTGATAAGCGCCGTACACTGTGGGTATTTCTCATACGCCTGGCGTAAGAGATCCACCACAGATGTGGTGACGAATGTCGCGTGAGCGAGCTAGTAATTGGGACGACGCGATAACGCGTCTGCAAGCACGTTCTGCTTCCCAGGTTTATACTTAACCTCAAAGTTGTACTCCGCAAAGAAGGAGAGCCAACGGGCCATCCGTTGCAAGAGATGAGGCGACTTTGTCGCTGTCTTTAAGGACGCGTGGTCAGTATAAACCACGAACGGCTTTGAGCCGAGTAGGTGAACCCTAAATTTGACAAGAGCATACTTCATTGCAAGTAGATCCTTGTCATGAACGGGATAATTCCGTTCTGCAGCTTTAATCTGCCTCGACTCAAACGCAATTACGCGATCCCTTCCTGCATCGTCTGCTTGTAACAAAGCACATCCGATTGCGAAATCGGAGGCGTCGCAGATGACACTAAATGGTTTCCCAGAGTCTGGGAGAGCAATAACGGGAGCTTTTAACAAGCTCCCCTTAACCGCTTCAAAAGCGTTTTGGTGTTCAGTTTCCCAACACCAATCAACATCCTTCTTAAGAAGGTCGGTCAATGGCTTCGCCATTTCAGCGTAGTTCTCGCTGTAATTGTGGAGATAATTGGCTAATACTATCCACCTACGTAAATCTCTAAGATTTACAGGCGAAGGCCACTCCACAATGGCTTTCATCTTCGCGGGATCCGCCCGCACTCCATCCTTACCGATGAAGCATCCGAGGAAAGGAATTTCCTCAGCACCAAATATACATTTGGATGCGTTTGCATACAACTTATGCTCTCGCATACATTCGAGCACAGCTCGAAGGTGTATTAGGTGCGTCGGAACATCAGACGAGTTGCCTTCCGTACGACTATGGACGAATATATCGTCGAAGTACGTCCGACCTTACTTTCTATGAGGGCGGAAGAGTTGAGTCACCAAGCGATTGAAAGTCGCTGGCGCATTCGAAAGCCCCTGTGGCATAACAAGCCACTCCCACAGCATGCCACTAGGCGTGCTAACCGCTGTCAGCGGAATATCGGACGCTCGCATGAGCACCTGATAATACCCCTCCACCAGATCTAAGGCACTGTATACAGTACAGCCCGCCATATTGTTCTGGAGGACATCCTTCCGAGGAATCGAAGTCTGCATGGGTACAGTCGCTGCATTCAGCTTGTTGTACGCATGCACAATGCGACAACTTACGTTCGGTTTACGAACACAAAAAGTGGGAGATGAGTGGGGAGACTTGCTCTCCTGTACCATCCCTGCCTCTTCTTTCCCCTTGGAGAATGCGTCGATGACGTCGCATTGTTCCTTGGGGAGAGGCCACTGCCTATTGACGCAGTATTTGCTTCCAGGAACCAAATCAATTTCATGTCGGACTCCCCGATCGGGTGGTAACCCCATCGGCGGGTTGTCACTAATGACATCTCCGAATTCCTTTAACAAGGAATGGTAAGGGTCCTCAGGATCCGCAAGGATCTTGAGGCCGCTTCGGGTATTTAATACCTGTTTGGTTTGCAACAAAACTGACTCGCCCATCGTGGATGAGGAGTTCAACTCCTCTTCCGGACGCAACAAGACGACCTCGTCGATTTCATCTGCTTTCAAAGCAGTCTCAAACTCGTTGAAGGACATCTCCTCCAACGACAACAGTTCGCCTACCCCAGGCAACCGTTCCAGGCTTACGCCTTCTGTGACAACACCTGTCACACTATTCAGCATCCTGTAGGACTGCTGATTACTGGCCTCGTGACTCTTCCCGGGACCCAGATGGGGGAATCAATTGCCCCATCTATTGGAAGCGCCACGCGCCTATCCACAGAGGTCTCTACCTCTACCACCGGTGACTCGCCGGTCTCGCCTATACCGGCGTAATCGGAATCATTTCCGACGTGCGAAAGAGACGAACTTCGGGTCTCTTCGCTTGGAAGCGCCTCGCGCTTAACCACAGAGGTCTCCACCCCTACCACTGGAGTCGCAACTAGTTCGCCGGACACGGCGTGGTCGGAATCAATTCCGACCTGTAGAAGAGACGAACTTCGGGTCTCTTCTCTAAGCGCCTCGCGCTTACCCTCAGAGTATTCCACCTCTATCACTGGCGACTCACCAGTATCGCCTACATCGGCGCGGGGATTAACCGCCGAATCCCCCTCGTTAAGTAACTCTTCCTTAACGCCATTGGGAATGATCATTTCAGACATCCCAATCTCTGGAATCTCACGCCAGAATCGCTTTTGCGATCGAGCAAAGGTGGGTTCATGACTCGCCAATGCTTCACCCGACCGCGGGTGCGTTGAGCCAATGGATTTAGACTTCCAGTCTATCCATGGCTCGTGGCGTTCCAGCCACTTCATGCCCAGAATGAGGTCATACCTCGAGTCCAAATCCAGGACTAGGCAGCGTTCTAAGCTGTCAAAGTCTGCAAACTTCAGCTTAAGGTCAATAGAGACCTTGGGTACAGAAACCTGTACGCCCGTCGCAAGACGGACCGTGAAAACGTCACGAGAACGTGCCTCTAGGGCCTCGGCATACAGCCGACTCATCTCCACAGAATCTCGTCTGACATAATTCTCAGACGCTCCAGAGTCAATCAAGACTCTCCAAGGCTTATCAAAGCCTTTCACGTCCGCAAGGACTACCAACAAACCTGGCTGGTACACCAACTCGTTGCTAGAAAGCACCGCTTCCCTCGGGGCTTTGTGCTGTAGTCCCCTACCCTGGGTCTTAACAGCACTGAGGGGTCCCACAGTAGGGCGCCCCGCACCTACTGGGAGCCGTCGTTTCCCGACGGCTTGGACAAGGGATTTTTCCCCACCCTTGGTCCCTTGTAGCGAGTGTCTCGCTGGGATTTTTTGGACATCTGTTCCTCCGATGATCCATGCTCCCACACGGGAAGCATCTCAGCGGCCCATGCCGCTGCAACATAGCTAAGAGCTCTGCCTCGAAGCTCTGTGGAAAAGAGTCAGAGTGACTCTTAGCGGGAGGTTTCTCCTCCGCTTCGACCTGACTCAGGTCCATGGGTTCGGGACCCACCTTAGAGGAACGAAATTTCCTTTCGGCGTTGAACGCCATCTTAAACGCCTCCTCCAGGGATTGGGGTCGGCATCGGAACAATTCCGAACGTGCTGGCACTTCTCTCAGGCCTCCCATGAAGACGGGGATGGACACATCGTCCGAATACGCTTTCGCGTACATCCCTTCCAACAGGGTCTTAAGCTCCTGGATATAAATCTCCAGGTCCTTAGTGCCTTGAATGCACCTCAGGAACGCCAGTTGATTCTGGGAAACCAGATCAGGCGTTGCGTACATGTCCATGAGCTTCTGCTTAAGGACCTTCCATGTTGGGAACATGTCCGTGACTGACTCCGAGCATGTAAACGCCCATGTACGGGCTTTAACCGTAAGATAGTCAATGCAAGTCCCACTTGCAAGTGATCAGCGGTCATATTTGCTGTGGCGAAGGCCGTTTCGACCTCTCGCAACCACACGTAAAGGTTGTCACCATTCTCTCCGGTGAACTCCTTTATCTTAAACGATAATGGAGGGCGCACCCCCGTGGAATGACCTCCACTACAACTCTCCTCATGAGCGATGAGGGCATTTACCCTTGCCTTTACGGTCTCAAGGCCCTGCTCCACTAGGAGCTTCATGCCTTCTTCCCCCGTTAAGGGTAACATCCTTTTAAAGGCTTCCTGCTAGACGAGGGTCAAACTGTCCCAATCGTCCTGATTCATCCTTTGCAGAGGATGCCTAGTCTACCAACACAGGTGTTGGATTGACTACAAGTGCTACCAGATGTAGCCGGTGCATATACGCACGGTGCGGCTAGCGCACAGAGGAAGACTCTTCCTTAAAGAGGTAGATACCGCTACTTAGCCGATACGCCCTTGTAAAGGGCTTAGTAGGAGAGCTCTCTTACTCGGGGCCAAAATTCCTGGGTTGGTTTACTACTTAGCCTTAACGGCTGTATTCCCTTTACGGGATGTAAGTAAAGGGAGGGCTCCCTCTTACCTACGACACTCACTGCGCGCGCGACCGGTCGAGGTCGCACACCCGCAAAATAGAGTGAAATGTAAACTGAATATATTTAATATGTAATTAGCCTAAATTAATTTAAACTAATATAAACTATATGTAATACTAAGTAGAATATTCCTAAGTCGTACCTAGCTAAAATGTAGTGTACACACCTGTGTACCGACACGTGGATGGCTGACACACCTCCACACCAAGGGCCCCTGCCCTGATTGGTTAAAATAACCAAAGGTTCAGAACCTTTCAAACCGGTCAATACTGACCTCGACCGTGGTGTACTCATGTACACCAACACTAAATGTAACTCGAATGTAACCCCGTTACAGTCGATCTGCGATCAAAGACCCTCGATCTAGCCAATTCGTACAAGATCAACAGTGATCATCGATCATCGATACCTGATCAGGGATCATCGATCGGCGACCATCGATCTTGATCATCGACCCGTGATTATCGAAGATCCCGTCGACATAGCCCAATATTAACTATTTCGACCCCTGATCATCGATCATCGATCCCCGATCCTGATCATCCCTTGATCATCGACCAGCGATCATCGATTTTGATCACCGACCCGTGATCATCCGAGATCTCGCTGATTCACCCCAAGATCATCGGTCAGCGGTGTGGTGGAGTCAAGTTCAAAATCGAACACCGTAGTGTCGAGAACCTGACCACCATCGTGCCCAGCTTTCCAACTGACGGGGGGGGGTACCCCTCGAACCCTCGCCTACGATCCGATCTGATCGTCCGCTGCTAGCAGACGACCGATCATCAGCATAGGACGACTGGTCCGATTTTTGCGTCTCCATCTCACCTTTTGTACTCGATGGAATGGGCTGGTTGCACACTTGGTGGATCGTCGATGTGAATTGATTTGGGTCTAAAATGCGAGACCGTGCTGGGTAGTGTACCCTGGGCGGAACTCTTCACCCTGGGTACGGGCAGACCAGTTATACTCAGAGTAAGTATACTCCAAAGGGCAGATCGCTTAACCGATCGTAGATCCCAACCAATGCGAGAATAAAAGACCTATATTCCAATATGGAGATCCAACGAGAACGTAACAAACTCCACGAACGATATATCCACGTAACAATCCAGAAATTGTTTTCACGTTCCAAATGTGTGTGACTTGGGCTTGTGAAGCCGACCAATGCGTACTCACGTCGAGGGACTTCCGGCGGTCCAAGTGCGTCTGTAACGCGTCCAGGCCGGGTATAATGAGCTAGATGGGATTACTCGACCCTCTGCTCCCAAACACTTCGCGGCGTGCAGAGGCGACTAACGTACTTGGCAAAGATGCGAACGACTTTCTTGTTGTGAGTTAAACAACCAAAAATCCAAACTAACCAATTCTATCTCCCTACGGTCGCCAATATGTAAAAACATGAAATATGTAAAGTACACGCAATATCAGGTGACTTACCAAAATCTGTGTTCTTGACACTTCTTGCACACGATAGGCTTAAAAGCCTCCTTGTTTTCCACCAATCCGATCGCTGATAAGCTAATCGGCGTGACGCTGACACAAAGTGACTAAAATTCTTGAATCCACTTCACCACAGCCGCCCCTGAGTCTGGTCGCAGCCACACAACGGGTAGCGGCCAGATCTCACCACCAGTTGGCATCCCAGATCTTCACAGTAGCAGACTTCCTCACCGATGGACAGATCTTCGAATCCGCCTTCGCCAGGTATTTTTTCTTGTGCACCTGATCATCTTGTAACCTCTCTTGACGCTCGTTGCTGCAGGTGCCCTGTGTCCCCCATCGCCCCATGTCAATTCGCCTCCCCGATCGGCCCGATCTGACAGCCCTCGCAACACTCCAGATTCTGATACACCGGATGGGCATCAGATCGGGGTCGATCAGCTCCGGAAAACAGTCTGGGAGCTTCAGTCGCAGTTGGACGTTAAGAATTCATCACTCCTGCAACTGAGGAAGAAGGTGGATTCTTTGATCCCCATGTCCACGAAGTTGCAGGAGGTTATCGCCGAAAACGCGCATCTATGGGCCCAGATCGCCCAACAAACAACGCGAGGTAAGCTGATCGGTCTGTTTTTTTGTCTTGGATCTGCTATAAACTTCCGTCGCATCCAGATAAGCTGCCCTCAGACATCACCAAAGCGTTTGACGCTTTACTCGCGGCTGATCGGCAGTCTCATGACCACTGCGATCAGCTCCGACCGATCTTGGACGGGCTGATCGGCGCACGGCATGATCTGTCTCGTTTGGAGGCCTACAGGTCACACCTCCGTGAGCAGCTCGCGCTGGTCAACCGGCAGAGGTTGGAGGATCAGCCCGATCGGACTTTACTCCGCACCCAACATGGTGACCTGTAGAGGCAGATCGGCGAGTTGCAGGTCGTGGTCAGGGATCAGATCGGGAAGTTCGAGTCCTTCCAGAGCCGATCGGACGCCTGGACCCAGGAGTCAAACCGTCGTTGGGCGGCCGTAGATCGGTGATACCAACAGTTGACCGACTTGTTGTACCGGCGTACGGCTGCAGGCTCTAGCGTTGACCGATCTGCATCGGCCGCTCTGATCAATCTGCACCAAGATCGGAAGCGACACCATTCATTTGCCAAAAGTCGATATACTAAATTCGAAAAGTTTCCAAGAAGCGTAAGGGCACGTCGAAGGGCTCAAGGGCGCGGGGTGTAGCGCGCGACTCCGAACTCGAGGAGAAGCAAGCGGCGCCCTAAAAGAAAGCTAAGACGCAGGCGCTTCTTCCGAGCCAAATATCGGACGCAAAAAAAAATACGTCGAACACCGTCAAATCCCATGTGCCCTTACGCCCCCGCACCGACCACACCAATCATATAGAGATCTCCTCCGGAGAAGACTCAGGAAACAGATCGGGAGATTCTGAGTTCACGCTCACCGCTTTGTCCAAGTACCAATCCGATCGACGCCGAGGTCCTGTTCCAGCGAAGTCTGCATCGGGGGCTGATCAGGTGATCAGCTCCCAAGGCGATGGTGTTGCACAAACGCGTGAGTTGACCGGATCGACGCCTTCCTTACATCCCGGCACATCTTGGCTGCGCCATCACTCCCGATTGAAAGGAGTGTTGATCGGATATCGAACCCTTCCGACGTTGACTTCAGATGCCACTTTGCCATGGTCACCGGGGCAGATCGGTAGCTTGCACCGATCAGCCCTGACCAAGCAAGATCTATCCCGGTCGATGTCCCGACCAGATTTCTGGCTCTTCCATCCAGCTTTGAAAACCCCTGACCCGTCTGCGTGGCGGGCGGATCTAGTCACAGGACCGCAAATCGTCCGTCTGTATGCAGATCGACCATGGGCAGTGCTACTGAACGCCAATTGGACTCCATGTTCGCGTCGACTCCTTGGATCGATTCGCTTCTGGGTCTACTTCGGGCTTTTAATACATACCACTGACAGGCGATCTGGGAGGGTACCCATTATCTCATCCTTCCCGCGGGTAGGAAGTTACGTGACCAAGACCTGATCCTGTTACGGAAGCACCGGAAACAGCGTCGGAGTCGGGCGGGCGAGGCCTGGCTGGTCCTATGCCAGTTTATTCTGGAAGGGATGCTGGCCCGCGAGTGCGACATCGACATCTTTCTGTATACGGTGTTTCTTCATATGGCCAAGCGTCGCGTTGAGAGCCCCGGGGCGTTGACGGAGGACGGCATCTGGTATCCCGGTCTCCATTGTGACGAGCCGATCACAGACCTGAAAGACGCCTTGATCCAGATCGATCGGAAGGAGCCCTGGCGCAATCAGCATCAGGACCAGATCGAAGACCATCCAGCATTAACTATCGGTCGCCGGTGGGGTGATTGCGAATCTTGATGCGGCAGTTAGCTGACCAGATAATCCATAATATATGTCATATTTCTTTCAAAATTCCTGATCACCTGATCACTTGACCAAATTTCATCACTTTCTACAAACTTGCACCAACACGTTATCATACACAGTTTCCATCAACAAAGCGAAAATCATCACCACGTTCGTCATTCCACTACTCCAGTTCATCACAGTTAATCACAGTTCATCACAAAATTCACAATAATTCAGACCTTACACATATTCACACCAATCAATATACTGATCGGTGCTACTGTGTGTCTTGATCTTCATCCTCATGATTCTGCATCACTGCAAAGCGATTCCGACTAACTCGTTCTCCCTCGAACTCTCGTAGCAGTGCTCCACAATTTAGGTCAAGTTCGTCGATCCAAGTTGCTTCGTCCTGATCATTCCAGCGGACCAGATATTCTCGGTGGGTGCGATCGAAACGTGTCTTCTTGACCGATCTGACATCTAGCACCTTTTCCACCTCGAATTCGTCCTCTTCCAGTGGCCTTTCCCAACTGTCTTCCGGCAGCAGAGCTTCGTCAAAATCGAATCTCTCCGCTTCGTCCACCATACAGGGTATTTTAGGCCGATCGGGGAACTCTCTGGCCAGCTTCAGTTTGGACACATGCAAGATCGGAAAAACTTTATAATCCGTGCCGATCGTGATCAGATGGGCAGCATGCTCACCGATCAGCTCTGCTACACGGAAAGTACCGTGACACCTATGAGCCAACTTATTTGGATAGCCTTCCTTGACCCGATAGAGGTATAATCATACCCTCGCCCCTGGTTCAATACCAGGAGGGCGGACCTGATCGTTATTCCTATCTGCTTGATCTTGTGTGGCCTGACGCAACTTTTCATTGAAGACTTCTTTCGCATGCTGATAATGCTTCTGGACCTGCATGCTCCAACGACGGGCATCGCGATCGCGGGTCCGAGTGCAGACGATCGGTATCGCCACTTCAAGTGTCGATCGAGGGTCCCATCCATACGCCAGATAGAAAGGCGTTTCTCCTCGCACCCGATCGGTCGAAGAGTTGAGTGCGAATACCAGTCTCTCTGCAAACTCATACCAGTCGCGTTGGTCTGGATCGGTCACATACATCTTAATCGCCCTTGTTATTGTCTGCACCATGTGTTCAGCCTATCCGTTCGCTTGTGGACGATATGCCATCGTCGCGCTCTGCTTCTGGCCTAGCATGTTATCGAACGATCGGAACACCTCATCCATAAAACCGGGTTCCCGATCGTGTCTGATATCTTCGCTAGCGCCGAACCTTCTGAACACGCATTCCTCGTAACTCTGGGCGATCTGCTCCGCAGATCGGGATGCACTAGCCTTTGCGATCACCAGACCAGTGAAAAGGTCCATCCAGATCAGCAGTTCAGTGTTGCCGCGTGTCGATCTGGGCAGCGACGGTATGTGATCCATTGCTATCACCTGGAAAGGGTAAGTAGCTACGATATTCCCGGGCAATCGCCCCTTGATTATCGGTCTGCCCTTTCCGGTCTCGCAATCTGTGCAACAGTCCACATATTTCTGCACGCTCCGAAAAAGCCCTCTCCATTGAAAGTGAGCCCTGATCTTGTGGTATGTCCTGCCTATGCCTTGATGTCCCCCTTCTAGACTCACATGGTAGTGATGAAGGACATCCGGCTGTAGCAACTCAGGGATCACCAATTTCGCTAGTCGATCTCGATCGGCACTGTCTTGATCAATGTCACAGCAGTAATACAGCAATCCATTGTCGTCCACATCGTAACTGTCCGCGATATTGGTACACTCTTTCGCCTGATCATTTGTTAACTTGGACAGTTCACCGCGCAGATAGGCCTTCAGGTTGACGATCCACTCTTCTTCGTCCTGTGCCTTGAGGATCCGCTCCGCCCTTAGCTGTTGTACAACGTACTCACTCAGCCTTTCCTTTGGGAACGATCGGCGAGACTTCCGAGTTTGCGATCTAGTCGCCGCCATCACATGCACCTGATCAGGGCTGTCCTTGGGCTTGATCAACTCCGGTAGCCTGTTTATGTTCATAAGTTCATGTAGAACGGCCTCCTCGGTGATCGTCACCCCGATCTGGTCCCGCATAGATTGGGTCGCGAGGTGATCGGCGCTTCTGTTCCAATCCCGTATCACGTGCAATAGCTCGTGGTTGGGGTAGTCTTTCAGTGCCTTCATCACCCGATCATTCAGCAACTTCAGCTGTGGCGCCTTATAGGTCGACCCGGTGATCTGCCTTATCACTAGGTTGGAGTCACCACATATGATCATCCGCCCTTTTTTTGTGATGACAGCAAATCAAGACATAGAAGGAGTCCCCGATATTCCGCCTCGTTGACCGTTATGTCAGGCGTGAAATCGGCGGCGGCTGCTACTATAGACCATTGTGGTAACTTCCACAGTATGACACTATAGGAGTCGACCTTCTTCTTCACGCTAGCCGATCCGTCGAAACTCAAGACCAGGAGTTCCTCATCCCGATCGACGATCGGTGGCGGCAGCGATATTGACTGTCGAGGTTGCTTCCTTGGGGCAATCGCCATCAGAGCCTCATCCACTTCAGACCGAGGGGTGATACTGGCAGCCAATGTGCCCAATATCGCCTCCTCTCCCTTGGTTCACTTGACGACCTTGAGGGACCACTGCGACAAGATTGCTGACCATCTTCCAATCCGACCGTCCATCCCATTGGCTGATAACAGCCAGGCCAATGTCGACTTTCTTGAAAGAACCTTTACAGATCGGCCGACCAGTAGGTTGTAGCACACATCCAAAATCCGTTGTAAAGCCAGAACTTCCTTTTCGACGATCCCATAGTTAACTTCGTTCGGCTTGAACGTCCGGCTCGTAAAAAAAAGTCACCGGATGGTACACACCATCATGTTCTTGCACTATAGTGGCAGAAATGGCCCACTTACTAGCGTACACAATGACGATCGGCATTTTTTACGGATAGAAGTGTCTGAGAATCGGTGCCGTCGCCATCTTGGCCTTCAGCATACCGAAAGCAACCTTGGCACGCTTCATGTGATCTTCTGCCTCCACCTGCGGAAAATATGCGGGAAGATCAGAGTCGCAGACCTCCCTTAAAGTTGCCCTATCTCCTTCGCGCAACATATGGTAGTCGACTTCCTGGAGCTCGTTCAGCACGGACGCGTAGACCGCGAAGTCTTCAATGAAACGGCTGTAGTAATTTAAGCTCCTTAAGAAGGACTGCATTGCCTTCAGTGATCTGGGAAACGGGAGGTTGCTCAGTGACTCCAGATCCTTGGGATTGGCCTCCAGCCCACTGATCAACACCATATGACCCAAATAGGCGACCTTGGACATGCCCCAAAAACTCTTCACAGCACTGATCGACAGGTTCCAGCGATCGCATGTCTCCAACAACCGTTCGACCTTCTCGCACAGATCCATGACGAAGCAGGGATCCGAATGTCGTCGATATACGATCGCCTCCCCAGAACGGACGGTCTCCTTTCCCGATAGGGTTCACCCTTTGTAAACACATCATGGTTTCGGTGGGGTCCCGATCGGTACTGATCTTGAAGTGTCCATACAATGCGTTGTCGATCAGCCTCTGGTAGATCTGGAGCGCGTTCTTCAAACCGAACGGCATACGGTTCCACTCGAACAGACCGAACGGCGTAACAAATGAGGATATCTCGCGAGCCCGATCGGTCATCGGAACCACCCAAAATCCACTTGCCATATCCAGTGAGCAATACAATAGGGTCTTGTCGAGATCTTCTAGCAGATCGCTGACCAGCGGCATCGGGTACACCATAAGCTTGTTCAAACGATTTACCAACCGATAATCGATACACAACCTGATGTCTACGCCGTTCTTCTTGATCACAATCACGATCGGTGAGGCCCACGGCGAGGTCGACGGCTAAATGATCTTGGTAGCCAATAGTCCTTTAATAATATCGGACATTTTTTCGCGGTACTGTGGCGCCACACGTCGGAATCGCTGGGCGATCGGCTTGGCATCACCCACGTCGATGTCACAGATCGCTCCGCGAGCAGCAGGGGGTAAGGCGTTACCTTTCCCGATCAGCAGATGTTACTTTTTCCAAATGATTTTCTTTAGCTGATCGATCTGGTCGGGTCTGTTGACATCCCGATCACCCACTTGCAGATCGTCCTGGGTGACTTCGGGCGGATCATCAGACACTTCAGGGAGGACTGACATCTGGCTCTCCTGCTCCTGAATATACTGATCCCCGCCCTCATGGATACAAACTTGATCGTCTTCCGGGGCAATATCACCCAAACCGTCCTGATCGGTTGAACACTGCTGTTTTCGATCGGCGGGCTGCCTTTCAACGACATCAATCTGCTTAGGCGCGCCATCTTGGTCCGCCCCAGCAATGCCATGTTTCCCTTTTTCTATTCCCGGCTACGCTGTCACCTGTTCTTGTGTCGCCACCACGTTGACGAACCTCGGCTCATCTGCTTGATGGTCCACCGTGTCCGGCGACTGCGGTGACTTTCTTCGAACCAATATCTTCTTCGGGTTACATATCTGGGTCGTTCCACCATAGGTGAAGTATCTTCTTCCACCGGTCCATCATCGCTGATCAGATCGGTGTTCGCTTGGTATGCCAAGTTCTGCCACTCAACATACCGTCTCGATCCGATCGAGACGAACCCCATCTTTCTTGGCACTTTCCCTTCTGCCAGCCACATACCAACAATAGTATTGTTGTCGAGTGTAAGCGGCTTGTCACCGATATTAGTGACTCGAACAAATCATATCAACCGGCGCTCTTAACAAAGATCGACACCCACCGATCCCCTGGTCTCCCATAACTTCCTTGATCGAAAACGTTTGTCGACCGGTGTATCAGCGGATTGGCCGACTGGAATGGTGACATATTGGTTCCACCTGACCAGATCGGTGTGCGATCCGTATAGGGGCCGCCGACCAGCTAACTGGATCTGGACCTCATCCGGGAGAGTAAGCACTCCATGAGACAGATCAAGGCAAATACCTGCCGGCACCATGAAATCCATGCCTAACAGGTCATCCTGACCGGCCGGCTTTCCAACCCAAGCACTGAAGAAGTAAACCAACAAACCTGATAGGGTGATCTTCACGCGCGTCCTTCCTTCGGTCATGTAAGGATTTTCCCCAATTCCAACGCATTCTTGTATCTGGGTGTCGTCTATACGACATCCGACCTTACGAGCAAAGGCGGAGTCGATAATTGAGACTTAGGCCCAAGAGTCGAACAACATCGTTGCCTTCTGGTTGTTTAATTTACCACAGGCTTTCGCCTGCTTGAACAATTTGTCGGGCGCATGATACTTCCAGTATCCGCGAGACTCTCGCGGCAGCAGATCCAGCTGCATGACCACATTCGATCGGGAATATTCATCGGTCGTGAGATTGTAGACCGGATGATCCCGATGGACGCAATGAGAATAGAACATGTATTGTAGGTTTTATTCTCCTTGCCAACATATGCATAGATGCCAAACGTATATCGCTCGGCTCGATCCAGATTCCAACCTGGCGATCGTTCTAGTTTAACATCTTCTCAACGTCAGGTGGAAGCATCTCCGCGTGCTTACCCGGCACATACCACTTGCGCATCAGATTGAAGAACTCATCGATCTTGCAGTGGCCGTCCTCGTGGATCTCTCCACATGACTTGCACACGAAGAGGCAGTGATCGGTGGGGTGGCAGCGTCTTTCTCACTTCTTGCATATCAGCTTCTTCCAGCAGTCCCCACCATCGTGCTTGCTTGACCCGCAGTGAGAACACTTCTTTCGAGGTCGGTCCGGATCAAAATTGTTCTCACTCCTGCCCTTCCGATCTGCCTGGTTAGGCGTCGATCTGGTTCTTGGGGCAGGTTCCGTGACGAAGATGTGACGATATTGGTCTTCGACTGACTCCCGATTGGAGTGGCCGCTACTTTCTTCCTCCGATCCAGTGCTGTACTCAATCGCAATCGCCTTAACAGCACGAGCCGATCTGGTCGGGGGCCTCTTCACCGGATGGGTCTTAGATCTGTAGCGATCCGAACCAACGGCGCCCTTCGCCCTCATTCTGCGTGAGTGTTGCAACGTCCCCAACGTCTGCTCCACTTCCCCTACATCTTTGAGGCGCAGAAGAGTGAGATGATCTGCCAGCTCTTGGTCATCAAGGGTACTGATATAGTGACCCACGTGCTCCATATCGGCACCGGTCGGCGGGTTGATTTCCTTGATCACTATCCCGGCGCGAATCGCAGCCACGTTCAAACGGTGCAAGTACTCAATCGCCGTCTCGTCGCCTCGTTTCTGAATTTGATGGTATTTGCGGGAGCTAGAGAATCCGGAGTTGCAGTACTGCCCCTCAAATTCTAAGCATAGCAGATCCCAGTCAGATCGGACATCCCGACTCAACTGTTGGATCCAGTTCGCAACCGGTACTTTTAGCAGATCTCTGAAGATCAAACACCGTTCCTTTTTTGGTGTCTGATCCCGCAAGAAAGCAGACTTGACCCGACCAAACCACGATCTGGCTTGCTCCTCGTCGGCGTCCTTGCCAGTGAAATCCTTGAGATCATTGGTTGCAGCCATGAGAATGTGTGGGATCGCAGTAGATCCAAAATCAAAGGCGGTCGTAGAGGCTAGGTTAGCCCTGCGCGTTCTTCCCACACCTGCACCGTCTGACCCATAGTGGTCATCCCGATCGCTGATCGACTCTATGTCGAAATCGCTGTTTTTGCTTAATCGGCGCGGTCGGGTTGGCTGCGGCTTGCGTCTTACTCTACCAACTGGTCTGCCACCTCGGGTAGCCTTATCCGTTGATGTCACTGACTCCATATCAACATCCCGGCAAGTATTGACATTTTGCCGAGAAGATCGGTCTTGGGCATGCGGGCGCGGAGGCGATCGGCATCGGTCTCCTATGAAACGCTTCATCATTTCCTCAAACATGGCTTTGATGTTAGCTTGGGTCATGGGAAACGTGGTGTCATCCTCCTTTGGAGGTACTGAAATCTGTGGGGGATCCTGGGGCCCCGACCGGCATGCAGCCCCATGCTGCCGCACGTCATTTTTATGCTCCCATGAGGTATGATCCACCCCCATGGTCATTCGCTCAAAACCAACCTCCAAATCCGATGAGCTATTAGAGGAAGGTGGAGACTGATACAGCGATTTATCGTCGGAACACACATCATCGTGTGCTGCCGTGGTCTCAGCGACCTTAAATGCCACGGTGGGAGTTGGGCGGCAAACCGCCCCCACCAACGGCACCAAATGATCATGGAGGGTCGACATCGACAACTCCAGCTTTCAAGTGTCCAGATTAAACAGCTTATGTACGTTGGCGAGGTTTTGCACTTTTATGCCGACCTAAGCCAACATCGCCAGCAGGTTCTTCACCAACAGCAACGGCCGATCGCTTTGGATTGGCTCGGTGTGGGTCCGAGAAGGCGATAGGGGATCTGGGGGTTTAAGGTATGCATGACCTGGTCTTCACGAATAAATCGCTTTAACTCGTGGATGTAATACATCCTTGTCGGGTCTTCTTCCTTGATAACCCCATTCCCGACCTGCCACTTTTCTTCCAAGTCATCTTCATCGGATGGCATTCTCAGCCTTTGCTTGGGGACCTTGGGAAAGTGTATCTGATCGTTCCGATCAGCCTCCAAATTGTTTTCATCTTTAGTTTTTTTCAACAAATCGTTCATTCAAATGCATAGGATCAGACCAAAAGTCATGATCCTTTCCGGAACTATAGAAAGACTTGCTATAGTCCCGATCGGCTCCGGTGGGAGCCTTATGGGGAGGTAAAAACTTATTAATCCCGATCTGGTACTCCACCCGGCCAGATCGGACATCGCCATCGTTATCGACAACGAGAACATAAGGCGATAGCCGTTCCTTAGGTCCTCTCCAGAACGATTCCACATTTTATTCGTTATAATCAATTCTTGACGAGATATAGTCGGTGATCCACGATCACCTAGTGATCCGGGCACGCGCACCATTGTGGTGGAGTCAAGTTCAAAATCGAACACCGTAGTGTCGAGAACCTGACCACATCGTTCCCAGCCTTCCAACTGACGGGTGGAGGGTACCCCGCGAACCTTCGCCTACGAATCGATCTGATCGTCCGCTGCTAGCAGACGACCGATCGTCAGCATATGACGCCTGGTCCGATTTTTGCATCTCCATCTCACCTTGTGTACCCGATGGAATGTCTGGTTGCACACTTGGTGGACCGCTGCTTGGTGGAGACTTTAGAGAAGATCGATATGGATGTACCACTTCTGGGGTACTGATTAAAAATTCCAACGAAAGATAATGCGAACTAGCCGATCTGCAAACGAAGCGAAAATCTTCACTCCGAATGCGATTAAATCTTGACCGCCCGAGGCAGTGTGTAATCCAGCCAATAGTAAATCCTGCCACTTGATTGTAGAGCTATGAGTAATCCAGCCAATAAATGTTTCTGGCACTTGACCGCAGATCGCGATGAGTAATCCAGCCAATTCCTGGGACTTGATCGCAGATCACGATAGGTAAACCAGCCAAATAATAACCCGCCTCCCTTTAGCGGGGCCGAACTTGAGTGGTGAGTGAACGTAACGAGTTCTACCTGTCGTGGGGCTTCCGGTGGAGCTTTGCCCTGGTCGGGCTTATAAGCGTGAGGGGACTCTGTCAGCCTCCCGCTCCCAATGACTCATATCAGAGCCACTGGCGACTTACGAAACCCGATGTAATAAGAACACTGAATTTAATATCCAATAAAAATCCAATATGTAAACTATATGTAAACCGTTTGCATTACGTCAAATCCGCGTACATAACACTCCAAGCACACGATTGGCCCAAAATAATCTGTCCTTTCAGCCAACCCGATCGATCTGCCTTGAAAACTGGTACACTGGTACAAACTGGTCAATAATTTCACTTGCACTTCACCACAGCGGTATTAATCATCTACTTTTTGCACATGATCGACACCTGTCGATCTACTACGAGTTTATCCCAATCTTGTATCGGAACTGCGCGGATCTACGTACCTGTCACCTGGAGAGCGACCCACGCCCAAACCGTCGGGTACACAAGGTGAGCAAGACATAGGCCTGTCACAGGACAACCGGAGGGCCCCCTTCGTTAGTCGTTAGTCAGGGAGCTGTAGTAAGGCCTGGTCGAACCTCAAAAATTCTGATCGGCCGCTCCACCCCAATGGTGCGCGTGCCCGGATCTTTGGGTGACGCGGGATATCACCGCGATTCTACACAAGATGGCGCTGATGCGGACGTGAAAACGGAAGCGGAAAGCAGAAATGAAGATCAAAGTGGAAAAGGAGGAGGTGGTTGTGAGGATGGAAGGCAGTTCGCCGTCGTTACGTCTGAAGAAGAAAGGAAATGCTGATCATCAGGACCTGGCGAGGTACCCTGATACATAAAGGAGGAAAAACCTCAATCACCTCCCAAGGCTCCTTCGGGAGCCCCCGCGGATCATAACTTTCGTTATGATCCGCTTATTGCATATGGATATAATGATCTGGATTGGAAGTCGGTGGTGAAGTACTACAAATCTGACCAAACGAAGGCGTTGCTGAAAGCGCCTGGGTCGGAGAGCGACGAAATTAGATCAAGTATGCCTCCATCAGAATCTGATCTGGTGAGGTCGTTTTATAGGAAGGAACTGAAAGAATTTTTATTGATGGATTCGATCATGAGTCTACTCGGGGTCACGATTAGCGGAGAGCTGAACGGACCAGTCGATCAACCAGTGGCGGACGGGAAGGACAATCTTCAGCTGGTGTTAGGGCTAACGTGCCTTATCAAGAAAGTTGGTCTGACGACAAGCGCCTACGATGCTTAAGAAATGTTCGATCAGGACCCTGAAGATGATGCGACCGCTACCCAGCGGCTGTTTGATCTGTTGGTGCCTATAGTGGGTCAATCTATTAAGGTGTAACCCCCTCCTACTATGCTGACAATCGAAGCGGGTCCGTCGATCAACGTGGCAGAGCACACGGGATCATCCTGTTACGAGTCTGCTCCTTCAAAGGGCGATATGTCTGAAGTGGAGTCGAGCAGTGCCGGAAGTATAGAACCCAATATTACCAGGATGATGATCCGCCAGAAGGATGAAGCCAAGTTCTCGGCCGTGAAGAAGGAATCTCAATCAGTCAAGGCAGAAGATGATCAATCACCGCAGGACCCACGGCTTCAAGCGTTTTTTTTTAATAAGGATATGGGGCGGTTTTCGGCTGAGGAAAGAGGCAAGGCGACACCTGAAGTGGTGCGCAAGGATGTTGGCATGGAATACGTGCATTCGCTCCTTGGTCATCAATCAAATCCAGTAAGATCGGCGACGGTTAAGGATGTTGACATGGAATGTGTATATTCGTTCCATGATCAACAATCCCAACGGTATTATATCGATAAAGATGAGCCGATCACTCTGCCTCGACAAGCCACGGTTGCGTCAGCGTACACTGGAGTGCCTGATCAACAGCCGATTCCCAGAATCAGGATGTCTGCGATCAGCGATCTGAAGGAATTCTCAGGGAAAGAAGCGGATGAAGATCAAGCGCGAAATTGGATCAGTCGTCTTAAGTCAGAATTTACGCTTGATCAAGCCTCTGATCATGAGAAGTGTTTGATCATGGGTAATCTGCTAAACGGAGTGGCGCGCAATTGGCATCGCCAGTTGATCAGATCGACTCGTGGAAGCTGGAAAAGTCTCGTCGATGGGTTTGAAACTCAGTACTGTGGAAGCGGTCAATCGGCATCTCGCCATACTACTACACGAAGCAACGATATGATGAAACTCCCATTGAGTATCTTCACCGGTTGAATCTGGCAGGAATTCGGGCCAAGTTGTCGATCCAGGAAGGACCGTCTACGATTTTGCGTGAACATGTGCAACATTTTCTCGACACGTTGAATAATCGCGAATTCGCTGATCAACTGGCACTTCTGCGTTTGGATAATGCTACGGATTTAGAAGAGACGTTGCGGGCTTATGCGCGCAATAATTAGTGGCAGCCACAGGCGGCGGTAGGCGCTAGCCGATTCCGTCAGCAATTTGGCGATGATCGATCACCTGCCCCAGCGCGGAAGCCTAAAGCAGTGCGCGCGATCAAGATGATGTCAGGAAGTGAAGAACCAAGCTCAGATGAGAGTGGAAGTGATTGTGATCAGCGTCGTTACATGATTCCTGCTATGCGCGATCAATCACTGACGCGCGATCAAACTAATGAGTCTCGATCAAGTGAGCCTCGATATGGAAAGCGAAGTGAAACAAGTGAAGTTGATCAAGGGGCGGTGAAGAAGTGCAGTCATTGTGGATTGATCAGGCACGATAATTTACGTTGCTGGAAGCGCCTGACCTGTCTGAAGTGTGGCAAGAAGGGACATCCGAACGATCAATGCTTGTACGTCTGCCGAGCATGCGGCGAAGTTCACGATGCGGGCAAGTGCCCTATGGAAGAATTTTATAATCGCATTCGCCAGTGGTATAATCCCACCAAGCATGCTAGAATGTTGCCTAAGGAAGCCGAAGATTTGTTAAACTAGGACGCTCGCCATGTTGGAATCTGGTACGAGACGAGCGTTCTGGTCTGTGTATTTTTGCATTTGTAGAAAAGAAGAGGGCTGATCAAGCAGCAGAAAGAGATAATGAAAAATGTGATCAGCCTGGTTTACCAGGTTTGGCTAATTTCCTTATTGATTAGTTTTCTCGGTCCCCGGTGATCATGGAAGTTGATCTACTTCCGGGTGAATCACGTGGATATTGGAAGTACCACTAGCCCAAGAAATGGTTTAAACAAGCCAAGGCGAGCGTCAAAATTAATAACGAACGTGCCACGTTGATATTTGATTCTGGTATCAAAGTGCCGATTGTAGTGAAGCGGATTCAAGGATTTCAGTCACTTTGTGTCAGCGGCACACCGATCGGCTTATCGGCGTTTGAATTGGTGGAAATCAAGGAGGATTTTAAGCCTATCATGTGCAAGAAGTGTCAAGAACGCAGATTTTGGTGAGTCACATGATATTGCGTGTACTTTACATATTTCATGTTTGTACATATTGGCGACCGTAGGGAGATAGGATTGGTTAGTTTGGATTTTTGGTTGTTTAACTCACAAAAAGGAAGTCGTTCGCATCTTTGCCAAGTACGTTAGTCGCCTCTGCACGCCGCGGAGTGTTTGGGAGCAGAGGGTCGAGTAATCCCCTCTAGCTTATTATACCCGGCCTGGACGCGTTACAGACGCACTTGGACCGCCGGAAGTCCCTCGACGTGAGTACGCATTGGTCGGCTTCACAAGCCCAAGTCACACACATTTGGAACGTGAAAACAATTTCTGGATTGTTACGTGGATATATCGTTCGTGGAGTTTGTTACGTTCTCGTTGGATCTCCATATTGGAATATAGGTCTTTTATTCTCGCATTGGTTGGGATCTACGATCGGTTAAGCGATCTGCCCTTTGGAGTACACTTACTCGGAATATAATTGGTCTGCCCGTACCAAGGGTGAAGAGTTCCGCCCAAGGTACACCACCAGCACGGTCTGGTATTTTAAGACCCACATCAATTCGCGGAAACGATCCACCAAGTGTGTAACCAGCCCATTTCATCGGGTACACAAGGTGAGATGGAGATGCAAAAATCGGACCAGGCGTCCTATGCTGATGATCGGTCGTCTGCTAGCAGCGGACGATCAGGTCGGATCGTAGGCGAGGGTTCGCGGGGTACCCCCCCCGTCAGTTGGAAAGCTGGGCACGATGGTGGTCAGATTCTCGACACTACGGTGTTCGATTTTGAACTTGACTCCACCACACGATCATCGACTCAACTTTTTTTTGCTCGTAAGGTAGGTTGTCAGATCAACACGGGCCAAACGCAATAATGTGTTGGTATCGGAGAAAGTGCATACCTCACAGAAGGGCGCACTAAGATCAAGGTGACGTTAGCGGGTTCTTTGGTTTATTATTATCATGCATGGGTGGGAAAACTTGTCGGTCAAGATGCTATATTGGGTATGGATTTTATGATACCAGCTGGTGTTAGATTAGACGTCGCCCACGGTGCACTAAGTTTGCCTGATGAAGTGATCATCCCATTAGAAGGACGTAGACAGCTGTATGGGTAGAGTGGAAATTACATGAAACTTGATCAGTACGAACAGATCCCGGTAGGTCGCTCTGATGAGGTTCGGATTCGTGATCAACGATCTCAGAAATTATGGATTACGCGTGGAAAAGATTGGGTCCCCACTGTGACTAGGGGCGTGGGTAATTTACGTTATCTGCGTATTACGAACGTTGCTGATCATCCGATCATACTACACGACGATACGAATTTAGGCATCTGGATGAATAAGGATGACGTGCCACGTCGCCCTGGGTTTATTCCGGTGGTATCCAATCGTTATAAGGAGTGGTAGAATCTCGCGTATCAAGCTTCTACCGATTCTGTGCATTACGATCAAGAAAGTGTCGATCAAGGTACTTTGGTCATGAAAAAGGAGTATCCTATTCCTCAAAGAATTTTGGTACGATCTACGGACTCGATCACGGTATCTGTCGCATTGGTAACCGGAAGATCGCAGAAGGTGCAAGAAGTGCAAGAGAAGTGCGATCAGGAGCCGAATGTGAAGGGTCCGACCCTTGATCACGCAGTTGAACGATCTTTTGCAAGCGATGAGCCTAACCAAGATATGCGTGAGCATCCCGTCTCAGCCGATCAAGACGAATTTGGTATGATTCCTACTGATTATCAAGTGTGCTACCATGAAGGTGGAGATTTGTTTGTGGAAGAGCTGAGAAACAGCTTGCCACGTTGCCTGAGGTATACTCGAGTACTGAAGGGGTGACCAAAGACGATTTGCAAGTTGGTGATCCATCGATTAACACAGCAGAGGAAATTGATCAGTTTCGTGATATAATTTGGGCGAAGAAACATCTGTTGATCGTGAAAAGAAACGCGTTACCTCCTGCTGCACGTGGAGTTGTCTGTGATATTGACGTAGGCAATGCGCGCCCGATCGCTCAAAAGTGTCGGAAGGTTGCTCCACAATTTTGCGAGAAGTTATCAGCCTTGATCAAGGGGCTACTGGCCACGAAGATCACCCAGCCATATATAAATCACCCTAGGCATCACCTATAGTGATCTTGGTATTCGATTATGTATCGATTATCGCGCTGTGAATCAACTCACGCGTTTGATTGTATACCCTATGCCTCTGATCTCTGATCTGCTCGAAGATTTGGATAAAGCGCTGTGGTTTTGCTCTTTAGATATGGCGAGTGGTTTTTAGGGCGTGCCTATGACCAATCGAGCACGTCAGATTTCGGCGTTTGTCACCCCGTTTGGATTGTTTGAATGGAATAGGATGCCCTTTGGCCTAAAGAATGCTCCGCAAATCTACCAGCGGTTGATCGACAATGCACTGTATCGATATCTCAAGATTAAGGACGGTGCTGATGAATTGGCTGATGTATTTACTGTGGGAGAGCCTGATCATACGCCGGGCCCGTCTGTGCTGCAGCGGCGATCATATATCGATGATATTTTGATCCCTGCACCTACATGGACGACCTTGTGTGATAAAGTGCGGAACCTATTGGAAAAGTTCGATCAGTGGAACTTGTCGATCAGCGTGACTAAATCGTACTGGGGGCGAAGTGAAGTTCTATATTTAGGACATGACATCTCTAGCCGCGGTTTGGAAAAAAATCCGAAGAATTTGGATGATCTGATCGATTTGCCGTTTCCTGGTACTTCGCGCGCTATGCAATCGTTTTTGGGGAGTCTTAATTACTACCGGCGATTTATTGAAGACTACGCGATCTATGCTGCGATACTCTATGAGTTACGAGAAAAGGATTATCAAGAATTAAAGAGTCAATCATCGATCAATGAGAGTCCGGATCGCGAAGAAAACCTATTAATCAGGGCGCGAATGGCATTTAGTATGCTGAAAGCGAAGATTGCGTCAGCCCTAACCCTACGCCATTTCGATCAAGCCAACACACCGGTGATCGTGGTTTATGCTAGCAAAAGGGAAGTGTTTGCCGCGTTAGTACAAGAACATGATCAGGTGTATTGCCCCGTCGCATATGCAAGCCGGACACTGAAGGGCAGTGAGCTGAATGACAGCCCCGTCGAAAAGGAAGTGTTGGCTCTTCTGCAAATTCTAGACGTCTATTTTACGATGCTAGTCGGAAAGGCGATCACTTTCCTGTCACGTCGATCCCCGTTGAAGTGGTTATTAACATCCAACGGGCTAGACGGACGATTGGGGAGATGAGCTGCGATCTTGTCACAATGGGACTTGGAGATCATGAAATGTGTGCATGGAGAAGAGGAAGTACTAAGGGCGTTGGCCGAAAGTATCACACATCGCACCAAAATTGATGAAGCCCTGATCGCGATCGCACCGAAAAAGGAGCCTCGGCGGATGATTGAGGTACCACCTCCCACGGTCGAGAAAGGGGAAGATATTTAGCCTATGTCTTGAATTTCTGTGGTTTGGCTGATGATTTGTTTCCACGTGATCAGTTTCGATGGATCTGCAAGCGTTAAGCGATGTGTTGGTGTGTTTGGTGCTATTGTGTGGAAATTTCCGGAGTGGAAGGTTATGATCGCGGTTGCTGATCATGCACCTAACATCGGTGAATGAAGCCGACTATCATGGATTGCTTCTAAGTTTGGATCTACTGTCGCAATATCCCAAAGGAAGGGTGATCGTGTGTGGAGACTCGAATTTGGTGATCAGGTAAATGCGTGGCGAAATAGAGTGGAAAGCACCGCGATTGCAAGTATTGCAGCAGCGTGCTTTAAAACTCCTTCGCGAATGTCCTGATCACGATCTGCTGCTCGTTAAAAGAGAGTGGAACAATAGTGCCGATAACATCACCACTACGGCCATGAGGGATGAAACACGATGTGAGTTTGTTGATGAACACCAGATGGAAGAACTGGTTGATCTAAACAGATTTTCTGAAGTGATTACGTGGAAAGAATATCCCACTGTCCCGCAAGTGCTGGTGACGACGCGATAACGTAACCTTCGTCAAACGCGATCGTCAACGTGGCCCAAAGTATCCATAGAAGGGATAAGGGCGGAACGTGTAAAAAAGGCGCAAGACGAAGAGAAGTAGTTTTGTGATTTGCGATGTTACTTGCATGGTAACGTTTCACAATTGAGCGCAGACGAGGTAAAAGATTGCGCGAAAATTGCCGACAGCTATGATGTCGATGACCAAGGATTGTTGATCTATTCTGGAAAATCAGCTAAAGGAAAATCCAGCGGTTATCAAGATGATCGAGATGATCGACACTCTTTGATCAATCTGGTCTTACCTGAAACCCTACATGCGGATGTCCTCCACCATTATCATGAGTTTGGAAGGAGGACACCAGGGATAGGGCTTACATATCAGCGGATTAGACGATACTTTCATTGGCGTGGTTTGTTTCGCAGCGTACAACGATTTGTGTGGCAATCCGTAGATTGTGAGACGGGGAAGGGCCAGCCTACGATCGAAGTCTGGCACAGAGATAAAGGATACTAGCCGAGTAATTGCTGGTGAGGTATGTGGTGAAGTGCAAGTGAAAATTGTTGACCAGTTTGTACCAGTGTACCAGTTTTCAAGGCAGATCGATCTGGTTGGCTGAAATGACGGAGTATTCTGGGCCAATCGTGTACTTGGAGTGTTATGTACGCGGATTTGAGGTAATGCACACGGTTTAAATATAGTTTACATATTGGATTTTTATTGGATATTAAATGCAGTGCTCGTATTACATCGGGTTGCGTAAGTCGCCAGTAGCTCTGATATGAATCATTGGGAGCCGGAGGCTGACAGAGTCCCCTCACGCTTATAAGCCCGACCAGGGAAAAGATCCACCGGAATCCCCACGACAGGTAGAACTCGTTACGTTCACTCACCACTCAAGTTCGGCCCCGCTCAAGGGAGGCGGGTTAATATTTGGCTGGGTTACTTATCGTGATCTGCGATCAAGTCCCAGGATTTGGCTGGATTACTCATCGCGATCTGCGGTCAAGTGCCAGAAACATTTATTGGCTGGATTACTCATAGCTCTGCAATCAAGTGGCAGGATTTACTATTGGCTGGATTACACACTGCCTCGGGCGGTCAAGTGCCAGATTTAATCGCATTCGGAGTGAAGATTTCCGCTTCGTTTGCAGATCGGCTAGTTCGCATTATCTTTCGTTGGAATTTTTAATCAGTACCCCAGAAGTTGTACATCCATATCGATCTTCTCTAAAGTCTCCACCAAGCAGCGGTCCACCAAGTGTGGAACGAGCCCATTCCATCGGGTACACAAGGTGAGATGGAGATGCAAAAATCGGACCAGGCGTCCTATGCTCATGATCCAACGATGATCGAGGATCTACCCATACGACAAATAAAATGGTGTTCCTCCACGAATGCGATCTGGGGTCGAATTTAGCGCGAATACCAGTCGCTCCGCATACGAGCTCCAATACTTCTGACCGACGTCTGATACATACATCTTGATCTCCCGAGTGATTGTTTGCACCGTTCTTTCTGCCTTGCCGTTCGCCTGTGGACGGTATGCCATAGTGGCACTCTGTCGTTGTCCCACGATCTTGTTGAACGCACGAAATACTTCGGAAATAAAAACGGGTTCTCGATCATGCCTAATCATCTCACTAGCTCCAAATCGTCGAAATACACATTATTCATAATTTTCGGCGACTTTTTGAGCTGTACGAGACGATCCAGCTTTTGCGATCGCCATACCCGTAAACAGATCGGTCCAGATCAACAATTCCGTATGCCCGTCAGTTGAACGAGGTAGAGACGGGATATGATTCATAGCTATCACTTGGAATGGGTTCGTAGCTTCAATGTTTCTAGGCGACATACCTGTGGTGGAGTCAAGTTCAAAATCGATTACCGTAGTATCGAGAACCTGGCCACCATCGTACCCAGCCTTCCAACTGACGGGTGGGGGGTACCCCGCGAACTTTCGCCTACGATCCGATCTGATCGTCCGCTGCTAGCAGACGACCGATCATCAGCATAGGACGCCTGATCCGATTTCTGCGTCTCCATATTACCTTGTGTACCCGCTGGAATGGGCTGGTTGAACACTTGGTGGACCGCTGCATGGTGGAGATTTTAGAGAAGATCTATATGGATGTACAACTTCTGGGGTACTGATCCAAAATTCCAACGAAAGATAATGCGAACTAGCCGATCTGCAAACGAAGCGGAAATCTTCACTCAGAATGCGATTAAATCTGGCACTTAGCCGCCCGACGCAGTGAGTAATCCAGCCAATAGTAAATCCTGCCACTTGATTGCAGAGTAATGATTTTAATCCAGCAAATAAATGTTTCTGGTACTTGACCACAGATCGCGATGAGTAATCCAGCCAATTCCTGGGATTTGATCGCAGCAGATCGCGATGAGTAACCCAGCCAAAAAATAACCCGCTTCCCTTTATCGGGGCCGAACTTGAGTGGTTAGTGAACGTAACGAGTTCTCCCTGTCGTTGGTCTTCCGTTGGAGCTCTGTACTGACCGGGCTTATAAGCGTGAGGGGACTCTGTCAGCCTCCCGTTCCCAATGACTCAGTTCGGAGCCATTGGCGACCTACGCAACCCAATGTAATACGAGCACTATATTATTTAGCCAATAAAAATCCAATATGTAAACTATATGTAAACCGTGTGTCTTACCTTAAATCCGCGTACATAACACTTTAAGCACACGATTGGCACAAAATAATCCGTCGTTTCAGCCAACCAGATCGATCTTACTTGAAAACTGGTACACTGGTACAAACTGGTCAACAATTTTCACTTGCACTTCACCACAGCGGCCCCTGAGTCTGGTCGCAGCCGCACAACGGTAGCGGCCCGATCTCACAAACAGTCTCCGATTCCATGCAATCTTCCGAATCCAGTGTACCAGGTAAGTCAAATTAACTTCCGACCGCCACATTTTCCACTAACATTTATCTTCATAGGCGATCGGCTCTCGCACCCCCCGCATTTTCAAACTCCTGACCGATCGGACCATTCGGACGACTCGGGTGACACTCAGATCGTCGCAGAACAAGATGAGTCCAGAGTCGAGGTCGATCAATCTCAACAAAACATTGATGCGCTCCGGGAGGACTTGAGAGTTGCGCTCGAAAAGCAAACCGTGACCGACATCGTGTTTTATAAAATGCGCCGAGATTACAAACAACTTTCCAATCTGATCGACGCTATACAAGCGGATCGTTCAGACTTGATGGCCGAGAATATACGTCTCAAGGCCTTGGTTGCGCAACAGAACAGGTCAGGTGCGCCATTCCACTGATAACTCCATATTAGATCGATCCTCACTTTCTTCTATATGTAGATCCACTGGTGATCGATGTCTTCCCGACTGTGCAGACACTTGTCGATACCGTTTGGCAGGTGTACGGCCACTTCGATCTGCTCCAAACGATGTTGGAAGGGCTGATCGGCACTCGTCCCGACTTGCGTCGTCTCGAGATCAACCGATCCCGTCTTCAGGAGCTGCACACAGTGGTCGTTCGACAATGCTCAGAGCCTCAGGGTGATCGGTTGGTCATATACTCTCAACGACTCGAGATGGACGGCAGATCGCTGAGCCAAAACTCACGATCGACGACTATTCCGGCAGAATTGGTGCCTCCCAAGATCGGCTCGGCATTTGGACCCAAGAGTCAAATCTACTCTGGGGAATCGTCTGCGAGTGCCATGATGATTTGGCTACGTTCCTGGCCAAGTCGCTGGTCGCCGATCTCATTCCTTGCGGAGTAGCATCGAGCGCCCTCGCGGACTCACAGCCGCATTCAGGTGGTGCGATTTCTAAACAAAATTCAGGCGGAAATTCTCGCCATTCATTGGCTGAAATTCCGCCCCCAAAATTTGCGCACACAACAAGAAGCGCAAGGGTGCATCAAGAGGCGCGAGGGCGCGAGAGATAGCGGCTGACTTGGAGCGTGAAAAGAAGCTGGAAGCGGTGAATTTGCTAGCCAAGACACGGGCGCAACTTCCAATTGCGGCGGAGGATCCAGTTATGGAGAGGAAGGCTTCGAAAAATCCCGCGCCCTCGACCCGCCACACTGTTACGTCCAAGTAGGCATCAGCTTCGCCTGGAGCGGATTCGGAGCGTGGATCGGTGGGTTCAGATGAGCTAATTCTCGCTTTATCGATCCCAATCCACCCAGCGTCGTCGATCTGCTGCCGCAGTTGAAGAGCCGACGTTACGAGCAGACCAAGTGGTGCACCCGGAGGGCGACAGCGCTAAAGAATCGTCGAAACCAGCTGTCGAGGTGCCCAAACCAACTCTTTTGCCCGGAACTTCTCGTCTATATCGTCTTGATTCGTTCGGGGGAATTAAAGGTTGACGTGCCTCTCCCTCCTTCAGGTCTGGCTGCTGCCGACCCTTGGTCTCCGGAGCAGATCGAAGGAGCCGATCGGATAATCGTAATTCATGTTTCACTAATAATAGACTCCATTTCAGATCATCCTATCGTCCTATTTGACATAGCCTTTATCCACATTCGTCACGGTCCACCCTTACCACATCCAACTGTATCCACATCGAGAGAGTCGTTATCGTTTCCACCGACAAAATTCATCCACAACCTTAAGCCAATTTGTCATCACTGAAATATAATCCATTCATCATAGTTCTCCACACACCCGTAGCTGTAATCACAATAAACATCACAAATTCACACCGGTCGGTATTGCAGATCGGTAGCCGATCGGTGTCACCCGATCGGTAGTATTGCAAATCTTGTTTTCCCACCTCGTAAGTCCGTGTCGCCCCATAGCCATTCTGATTTCGTCGGTTTCGTTCGGAATTCTTAGCCAGATAGCCATTAACAAGATTGGATTCACCGATCCCAATTGTTTCCTTGCGATCCTTCAAGTGGATCGGATACTCCCGTTGCATTCTACCACGGCACGGCTTCTGGGCCGATCCGACATCCAAATTGGTGGTCGGCTTGACATCACTACTGTCGATATCAGAAATACCCTCCCTTCCCGATCAGCAAAAATCTTTTCTTCCACGTTAATTCCTTGAGCTGATCGCTACTATCGGGGGTGTTAGCGGCTTGCGGATTGTCCATAGTCACCTCGAGCGTATCGGTTAACACAGGTGGGGTAGCCACATTCCGGATCGGATTCGCCGATCCGTCAACGCACTTCTCCCCGCCCTCGTGCATACACAGCAGGTCATATGGTGAGGCGATCTCGATCGGTCCGCCCCTGTCAAACGGGCAATGCTGATTATCGTCGACGGGCTACCCTTCTGTGGTACCGACTTGAGTGGATGTGACGCCATACACGTCTCCAGCGATACTTCGACCGTTCCCATCTTCCGCCGGTTTCACTGTCACCCGATCTTGTGATACAACTGCGTTAACAACTTTCGGCACATCTTGATCGCCACATGATATGGACTTTCCGTCCGAGATGGGAGGTATTCTTTGGCTGACTTGTCATCGCCGATCCGATCGGTGGTGGCATTACGCGCAAAGCTTTTCCACTGCATATAACGTCTTGATTCGATCGAAATAAATCCCATCCTCCACGGAACTTTTTCTTCGGTTACCCACATACCGACGATAGTACCGTTTCCTAACAGCAGCGGTTTATTACCGACGTTAGTAACTCGTACGCGATCGCTTCGATCTCCACCGTCCACAAACGTCGGTACCCAGTGATCGCCCCTTGCCACCCAGAACTTCTTTGTCCGATAGTCCTTTCCAACCGATATATCTGCCTATTGACCCACAGGAATGGAGATACACTTGTGCATCTGATTGAAAAAGTGCACCATCTTGCATTGCCCATCGTCATGAATCTCTCCACATGCCTTGCACCCAAACAAGCGGTGATCGGTGGGGTGGCCTCGTCTTTCACATTTCTTACACGTAATTCTTCGCCAACAGCCCCGATCACTGTGTTTGGTCGACCTGCAGTGAGTGCACTTCTTTTTCGGCGAATCCGGGGCCGATATGTTGCCGTTTCCTACCTTCCATTCGGCACGGAGTGACGCTGATCGATCGCTGGGCAGACTGGTCGACGAAAATGTGACGGTACTGTTCCTCGTCTGTCACCAGACTGGACCAGCCGCTGCTCTCCCTTTCTGATCTGGAGATCATATCAGACACGATCGCTCTGATCGCTCTGGCCGGTCTGGTCGCAGGTCTCTTTACATGATCATCCTGCCCTTTCGATCGGTATCGGTTTGATCCGACAGCAACCTTCGTCCTCATACTGTAAGAGTGGCGCAGCATACGTAACGTCTGTTCAACTTCTTCCACGTCCCTGAGGCGCAATAAGGTCAGCTGATCGGCCAACTCCTGATCGTCCAGCGTACAGATAAAGTTGACCACGTGTTCTTGGGCAGAGCCGATCGGCGGATAGGTCTCCTTGATCGGGAACCCCGCACGAATCGCAGCCAAATTTAGCCGGTGAAGGTACTCGATTGGCGTTTCATCGCCCCTCTTTGCTAAGACCGGCGGGAAAGTGCTTAGTGCGACTGTTACCGAGACGAAGACAGATGTTAAGAAGAGTTGCACCGAAGGTGTTGATTTTAATGTTGATGTAGGTCTTGAGCTTGTTTTAGAGGAATAAGAAGAGGAATATTTAGGGCCAATTCAAGAAGAGCATAGAACAATTAGATTTAAGGGTCAGGTGCTGCATGACACAAAATAACACTGGGGATGGGCTACAAAGTGGAAGAGAAAACGTTGGGGCTAGAATATTGGTTGGGTAAATACTCCAATAGCAATTATGTCGGATGCGCGTGCTTATATTGCCGAGCATTTGCAAGAGCCTACAGAGTCAGTAGGTGAGAATATTGCATTTCCGCCTAGCGGTAGAGGCATAGGTAGCATTAATTCTGTTGGGCATCGCTGGCGTGTTGCTTGGAATGAGTATGAGTTTGGCTATGATTATAGGTTTCAACTTCCTCATGTGGTGGTACCTTCGCGCAGTAGAGAAGCCGGAGTGTTAGTTCTGCTTTCAAACTCCATGCACAGCAAACTCCAGTCAGATCGGACATCCCGACTTAACTTCTGGATCCAGTTCGCAGCCGGTCCCTTCATTAGATCTCGGAAGATCAGACACCGTTCTTTGTTCGGCGTCTGATTCCGGAGGAAGGCGGACTTCGTTCGGCAGAACCATGATCGGCGTTGAACCTCATCAGCATCCTCGCCGGTAAAGTCCTTCAACTCAGTGCTTGCGGCCATGCGGTTCCTTGGGATCACCGTCAAATTGAAATGAAACGCCATCGTCGAGGCTAAGTTCGCCATACTTGTCCCGACTCTGCCCGTACCACCGTAGTCATCGTCAATTTCGCTGATAGACTCCATGTCGAAGTCGCTGCTACTTGCGGATTCGGCGTGACCTGCGTTTTGTCTTGAAAACAGATCTAACACCTTCGGACAGTTTTTCTGTTGATATTATTGACTTCATTTCGACGTCCACACAAATTGCCTCGTTTTCCTGGGCAGATCGGCTTGGTGCACGAGGGCGAAGAGGTGATCTACCTCGATCTGCGGTGTAACGCTTCATCATAGCCTCGTCATGCTCGCATCCATCGAGGTCGAGGTGATTGGATCGGTATTGGGGGGTGTCGATACCTGTGGGCGCCCCTGGGGCCCCGACTGGCATGCCGCCCCTCGTTGCCGCACGTCCCTTTTTTGTTCCGTGCGACTGGTACCGTGAATGGTACAGCGATCCATGGTCATCCGCTCCACGCCGACCTCCAACTCGGACGGGCACTTGGAGGAAGGTGGCGACCCATATAGAAAGCTATCCTCGGAGAATGACTTCTCGACAAGTGATAGCACAAGGTTTGGGGCTTCTAACGCGATTGTGAGAGTTGGGTGGCGCACCGCCCCCACGAATGGCGTCAGATGGTCATGTAGCATTGGCATCGCTTTTTTCAACTTCCACGTATCCATTTCAAATAGCTTGCCAACGCCATTAGCATTCTTGACCTTTATCCCAACCTTTGCTAGCATCACGAAATGATTCTTGATCATTTGCAGCGGCCGATCGGAGTCGATAGGTTCGGTAGTCGATCCGTGTAGACGATCCGGAATTAGGGGCTTGATAACTCGGATAACCTCGTTCTCGCGAACGAATCTCTTCAGTTCGTACATGTAGTACATCTTGGTCACCTCCTCGTCATCCACAGTCCCGCCATCGATCGGCGACTTTTCCTCCAAGTCATCGTCGTCCGAAAGCATTGCGAGCCTCTGCTTGGTATTTTAAATTGGTAATTTGGGCAGATCGGAGTGATCCGTCCCCATAGTGTTCTTCACATGCAATTTTTTCTCGATATGCATGGGATCAGGATCAGGGTACTGATCCCTACTGGGACTATAGCAAAACTTGCTATAGTCCCGATCGGCTCCGATCGGATCCTTGTGGAGAGGAATACTTGTTTAGTCTCGATCTGGTCCTCCAACTGGCCAGATCGATCATCTTCATCCTTTTCCACGACCACAACACGAGGCGATAAGCGTTCCTCGTGCCGATCCGCTCCGCCAGGAGCGGTATGGAGAATCGTAAATTCATTAATTTTGATCTGATCCTCCCCTTGATCAGATCGAACATCGCCATCCTTTTCAACAATTAGTACACAAGGCGATATGCGTTCCTTGCGTGCTCTCCAGACAGTATCCATATCAAAATTCGTAAAATCCACACTTTGCTGGATATTGCGGTGATATCCACGGTCACCAAATGATCCGGGCACGCGCACCATTGTTGTGGAGTCAAGTTAAAAATCGAACACCGTAGTGTCGAGAACCTGACCACCATCGTGCCCAGCCGTCCAACTGACGGGTGGGGGGTACCCCGCGAACGTTCGCCTACGATCCGATCTGATCGTCCGCTGCTAGCAGACGAACGAAAATTGGTGGAATTCGGCGTAAAGACCGTGGTGACCGTCGGTGGAGATATAGACTGCAGAAAGACTACCGTTACTTCCGTGATCAAGTGAGCACTCGATTGCACCAATCAGTGGCTGATCGAGCTGAAAAAAAGCATAATGATCAGGTGACACCGCACAATATCGAAGCTGGATCGAGGGTTTGGTTATACCTCGATCGGGTGAAAGAAGGGTTCGATGAGGTGATCGATGATCATGCGGTGAGATTGATTACGGCTAGCCCGACTATCGCATATTCTCAGTGGTACACCTATCCACCTTGAAATTAGTTAAGGAATTTCGAGATCGACCCACTACTGTGCTAGCAGCTGGGGTAGAAGATCGTTTTGATTTCGATGAAGCTTTGCTACCCGAAGAAAGCTGGGAAAGGACACTAGATCCGGACGAATTTAAAGTTGATCGTGTCACCGATGTCCGATCGGGTCGAAAGACTAGGTATGGAAGAACGGTACGCGAATATCAAGTCTACTGGAAATGTTTTGCCGAGCCGTCATGGGTAGACGAGTCAGATCTGAACTGTGATGCTCTGATCAAGGACTTCGAAAGGAAGATGATAACAGACATCGGTTTGACGTAATGCAGGTGGACGGAGAGTCCAACTAACGCATGATCGACGATATGACTATGAAATTACGCTTGACGAACCCTTGATTGGAGTAGATTGATTGACGAAACTCACGATTAATGGAGAAGTGACGATTGACTTGAAGTGGTAAATTTACGATGGATATTGCGAGATATGGTGATGGAGTAATGGCAGATGAGCCAACGGAATATCGATTTATGTTATGCATGAAAAGTGACGAAGAAACAGTTGTAAATAGTATGATCAAGGGTTTTTATTGATTAAAGAAGAAGTGATCAGCCAGAAAGCATGACCCATAGAACTTACCGCAAAGACGAGGGATATGACGGCCAGGATGATTCTCAACAGAAAGACGATACTGGATCCTCCAATGTTCATAAGCGTCTACTTCGCGCAGCGCATCCTTCGGGGTCCGAGGTGGTGGATCTTATAGGTACCCTGGGTACCATGATCCACCATCAGCTGGAGAATATTTCAGAGGGCGATTCCGGGCGCAGTGTGAGATCGCCGGGTCAAAGAAAATGTCGAGATCGCACACCCCGTTGATCATGCCCTGCAAGATGAACTCTACGTTTTTTCTCACAGGGCCCGGGCGCGACACCTACGCTGACGTCGACGTTGGTAATATTCACGGAAGAAAGCGTAGCGCTCTCTGAGGTCTTGATCTATGGGGAGGTAATGAGTTGACTCCCAGATCGCCTGCGCATGATGGTCCAGGAACGTCTGGTACTTCGCTTCAAAGTCAGCAAACAGCCGACTGAGCGGAAAGAGACTGGTGGCAGCATACACTTGAAGGATTTCCCAGGGGCTTCGCGAGTATAGCAACTCTAATTCCGACTGGGTGATCAAGTGAGTGCACCACTGATAAGTCGAAGGAGCGTTCGTGGCATCGTGAAACAACCATCCCACGGGGCGTGTCAAATAGTCAAAGACCTCGTGTACCGAGACGTTGCCCAGATCGAGACCATTAAGTTGAGAAGGAGTCCACGGCAAGATGTCTGCATCCGATGCACCATCGGGCACCAAGATCAGCGACTTCTATGAGCCCGTACGAGGGAATAGAAACCCAGCAGAGCCTTGATCAAACGAACCCTCACTCCCGAGCTCGCTGATCGTGGGACTGGATAAGATCTTCGTGCTGATCGAAGCGGAAGAACCGCCCTGATCGTCATCCGGCTGATCGGGACTAAGGGGACGATCATCCTCCGATTTATCCTCTGAAGTAGGAAGAACTTGACGGTGCAGCTTGGATCGAGATGTGGATGGTGAGTGTCGTGCACGTCTCTTGGGCGAAGAAGTAGACCGAATGAAAGAATCTTCTGGTGAATAACCCTGAGGGCCCGCAGACAAGCTTGCAGATTTACCGGAACTTGTACAAGATGCACCGACAACTGGGGTTATCTGCATCTACAACTCTGCACCGGCCAACACGGATTGGAGGTACGAGTGGTACGAACGCAATTATGTATCTTCTTCTTCAGCCTGTCGCAACTCGTCGCGCAGTGCGTCACGATATGAAGATACGTGACTGAGGCGGCGCCGCGTCGTCTAAAGTTCCCTCTTCAACTTGGAATTATTGGCACGCAGACCCTCCAGCTCGGCCTTGCTGGCCGACACCCCATCGAGACGATCACGTAGCTCGTCAACCTGGGCTAGGGCAGCGATGTGTTCCTCCATCTTCAAAATATTGCTTTCATTTTCCTCCCGTATACGATCGCGTTGTTTCTTCCGTTTATCGGCATGGAAAGTCTGATCGCCTTCTCGATCAGACGCTTGTTCTTGGAGACGGCTTGATCATGCGCCTTTTGTAGCATGCCTAAGCGGTGTCGGAGTTGATCAATAATCACTTGATCCGGGAGCGCCTCAAGACGCTAGATCTCATAAGCGTGATCAGCAATGGTCTCCTTTTGAACCGACAGATAACAGTCTCGATCACTACCGCCCTCCAGATCGCGGATTTGGGAGCGTTGGTCAGATATGGTTCCTCAGTATCCTTTAATTTGGACATGAGATCGTTGACCGTCGTACGGACATGATCGCGCAGGGAAGTGATCTGCTCATGGAGCCGCTTGATCTCATCCTCGCGATCAGCAGTTTTACGAACAGCGCGTGCGAGTTGCTTCCGAAGCATCTGACGGTGTCCTCGAGCACCGAGAGCAATTTAATCGACACGACGACCTCCTCCTCTCGCGTGAGGAGCGTCTCCTGCTGCGTGCACGCTTTGTGGTGGAGCGGACGATAAAAGTTTTTGACGCTTGATCAGGCGGTACCACGGCACCCGGACTTCCGACTAACGAAGGGGGTCCTCCGTCTGTCCTTGAATGCTTGTTATTCTGCTCACCTTATGTACCCGAAGGCTTGGGCGTGGGTCGCTCTCCAAGTGGCGGGGATGGCACGCTGCAATTCCTTGATGCAAGATTGAGTTGACTTGTGATGAAGCGACTGTTGCGATCAGGCTTGATCAAACTTGATCAGGCGAAAATATTCGATTATCAGGGCCTCTGGTCGTTGATCAGGGGTGACAGGGATGAT
>CM047580.1:28797254-28807291 GCA_026184515.1 Peronosclerospora sorghi
AGAATTCGCTGTGCGCTGTCCCCGCCACCTGAGGAGCGACCCACGCCGAGCCGTCGGGTACACAAGGTGAGCAAGAACACAAGCAGTCGAAGACATTCGGAGGACCCCCTTCGTTAGTCGGCAGTCTGGGCGCCGTGGTACCGCCTGATCAAGTCTCAAAAACTTCGATCAGCCGCTCCACCACAATGGTGCGCGTGCCCGGATCTTTGGGCGACGCGGGATATCACCGCGATTCTACGCAAGATAGCGCGGATGTGAAAGTGAAAACGGAAGCTGAAGCAGAGGTGAAAATCAAGGTGGAAAAGGAGGAGGTGGTTATGACGACGGAAGGCAGTTCGCCGTCGTCATGCCTGAAGAAGAAAGAAAATGCCGATCATCAGGACCTGGGGAGGAATACATATGACGTAAAGGAGGAGAAGCCTCAACCACCTCCCGAGGCTCCTTCGGTAGCCCATGCGGATCATAACGCAAGTTATGATCCGCCAAAAATACGTGTATATAATGATCCAGATTGGGATCCGATGGAGAAGTATTACAAGACCGACCAACCGAAGATGTTGATCAAAGCGCCTTGTTCGGAGAGCGATGAAAGCCGATCAAGTACGCCGCCAACGGAAGCCGATCTGGTAAAGACGTTTTACCAAAAGATTTACCGAGAGCATCTGGAAGATTACCTGATGACGAACTCGATCATGAGCCTGATCGGGGTCACGATCAGCGGGAAGCTGAGTAGACCGGTCAACAAGCCAATCTCGAAGAGAAAAGATAAGCTCACGATTGTGCTAAGGCTAATACGCCTGATCAAGCAGGCTGGTCTGATAACAGGCGCCTACGATGCCGAGGAAGTATTCGATCAGGACTCCAAAGATCTGGCACAGGCCACCCAGCTGTTGTATTCCCTGTTGATACCCATCGTGGGCGAAGCTGACGATAAAGATTTCCCCAGTTCACCACCACAATCCCCGTTGAAGATTGAGGCAAGTCCGTCAATCAACGTAGCGGGACATTCGGGGTCATCGTGCTACGAATCTGCCCCTTCAGAGGGTGACGATCAGGGAATTGAGTCAAGTGGCGCTGGTAGTATGGAGCCCAAGATAACCAGAATGGAAGTTTGCCAAAAGGACAACTCCAAATTCCCGGTTGTCAAGACGGAACCTCAGTCGATCAAGACAGAAAACGATCAAGGGCCACAGTGGCAGATGTTTTTTAACAAAGCCATGAAGAAGTTTCTAGCTGAAGAGAGCAGTAAGTGGGCACCTGGAGTCGTTGGCGCCAAAATCCGCCAGCCAAATCAAGGAAGAGCTGCGTCGATCAAGGATGTCGATATGGAGTCCGTACACTCGTTGCGTGGTCAGCAGTCGAAACCAGATAGGTTGACGACGGTAAAAGATGTGGATATGGAATCCGTGCACTCGTTTCACGATCAACGGTCTCAAATTGACTACGTCGACCCATGAGCCGATCCCACTGCCACGGCGAGCAACAGTGGCATCCGCGTATACTGGGACACCTGATCAGCAGCCAATTGCCAGAATTCGGATGTCTGCGATCAGCGATTTGAAAGAATTTTCGGGAAGAAGGGGATGAAGATCAAGCGAGGAACTGGATCAGTCGTCTCAAGTCAGCATTTATGCGCTATCAAGCTTCTGATCCTGAAAAGTGTCTAATCCTGGGCGATTTACTGAAGGGACCAGCGCGCAACTGGCATCGACAGTTGAGTAGAACCACCCGATCAAGTTGGAAAAGTCTCGTGGATGAATTCGAAGTACAATACTGTGGAACTGGTCAATCGGTATCCCGCCAGTATTATTATATGAAGAAGCGGTCAGACGAAAGTCCTATCGAATATTTGCACCGACTGAATGTGGCGGGACTGCGAGATAAGTTACCGATCAGAGATGGACCGCCCGAAAATCTGCGCGAACATGTCCAACATTTTCTGGACACTCTGGAAATCGCGAACTCGCCGATCAGCTGGCTCTCCTACGCTTGGAGCGTGCTTCGTACTTGGAAGAAACGTTGCGGGCATACGCACGCAACAAGTGGTATCAGCCAACAGCGGCAGTAGGCACCAGCAGATTCCGCCAAAAATCCGGCGACGATCGAGCACCGTCCGCGACGCGAAATCCTAGGGGCGTACGTGCGATCAAGGTAACGTCGGGGAGCGAAGAATCAAGTGCTGATGATAGTGGAAGTGATGGCGATCAGCGCCGCTATATGATTGCTACTATGCGCGATCAACCAGGGGCGCAAGATCAGCCTGGCGAGTCACGATCAGGCAAACGAAGCTACTCCAACGCAGTCGATCAAGGGGCGATAAAAAAGTGCAGTCATTGTGGATCTATCAGACACGACAACTTACGTTGCTGGAAGCGCCTGACTTGCCTGAAGTGTGGCAAGAAAGGACACCCCACTGATCAATGCCTGTACGTCTGCCGAGCATGCGGCGAGATTCACGATGCGGGGAAGTGGCCTATGGAAGAATTTTACAACCGCATCCGCCAGTGGTATAACCCTACCAAGCATGCAGGACTGTTGCCCAAGGAAGCCGAAGATTTGTTAAACTAGGACGCTCGCCAGGTTGGAATCTGGTACGAGACGAGCGTTCTAGTGTGTGTATTTTTGCATTTGTGGATAAGAAGAGGGCTGACCGAGTAGCAACAAGAGATAAGGAAAAACGCGATCAGCTTGATTTACCACGTTTGGCTAATTTCCATATTGATGAGTTTACTCGATCACCTGTGATCATGGAAGTCGAATTACTTCCAGGCGAATCACGTGGATATTGGAAATATCACTCGCCAAAGAAATGGTTCAAGCAAGCCAAGGCGAGTGAAAAAATCAATAACGAGCGAGCTATGATATTATTTGATTCTGGTGCCGAAGTGTCGATCATCGACTCAACCTTTGCTCGTAAGGTGGGTTGTTGGATTGACACGAGTCAAACACAAGAATGTGTCGGCATTGGACAAAGTGCATACCAAACAGAAGGACGTGCAAAAATCAAGATCACGCTAGCGGGCTCATTGGTTTATTATTTCCAGGCATGGGTGGGCAAACTTGTTGGTCAAGATGCCATATTGGGTATGGATTTCATGATGCCAGCTGGTGTTCGATTAGATATCGCTCATGGCGCACTAAGTTTACCTGACGAAGTGATCTCCCCACTGGAGGGACGTCGACAGTTGTATGGGTCGAGCGGTAATTATATGAAGTTCGATCAGTATGAACAGATCCCAGTAGGTCGATTAGCCGAAGTACGAATTTACGATCAGCGATCTCGCAAGTTGTGGATTACTCGTGGAAGAGATTTGGTCCCCACTATCACTAGGGGCGCGAGCAATTTGAGGTATTTACGTGTTACGAACATCGTCGATCACCCCATCATTGTTCAAGAAGAGACTATTTTAGGTATTTGGATGAACAAAGATGATGTGCCCCGCCGCCCCGGATTTGTTTCGATCGGGTCCAACCGTTACAAAGAGTGGCAAAATCTGGCATATCAAGCCTCCACCGATCTGGTATCTGACGATCAAGAAAGTGTCGATCAGGGTCCACTAGTCGAGAAGAAGGAGTATCCAACTCCTCGAAGTATCTTAGTACGTCCCACGGACACGATCGTCGCATCTGTAGCGTTGGTAACCGAAGGGGCGCAAAAGGTGCAAGGGGTGCAAGAGCAGTGCGATCAGGGGCCGGAAGTGAAAGTTCCGACCCTCAATCATGGAGTTGAACAGCCTGTTTCAAGCGATACACCTACTCAAGATGCGTGTAATCACCCTGTCTCAGTTCGCCCCAGCGAATTCGACGTGACACCTATTGACGATCAGGTTTGTTATCACGAAGGTGGAGATTTGTATGTGGAAGAATTGGAGAAGCAGCTTGCTACGTTACCCGAAGTGTCTGCAAGCACCGAAGAAGTAACCAAAGATGATTTACTAGTCGGAGATCCCACAGTCAACACAGTGGAGGAGATAGATCAACTTCGCGAAATAATTTGGGCGAAAAAACATCTGTTGATCGGGAAGGGAAACGCGCTACCCCCCGCTGCACGAGGAGTTGTTTGTGATATCGATGTGGGTCATGCGCGACCGATTGCCCAAAAGTGCCGTAAAGTGGCCCCACAATTTCGCGAGAAGTTGTCGGCCCTGATCAAGGGGTTGCTAGCAACTAAGATCATTCAGCCGTCAACGTCACCTTGGGCATCGCCTATAGTGATCATCGTAAAAAAGAATGGGGTCGATATACGTCTATGCATCGATTATCGCGCGGTGAGTCAACTCACGCGTTTGATGGTGTACCCAATGCCCCTGATCACCGATCTACTCGAAGATTTGGATAAAGCGTTGTGGTTTTGCTCTTTGGATATGGCGAGTGGTTTCTGGGTCGTGTCTATGACCGATCGAGCACGTCAAATTTCGGCGTTTGTCACTCCATTTGGATTGTTTGAGTGGAATAGGATGCCCTTTGGCCTCAAGAATGCTCCTCAAATTTATCAGCGGTTGATCGACAATGCACTATATGGATATCTTACGGTCAAAGACGGTGCAGATGAATCAGCTGACGTATTTACAGCAGGAGAACCCTACCAAACGCTGGGCCCGTCTGTGCTGCAACGGCGATCATATATCGATGATATATTAATCCCTGCACCTACTTGGTCCACCCTATGCGATAAGGTGCGGCACTTGCTGGAAAAGTGCGATCAATGGAATTTGTCGATCAGCAAGGCTAAATCGTACTGGGGGCGAAGCGAAGTGCCCTATTTAGGACATCACGTCTCTTGCCGCGGGTTAGAAACAAATCCAAAGAACCTGGACGATCTGATCAATTTGCCTTTCCCTGGCACCTTACGTGCTATGCAATCGTTCTTGGGAAGCCTAAATTACTATCGTCGATTTATTGAAGATTTCGCAATTTATGCCGCCGTGCTTTACGAATTGAGGGAGATAGATTATCAAGAGTTGAAGAAACGATAACATAGTGAGGCGAAATCAAATCACGAGGATGATCGACTAATTGGAGCAAAAGTGGCATTCAGCATGCTGAAGGCGAAGATTACATCAGCTCCAACCCTGCGACACTTTTACCAGGACAAGACGCCGGTGATCGTGGTTTACGCTAGCAAATGGGCAGTATCTGCCGCTCTAGTACAAGAATACGATCAAGTGTATCATCCCGTCGTATTCTCTAGCCGAACGTTGAAAAGCGGTGAGCTGAATTACAGCCCCGTCGAAAAGGAAGTTCTGGCGCTTTTACGAATTTTGGATGTTTATTTCACGATGCTGGTCGGAAAGACGATCACCGTTTTATCACGTCTATCTACATTGAAGTGGTTACTAACATCCAATGGGTTGGACGGACGATTAGGTAGATGGGATGCGATCCTATCACAGTGGGACCTCGAGATCAAGAAATGTGTGCATGGAGAAGAGGAGGTGCTAGGGGCGTTAGCCGCAAGCATCACCCCCCGCACCGAAATTGATGAAGCGTTGGTCGCGATCGCACCGAAAAAGCAACCGCGGCAGATGATCGAAGTACCACCTCCCACCGGTTAAAAAAGGTGAAGAACTTTACGTGATCAGTTTTGATGGATCGGCAAGTGTCAAGCGACGTGTGGGTGCATTTGGTGCCATTGTGTGGAAGCTACCGGAATGGAAGATTATGGTCGCAATCGCCGATCATGCACCGGATATCACGGTGAATGAAGCAGAATACCACGGTTTGCTTTAAGTCTGGACTTGTTGGCACGATATCCCAAAGGAAGGGTGATCGTGTGTGGGGACTCTAATTTGGTGATCCGGCAAATGCGAGGAGAAATGGAATGCAAAGCTCCGCGATTACAAGTGCTACAGCAGCGTGCATTTAACCTCCTACGCGAGTGGAGTGATCATGATTTGGTACATGTCAAAAGAGAGTGGAATAGGAGTGCAGATCACATTACCACTATGACTATGCAGGGTGGAACAAGATTTGAGATCGAAGATGAAAACAGCTGTAAGGATTAGTTGATCTCAGCCGTCTACCCGAAGTAATCACATGGAACGAAGATCAATCCGCCCCGCAACTGCTAGTGACGACCCGATCACGTAACCACCGGCAACCACAACCGTCAACATGGACCGATGTACCAGTAGCCGGAATAAGAATGGAACGGGTGAAAAAGGCACAGGATGAAGAGAAATGGATCCACGATTTGCGGTGTTATCTGTGCGGTGACGTTATCCAATTGAGCGCAGACGAGGTGAAGGAGTGTGCGAAAATTGCCGACAACTATGATGTTGACGAACAAGGATTACTGATTTACTGTGGAAATGCGGCCAAAAGGAAAACCGGGGATGATCAGGATGATCAAGATGATCGCCGATCGTCAATTAAGCTGGTACTACCCGAGACCTTGCATGCAGATGTCCTCCGCCACTATCACGTGAGTTGGAAGGAGTACACCAAGGCATAGGGCGTACATATCAGCGGATCAGACGGTATTTCCATTGGCGCGGTCTATTCCGAAGCGTACAAAGATTTGTCGGGCAATACGTGGATTGCGAAACAGGGAGGGGCCAGCCTACGATCAAGGATATGTCGCCGGGAAATATCGAGCCAACGTACCCATTCCAAGTGATAGCCATGGATCATATCCCATCGCTGCCCCGATTAACGGATGGAAATACGGAACTGCTGATTTGGACAGATTTTTTCACGGGTATGGTGATCGCGAAAGCTGGATCGTCCCGTACCGCGCAAGCAATCGCCGAAAATTATGAAGAATGCGTGTTCCGACGGTTTGGGGCTAGTGAGGTGATCAGGCATGATCGAGAACCTGGTTTTATGTCGGAAGTATTTCGCGCGTTTAACAAAATCGTGGGACAACGTCAGAGTGCCACTATGGCATATCGACCGCAGGCGAACGGCAAGTCGGAAAGGACGGTGCAGACGATTACGTGAGCGATCAAGATGTATGTGTCGGATATTGTACAAAAAGATTGGAGTTTGTTTGCAGAACGCCTGGTATTCGCACTAAACTCAACCCCTGATCGCATCCGCGGGGAAACCCCATTCTATTTAGCGTATGTGTGGGACCCACGATCGTCGTTGGAATCAACGTTACAACTGGGTGGGATTCGACGTAAAGATCGAGACGCTCGTCGGTGGAGATACAAGTTGCAGAAAGACTACCGATATGCTCGCGATCAAGTGAGCACTCGATTGCACCAAGCGATGGTTGATCGGGATGAGAAACACAACGATCAGGTGACGCCGCACAAGATCGAGGCTGGATCAAGAGTCTGGTTGTACCTTGATAGGGTGAAAGAAGGGTTCGCGAAGAAACTGGCGCATATGTGGCATGGACCCTTCCGAGTTGAGGAGGTGATCGGCGATCATGCAGCGAGATTGTTCACCGCCGGCACCGATTATCGTATGTTCCCAGTGGTACACCTGTCCAAGTTGAAATTAGTCAAGGAATTTCCTGATCGTCCCATTACGGTGCTAGCAGCTGGAATAGAAGATCGTTTCGACTTCGACGAAGCTTTGCTACCTGAAGATAGCTGGGAAAGGACGCTAGACCCCGATGAATTTGAAGTTGATCGTATTACCGATGTGCTATCGGGTCGAAAGACTAGATATGGAAGGCCGTTACGAGAATATCAAGTCTACTGGAAGGGGTATTCCGAGCCATCGTGGGTGGACGAGGCAGATTTGAATTGTGATGCCTTGATCAAAGATTTCGAAAGGAAGATGGTGAACAGACATCGTTTCGACGTCATACAAGTGGACAAAGAGTCCAACTAGCGCGCGATCGACGTACCGATCAGGAATCACGATCTAAAAATCTCTGATCGCAGAAATGGTTGATGAAACTCACGATTAATGGAGGTACGATGAATGACTTGAAGTGGTATGATTACGATGGATGTTGCGAGGTATGGTGATTGGATACGGCAGATGAGCCGACGGACTACCAATTTATATTATGCATTTAAGGACAAAAGACAACAGTGAAATGACATGATCGAAATAATGTATTGATTGAAGAAAGGTGATCGACCGACTATTCGGACCCATATAACTTACGGCGAAGGCGAGGAATCTTACGACAAGGGTGATTTTCGGGGCAGGAACGATATTGAACCCGCCAAGGTTCAAGGTCGTCGACATCTGCCAGCGCTTCTTGTAGGCTTTGAGGTGGCGGGTCCGATAGAAACCCAGGGTACCACGCTCCATCGTCGGCCGGGGCAAACTTCTGCGGGCGATTGCGGGCACAATGGGTGATCGTAGGGTCCAAGAAGATGTCGAGATCACATTTCCCGTCGATCATACCCCGCAAGATGAGCTCCACGACACGTTTCCAGGTCGCCCCAGCCCGGCTTCTGCGTTGGCGACGTTGGATGTAATAATCGCGGAAGAAGTCATCAATATCACGAAGATTCTTCGCGATAGGTAGATAGTGGGTTGATTCCCAAATCGCCAATGCGTGATGATCGAGGAACGTGAGATACTTGGTCTCCAGGTCAGCGAACCAGCCAGCCGAGCGAAAAGAAAGAGGCGGCAACATGGACGAAAAAATATCCCAGGGGCGCTGGGAGTATAAATGTTCAATCTCTGCCTGGGTGATCAAATGACCGGACCACGCACTAGTAGGAGGGGCCAACGCAGCAGTCGGGAACAACCATCCAGCAGGGCGGGTCAAGTAGTCTAAAACCACTTGGGCCATGACGTTGTGCAAATTGTACATGCCGAGTTGATCCGGAGTCCAAGGCAGGCTATCGGCGTCAGTGGTACCATCAGGAACCGCGATCAAGGTCCGGAAGTCACCCGTGCGAGAAAAAAAAACACGGTCGGGTCGTGATCAGGCTGGCCCTCGCTCCCGAACTCGCTAATGGATGGAGAAGAAGGAATGGAGGCGATCGGGCCAGTGTCCTTATCTTCAACGTCTTGATAGTAAGTAGGGGGATCATCATCCGCAGTCTTCGCCTCCGAAGCGGGAGAGAGAAGGCGTGGCCGGTTTGACGGAGAAGAAGATCGAGAACGCCGAATACGCTTTCCGGACGATGGAGTGGTACTGCCTACCGAGTTGGTCGTCGAAGCAGCAGAGGGACTAGCAGGCAATGAGACCTGATCAGGGCCGGCCAGAAGCTGCAGAGATATGCCCGTCAGTGCGGACTGAATATTCGATTGATGAGAGCGCCACCGCGCAACCTCGCCTTGGGCCTGTCGTAGCCGATCACGCAATGTGTCCTGGAATGACACTCCAGCTCCCGGATCTGGACACCCTGATCGTATATGGTCCGCTCTTGATCGGCGATAGTGCTTTTGGCGTCTTTCAACTGGGTTTCGAGCTTCTTGACCGCAGCGTTGATAAAATCGCGCAGCGGCTCCAGTTTTTTAAGGCTTCCCTCGATTACCTTCTTCCGGTCCGTCGCTTCACGTTGGGTACGAGTGAGCCGCCGACGGAGCATCGCAACCGTGTCTTCACTCATGGCGAGTGAGCCAGACAACAAGGCGACCTGCTCGTTGCTGTAATGGAGAGCCTCTTGCAGATCGCAGGTCTGCTTGATCGCGGCGATCGCCTGATCAGCTGCGGCCTTATCCAAGGCGGGAACGTTGGTGATGTGGGGTGACAAGCTGTCCGTTGAAGATGGCATAGTAGACTGTGAATGCCTGATCGAGACAGCCTGATCGCAGTTGTCACGGTTGGCCACAGTCGGGTGCTAGGTCGCAGTTGACAGCCCAACGGTAACCGCCTGATGGAACTGGGCTTGATTGAGGGGAGACGGGGCAGATGATGGGTGATGATCGACAGTTGGATGGTGACCTGATCGATGTGCAACGACAAATTATCCAACGGCAGTATGATTCCCAGAATCAACAGCATGATCGACCCTCGCCCCAACCGCTGTACGGCTGGGACGAGACTCAGGGGTGGTTGTGGTAAAGCGGACTTTTTTAATTAGGCTAAAATAGGGCCTAATATTGGACATTTTATTAGGCCCTTAGGGGGCCTAATATTATGACTAATATTAGGACCTAAATTAGGGGCC
>CM047580.1:28815588-28825688 GCA_026184515.1 Peronosclerospora sorghi
TAGCGGCGAACGCCGCTTTAAGGAAAGTCTTCCTCTGTGCGCTAGCCACACCGTGCGTATACGCACCGGCTACACCACACCCCTTCCAAAATGACTACATGTGATTTCTACACTCCTCATGAAACACCGGAGGCTGTATCGTAATCAATCCAATCCAATTTGCATTCGCAATTCATTCATACGCTGCGCACTCAATTCCTTTGTACGTAGATCTGCAACCATCTCCACACTTGGAACATGGGTAGCCGAAACAACACCTTTTTATCGTAATCCTTCAAAACCTTGAGTTTCACGTAAATATATTTCGTCCTTCCAGCACTCACTTCCTTATCCACATGTCTTATAGCCGCCTGGTTATCAATATTCAAAACCAGTGGCGTCTTCGAACGAACTCCAATGTCGTTTAGTAACTCTTTCAACGCAATGGTTTCTCTTCCGCCCATTTAGGCTGCCACGAATTCAGCTTCAGCCGTCGACAATGTCACACTAGTTTCATGCACTACCACGTTACCACTATTCATTTCACCTAAACCAACATTACACTCACACTTTTTCGATCGTCCTTGTCAACCTCAAAGCCGGCGTCAGTGTAAACCGTGATCCGAACTGGAAATTGCAACTCTTCATCGTGCTTTAACTTCAGACGTATACTACTCGTGTCCTCCAAATACTTCAGAATCCTCTTAGCTACTTTGTAATCACCCAAAGTGGGTGCGTGTGTCCTCCTGGTATCACGGCGAACAGCAAACGCAATATCTGGGCATGTGCACCACGATACCAACAAGAAACTTCCAAAAGATAGGCTGTTTTTTATACAAGAAATATTTTGTCTTGCCTTCACTGGCAAAAACAGTTCATCGAAATTGTTTATCCTATCTAAATTCAATACTGTAATCTTGGTAGGATTCATCTTCCGAGATTGTGTGCTTTGAGCACGTCATTTATCGTTGCCTTTTGGTCTAAGAAATAACCACTATTTGGTCCTCCTCCGATCCATATCCCAAAAATTTTCAACGTTTCCTAGCTCCTTTAATTTCAAATTTTCATATCAGATAAAAATTTCGAGACAATTTCATCATTTGTGCCTGTGACCAAAATGTTATCCACAAAAACACACCAATAAGAACAGTTTCAGCTTCATTTATCTTCACGAATATGCAGGTGTCAGTGACACATTGCGTGAATTCCATCTTTTTCCAACGTTTTACATCATAGTTTATACCCCAATCTCCCGGTTTGTTTAAAGACCGCAAAGATTTGTTTCAGATGAAGCGTTAATTTCTTTTCGGACGTCACACCAAAAACTTCCAACAGTTCTTTCTCAATCTTCATACCTTGATGCACTTTAAGAAATGTTTCATATTCTTCTTCGGTCTTGGCCTTGGGTATGCACTAGATACATCAACGTGTTGTGTAGCTACACCCCAAATTTGTGCCAACATGAGAATAACTTTTACGTTATTAATTTCCATCACCGTCGAAGCCGTAAAAAACAATCTCCGCCTTAGACCTGTTTATCGCCTCTCGCAACAAGACGCGTCTTGTACTTCTAGACCGTTCCGTCTGACTTAAGTTTGGTTTTATAAAACCACTTGTTCAGAGGGGTACTTTATCCGGCTTGCGTCGCACGAGTTTCCACGTCTTCAGTTCTTCGACTGAATTCGACTCGGCTTGGTCTGCGGCCGTCCACATGTCTCCATCCGAACCATCATGGGCCTGACTATAATTTTTAGGATATGGCACTGCAGCTCTCAAACTTTTTTCCCGTATACGAAATTTCGGAAACTGCGAACATGTACAATGCACAGCCGTTACCCGGAACGTTACAATTCCCGGCTGTTGTATCGGTTCCACTTTTAATTTCATCCGAAATCTTTCCACTTCGTTTCTTCTTTGCTTTTCAAGCTTTTCAAGCTATTTAGCCTTCTATGTCTTCTTTTCTTTCATATTCGACAGCGCGGAAGTCTTTTCCAGCTTGTTATTTTGCACTTCATTTCCGCGGTTTAAAACGACTTCTCCTTCCGTGCGCTCCGAAATCGTTTCTCTTTCGCGACCACGTGCCTTCGCTCGGAGCTCGAGCTCTGCTTCAGCACATTTTCCAGACTTCTCGTTATTTTTTCACTTGCATCTTTGTTGATAGTTTCGATATCCGTCACATGCCTTGTGACTGTAGAAACCCTGTTTTGAGCAACAAAACTTTATAAACCTAGGTTTCGTAACTTTTCCCTAGGAAACCGCACGTTCCGCATGTTTGGCGAGATCCATCTTTTTGGTATCTGTGGCAAAGCGTACTGTAAATTTTGTGACTAACTGTGGAAGCGTACCGTAGATTTTATGTACAACTGTGGGTACAATTGTGGGTACAACTGTTGGTACAACTGTGGTAAACATGGACGGTCCATCGTATTAGAAGCGACGACTGGTACAGGTACCTAACGGTAATCGACGGACGACCGAGAAGTCAGGTTGACTGGTCGACCGAGCACATCGGGATGAGGAGTTCTGATTGGTTGATATTAGGTAATTGGCATATTTTAGGATATAAGCACTAATAAAAATCTCCTTTTGCGTCCTATCGATTAGACACCCCTAGGGACGGCGTGAATACCTCGCGCCTCTCTTCCTTTGAACGCGCAACTCTTCACGTCCCGGGCGGGAGCACCTAGTGCACTTTTTGGCCCACCGGCAGAAGTGGAGTTCTTGGGAACTCGTCTTCAACTCCGCCCGCTGTGTCAGCGGTAGTTTTCGTAAAGGTTTTTTGGGAAAGTGATCGAGCAGTGCGCTCTCACCTCTTCCCCCATTGGTTCGCATCTGGCCCCTAGAAGTTCGGCAGCTCTAAGCTCCCCCCGGGAACTCTAGGTGGATTTCTGTGAAATCCGTTGATCTGCACATAGATAGTGCAGATCGACCCCCCTCCTATTAGGTCTAAGCTAGGAATACATAATATATTGGGTATTTTGTTAGCGATGTAGGCTTAAGAGACTCGGCTATAAAGTGACTTCCGCCACCTAATCAAGTACGCCTTTCACTGATCACCACTAGATCGAAACCGTCGATGTAGCCGGTGCGTATACGCACGGTGCGGCTAGAGCACAAAGGAAGACTCTTCCTTAAAGCGGTAGCTACCGCTACTTAGCCGATACGCCCTTGTAAAGAGCTTAGTAGGAGAGTTCTCCTACTCGGGGCCAAGATTCCCGGGTAGGTTTACTACTTAGCCTTAACGGCTCTGTCCCCTTTACGGGGTGTAAGTAAAGTGAGGGCTCCCTCTTACCTACGACACTCACTGCACGCGCGACCGGTCGAGGTCGCGCGTGTGAACTTTAGAGTGAAATGTAAACTGAATATATTTAATATGTAATTAGCCTAAATTAATTTAAACTAATATAAACTATATGTAATACTAAGTAGAATATTCCAAATTCGTACCTAGCTAAAATGTAGTGTACACACCTGTGTACTGACACGTGGATGGCTGACACACCACCAAACCAAGGGCCCTGCCCTGATTGGTTAAAATAACCAAAGGTTCAGAGCCTTTCAAACCGGTCAATACTGACCTCAACCGTGGTGTACTCATGTACACCAACACTAAATGTAACTCGAATGTAACCCCGTTACATCCTCCCCCATCAAGACTATTGCTTACTCAATAATCGAAATCTTGTTGGAGAAGTCCAACGCCAGTACCTCTGGCTGTCCATTGTACACCCTCAGCGGTGCTATGGACGAAAACTATTCTGACAACTCGGAAGTGGACGCCCTTGGGGAGCTATCCCAACGGCTGGCCATGTTGATGGCGCCGAACGGGGCTATCAGTGATCCAACACATTCCCCACATGTGGGGTAAACGCACTAACTCCTGCGCCACCGTTACCCGCTAGGGGTGATACCTCCAGGTTGCCACAGGCAACCACCACCAATGAACCGTCCTTGGTTCAAGAGGCCCGACGTGCCGGACGGGCACGTAAGGGACCTCGTGACCCTCAAAAGAGGGCTAAGAACGCGGTCAAGAGAGGCTTAGCCCCTTATACCCCTGGTCAAGCGGCTATACTGCCGCGTGAAATTGCGCATCGGAACCAGCTCCGGGCCCGACTATTAACGCCCAAACATTATTCCGTTAAGTCCTACCGGACGCGCCTCGGGAAGCAGGCACGCGGTGTCCTCGTGGATATTATCCGCGAGATTCCCATTGTTCTCCTGAGGGACGAGAGCGTCGAAGACGAAGAACATGCGTTCCGCGCCTGGGCGGAAGGGGAAAAACGCCTCCCCAGTTTCGATGCGCTGTACAACAGCTTTTCCGAACACGACGTTCGGGTCGAGAGGGATCTACTCTTGGCCTATGCTCAGGCCAAAGCGCAAGGGCAATTGCCTGCCTCCTATTATACGCGCTCTGCTCTCGATGTGGTGCCGGAGAGCAATGCAAGCACATCATCTGCCTCCGGCGAACTCCCAGATACTGGGAGTGAAGGGGCTTCTTCAGCCCCTTTGATCGTTGACTCTCAGTGGGATTCTCCCGCTCAAAAGCGTCAACGACGTCACGGCAATCCTGCCGCAGGGGAGTCTCGTACTCCCACGAGCTCTGGGAATGTGGATACCCTTTCCACTTCACCAGGTACGGGGTCTCACCCCGGTGATGGCGTCGTGCCATCAGGCGTTCCACATGGTAATGTGGAGTACCCTACGTATCGAGCACTGGAGGAGGGGTCGCGCTATTGCGGCGTGACTTCCACGAGCGCTGCGATCGGCACAGCCGTCGCATCCAAGATGCTCATGAGGGACTCCGCAACGAAGGGAGTGCGAATGAACGCATCGAGGGGCGGCTTGCCTCTCTCGAGTCTCTCGTTGAGGAGCTTCAGGGTCGTATTTCAACCCTGTCGGAGATGTTCCGACCTGTCGTGCCTTTCGGCTATCCGGCTTCTCACCCTCCTCCGAGAGGGGAACCGCCTGAGGGTTCTGGTATGGCTTAAGCATACCCACATAGAAGGTTGGATGCGTACGCATCGCCTTCGGGATGTCTAAGGTGTACGACAAGCCCGTTCGGGCTAATACCATAAAGGGCCCCACAAGCCTGGGGCGCAGTTTATTGCGCAACACATTTGAAACTGCATGTGTAGTGAGATTTTTATCGTTTAATAAAACACTTTCTCCTACTTGATATATATTTTCGTTACGCCGCCCCTTGCGGTCAGCTTGCTCCTTCTGATTGTCTTGGCTTTCCGCCATGGCATCTCAGACGTGTCGTAAGACACTAAGGCGCGTCGATAAAAACTTATCTATGTGTTTTCGCACAGATACAGGGCTGACATCGGGGAATCCTCCCCCCTCAAGCCTTGGGCCACACACACGTGGCGTCAACGGAACCCTCGGATTCACTAATCCGTTCACGTAAAACGGGGTAAACCCCGTAGATGCATGTACCGAATTGTTGATAGCAAATTCAACCATCGGAAGCATCTCACTCAAACTCTTTGGAAAATCCGGACATAAACTCCGGAGAATATCCTCCACGACGCGATTAACGCGTTCCTTCTGACCGTCCGTCTGCGGATGATCCGCAGTGGACATGAGGAGCTTGGTGCCTAGCACTTTAAACAACGCTCCCCAGAATTGTCCCGTAAAACGGGGATCCCGATCCGACACAACGGAATCGGGTAGACCATGCTGTCGAAAGACACGGTTTAGGAACAATTTCGCTGTTCCTTTTCCATCTATGGACTCTGGCACCGCCGCCAGGTGAGCCATCTTGCTCAATCGGTCTACAAAGACCAATATGCCGGTGTTCCCGGCTTTATCCTTCGGAAAACCGAAGATAAAATCCATGCTAATGGATTTCCAACACTCCGTTGGAACGGATAAGCTCGCCAAAGGCGCAGCTGAACTGGCATAGGTTTTAACCCTCTGACACGTCTCACAGGTGCGTATATACGCACCGACCCACTTATACATGTTGGGCCACCAATACAAAGCGCTTAAAGCGCTGTAGGTCTTATCCCGACCTAAATGACCCCCGGTAGGGGCGTCATGTGCCTCAAATAGGACTCTATACTTCAGTTCCTCATCATGAGGAACTACCACCCGCGGAGTGTCCTCCGCGCTCGTGCTATATAGCAGACCGTCACAGTACCTGTAACGGTGTAAACGAGCTTTAGCTTGACTTGACAGGGTTGGCTCAGACGAACCAAGACCCTTTTCACCCAACGCGCTGATAAGCGCCGTACACTGTGTGTATTTCTCATACGCCTGGCGTATGAGATCCACCACAGATGTGGTGACGAAAGTCGCGTGAGCGAGCTAGTAATCGGGACGACGCGATAACGTGTCTGCAAGCACGTTCTGCTTGCCAGGTTTATACTTAACCTCAAAGTTGTACTCCGCAAAGAAGGAGAGCCAACGGGCCATCCGTTGCGAGAGATGAGGCGACTTTGTCGCTGTCTGTAAGGACGCGTGGTCAGTATAAACCACGAACGGCTTTGAGCCGAGTTGGTGAACCCTAAATTTGACAAGAGCATACTTCATTGCAAGTAGCTCCTTGTCATGAACGGGATAATTCCGTTCTGCAGCTTTAATCTGCCTCGGCTCAAACGCAATTACGCGTTCCCTTCCTGCATCGTCTGCTTGTAACAAATCACATCCGATTGCGAAATCGGAGGCGTCGCAGACGACACTGAATGGTTTCCCAGAATCTGGGAGAGCAATAAAGGGAGCTTTTAACAAGCTCCCCTTTACCGCTTCAAAAGCGTTTTGGTGTTTGGTTTCTCAACACCAATCAACATCCTTCTTAAGAAGGTCGGTTAATGGCTTCGCCATTTCAGCGTAGTTATCGCTGAACTTGTGGAGATAGTTGGCTAATCCAAGCCAATTCCGTAAATCTTTAAGATTTACAGGCGAAGGCCACTCCACAATGGCTTTCATCTTCGCGGGATCCGCCCGCAATCCATTCTTACCGATGAAGCATCCGAGGAAAGGAATTTCCTCAGCACCAAAGATACACTTGGATGCGTTTTCATATAACTTATGCTCTCGCATACATTCGAGCACTGCTCGAAGGTGTATCAGATGTGTCTGAACATCAGACGAGTCGCCTTCCGCACGACTATGGACGAATATATCGTCGAAGTACGTCTGAGCGTACTTCCTATGAGGGCGGAAGAGTTGAGTCACCAAGCGATTGAAAGTCGCTGGTGCATTTGAAAGCCCTTGTGGCATAACAAGCCACTCCCGCAGCATGCCACTAGGCGTGCTAACCGCTGTCAGCGGAATATCGGACGCTCGCATGAGCACCTGATAATACCCGTCCACCAGATCTAAGGCACTGTATGCAGTACAGCCCGCCATATTGTTATGGAGGACATCCTTCCAAGGAATCGGATTCTGCATGGGCACAGTAGCTGCATTCAGCTTGTTGTACGCATGCACAATGCGCCACTTTCCGTTCGGTTTACGAACACAAAAGGTGGGAGATGAGTGGGGAGACTTACTCTCCCGTACCATCCCTTCCTCTTCTTTCCCCTTGAAGAATGCGTCGATGACGTCGCATTGTTCCTTGGGGAGAGGCCACTGCCTAGTGACGCAGTATTTGGTTCCAGGAACCAAATCAATTTCATGTCAGACTCCCCGGTCCGGTGGTATCCCCATCGGCGGGTTGTCACTAATTACATCTCCAAATTCCTTTAATAAGGAATGGTAAGGGTCCTCAGGATCCGCGAGAATCTTGAGGCCGTTTCGGGAATTTAATGCCTGTTTGGTTTTCACCAAAACTGACTCGTCCATCGTGGATGAGGAGTTTAACTCCTCTTCCGGACGTAATACGACAACCTCGTCGATTTCATCTTCTTTCAAAGCAGTTTCAAACTCGTTGAAGGACATCTCCTCCAACAACAGTTCGCCTACCCCAGGCAACCGTTCCAGGCTTACGCCTTCTGTGACAATACCTGTCACACTATTCAGCATCCCATAGGACTGCTGATTACTGGCCTCGTGACTCTTCCCGGGACCCAGATGGGGGGAATCAATTGCCCCATCTATTGGAAGCGCCACGCACCTATCCACAGAGGTCTCTACCTCTACCACCGGTGACTCGCCGGTCTCGCCTATACCGGCGTAATCGGAATCATTTACTACGTGCGAAAGAGACGAACTTCGGGTCTCTTCGCTTGGAAGCGCCTCGCGCTTAACCACAGGGGTCTCCACCCCTACCACCGGAGTCGCAACTTGTTCGCCGGACACGGCGTGGTCGGAATCAATTCCGACCTGTAGAAGAGACGAACTTCGGGTCTCTTCTCTAAGCGCCTCGCGCTTACCCTCAGAGGATTCCACCTCTATCACTGTCGACTCACCAGTATCGCCTACATCGGCGCGGGGATTAACCGCCGAATCCCCCTCGTTAAGTAACTCTTCCTTAACGCCATTGGGAATGATCATTTCAGACATCCCAATCTCTGGAATCTCACGCCAGAATCGCTTTTGCGATCGAGCAAAGGTGGGTTCATGACTCGCCAATGCTTCACCCGACCGCGGGTGCGTTGATCCAATGGTCTTAGACTTCCAGTCTATCCATGGCTCGTGGCGTTCCAGCCACTTCATTCCCAGAATGAGGTCATACCTCGAGTCCAAATCCAGGACTAGGCAACGTTCTAAGCTGTCGAAGTCTGCAAACTTCAGCTTAAGGTCAATTGAGACCTTGGGTACAGTAACCTGTACACCCGTCGCAAGACAGACCGTGACAACATCACGAGAACGTGCCTCTAGGGCCTCGGCATACAGCTGACTCTTCTCAACAGAAGCCCGTCTGACATAATTTTCAGACGCTACAGAGTCTATCAAGACTCTCCAAGGCTTACCAAAGCCTTTCACGTCCGCAAGGACTACCAGCAAACCTGGCTGGTACACCAACTCGGTGCTAGAAAGCACCGCTTCCCTCGGGGCTTTGTGCTGTCGTCCCCTACCCTGGGGCTTAACAGCACTGAGGGGTCCCCCAGCAGGGCGCCCCGCACCTACTGGGAGCCGTCGTTTCCCGACGGCTTGGACAAGGGCTTTTTCCCCACCCTTGGTCCCTTGTAGCGAGTGTCTCGCTGGGGATTTTTCTGACATCTGTTCCTCAGATGATTCATGCTCCCACACAGGAAGCATCTCAGCGGCCCACGCCGCTGCAACATAGCCAAGAGCTCTGTCTCGAAGCTCTGTGAAAAAGAGTCCGAATGACTCTTAGCGGGAGGTTTCTCCTCCGCTTCGACCTGACTCAGGTCCATGGGTTCGGACCCACCTTAGAGGAACGGAAGTTCCTCTCGGCGTTGAACGCCGTCTTGAATGCCTCTTCCAGGGATTCGGGTCGGCATCGGAACAATTCCGAACGTGCTGGTCCTTCTCTCAGGCCTCCCATGAAGACGGGGATGGACACATCGTCCGAATACGCTTTCGCGTACATCCCTGCCAACAGGGTCTTAAGCTCCTGGATATAAATATCCAGGTCCTTAGTGCCTTGAAGGCACCTCAAGAACGCCAGTTGATTCTGGAAAACCAGATCAGGCGTTGCGTACATGTCCATGAGCTTCTGCTTAAGGACCTTCCATGTTGGGAACACGTCCGTGACTGACTCCGAACACGTAAACGCCCATGTACGGGCTTTGACCGTAAGATGGGTCAATGCAAGTCCCACTTGCAAGTGATCAGCGGTCATATTCGCTGTGGCGAAGGCCGTTTCGACCTCTCGCAACCACACGTAAATGTTGTCACCCTTCTCTCCGGTGAACTCCTTTATCTTAAATGATAATGGAGGGCGCACCCCCGTGGAATGACCTCCACCGCAACTCGCCTCATGAGCGATGAGGGCATTCACCCTTGCCTTTACGGCCTCAAGGCCCTGCTCCACTAGGAGCTTCATACCTTCTTCCCCCGTTAAGGGTAACAGCCTTTTAAAGGCTTCCTGTTGGACGAGCGTCAAACTATCCCAATCGTCCTGATTCATCCTTTGCAGAGGATGCCTAGTCTACCAACACAGGTGTTGGATTGACTACAAGTGCTACCAGATGTAGCCGGTGCGTATACGCACGGTGCGGCTAGCGCACAGAGGAAGACTTTCCTTAAAGCGGCGTTCGCCGCTA
>CM047580.1:28825788-28859757 GCA_026184515.1 Peronosclerospora sorghi
GATCCCAATCCGGATCCTTATACACACATGTATTTGGCGGATCATAACGCAAGTTATGATCCGCATGGGCTCCCGAAGGAGCCTCGGGAGGTGGTTGAGGCTTCTCCTCCTTTATCTCATCAAGATTCCTCCCCAGGTCCTGATTGTCAGCATTTACTTTCTTCTTCAGGCATGTCGACGGCGAACTGCCTTTCATCGTCACAACCACCTCCTCATTTTCCACCTTAATCTTCATTTCTGCTTCCGCTTACGTTTTCACTTCCGCATCAGCGCCATCTTGCGTAGAATCGCGGTGATATCCCGCGTCGCCCAAAGATCCGGGCACGCGCACCATAGTGGTGGAGCGGCTGATCAAAGTTTTTGACGCTTGATCAGGCGTTACCACGGCGCCCGGACTGCCGACTAACGAAGGGGTCCTCCGGTTGTCTATTGACTGCTTGTGTTCATGCTCACCTTGTGTACCCGACGGCTTGGGCGTGGGTCGCTCTCCAAGTGGCGGGGATGGCACACTGCAATTCCTTGTTGCAAGATTGAGTTGACTTGTGATGAAGCGACTGTTGCGATCAGGCTTGATCAGGCTTGATCAGGCGCAAATAGTTGATGATCAGGGACTCTGGTCGTTGATCAGGGGGTGATCAGGGGTGATCAGAGCCAATAGTCAAAATTCAGATCGTGATCGACCTGATCGGCCTGATCGGTCTGATCGGCCTGATGGGTCAGATAGATTTAGCCGATCAGGCACTAGTTGGCGCGAGTTGCGAACAAATGAACGTGGGTCGCAAGTTGCAGAGTGTCGATCAGGTGTTGACCGGCGAAGGGGTACTTCATCAGGCAGCGGAAGTCTTCACTTCCCGATCACGGAGCCTCTGAGTCTTCAAACAGCTAAAGGAACACCCAAATATATGTATTCCTAGCCTAGACCTACGAGGAGGGGGGTAAATTTTGCTTAATCCACCTAGAGTTCCCGTGGGGCGCTTACAGCAGCCGAACTCTAGGGGCCAAACGCGATCTAAACGTGGAGAGGTGAGAGCATTGCTCAATCACACTCTCAAAACCAAAAACATTTACTGAGGAACCGCTGACACAGCGTGCGGAGTTGCGGAGTGAGTTCCCAACACTCTACGTCTGCCGGTGGGCCAAAAATGCACTAAGTGCTCCCGCACGGGACGTAGAGGTATATACTAGTGAGGGAGGCGCAAAGGTACCGTCCCTGAACGATCTGCTCGATCGTACGCAAAAGGAGAACTTTATTATTGCTTAAATCCTAAGAACTACAAATTACCTAATATCCACCAATCAGAACTACCCATTCCAGCGTCCTCCGTCGACCAGTCGACCTGATTTATCCGTCGTTCTTCGATGTTCGTTGCTGTTCGTTGAGTACCTGTATGTAACCGTCCCATCTCCAAATGTCCCGTCTATGTCCTGTCTACGTGCGCCACGGTTGTACACGCAACTGTATACACCGTGGTACACACAATCGTACACGATTACGTAGCCAATTTGTGTCCGCAGTCAGGCCCCTAATTAGGCCCATAATTAAGCCCATAATTAGGCCCAATTTTATGACACACTTTACCACACCGACTTATCCAATCTTTGTGACTTAAAAAAATTGCCGTCAGGAAGTGACAGCCAAGTAATTCCCGGGCAAGGGACCACGTCCTCTTAGAGATCCTCTTTCCGGCTAGATGACGACTAGCGCCACTTTCAAGTATCCAGACATCACCGGAAGCAGATTCACACGAATTTTGGACTTCAGGTATAGGAGGGGGCACACCTCCCTTGATTGTTGCCAGACAGTGCTCTTTGTCAGATCTACATTGTAATTTCTTGTAAGATTATCCCGCTCATGATTTTGTTTCGGGCATTCCTTAACGATATGCCTTTTTCCACCACAATTATGCAAATGATTGTCGTTTTGGTCATCCACAGAGTTTACACTCGACCGTGGTGCCTTTTTGGCTTCAAGGTGGTATTCCTACTATTCTTGTGCCTAGGCCACTAATATGTTGTCTGCCTCATAGGATGGTAGCGATTCATCATGCATAATTCAACGCTGGAACTACTTCACCAACTTTTTTGATAGACCCTCTCGCACGCGCTAGAGCTGACAAATAGAAAAAATGGTCGTTCCACGACCGCCTTGGATCTTATTCATCCCCAAAAATAATTTTACGGCCTGCTGGCGCAATATATTTACGAGATACGCGCGCCACATTTGATCCAACACATAGTTCAGTGCATGCGACACTTGCCACCAGATTCCGATGTTTGAGCAAAAATAGCGAGAAGCCTCTCCATCAAGGTGTTTGCAAGCTTATTAACTCTTAACGTTTCCGTCCTTGTTAATACAGAGGAAATTTCCGCGATTTCTAGCGCCTCCATGAGCAGGTACGCTCAAACACGGAAACCAGACCAAGGTTGGGGTAATTTCCACCCCAGACATATTCTGAATCACTAATTTTGGAATATTGCATGGGAGCGTCTGTAAGCCCGGATTTCAAATATTTCTAACCGCTTTTCTTCCGCTATGCCTGCGTTAACTCGAGCACTCCAGGGTATCTTCAGGGAAATCCCGCATGATGTACTCTTCCCCTCTCAATTCCTTCGTCAACAGTCAAGCTATTCAAAGAAATCGGTTGGCCAAACGTATCAAAATTTTGTATGCTCTCTTAAGCCCGGCTATCAAGGATCCTGACCTGAGAATCCCCTTTCTGAGATCGTCGAAACACTCCATAAAGATTATCTTTGATCATTCCTCTTCCATTTGGTCCAGCCTCTTGTTAGCTTTTCCCATTTCAAGGAGGAGTGCCTTAAGTGCGCCCTCCTGGTAGAAGATTTCCTCTCCTTCCATAGAAATTGCCGTAAACAGACCCTATAGCGATAAAAACGTAAACAAACGAAACAAAAAAAATCTCCAAAAGTTCCAGGAGACCGTTCCACACAGTCCACGCGACAGAACGTGAACGTTTTAACGAAAAGCTTAGATTCAGAAACCTACGCAACCCTGTGTCCCTTTGGTATCATAACCTACAGAAAATTGACACGAGTTGGAGGCACGGCCAATTATACCGGGTGACGGTACCGGCCGTTTGCGCCTGACAGTCCGGGAATTATTTAGAAGAAGTGTGCTACGTGATCGGCACGGGACGTACGGGGAGCAGATAAGATGTTTTTAGTTCAAGTAAAAAAATCTATATAATAACAGAATTGATGTCGTCGATGCGTCGATGGGCGATCCCGTACCTAACCGTATTCGAACTATGGACCTAATTGAATTCGAATTCATATTTGGTTACAAATATAGCTTTTACAATGAAGGGAAACTATTCGACTTTATCATTGGTTAGAAATAGCGCTTTTACATCTTCTACCTATATAAAAAATTTCTGTCCGTCTCCCGGTCACGTGACCTGCCCCTTCCCGGTCGGTACTACGGGTACCTACACTTGAATTCTTCCGTCTGTCCGTCAGTGCGACGCTCCTGGGCAAGCTTTCAAGGTAATAGCTACTTTTTTCAGCGTATAAACTATTTGAAACACACTATATTATTGCCCTGTGCTTGAACAGCTTCAGTGGTTGCTGAGTTCAAGTGTCCTTGAATGCGGCGGAACCGTCACATGCAGAAGTGACGTTCAGCTTGAACAAGTGCACAGCAAGAAGCGGCAAATTGTGGCTCGTAACGTCCTGACGTCAGCGTGTCATCCTTTAATACCTCCACTATATTAACAGCAGAGCACACTGGGTTCCAATCGCGTCTGCTTAGTATGTACACAGCTTGCAGATTACGTGATAGTCACTACATACGCGCAGTTTGTCAATTAAGTGGAATTATGATGAGTCAAAAATCGGCAATGAAAACAGAAAAAAAACTATTGGGGCTCCCTTAGTTGATAAGAATTTCATCTAAAGATCTATGAGGTGATACTTTGCATGTGCCCGAAAGCTTCGACCGATATGACAGAAAATTTATTGAACATTGTTGAAATGCTTCAGCGTCCGTCCTTGCGTAGATAGATAGAAACTTGTGTCGTAGATGTATGGTAATAGCTCCAATATACTGAAATCGTCTTAAGTCAATATTACAGCAACCAAAAAACCGTTGACCATGAAAATAACACCCGTAGATAGTTCGCAGATAGCAGAAGAAGTTAACCAAACCAGGGATTTAATCAATGGAATGTGTCTTGAGAAGTGATTAGCTAGCCTAATATGTAATATGCATAAGATGTTGAAGTTATAGCAAACTTCCATTTGTTGTGTACTCTACACCACTTATTAGTTCCCAACAGGCATATCTACGTAGGAGTACATAGAGATTTTACTAATAAGTACGATATGAAGAGGAAAGCGCTATTTGCCCCCCCTCCAAAAAACCATGGGTTTCGTTTGGGTCAGGATCTGAAAACCCAGACCGAGTTACAGTATCTACGGTACATGTGAGGAATATATATAGGGAATTGTTAATTCCACCACAAACTTTTGTTATTTCCACCACACCAAGCCGGTAATAAAAGTGTGTGGTGGAATTTACAATTCCCTTTGGGAAATGTCTGTCACCCCCAAATCGTGTGAGACGTGGGGAGTTTTGCAACTAACTGTCTTGAAATCGCCTCAACGTCGTGCACGTCACAAACGTTTTCCATGCTTTCCGAATTGCAATACGTGTATTCAACTTGATGCTTCACCTACAACAACATTGTCTCCCTACACTCTCATTTACCATCTTCATTGTCGCTCGAGGCACTATCCCGTGCGGGCTGTACCACGTTCTGGTTGATAAAGGTGGCCACTTTTTCCCCAATAGAGCTCAAGGATATTCCACTCGTCACTTTCTCGGCAGCATCATGAAGACAATGCGCGGCCCTCGTCAACACAGTTTCCTGTTCAGTTTTCTCTTTCTCTTGCGTTGAAGGCGAGAGACAGCAGACGCAGTCTCGCGTTCCTTCTGTAACATTTGGTTCACTTCACTAATTTCTTCCTTGTCCACTGCTCTTTTCAACGATTCTGCCTCTTTCTCTGATTTCACTACGACATCGACATCAGTGTCCGGACTGGCTTTTGCGGCTTGTACCCACGTGACGCCTTCTTTCCACTGATCCGAGCGGAAGCTTTCACCACCACAACCAACCACTTCATCGAAAATATGTTGATTTTCAGGCTGTAAAGTAGAATAGGCATGTCTAGGCTTCACTTTCGCCGCTAAATGCGGAGAATTTTTTACAACGCGGCCTTAATGAAGAATCTGATCAATTTCATCCGCAATAACATGCCCAACCAGCGCAACTTCCTCACGAGCTTGAGCTCCTGACGTAATAACGCGATCAAAGAGTTGTATATTCCGTGCAGCTCGCAGATGACTAGTGCCTCTCGATTGACTGAGCTCGCCTCGTCCAAATCTAAGGAGTTCGTCAACTAGCTGTTGATTTTCTGGTATTTTCGCTGGAGCATCAAGCACCTGGCGTAGCAGCTGCGACGGCGGATGTTTTTTCATATCCGAATTCTTCGCCTTGTCTTCCAATTTACCAAAATTCAAAACCTGCTCAACCTGGGTGGCCATTTTGGACCCAATTAAAGGGACATTGCGTGCTTCGTCGATCGAAGTAATGGCGATACAATAGTCCCGAATCGCTCGTGCTGCTCGTAAATGAGAGACACCAAGACCATAATGTCCGCGCTGAAGCTGTTGGTCTCCATAGTCCCAGAACGCATTCACAATGACTTGATTAGAAGGTACAGCCGCTGCTTTCTTAAGTATTTCGTTGGCCAAGAGTGACAATTTCGCGGCGGTTTTTCGTCTTCTCTTTCATCCTCTTCAATGCACGTGCTTTCACTTACAATTTCATCTTTTTCAAGCCTTCCAAGCCTCCAGTTGTGCCTCCTTACCGCACAATTTTTTTCGCCGGCACTTTCTGCATCTGCTGAATGTTGTCGCTTGTTTGTTTTTGTTTTCAACTCAAGTGTAGCCAACTCGACAATATCCTGTCGACATTTGAATCATTGAATCTCTCCATACTCATCACAACCACAAGTAAAACAATCGTCACCTTTCCTTCGCCATTTGATGCAGACAACTCTGTCGATATTTTGATTGAAACATCGCCTACATTCTACCGTCCACTTAAGTTCCATGAATATGAACAAAAAATGCACCACATCCAAAGCGAAAACTACCTCCGGCGGAACAAAATCATTTTGTTTGCAGACGTCATGCAACTGATGAACAATCACATGAGTCATTTTCTCACACTTGAGTTTTGGAAATCACGAAATGATGCGTCCCTTGCGACGAGGTATAACATCTTCTTACCGTTGAAAATTCTTTTCTCCATTTGAGTTTAAAAAAGGGAATTGTTAATTCCACCACACACTTTTGTTACCGGCTGGTGTGGTGGAATTAACAGTCCTTATATATATTCCTCACATGTACCGTAGATACTGTAACTCGGTCTGGGTTTTCAGATCCTGACCTAAACGAAACCCATGGGGTTTTTTGGGGGGGGGGCAAATAGCGCTTTCCTATGAATATTGCTACTAATGAAAATACCAATTACGTATATACCCGGCTGTAATAAGACCGGTATTATGAATAGTATCAACACGTTTTCATAGTGTAATCATTTATCACGTTTACTACTTTATGGACCGCTGAATTAGCTCATTTCGAGTTAGCAGTGGCGCTTCTCTCCCAGGTACAAGAATTTACTTTCTCTTGTCCTGGAGCAAGCTTTAGGTGGCGAGAGCTCAGTCTTCTAGGCGACGCTCATGCAGAAACAATTCAAACTGGCTGCATCGATGGCGCAGTTCATCATTCTCTTCCGTCAAGCACTCCATTTGAATTGTACGCTCGCGCACCTCCTGCTCGGCGGCATTTAACAACGAATGCAGCGACTCATTCGCGCGTGTCAATGAATTAATTTGGACGTGGAGGTCTCGCTGCGTTGGACAAAAACAACGACAACCTGTGAGCTCAGACACATGAAGCCACACTTGGCTACTTACCGTTTCCTCGTCTTTCATCCGACTGATGTTATTGCGTCAAAACACAGAGTAAAGTAAGCGACAAGTCTTGACACCCTCATAGCAAAAACTCAAGACGGACGTACAAGCTCGCGCTTTGGCGTTTCAGTTCGTTGATCTGCGACGGAATGGACATGAGTTGGAGCTGCTGCTCTTGCAGTACGCTGATGATCTGCTTTAGATCGTTCTGTTGTCGGATTAGCGAGGCTATGGTTTGCTCCTGCTGTAGAAACTGAGCTGCCGAGATTGACAGGGACGATGTTCGCATGAGACTTCTATAACGGCTGTTCGCCTCAAACTCTGCTTTAAGCCGAGAAGACGACGCGACAGGCCGAGCAGCCGACGCACTGACCTGAGCAGTATTTTCACTCTCGGAGAAGGTTATAGAAGTTCTCGATAATGGTACATAGCTGCTTGACGCCGTCGAGGCGTCAGTATCGGCTTCCATGGTACCTGACAAGACTCTTGCAAGCACATCGGTGTTCTCCAGTATTGGCAAAGCCTGGACATGACCACGGGCTGCTGCATCTTGTGGACCTCCGGGATCAACAAACTCGCGCGATGGACTCTCGCTTCGCTTTCGCGAACGACGCAGTGACGAAGTCTGTCGAAGGCGAGGCGTTGAACGAGTTGCGCGCTTAGGCTTGCTACGCCGCTCTACGGTATTAAGCACTAGATGCGGAGCACTTCCGACGGACGATCCTTTGACTGAGGTAGTGGTAACAAAACGGGGATCGGCCAACTAATGAGAAGAAAGCACAAACACGCACTAGTGTTAGCCGTCCGATATGAAGCATGTATAGGCTAGAGATTAAATTACAGACTTCGTCCGCGTTTTTTCTCGATGGAGGCGAATCACAAGCCATTTCGATGATGGTAAAGCGTCCTGTCCGCTTAATTCTATAACAAATCGAAGCACACATAGCTCGAGATTAGCGAGAGATATTCAAGCAGACATCCAAAACGTCAATTGAGAAACATGATCACCGTCGCGCGCGCTGAACGTCATTCGGGATTTTCTTGGGAGACGAGAATTTTCGCGCTGGTGATTCCGGAGCAGGAGCAGTAACTGCATCGGAAAGCGTCGACCGTTTCCTCATGCAGTCCATTGCAACCTAAAATTGTTTCCACACGTATAGGTTGCTTTGAATTCACAGAAGAGCATGCATGACATCTCGTCCATGTTACGCACCTCGGAAGCAATGAGGACACTCGTTTCGATTGGCACCACGTTCGCTTCCGCCGACGGATCGGGCATCCTCTCATCCTTCTCGCGAACCACAGACTCGATCGGTCCTTTTAACGCACGCTGGACACGCTCGTTACTTTCATCAGCACGAACTTGATGCAGAGGCTCTGGCTGTGGCTCGGTCCTACTCACTTCCCCTGAAAAGGTCGACGGCCAATTCGCGACTTGGTCGGCCTGAATTGTAAGCGAAGATAGACGGGAAGAGTCGGGTGACCCTGGAATGATCTCAGTGATGGTGAAGCGACCCTTTCGCTCAACCCGCTTGCGCTGTGACTCCATTATCCTGACGTAGGCACCCTGACCTCAAACTTTACTTACTATACGACATAGTGATATTTTAGACAGAAGATGATTTGATGGTGCAGAGTCAGGCACAGACAGAAGTCAGTTCTCTCATGTCAGCTTTTTAATTTTCATTCGAAACAGGTGCTCCCTCCTTATAAGAACCCCCTAAGATGGACTCGATCTCAGTACATCTGTTTTGAGCACTAACAAGTAGTGTGCGAGCACAACAGATGGAAGTTTACCATACCTTCAGCACCTGGTACATCTTTCATGTTAGGCTAGCCAAACACTTCTCAAGACAGACTCCATTGATAAAGTCCCTGATTTCGCTCTTTTCTCCTGCTTACTACGAACTGTCTACGGGTGTTTTTTTTCACGGTCAACGGATATTTGGTTGCTGTGAGATTGACTAAGGACAATTTCGGTATATTGGAGTTAGTATTTGACATCTACGACACAAGTTTTTTCGATTATCTACGAAAGTATGAACGGTGACAACTTACAACATTGTTGTATGAAGCTCTGAAGATGTTGTCTATCGTCTTGAGCGAGAGTATACAAACTTCAAGTAATGCGCGACCACAGTGGCCGAATGTGCATTTTGGCTACTTTAGGAATTTATTTTTTTGCCTTGATTAGGATTTTTAGGTTCGGATGCGTAAGTACGCTTTTATCTTACGGAATTGTTAACGCCTCGCCGAGCATGCTAGGTATTTTATATTAAACTTTTCTCAATAGGGGGGTTCACACCTAGGAAAATCGGCTGCTGATTTAGGTCTGCTGATTTTGTAAAATAAACGTTATAATTAAAGTGAAATCAGCAGGATCTAAACAAAATCAGCAACCTCTAAAGGTAGCTGATTTCGTCCATTAAATTTAACGAAATCAGCAGGATTCTTGCCTCAAAATCAGCAGAACGTAATACGCGCTACGTGGTCGGGACCGACTCGCTCGGTTGGCCACGCTCCCGTCGTGTTTCGTTCTGCTGATTTCTCATGGAAGCTGTGGCTCCAGGTGTTATAATGACGCCAGTTAGCTGCATGCTGGAAGCATTCAACGCTGGGAACATGAATCCGGAGTCGCTGTCGACACGTTGGATTCGCGGTACGGCGCCACGTATGCTGCGTGAAGTGATTTTTGGTGTCGGTCTCAACCAGCTATCGGACTATTTCGAGGAGCGTATGATGGTGACGTCAAGCCCCGCAATGAACAATGCCCTCGGAAGTATGATTGCTGGTGTCGTGTGCGGTTATCTATCACACGTACCGCACAACTTATCCACTGTGAAGCTGATGCATCCTCAAAAAAGTTACGTTGAGCACATGAATGATTTCATCCGGCGTGCGGAGGTGCGCGTTCCTAAGAAGGTGTCACTCTTCAGCGGTACTTGGCGGCCACGGCGATGGCTCTACTGTTCCCAAAGGGTCTGACAGTGCGTACTTCGCAGATCGTTGGTTCCTTCATTATCCTGAATGGTACTATCAATTCGCTCAAGGAGGTTGACATCAACACGACTAAGGGATACGTGTCGGGCTAAGGTCTGATGTACAGAATGGTGACACAGATATCAATGCAAAAAAGTATACTGCAGCTTGCGGTCAAGACATTGGTCGAGACGTGCGTCCGTGTACAACTCAACGCAGCTTGGCGAACTACGACGATCGAAGCTAGAGACGCCTGTATTGCGTAGAACATGTTGACACGGGGAAAGTAGAGCAGCTACGGCTGCCCCGAGTGATACAAATACATGTACAGAACAGAATTCATTGCGTGCGAAATCTGTTTCAAGACTAAATTATGCCAAGTCACTCACGCACCTGAACCTTCTAGCAAGCCGCCCACTCTTGTAAAACTGCTTCATTTGTGTTCAATATTTGGTATTCGCCGCACTCGCGGCGTCGACGAGAATGGGTCGCGGTACAAGCATTCGCTGGAAAGAACGTCATTGTAAAATGTTTCGATCTGTCTTTTACTTGTATATTTTTTAGCGTCGTAAAGTGGCGGATGAAATGAACATGTTTATTAATTGGAATGCTGCCAAGTCGAATCATGTGGCAGCAATGATGATAGACAGATTATTTCACGGATGAATACGCGCTCACTGGAATACGAGCTGTGTTGCATGGCGCTGCATGATAGTAGCTATCGTCACTAATGTCAGAAGCTGCCGACCATGCCGAGCTTTCACTCACAAACGAGTTGTTGTAGTTGCTAGTAGCCTTGAACGTACTTTTGAGTCCGGTTTCGTCGCGCTTGTCGTTGCCGTATCTGTTCTCATCGCCATACTTGTTGTCATCACGACTGTAGGCTGATTGATAATAGGAAGGAGTAGCATTTGACTGTTGCGCTCGTCGTCCCTGGTTGGCCGATTACGTCCAGGAGCGATCACGGTTGTTGCTGCTGACGGTATTGACGGCGCCAAGGACCTTGCTGTCTTAGGGGATAAAATGTCATAGTCTTCATTTACAAGCTTTTCGTCTATGTAAAAGGATGGATGTTTTGGTGCAGGAGGTGCTGCTTGCCTTGGAGTTTGTGCTGCTTGTCTTGGAGGTTGTGCTGGAGCCCTGACACGCTTTGGAATGGCATCCGAGACTGCCACTGGCTGGATTGGCTTCGGAGGTCGAGAAGGCGGAGGGGCTGGTGCCTCAAATGCAGCTAACTGTGCAAATTGTGCAACTCGTTCGTAAGAGTTAAGGCCAGTGTAGACAGTCCCACCGGTAGGAGCCTTGTTGCTTACAATCGGTCTAGCCTGCTTAGGAGATGCGGTTGGCTTTGCCCGAGCTTCTCGTGGCGGTGTTCGCTCCGTCTGCAACCCAGCAAGATTATCTCGTCGACCTCTTCCAGAGTTCGCTCGCGTTGTATCCCAGGTTCCCTTGCACCACGTGCGTCAATGTTATCATTTCGTCGGCCACGTCCGGAGTTCGGTTCCCGGCGCGCTCCATTCGTCGCGAAGACCACGGCGGGATTTCTCCGGTCTCGTCCGGGATTCGGATCACGGCACGCCCAGCATTTTGGTCGCGACCACGTCGCTGCGCCTCTTGGTTTCCTCGTCCATGTCCACCTGACGCCGACAACCTTGTGCGTCTATCGAACGCTGGAAATGATGGGGTAGCTGATGTTCTGCCTGACAATTGAGTTGGTGACGTCGCATTACAATTTGAGGTATGGGCATTTCCATTGCGTCTTGGAGAGAGCTTATTTTCAGTTTTCGAACGTCGCACGCAATAGGAGCGCACGGCCCATGACACAATCGCCACGAAGACTACCGCAATGGCGGTCATTATGATTATCTCAGTCGAATTCACAGAAAAAGGTGGATCTCGCCGTTTGTGCAACTTTCACTGACTCGGTTTGATTCTTCCCTTTTAAACTCGCGTTATTAGCTACGGACGGTGTGTTGGCGCTCTCTACGATCACTTTAGTTGTCATCAAAGAGCCCTTTGCCACAGGCTTTGCGTTAGCTTTTGAGCTGCTGGGACCTACAGCACACGTAACATAGTTTTCACCGCTTGTGGCACAGTCTGCTCCGTTTTTTAGTATCAAACATACGCCAAAGTGTGTAGTCGAACCGTTGACTACCCCACTGGAAGGATTCCGACACCTGCAGCCATTTTTCGTGCACGTGGAGCCCATATCGGAGCACAAGATATAACCTGCCGGTTCCTGCTTATTGCCAGGGTCTTCTAAGTATAATCCCTGCACATCGATACCGCAGATGCAGGAATGAGACGTCTGACATGGTTATTTTAGCCACTGGATTCTCAAGTGAGAGAGAATTCACGTGACTTATGTAACCAAATCAGACGTCTCGCTTCCTACGTCAAATGCGTACTGTCGCGAAAAAGGTACACTTCGTATGCTTGCAGTAAAAGGTGAAGAGATGTTACGGAAAGCGAAAGATGACACGCCGAAGCAAGAAATTGCGGCCAAATTGAAGCTTAGTATTAAAAGGGCGTGACTGGGTACCCCCCCCCCTTTTCCTGCGTACACACCCCCTCCCTTTTATGTGAGGGGTGTCTAGGCTCTCCCTATGTGTATCTAAAGTAATTACATAAAGGGAAATTTTGCGGATCCGTAAAAATTAAAGTGTGATAGTTGCCGCCAGACTGCCCAGTGTGACCCGCATGGAAAACGTAAACCAGTATCAGATGTTCATGCAATCAAGTTTTTGAGGTGGTGTTTCGGGATATTGCGAGATGATTGACGAGGACACAGGTAAACTGTTTCGCACCATGCAGCTTAATTGTTAAGTGTGACGTTTTCATGCGCGGATGCCTTTGACTTTTTGCTAAATTCAGACTATTGGGTCAAAGTATCTACGAGAATGCATTAGCTCACAAGATTACAGATCCCGCGACGCTTTCAGGAAACAGTGGCAGTGGGAATGACATCGTTACAGAGACTTCTGACAAGTGTTTTTTTGCATATATTAGCGTCTTGCGATCCCTCTATTATCTCGTATTGGTTGGGTCTAGATCGATTGGACATGTCGACCCATTGGACTATTAATTGTGTGCTATCCTGTACGTGGGTCAACGTTTCTGTTTGAATGTATGAAGTGGGCGCCGTTTTTGCCGGACTCCCGCCACCCTGAAAAGATACATTCAACGCAAATCATTACTTGGCAGCTCGTGGATCTTCCTTCATTGATATGTTAGAACAAGAAAGCGGTATTAACTGGAGAAAAGCTGCTGTAACACTTGAATGCTTAATTTGATTGCGCGTCACCGGCCGAGTTTCGACAAAATTTGGTTTTGGTTCACGGCGATAAAGATCTTTCTAGACTGGCGTGAATAAAAACGCAGACGCCCTTCCACATGGTCCCATTTCCGCCTCTACGAGTGCGGGACGCTAAAGAAACAGTTCTGCGGGATGACCTTGGTCCAGTTCGGCGTCGATGGCCTCGTGTTATTTCTTCACAGAAACTGGATGTTAACATGAAGAACAAGATACATGGTCCCATCTGCAAACATTTAAGTGGGAACAGAAATTTTCAAACGGCAATATGGGAAGTCTCGTGTTTCCATCGCAACTCAAAGCATAATGAACTACAAGCACATCAAGCAGAAATACCAAATCTGAGCGGCAATGTGTTTAAGGATATTGAGTCCTGCTGTTACAGCTGAACAAATTTGCGAGCTATTTTGATATGACCAACCACCTGCCATTTGAAGATCTTATCGACTATGGCACGAGACTGTTGATCTGATTGCTCAGGCACAAGGCTGCACGAATACTTAGATGCAATTTATAGACAATGTATCTTCATGTACTAGTATACATTAATCAAACTCATTACATGTTAACGAAGATCTGACTGACTTTACATTCTCAGGCAGATTATGCTCGACTATTGTAGTATGGGCAATGCGATGGTCTTGCATTAATCAGAGGGAAATTTTGCGGACACTCCTCGTTTGGTTAGGGACACTCCATAAATTGTACTTCTTTTATTGGCCCATCGAAAAAAGGAGTGTCCCTAACAATATGTGGAGTGTCCCTAACAATATGTGGAGTGTCCCTAACCAAAAGAGGAGTGTCGGCAAAATCTCCCTTTTCTATATACACATAGGGAGAGCCTACACACCCCTCACATGAAAGGTAGGGGGGGTGTACGCAGCAAAGGGGGCGGGCGTACCCAGTCACGCCCTATTAAAGGATCGCCCTACCCGCACCCCCTCCACCCTAGGGGCACCCCCACGTGACTTTCGACCAATAGAGATGAATATTGCTACTTATAATAAAGAGATGGTATCGTGCGGTAAAAAAGGTATCCTGCAGCGGTAACCATCTCTTAATAATTTAAGGGCGATGGAAAAATCACCCCAGCTTTTTCGAAAAATCACCCCAACCACCCATGTAGCCAGGTCTTACAAGCAACTTCAATAGCAAAAGTTTAGACGAGCGACCCATCCGGTTGAGTTTGTGACTTCGTTTCTCCCATCGATGTTACGTAATTACGGATGAAACATGCGTCGATAAGCAGTCCAGAATTGCTGTAAATGAAGCAGCCTTAAGCAAGAAAAGATCAATATTTGGTTTACGACTATAATGAGAGAGTCCTCGTCTTTAACCGTTTGCTGAGGAACACACGCTGCCTCCTTGTCAGCTAAGACGTCTCGTTGCTTACATGTTGTTCTGGTACATCGGCCACCTTCTCATCATGTATATCCAGCACCGCTCGTCGGTAGACAGCGACAAACGGAAGCTTTTCTGCGCTAACGCTTTCCTTTCCTCTTTTTATCGGTGGAAAGTGTACTATGTTACGCCTCTTCACGCCATTTGTTCTCCTCACGAATTGGGCCTCTTCCTCTGGCGTGAAGTCATTGACAATGTTAAACGTCTAGCGAATTTCCTGAGGTGTTTTCCCTTGATCATACTGGCCACTTTTGCACACGCTAGGTCCAGTAGACTTTTAATGTCCATATAGTTGGCATGTAGCCGCTGCGTATACGCACGGTGCGGCTAGCGCACAGAGGAAGACTTTTCCTTTAAGCGGCGTTCGCCTTTACTCAGCCGATACGCCCTTATAAAGGGCTAAGTAGGAGAGGACTCTCCTACTCGGGGCCAAGATTCCCGGGTTGATTTACTGTAGCCTTTGCTAGTGCCTTAACGGCAAGGCTCCCTTACTAAGGGTGTAGCTAAAGGGAGGGCTCCCTTTACGCTACGGCACTCACTACACGCACGACCGGTCGAGGTCGTGCGTCTGTAAGATAGAGTGAAATTTAAACTGAATGTATATTTAATATGTAATTAGCCTAAATTAATTTAAACTAATGTAAACTATATGTAATACTAAGTAGAACTTACCAAATTCGTACCTAGCTAAAATGTAGTGTACACCACCTGTGTACCGACACGTGGATGGCTGACACGCCACACCCCAAGGGCCCCGGCCCTGATTGGTTAGAATAACCAATAGTTCAAAAACTTTCAAACCTGTCAATACTGACCCCAACCGTAGTGTACTCACGTACACCACCTACTAAATGTGGCTCGAATGTAACCCTGTTACATCCTCCCCCATCAAGACTAGTGCTTACGCAATAAACAAAATTTTGTTGGATAACTCCAACGCCAGTACCTCTGGATATCCATGAAGACCTTCAGTGGTGCTATGGAGTCTCCTCTATAGGAGGTAGACTAGTCCGAGAACTCGGAGGTGGATGCCCTTGGGGAGATCTCCCCAACGGATGACCGCTCCGACAGCGCCGAACGGCGGTGTCGGCAGCCTAATCCGTTCCCCACATGTGGGGAAAATGCACTAACTAGTGCGCCACCACTGCCCATGTCGGATGATACATCCGAATCGCCAAAGGCGATCGTCACCAATGAGCTGGACGCAGCTCAAGAAACCCAACTTGCCGCACAGGCACTAAGGGCTGCGTTACGCGCCCCCAAACGCCCGTCACGGGCGGCCTATAATTTTGAAGGTCCTCGTGACCTTCCAAAGTGAGCTAGACGTGTTGTACGGACTGGTTTAGCATCCTATACCCCTGGACCCGCGGATGAACAGCCGTATCAATGCGAACGCCGTGAGAAACTCCGGCAACAACTGCTCACGAAAAAGCAGTTCACTAGCGTCTCATACCGAGAACTCCTCGACAGGAAGGCACAGGGTGCCCCTGTTGAGAACCTCCGCGAGGTTCCTATCGTTCTTTCTCCGGTAGAGAGCGTTGATGATGCGGAGAAGAAGTTCCGCGCTTGGGCGGAAGGGGAGAAGCTTCTCCCCAGCTTCAATGAGCTGCACAACAGCTATTCCAGTCGTGACATTTGGGTGGAGAGGGCGTTGCGCTTGTAATTCACCAGAGACAAAGCGATGGAGCTATTACGTGCTCCATATCGCACGCGCTACACCAGCTCCCCTGTCTCCACCACGGTGCCAGAGGACAGTGTGACCGCCACATCTGCCTCCGGCGAACTCCCAATTACTGGGAGTGAAGGGGCTTCCCATGCCTCTCTGGTCGTTGACCTACAGCGGGATTCTCCCGCTCAAAAGCGTCAACGACGTCGCGGCAATCCTGCCGTAGGGGAGTCTCGAACTCCCACGAACTCTGTGAGTGTGGATAACCCTTCCACCTCACCAGATACTGGGTTTGACCCCGATGATGGCGTCGCGCCATCAGCCGCTCCACATGAAAATGTGGAGTACCCTCCGCATCAAGCGTTGGAGGAGTATGTCGCGCAATTGCGACGTGAGATACGCGAGCGCTGTGATCGACACAGCCATCGCATCCATGATATCCAAGGGGGGCTCCGCGATGAGTGGGATGCCACTGATCGCTTCGAGAGGCGGCTTGCCTCTCTCGAGACGACCGTTGCGGAGCTTCGTGGTCGCATTTTAGCCCTCTCGGGATTCCTTCGCCCTGCCGTGTCTTACGGCTCTTACGGCTATCCACCTTTCCAACCTCCTCCAGGAGGGGGACCGCCTCCGGGTCCTGGTATGGCTTAAGCATACCCACATAGAAGGTTGGATGCGTACGCATCACCTTCGGGATGTCCAAGGTATACGATAAGCCCTTTCGTGCTAGTACCTTAAAGGGTCCCACAAACATGGGGCGCAGTTTATTTCGTAAAACGTTGGAAACTGCATGTGTAGGAAGATTTTTAGAGTTTAATAAAACACTTTCTCCTACTTTGTACACCCTTTCGTTACTCCGCCTCTTGCGGTCAGCTTGCTCCTTCTGCTTGTCTTGGCTTTCCGCCATGGCATCGCAGACGTGCCGTAAGACACTAAGGCGCGTCGATAAAAACTTATCGATGTGCTTTCGCACAGATTCAGGTCTGACATCGGGGAATCCTCCCCCCTCAAGCCCTGGGCCACACACACGTGGCGTCAACGGAACCCTCGGATTCACTAATCCGTTCACTTAAAACGGGGTAAACCCCGTAGATGCATGCACCGATAGCAAATTCGACCATTGGAAGCATCTCACTCCAACTCTTTGGAGAATCCGGACATAAACTCCGGAAATATCCTCCACAACGCGATTAACGCGTTCCGTCTGACCGTCCGTCTGCGGATGATCCGCAGTGGACATGAGGAGCTTGGTGCCTAGCACCTTAAATAACGAACCCCAAAACTGTCCCGTAAAACGGGGATCCCGATCCGACACAACGGAATCGGGTAGACCATGCTGTCGAAAGACACGGTCTAGGAACACTTTCGCGGTTCTTTTTCCATCTATGGACTCTGGCACCGCCGCCAGGTAAGCCATCTTGCTCAATCGGTCTACAAAGACCAATATGCCGATGTTCCCGGCCTTATACTTCGGAAAACCGAAGCTAAAATCCATGCTAATGGATTTCCAACACTCCGTTGGAACCGATAAGCTCGCCAAAGGCGCAGCTGAACTGGCATAGGGTTTAACCCTCTGACACGTCTCACAGGTGCGTATATACGCACCGACCCACTTATACGTATTCGTCCACCAATACAAAGCGCTTAAAGCGCTGTAGGTCTTATCCCGACCTAAATGACCCCCGGTAGGGGCGTCATGTGCCTCAAAGAGGTCTCTATACTTCAGTACCTCATCATGAGGAACTACCACCCGCGGGGTGTCCTCCGTGCTCGTGCTATAATATACCAAACCATCACAGTACCTGTAACGGTGTAAAAGAGCTTTAGCTCGACTTGACAGGGTTGGCTCAGACGAGCCAAGTCCCTTCTCACCCAACGCGCTGATAAGCGCCGTGCACTGTGGGTCTTTCTCATACGCCTGGCGTATGAGATCCACCACAGACGTGGTGACGAATGTCGCGTGAGCGAGCTCGTAATCGGGACGACGCGACAACGCGTCTGCAATCACGTTCTGCTTGCCAGGTTTATACTTAACCTCAAATTTGTACTCCGCAAAGAAGGAGATCCAACGGGCGAGAGATGAGGCGACTTTGTCGCTGTCCGTAAGGACGCGTGGTCAGTATAAACCACGAACGGCTTTGAGCCGAGTAGGTGAACCCTAAATTTGACAAGAGCATACTTCATTGCAAGTAGCTCCTTGTCATGAACGGGATAATTTCGTTCTGCAGCTTTAAGCTGCCTAGAATCAAACGCAATCACGCGTTCCCTTCCTGCATCGTCTGCTTGTAACAAAGCACATACGATTGCGAAATCGGAAGCGTCACAGACGACACTAAATGGTTTCCCAGAATCTGGGAGAGCAAGAACGGGAGCTTTCAACAAACTCCCCTTTACCGCTTCAAAAGCGTTTTGGTGTTTGGTTTCCCAACACCAGTCAACATCCTTCTTAAGAAAGTCCGTCAATGGCTTCGCCATTTCAGCGTAGTTCTCGCTGTATGTGTGTAGATAATTGGCTAATACAAGCCACTTCCGTAAATCTATAAGATTTACAGGTGAAGGCCACTCCACAATGGCTTTCACCTTCGCGGGATCCGCCCTCACTCCATCCTTACCGATGAAGCATCCGAGGAAAGGAATTTCCTCAGCACCAAAAAATACATTTGGATGCGTTTGCATAGAGTTTATGCTCTCGCATACATTCGATCACAGCTCGAAGGTGTATAAGGTGTGTCTGAACATCAGACGAGTCGCCTTCCGCGCGACTATGAACGAATATATCGTCGAAGTACGTCTGAGTGTACTTTGTATGAGGGCGGAAGAGTTGAGTCACCAAGCGATTGAAAGTCGCTGGCGCATTCGAAAGCCCCTGTGGCATAACAATCCACTCCCATAGCATGCCGCTAGGCGTGCTGACCGCTGTAAGCGGAATATCGGACGCTCGCATGAGCACCTGATAATACCCGTCCACCAGATCTAAGGCACTGTACACAGTACAGCCCGCCATATTGTTCTGGAGGACATCCTTCCGAGGAATCGTAGTCTGCATGGGTACAGTCGCTGCATTAAGCTTATTGTACGCATGCACAATGCGACAATTTACGTTCGGTTTACGAACACAAAAAGTGGGAGATGAGTGGGGGAGACTTGCTCTCCCGTACCATCCCTGTATCTTCTTTCCCCTTAAAGAATGCGTCAATGACGTCGCATTGCTCCTTGGGGAGAGACCACTGCCTCGTGACGCAGTATTCGGTTCCAGAAACCAAATCAATTTCATGTCGGACTCCCCGATCCGGTGGTAACCCCATCGGCGGGTTGTCACTAATGACATCTCCAAATCCTTCAGTAAGGAATGGTAAGGGTCCTCAGGATCCGCGAGGATCTTGAGACCGCTTCGGGCATTCAATCCCTGTTTGCTTTGCACCAAAACTGACTCGTCCATCATGGATGAGGAGTTCACCTCCTCTTCCGGACGTAATACGACAACCTCGTCGATTTCACCTGCTTTCAAAGCAGTTCCCAACTCGTTGAAGGACATCTCCTCCAACGAAAACAGTTCGCCTACTCCAGGCAACCGTTCCAGGCTTACGCCTTCTGTGACAACACCTGTCACACTATTCAGCATCCGATAGGACTGCTGACTACTGGCCTCGGTACTCATCCCGAGACCCAGATGGGGGGAGTCAATTGCCCCATCTATTGGAAACGCCACGCGCATATCCACAGAGGTCTCTACCTCTACCACCGGTGACTCGCCGGTCTCACCTATAACGGCGTAGTCGGAATCATTTTCGACGTGCGAAAGAGACAAACTTTGGGTCTCTTCGCTTGGAAGCGCCTCGCGCTTAACCACAGGGGTCTCCACCCCTACCACTGGAGTCGCAACTAGTTCTCCGGACACGGCGTGGTCGGAATCAATTCCGACCTGTAGAAGAGACGAACTTCAGGTCTCTTCTCGAAGCGCCTCGCGCTTACCCTCAGAGGATTCCACCTCTATCACTGTCGACTCACCAGTCTCGCCTACATCGGCGCGGGGATTAACCGCCGAATCCCCCTCGTTAAGTAACTCTTCCTTAACGCCATTGGGAATGATCATTTCAGACATACCAATCTCTGGAATCTCACGCCAGAATCGCTTTTGCGATCGAGCAAAGGTGGGTTCATGACTCGCCAATGCTTCACCCGACCGCGGGTGCGTTGATCCAATGGACTTAGACTTCCAGTCTATCCATGGCTCGTGGCGTTCCAGCCACTTCATGCCCAGAATGAGGTCATACCTCGAGTCCAAATCCAGGACTAGGCAACGTTCTAAGCTGTCGAAGTCTGCAAACTTCAGCTTAAGGTCGATTGAGACCTTGGGTACAGTAACCTGTACACCCGTCGCAAGACAGACCGTGACAACATCACGAGAACGTGCCTCTAGGGCCTCGGCATACAGCTGACTCTTCTCAACAGAAGCCCGTCTGACATAATTTTCAGAAGCTACAGAGTCTATCAAGACTCTCCAAGGCTTATCAAAGCCTTTCACGTCCGCAAGGACTACCAGCAAACCTGGCTGGTACACCAACTCGGTGCTATAAAGCACCGCTTCCCTCCGGGCTTTGTGCTGTCTTCCCCTACCCTGGGGCTTAACAGAACTGAGGGATCCCCCAGTATGGCGCCCCGCACCTACTGGGAGCCGTCTTTTCCCGACGGCTTGGACAAGGGCTTTTCCCCCACCCTTGGCCCCTTAAAGCGAGTATCTCGCTGGGGATTTTTCGGACATCTGTTTCGCAGATGATCCGTGCTTCCACACAGGAAGCATCTCAGCGGCCTATGCCGCTGCAACATAGATAAGAGCTCCGCCTCAAAGCTCTGCGAAAAAGAGTCAGAGTGACTCTTAGCGGAAGGTTTCTCTTCCGCTTCGACCTGACTCAGGTCCATGGGTTCAGGACCCACCTTAGAGGAACGAAAGTTCCTCTCGGCGTTAAACGCCATATTAAACGCCTCTTCCAGGGATGGGGTCAGCATCGGAACAGTTCCGAACGTGCTGGCCCTTCTTTCAGTCCTCCCATGAAGACGGGGATGGACACATCATCCGAATACGCTTTCGCGTACATCCCTGCCAACAGGGTCTTCAGTTCTTGGAAATACGTTTCCAAGCCCCTAGTACCCTGACGGCACCTCAAAAACTCCAACTGATTCTGGAAAACCAGATCAGGCGTGGCGAAAATGTCCATAAGCTTTTGATTAAGGACTTCCCATGTTGGGAACACGCTCGTGACCGAATCCGGACACGTAAACGCCCATGTACGGGCTTTGCCCGTAAGATGGGTCAACGCAAGTCCCACTTGCAAGTGATCAGCGATCACATTCACTGTGGCGAAGGCCGTGTCGACCTCTCGCAACCACACGTAAAGGTTGTCACCCTTATCTCCGGTGAACTCCTTTATCTTAAACGATAATAGGGGACGAACCCCCATGGAACGACTCCCACCTAAACTCGCCTCATGGACGATGAGGGCATTGACCCTTGCCTGTACGGCCTCAAGGCCCTTCTCCACTAGGAGCTGCATACCCTCGTCACCCAGTAAGGATAACAGCCTGTTAGGCTTCCTGCTGGACGATCCTCAACCTATCCCAATCGTCCTGATTTATCCCTTGCAGATGATGTCTTAGTCTACGAACACAGGTGTTGGTGTGGTAAAGTGTACCACAAATTTGGTCACTTTTGGTCAAGGCAGTTGGTCGAGTTTCCGATTGGTCTAAACAAGGGGGGCTTTTTAGCCTATCAGATTCAAGGAGTATCAAGAACGCAGGTCTTGGGTGAGTCACCTGACATTGGGTATTTTACATAATTTTGTGTGGGTACATTACGGACCATAGGGAGGTAGTATTATTGGTTAGTTGCGGATTTTCCAAGTAATAGTCTTTTGGTTGCGGATTTTCCAAGTAAAAGTCTTTTGGTCTAGGAATAAGTGGCAGAAACCTCTTCTGGTCTTGGTCTACACCGCAGCAATGGGTCGCCGTTATTCTTTTCACGTACACTAGTCGCCTCCGCCCGCCGAGGAGTGTTTGGGGGCAGAGGGTTGAATTATCCCCTCTTGCCTATTATACCCGGTCTGGACGCGCTGCACGCGCACTTTGGCCACCGGAAGTCCCTCGACGGGAGTACGATTTGGCGATCTCGACACTTTTACTCAAGTACGTTTTGAACGTGCTATTCACTGGATTGTTCTTTACGTGGAGATATCGTTTGTGGAGTTTCACGGGAATATTGGGTCTTTACGTGGACATTTGGCTTATTGTAACATTGGTTGGAGTTTAGACCGGTTTTGGTCTTCTCTCATATTGGTCAGGGGCTAGACCGGTTGATTGGTCTACCCTCTATTATTTCGTATTGGTCAGGTCTAGATCGTTTGGACGATCGACCTATTGGAATTTATCTTTTGGAAGTGTTTCTGGTCTGTACGTACCTGGGGTGAAGAGTTCCACCCTAGGTACACCTAACCAGCACGGTCTCCGATATTCAAGACAAAATCAGATCGATCTGCGATCCCGATCCACCGAGTGTGTAACTAGCCCATTCCATCGGGTACACAAGGTGAGATGAACTTAAGTGAATCGGACCAAGTGTCTTTGGATGATGACCGGTCGTCTGCCAGCAGCGGACGATCGGACCAGATTTCGAGTGGAGGTCCGCGGGGTAACCCCCCCCCCCCGTAAGTTGGAAGGCTGGGCACGATGGTGGTGGTCAGGTTGTCGATACAAATGTATTCGATTTCGAACTTGACTCCACCACAATGGTGCGCGTGCCCGGATCACTTGGTGATCGTGGATATCACCGCAAGGTGTCATCAAAGACTGAATTTGAAGATTTGAATTTGGAATCGTTCTGGAGAGGGCGTAAGGAAAGGCTATCACCTTACGTCTTCGTTCTCGATAAAGATGGCGATGTCCGGTCTGGCCTGGTGGAGGACCAGATCGGGACTAATAAATGTTTTACTCCCCAAAAGGCTCCCACCGGAGCCGATCGGGACTATAGCAAGTCCTGCTATAGTCCCGGAAAGGATCCGGACCTTGGTCCTGATCCTATGTATGTGCATAAAAAAGTTGATGGAAAATTAAAATACGAAAAATACTTGGAGGCGGATCAGAACGATCAGACCAACATCCCCAAGGTTCCCAAGGTCCCCAAGATTCCCAAGAAAGGGTTGGGAATGCCGGCCGACGAAGACGACCTCGAAGAAAAGTCGCAGGTCGGAGATGGAGGCATCACTGAAGAAGACCTAAACAAGATGTATTACATTTTTGAGCTGAAACGATTTGTTCGCTTTGACGTGGTCTTTCGGGTGTTGAACCTCCAGATCCCCGACCATCTTCTCGGTCCCACTACCGAGCCGATCCAGAGTGATCGCCCATTACTGTTGGTGAAGAACTTGGTGGCGATGTTGGCGGAGCTTGGCATTAAAATGAAGAACCCCGCCGATGTCCAAAAACAATTTGAATTTGAGACTTGGAGGCTGAAATCGTCGATGTCTACCTTCCACGACCATTTGGTCCCACTGGTGGGGGCGGTTAGCCGCCCAACTCCCACCGCAGCAGTGAAGGTCGCGGAAGTATCCACAGCGCTTGTTGACATTGGTTCTGATGACGAATCGGTTTATCAATCTCCACCGGCCTCTAACAGCTCGTCAGAGTTGGAGTCTGCGTGTCGAGCGGATGACCATGGGGGTGGACCATGCCCAGCCGGAACAAAGAAAAGGACGTGCGGCAGCAAAGGGCTGGTTGCCAGTCGGGGCTCCAGCGACCCCCACAGGCCTCAGTTCCGCAAAAGGAGGGTATCAACACGTTTCCCATGACTCCAGATAACATCCAAGCCATGTTTGATAAGATGATGGAGCGTTTCATGGAAGACCGGGTTAGACCACCTCTGCGCCCACATGTCCAAGACCGGTCTACCCAGCAAAGTGCCAATGTTTGCCGAGATGTGGATATGGAATCGGTAACATCTGTGGACAAGCCCACTCGAAGTGATAAGCAAGGCGGCAAAGGGAAGCGCAAGCCGCAACCGGCCAAACCGCGTAGACCAAGCAAGACAAGTGACTGTGACATGGAGTCGGTCGGCGGTCTTGACGACCCCTGTGGATCAGACGGTACGGGCGCTGGCAAGCCACGCAAGGCTAACCTAGCCTCCACTACTGCTGACGACTTTGGATCTGCTGCGATTCCGCGCATCCGCATGGCCGCGACGACCGACCTCAAGGAATTCACTGGCAAGGATGCTGATGAATACCAGGCCCGGTCTTGGTTCGATCGGGTCAAGTCTGCGTTCCTGCGAGACCAGACCCCGAAAAGTGAAAATTGTCTGATCTTCCGGGATTTGTTGAAAGGACCGGGTGCCAACTGGATCCAACAGTTAAGTCGGTATGTCCGGTCTGACTGGGACCATCTATGTGCAGAGTTTGAAGGGAAATATTGTAACTCCGGATTTTCGAGTGCCCGAAAGTATCACCATATGCAGAAGCGGAGCGACGAGACACCGATCGAGTATTTGTATTGGTTGAACGTGGCTGCACTTCGTGCCGGCATAACAATTAAAGAGAATAACCCGCCGAACGGTGCTGCTCTGGAACATGTGGGTCACTACATTAGTACCCTGGACGATCAAGAACTGGCGGACCAGCTTACTCTGCTGCGTCTTAGGGACGCGGGTGAAGTTGAACAGACTCTACGGACGCTACAGCAGTCGCGTAGAATGAGGGCGAAGAGTTCTGGTAGATCAGGTCGCTACCGATCCAAGACCCAGACCCAGACCGATCCGGTCGAGAGACCCTGGACCAGACCGACCCGAGCGGTCAAGGCGATCGTAGTCGAAGACAGCACGGGATCGGAAGGGGAAAGTGGAAGTCAATCCAGCCAGGATTCATCGGATGAAGACCAGTATCGTTACGTCTATGTTGCGGGACCTACCCCAAAGACCAGGTCGAAGCCCGACCAGGTAGACCGGAAGGGAAGGAACGGAAGCAAGTCCGATCCGGACCGACCTCGTCAGAAGTGCTCCCACTGTGGGTCGAGCAAACATGATGGTCCAAACTGCTGGATGAAGATGGTGTGCAAGAAGTGCGAGAGACGCGGCCACCCGACTGACCTCTGCTTTTTCGTATGCAAGTCATGTGGAGAGATCCACGAGGCCGGCCACTGCAAGATTGAAGAATTTTTTAACATTATACGCAAGTGGTACTGTGGTGGAGTCAAGTTCGAAATCGAAAACATTAGCATCGATAACCTGACTACCACCATCGCGCCCAGCCTTCCAACTTTCGGAGGGGGTACTCCGCGGACCACCACTCGAGATCTGGTCCGATCGTCCGCTGCAAGCAGACTACCGGTCGTCATCAGAACCCACTTGGTCCGATTGTTTAGTGTCCATCTCACATTGTGTACCCGATGGAATGGGCTAGTTACACACTCGGTGGATCGGGATCGCAGATTGGATCGAAGCGGTCTTGAATATAGAAGACCGATCTGGGTAGGTATCTCTGGGGCGGAACTCTTCACCCCAGACACAAACAGACCAAAAACACTTCCAAGAAAAAAACTTCCAATAGTTCGATCGTCCAAACGATCAAGACCTGACCAATACGAAATAATAGAGGGTAGACCGACCGTTCCGGTCTAGCCCCTGACCAATACGAAATAAGACCAAAACCGGTCTAGTTTCCAACCAATATTAAAACAAGCCAATATGTCTGCGTAAAGAACCAATATGCTCGTGAGACTCCACAAACGATATCTCCACGCCAAGACCAATCCAGTGAATAGCACGTTCCAAACGCACTTGAGTTGAGGTGTTGAGATCGCCAAATCGTACTCCCGTAGAGGGACTTCCGGTGGGCCAAAGTGCGCGTGCGGCGCGTCCAGACCGGTTATAATGGGCGAGAGGGGATAATTCGACCCTCTTCCCCCAAACACTCCGCGGAGGGAGGAGGCGACTAGCGTACGAAAAGGGAAGAACGGCGACCCCTAGCTGTGGTGTGAACCAAGACCAAAGGATTTCTACTTAGAAAAATCCTGCAACCAAAAGACTTCTACTTGGAAAAACCACAACCAAAAGCCCTCTTTCCGGAAAAACCACAACTAAAATACTACTACCCTATAGTCCCTAAATGTACCCACACAAAATTATGTAAAATACCCAAAGTCGGGTGACTCACCAAAACTTGCGTTCTTGACACTTCTTGAGTCTGATAGGCTGAAAATCCCCCTTGTTTAAACCAATCCGAAATTAGACCAAATGCTTTGACGAAACTTGACCAGAAGTGTGCAAAATTTTGGGCACGCTTCTCCACAGCCGCCCCCGAGTCAGACCGTGTCGCACAACGACAACGGTCTGACCTCGTCCATCAAATTCAGTTAAACCTTGGTCATTCAGACTTTTCCGACATGGAGCAACCATCTTCTTCATCCTTTCCAGGTACTTTTACTGCTGGACTTGACCTTCTTGTGTTTCCTTAACGACCGTTCTTGTAGGCACCTCGCATACCACGTCATCGCATGTCACTTCGCCCGTCCGGTCGGTCCGGTCTGGCAGCCCCCATCGTTCTACTGCACCTCATACATCGGCAGGGCATCAGACCGGGACCGACGCGCAGTTGCAAGACGCACTTGAAGAGATCGCACGTCTCCAGGAGCAGATTTCTCAACAGGCGACACAACGTAAGCATGCATGTCCGGTCTTCACCTTGGACCTGTTCTAACCTTCGTTTGTCTTCAGCCCGTATACCTCCAGCCCGTATAGCTCCTGGCATCAGCAAGGCGATCAATGCCCTGCTTTCCGCCTATCGGCAGTCGAACACGCATGAACTCCAGCTGCGTCAGATTTTGACCGGACTAATAAACGCGCGCAATAGGTTGACCCGCTTGGAGGCTCATCAGCTTCATCTTCGGGAGCAGCTTGTGCTGGTCCAGCAGCAGAAAGCAGAAGACCTGCTTGACCAGACCACGTTGAGCATTCAAAGAGACGACCTTGAGAGGCGTCTCACTGAGCTCCGAATTTCGATTCAAGACCAGACCGAGGAGGTCCAGTCTTGTGAACGCAAGTCGAACGATTGGACGCAGGCAGCGAACGGTCGTCGGGCGGTATTAAAAGAATGTCATCAGCGCTTGGTTGACCTGTTGCGACCTCGTCGGCATCCGGTTGCTGCCTCCAGCGTAGACCGGTCTGCGTCGGCCGCCTTGGTGGACCTATACCGGGACCAAGACCAAGGCCGTTCATTGGCCGAAATTCTCCAGCCCGAAATTTCACACAAATCAAAGAAGCGCGCGGACGCGCCGGGTAGCTCGAGGGCGCGGGGCATAGCTTGCGACCCTGAACTCGAAGGGAAGCGTGCGGTTCCCCATAAGCGATCAAAGACGCAGGCGCTTCTCGTGGGCCCAAGTTTGGACGAGGATGATGACAGTAACATCTCCAAAAAAACAAGCGCCCTCGAACGCCGGTGCTGACCGTGCCAAGTATACAGAGGTCTCGTCCTGGGATGACTCCGGCGAAGACTCCGGTGATTCGGAGTTTGCTGCCCCCATCCCAACCAAGTCGCGAACAAGTCCACATGAAAGTTTTGTTCAAGTTGCATCGACTTCGGATCAGACCAAGAATACCGGTCCGCATGGTGGCGTTTCACCACCTCATGCGTCGAAAAAGTCAACACCTACGGTCTTGCCTGGGACGTCCAAGCTCCACAAAGATGCTTTGTTGGCCAACGTGGCAATCGACAGTTCTTCCCTTCCGCCACGAACGCGTGAGAATACTTTGCCGTGGTCGCCAGGGCAGGTGGTCGCCAGGGCAGATCGGTTGTTTACGCCGGTCCACCCTGACCAAGCAGCTCCTGGCCCGGTCTTTCTCTCGTCCAGACCATTGGCTTTTCCCGACGGCGAAGAAAGTTCCTGCCGCGTCGGAATGGCGGCCGGACTTGATCACGTCGGCACAGATCTCCTGCTTGTACGCTGACGAGCCGTGGAAGATTTTCGAGCATCCCAAGCTGGGGTTCATCTTCCACTCGACTCCGTGGGCCAATGCTTTCATGAGTCGGGTGAAATATTTTAACAAAACTCACGCTCAAGCCATCTGGGAGGCATCCCACTATCTGGTGCTTCCCCCTGAACGAGTTCGGCAAGACCCTGGCTTGGCGACCATCCAGAACAAGCGCAAGCGGCGTCGGATCAGAGCGGGTGAGGCTGGCAGTCCCTGTGCCAATATGTTTTGGACGGGATGCTGAACCACGAGTGCGACGTCGATGTGTTCTTGTATCCAGTTGTACTTCATATGCCGCGGCGTCGCGTCGACAAGACCCGGCTGCTGGCTGACGGTGGCACATGGTACCCCGGTCTTGGGTGCACTACACCGGTCTTGGACCTCAAGGATGCTTTGGTCCAACTAGACCAAGAAGAACCTTGGCGTAACCAGTACCCGGACCAAGTTGAAAAGCATCCGTCGTTGACCGTCGGCCGTCTGTGGGGTGATGGCGAGTGAGGTCGTAAGTAGTCTACCAGATAACACTTAATATATATAATCGTTCTTTTGCACATGTTCGGTCATCAAATCACTTGAGCTAATTCCACCACTTTCTCCAGAGTTGCACTAGACACGTTATCACCAACCGTTCCACTTATATCGCGAAAAAAAACAATCCACGTTCGTCACTCCACTATTCCAATTCGTCACATATTCACAATACACAATACACGAGGCACAAGACCTTCCACCTCTTCACGTCGGTCGGGAAGAACGATGCTACTGCATGTCTTGGTCTTGGTCTTCATGGGTCTGCATCACTGCGAAACGGTTCCTACTGACTCGGTCCCGTTCGAATTCTCGTAGTAGTGCTCCACAGTTCAGGTCGGACTCATCAATCCAAGTTGTTTCATCATGGTCCTTCCATCGGACCAGATATTCTCGGTGGGTCCGGCCAAACCTGGTCTTCTTGACCGATCGGACATCTAAGACATTTTCCACTTCAAATTCGTCCTTCTCGAGCGGTCGTTCCCAACTGTCCTCCGGCAGTAATGCTTCATCGAAATCAAACCGTTCTGCCTCGTCTACTAGACATGGCATTTTGGGACGATCAGGAAATTATCGGACCAGTTTTAACTTGGACACATGTACGATCGGGAAGACCTTGTAGTCCGTGCCGGTTGTTACTAGACGGGCAGCGTGTTCACCAATGAGCTCGGCAACACGGAAAGGACCGTGCCACATGTGAGCCAGCTTCTTCGCATAGCCCTACTTCACTCGGTCTAGGTACAACCATACCCTCGACCCTGGTTCTATACCGTGGGGTTGGACCTGGTCGTTGTTCCGGTCTGCCCGGTATTGTGTAGCTTGACGTAACTTTTCGTTGACAATTCTCTTGCATGCTGGTAATGTTTCTGGACCTGCATGCGCCAACGTCGAGCATCACGATCGCGGGTCCGAGTGCAGCCAATAGGTATCGCGGCTTCAAGAGTGGACCGGGTGTCCCATCCATACGCAAGATAAAAAGGCGTTTCTCCTCGGACCCGATCGGTCGACGAGTTGAGTGCAAACACCAGCCTTTCTGCGTATTCGTCCCAATCGCGCTGGTCTTTATCGGCAGCGTACATCTTGATTGCTCTTGTAATAGTTTGTACCATACGTTCTGCCGATCCATTCGCTTGCGGACGATATGCCATCTTCGCGTTCTGTTTCTTGCCCAGTATATTGTTAAACGACCGGAACACTTCGGCCATGAAACCGGGTTCTCGGTCGTGTCTGATGACCTCGCTGGCGCCGAACCTTCGGAACACGCATTCTTCGTAACTTTTGGCGATCTGTTTGGCAGACCGGGACGCACTTGCCTTCGCAATAACTAGACCGGTGAACAGGTTTACCCAGATCAACAACTCAGTATTGCCATTTGTCGATTTAGTCAGCGACGGTATATGGTCCATCGCTATGACCTGGAAAGGGTAGGTAGCTTCGATATTTCCGGGCGATCGCCCCTTGATTACCGGTCTACCCTTTCCGGTCTTGCAATCCGTACAACAACCCACATATTTCTGTGCACTTCGGAAAAGACCTCTCCAGTGAAAGTGGGACCTGATCTTGTGATACGTTCTGCCTATGCACTGATGTCCACCTTCTAGACTCACATGGTAGTGATGGAGGACATCCGGCTGCAGCAACTCAGGTATCACCAATTTCGCCAATCGGTCCCGGTCTGCACTGTCTTGGTCGGCATCGCGGCAGTAATATAGTAAACCATCCTCATCCACTTCGTAACTGTCTGCGATCTTGGCTCATTCTTTCTCTTGACCATTCGTCAACTTAGACAATTTACCGCGCAGGTAGGTCTTCAAATTCACAATCCATTCTTCTTTGTCCTGCGCCTTGAGGATCCGTTCTGCCCTTAGTCGTTGCACAACAGATTCACTTAACCGTTCTTTTGGGAACGGTTGGTGGGACTTCCGAGCTTTCGGTCTAGTCGCGACCATCACATGCACCTGGTCCGGAGCGTTCTTGGGTCCGATCACCTCGGGGAGCCTGTTTATATTCATCAATTCATCAAGAACGGCCTACTCGGTGATCGTAGCCCCGGTCTGGTCTTGCATGGCCTTGGTCGCAAGGTAGTCGGCACTTCTGTTCCAGTCCCGTTTCACGTGCAACAGCTCGTGGTTGGGATGGTCTTTCAATGCCTTCATTACCCGATCATTTAGCGTCCTTAGTCGTGGGGCCTTGCAGTCGATCTCTCCGGTGACCTGCCTGATCACTAGGTTGGAGTCACCACATATGATGACTCGCCCCTTCTCTTGCGACGACAGCAGGTCCATACATAGAAGTAGACCTCGGTACTCCGCCTCGTTAACCGTAATATCCGGCGTGAAATCAGCAGCGGCTGCAACTATAGACCATTGTGGCAACTTCCACACTATGGCACTATAGGCGCCGACCTTCTTCTTCACGCTTGCTGATCCGTCAAAATTTAATACCAAGAGCTCTTCATCATGGTCGACGGTCGGTGGCGGTCTCGAAACTGACTGCCGAGGTTGCTTCCTCGGGTCAAGCGCTATCAATGCCTCGTCCACTTCAGACCGAGGGGTGATACTGGAAGATAATGTGCCCAATATCTCTTCCTCGCCCCCGGTGCACTTAACGACCTCGAGGGTCCACTGCGACAAGACCGCCGACCATCTGCCTAGACGTCCGTCCATCCCATTGGCTGATAATAGTCAGGCCAAAGTAGACCGTCTTGACAGGACCTTTATAGGTCGGTCGACCAGCAGGTTTTAACACACATCCAGAATTCGTAGCAACGCCAGAACTTCTTTCTCGACATTTCCATAGTTCACTTCATTTGGTTTTAGCGTCCGGATCGTAAACGTGACTGGATGATACACACCATTGTGATCTTGCACTAAAGTGGCCTATATAGCCCACTTACTGGCATATACAATAATGGTCGGCACTTTTTCGGGAGCGAAATGCTTGAGAATAGGTGCCGTCGCCATCTTAACATTCAACATACAAAGGCAAACTGTGCACGCTTCATATGATCTTCGGCCTCCACTTGCGGACAATCTGCAGCAAGACCAGAGTCGGCGCTCTCCTGTAAAGTTGCCCGTTCTCTTTCGCGCAACATATGATAGTCAACTTCCCGTAGATCGTACAGCACAGCCGCGTAGATAAAAAAGTCTTCAATGAATCGGCTATAATAATTCAAGCTTTCCAGGAAGGACTGCATTGCCTTCAGCGATCTCGGGAACGGGAGGTTACTCAGCGAATCCAGGTCCTTGGGATTAGCCTCTAGACCATTGTTCGAGACCATATGGCCTAAATGTGCGACCTTGGACATACACCAAAAACTTTTCACGGCACTGATAGAAAGGTTCCAGCGGTCGCATGTCTCCAACAATCGTTCAACCTTCTCGCAAAGATCGTTCCATGACGAGGCAGGTATCAGAATGTCGTCGATGTACGACCGCCTCCCTAGAACGGACGGTCCTCTTTCCCGATCGGGTTCACCCTCTCTAAACACATCACAATTTTCAACAGGGTCCCGATCGGTCTTGATCTTGAAGTGTCCGTACAATGCGTTGTCTATCATCCTTTGATAGATCTGGGGCGCGTTCTTCGAACGGCATACGATCCCACTCGAAACGACCAAACGGCGTCACAAATGCGGAAATCTCACGGGCTCGATCAGTCATCGAGACCACCCAAAATCAACTTGCCATATCTAGCGAACAATACCACAAGGTCTTGTCGAGGTCTTCCAACAGATCCTTAATCAGCGGCATCGGGTACACCATGAGTTTAGTCAACCGGTTTACCAGCCGATAGTCGATGCACAGTCTAATGTCAACGCCGTTCTTCTTGATAACAATTACGATCGGCGAGGCCCATGGCGAGGTCGACGGTCTAATAATCTTGGTGACCAACAGTCCTTTAATGAGATCAGAAAGCTTTTCACGGTACTGTGGCGCCACGCATCGACATCGCTGGGCAATCGGCTTGGCATCTCCAACGTCAATATCGCAAATCGCACCACGGGCTGCAGGTGGTAAGGAGTTGCCCTTTCCGATCAGCAGATGTCTTTTCTTCCATATGATATTCTTCAACTGCTCGATCTGGTCTGGACTGTTAAGGTCTTGATCACCCACATGTAAATCATCCATTGTAACTTCGGGAGAGTCGGCAGACACTTCAGGGAGGACTGCCATTTGGCTTTCCAGATCCTGAATGTACTGTTCCCCGCCTTCATGTAAACAGACTTGTTCATCTTCTGGGGTGATATCACCTAGACCATCTGGACCGGCTGAACGCCCCTGGTCTTGATCGACGGGCTGTCCTTCACTGATATCGGTCTGATTAGGAATACCGTCATGGTCCGACCTAGCAATTTCATGTCCCCCTTCTTCCGTTTCTTGCTCCGCTGTCGCCTGGTCTTGTGATGACACCACGTTGACTAACCTTGGCTCGTCTACTTGATGGTCCACCGTTCCTGGTGACTGCGGCACCTTTCTTCGGACCAACATCTTTTTGGGGGTGACATAACTTGGTCTTTCCACTAAAGGTGCGGTATCCTCTTCCACCGACCCATCATCGCTGATAAGATCGGTGGTCGATTGGTACGCCAGGTTTTTCCACTCGACATACCGCCTCGACCCAATCGAGACGAACCCCATCTTCCTTGGTACCTTCCCTTCTGCTAACCACATGCCGACAATAGTTTTATTGTCCAGTGTCAGCGGCTTGTCACCGATATTGGTAACACGGACAAAATCACGTCGACCAGCACTCTTTACGAAGGTAGAGACCCACCGATTGCCCCTGGTCAACCACAACTTCCTCGAACGAAAACCTTTCTCAACCGGGGTATCGGCAGACCGACCAACTGGGATAGTGAGGTCTTGGTCCCACCGGACCAGATCGGTATACGAACCATACAGAGGCCTTCGACCAGCCAACTGGAACTGGACCTCATCCGGGAGCGTAAGCACTCCATGTGACAGGTCTAGGCGAATACCAGCTGGGACCATGAAATCCATTCCTAGTAAAGCGACTTGACCAGCCAACTTGCCAACCCAAGCGCTGAAAAAGTAGACCAGCGATACCGACAAA
>CM047580.1:28859857-28869913 GCA_026184515.1 Peronosclerospora sorghi
CCAACCGTGACAACTGCGATCAGGCTGTCTCGATCAGGCATTCACAGTCTGCTATGCCATCTTCAACGGACAGCTTGTCACCCCACATCACCAACGTTCCTGCCTTGGATAAGGCCGCAGCTGATCAGGCGATCGCCGCGATCAAGCAGGCCTACGATCTGCAAGAGGATCTCCGTGCCAGCAACGAGCAGGTCGCCTTGTTGTCTGGCTCACTCGCCATGAGTGAAGACACGGTTGCGATGCTTCGTCGGTGGCTCACTCGTACCCAACATGACGCGGCGGACCGGAAGAAGGAAATCGAGGGAGGCCTTAAAAAACTGGAGCCGCTGCGCGATTTTATCAACGATGCGGTCAAGAAGCTCAAAACCAAGTTAAAAGACGCCAAAAGCACTATCGCCGATCAAGAGCAGACCATATACGATCAGGGTGTCCAGATCCGGGAGCTGGAGTGTCGCAACGACCGTGAACGTTACCTGCGATCAACGCTTGACGACACAATTGCATACCGAACGAAGGAATTGGAGCAAGTCGAGTAGCGTGTATCCACGTTGCAGCACGAGCGCGATCAGGATACTTCCCGCAATGTGCGCTTGGTCCAACGGGCGGTAAGTCTCACTACCGAGGTGGACAAGTACAAGGATCAATGCGATCGCCTCCCGAAGAAGAACGAGTCTACTCGCGCATTGATGGACGATTACACTGCCATTATGGCCCAAGCACAGGAGATATCGGATCGGGTTGAAGCGGAGCTCACTACCGCTCGACGTCACCTCGATCAAGTTTCCGCGGACCGGGACACATTGCGTGATCGGCTACGACAGGCCCAAGGCGAGGTTGCGCGGTGGCGCTCTCATCAATCGTATATTCAGTCCGCACTGACGGGCATATCTCTACAGCTTCTTGAACCCTTCGATCACCCATTGTGCCCGCAATCGCCCGCTGAAGCTTGCCCCGGCCGATGATGCAGCGTGGTACCCTGGGTTTCTATCGGACCCGCCACCTCAGAGCCTACAAGAAGCGCTGGAAGATGTCGATGAGTTTGAACCTTGGAGGGTTCAATATCGTTCATGCCCCGAAAATCACCCTGGTCGTAAGATTCCTCGCCTTCGCCGTAAGTTCTATGGGTCTGAATAGTCGATCGATCACGTTTCTTCAATCAATACATTCTTTCGATCATGTCATTTCACTGTTGTCCTTTGTCCTTAAATGCATAATATAAATTGGTAGTCCGTCGGCTCATCTGCCGTATCCAATCGCCATACCTCGCAACATCCATCGTAATCACACCACTACAAGTCGTTCATTGTACCTCCATTAATCGTGAGTTTCATCAACCATTTCTGTGATCAGAGATTTTTCGATCATGATTCCTGATCGGTACGTCGATCGCGCGCTAGTTGGACTCTTCATCCACTTGCATGACGTCGAAACGATGTCTGTTCACCATCTTCCTTTCGAAATCCTTGATCAAGGCATCACAATTCAAATCTGCCTCGTCGACCCACGACGGCTCGGAATACCCCTTCCAGTAGACTTGATATTCTCGTAACGTCCTTCCATATCTAGTCTTTCGACCGGATCGCACATCGGTAATACGATCAACTTCAAATTCATCGGGATCTAGCGTCCTTTCCCAGCTATCTTCAGGTAGCAAAGCTTCGTCGAAGTCGAAACGATCTTCTATTCCAGCTGCTAGCACAGTAGTGGGACGATCAGGAAATCCCTTGGCTAATTTCAGCTTGGACAGGTGTACCACTGGGAACATACGATAATCGGTGCCGGCGGTGGCCAATCTCGCTGCATGATCGCCGATCACCTCCTCATCTCGGGAGGGTCCATGCCACATATGCGCCAGTTTCTTCGCGAACCCTTCTTTCACCAGATCAAGGTACAACCAGACCTTTGAGCCAGCCTCGATCTTGTGCGGCGTCACCTGATAGTTGTGTTTCTCAGCCCGATCAACCATCGCTTGGTGCAATCGAGTGCTCACTTGATCGCGGGCATATCGGTAGTCTTTTTGCAACTTATATCTCCACCGACGAGCGTCTCGATCTTTACGTCGAATCCCGCCCAGTTGTAACGTTGATTCCAACGACGATCGTGGGTCCTACCCATACGCTAAATAGAATGGGGTTTCCCCGCGGATGCGATCAGGGGTTGAGTTTAGTGTGAATACCAGGCGTTCTGCATACAAACTCCAATCTTTTTGTCCAATCCGACACATACATCTTGATCGCTCGCGTAATCGTCTGCACCTTCCTTTCCGCCTTGCCGTTCGCCTGTGGTCGATATGCCGTAGTGGCACTCTGACGTTGTCCCACGATTTTGTTGAACGCGCGAAATACTTCCGACATAAAACCAGGTTCTCGATCATGCCTGATCACCTCACTAGTCTCAAACCGTCGGAACACGCATTCTTCATAATTTTCGGCGATTGATTGCGCGGTACGGGACGATCCAGCTTTCGCGATCACCATACCCGTGAACAAATCTGTCCAAATCAGCAGTTCCGTATGTCCATCCGTTGATCGAGGAAGCGATGGGATATGATCCATGGCTATCACTTGGAATGGGTAAGTCGCCTCGATATTTCCCGGCGACATGCCCTTGATCGTAGGCTGGCCCTTCCCTGTTTCGCAATCCACGCATTGCCCGAAAAATCTTTGTACGCTTCGGAATAGACCACGACAACGTAAATACCGTCTGATCCGCTGATATGTACGCCCTATGCCTTGGTGTCCTCCTTCCAAACTCACGTGATAGTGGTGGAGGAAATCTGCGTGCAAGGTCTCGGGTAGTACCAGCTTCATTGACGATCGGCGGTCATCTTGATCATCCTGATCATCCCCGGTTTTCCTTTTAGCCGCATTTCCACAGTAAATCAGTAGTCCTTGTTCGTCAACATCATAGTTTTCAGCAATTTTCGCACACTCCTTCACCTCGTCTGCGCTCAATTGGATAACGTCACCGTACAGATAACACCGCAAATCGTGGATCCATTTCTCTTTATCCTGTGCCTTTTTCACCCGTTCCATTCTTATTCCGGCTACTGGTACATCGGTCCATGTTGACGGTCGTGGTTGCCGGTGGTTACGTGATCGGGTCGTCACTAGCACTTGCGGGCGGATTGATCTTCGTTCCATGTGATTACTTCGGGTAGACGGTTGAGATCAACTAATCCTTCCAGCTGTTTCTCATCTTCGATCTCAACTCTTGTTCCACCCTGCATAGCCATGGTGGTAATGTGATCTGCACTCCTATTCCACTCTCTCTTGACATGTACCAAATCATGATCACTCCACTCGCGTAGGAGGTTAAATGCACGCTGCCATAGCACTTGTAATCGCGGAGCTTTGCACTCCATTTCTCCTCGCATTTGCCGGATCACCAATTTAGAGTCCCCACACACGATCACCCTTCTTTTGGGATATCGTGCCAACAAGTCCAGACTTAAAAGCAACCCGTGGTATTCTGCTTCATTCACCGTGATATCCGGTGCATGATCGGCGATCGCGATCATAATCTTCCATTCCGGTAACTTCCACACAATGGCACCAAATGCACCCACACGTCGCTTGACACTTGCCGATCCATCAAAACTGATCACGTAAAGTTCTTCACCTTTTTTAACCGTGGGAGGTGGTACTTCGATCATCTGCCGCGGTTGCTTTTTCGGTGCGATCGCGACCAACGCTTCATCAATTTCGGTGCGAGGGGTGATGCTTGCGGCTAACGCCCCTAGCACCTCCTCTTCTCCATGCACACATTTCTTGATCTTGAGGTCCCACTGTGATAGGATCGCAGCCCATCTACCTAATCGTCCGTCCAACCCATTGGATGTTAGTAACCACTTCAATGTAGATAGACGTGATAAAATGGTGATCGTCTTTCCGACCAGCATCGTGAAATAAACATCCAAAATTCGTAAGAGCGCCAGAACTTCCTTTTCGACGGGGCTGTAATTCAGCTCACCGCTTTTCAACGTTCGGCTAGCGAATGCGACGGGATGATACACTTGATCGTATTCTTGTACTAGAGCGGCAGATACTGCCCATTTGCTAGCGTAAACCACGATCACCGGCGTCTTGTCCTGGTCAAAGTGTCGCAGGGTTGGAGCTGATGCAATCTTCGCCTTCAGCATGCTGAATGCCACTTTTGATCTAATTAGTCGATCATCCTCGTGATTTGATTCCGCCTCACTATGTGATCGTTTCTTCAACTCTTGATAATCTATCTCCCTCAGTTCGTAAAGCACGGCGGCATAGATTGCGAAATCTTCAATAAATCGACGATAGTAATTTAGGCTTCCCAAGAACGATTGCATAGCACGTAAGGTGCCAGGGAAAGGAAAATTGATCAGATCGTCCAGGTTCTTTGGATTAGTTTCTAACCCGCGGCAAGAGACGTGATGTCCTAAATAGGGCACTTCGCTTCGCCCCCAGTACGATTTAGCCACGCTGATCGACAAATTCCATTGATCGCACTTTTCCAGCAAGTGCCGCACCTTATCGCATAGGGTGGACCAAGTAGGTGCAGGGATTAATATATCATCGATATATGATCGCCGTTGCAGCACAGACGGGCCCGGCGTTTGGTCGGGTTCTCCTGCTGTAAATACATCAGCTGATTCATCTGCACCGTCTTTGACCCTAAGATATCCATATAGTGCATTGTCGATCAACCGCTGATAAATTTGCGGAGCATTCTTGAGGCCAAAGGGCATCCTATTCCACTCAAACAATCCAAATGGAGTGACAAACGCCGAAATTTGACGTGCTCGATCGGTCATAGACACGACCCAGAAACCACTCGCCATATCCAAAGAGCAAAACCACAACGCTTTATCCAAATCTTCGAGTAGATCGGCGATCAGAGGCATTGGGTACACCATCAAACGCGTGAGTTGATTCACCGCGCGATAATCGATGCATAGACGTACATCGACCCCATTCTTTTTCGCGATGATCACTATAGGCGATGCCCAGGGTGACGTTGACGGCTGAATGATCTTAGTTGCTAGCAACCCCTTGATCAGGGCCGACAACTTCTCGCGAAAGTGTGGGACCACTTTCCGGCACTTTTGGGCTATCGGGCGCGCATTACCCACATCGATATCACAAACAACTCCTCGTGCAGCGGGGGGTAGCGCGTTTCCCTTCCCGATCAACAGATGTTTTTTCGCCCAAATTATTTCGCGAAGTTGATCTATCTCCTCCACTGTGTTGACTGTGGGATCTCCGACTAGCAAATCATCTTTGGTTACTTCTTCGGTGCTTGCAGACACTTCGGGTAACGTAGCAAGCTGCTTCTCCAATTATTCCACATACAAATCTCCACCTTCGTGATAACAAACCTGATCGTCAATAGGTGTCACGTCGAATTCGCTGGGGCTAACTGAGACAGGGTGATTACACGGATCTTGAGTAGGTGTATCGCTTGAAACAGGCTGTTCCACTCCATGATTAAGGGTCGGACCTTTCACTTCCGGCCCCTGATCGCACCGCTCTTGCACCCCTTGCACCTTTTGCGCCCCTTCGGTTACCAACGCTACAGATGCGACGATCGTGTCCGTGGGACGTACTAAGATACTTCGAGGAGTTGGATACTCCTTCTTCTCGACTAATGGACCCTGATCGACACTTTCTTGATCGTCAGATACCAGATCGGTGGAGGCTTGATATGCCAGATTTTGCCACTCTTTGTAACGGTTGGACCCGATCGAAACAAATCCGGGGCGGCGGGGCACATTATCTTTGTTCATCCAAATACCTAAAATAGTCTCTTCTTGAACAATGATGGGGTGATCGACGATGTTCGTAACACGTAAATACCTCAAATTGCCCGCGCCCCTAGCGATAGTGGGGACCCAATCTCTTCCACGAGTAATCCACAACTTGCGAGATCGCTGATCGTAAATTCGTACTTCGGCTGATCGACCTACTGGGATCTGTTCATACTGATCGAGCTTCATATAATTACCGCTAGACCCATACAACTGTCGACGTCCCTCCAGTGGGATGATCAATTCGTCAGGTAAACTTAGTGCGCCATGAGCGATATCTAATCGAACACCAGCTGGTATCATGAAATTCATACCCAATATGTCATCTTGACCAACAAGTTTGCCCACCCATTCCTGGAAATAATAAACCAATGAGCCCGCTAGCGTGATCTTGATTTTTGCACGTCCTTCTGTTTGGTATGCACTTTCTCCAATGCCGACACATTCTTGTGTTTGACTCGTGTCAATCCAACAACCCACCTTACGAGCAAAGGTTGAGTCGATGATCGACACTTCGGCACCAGAACGAAATAAGATCATAGCTCGCTCGTTATTGATTTTTCCACTCGCCTTGGCTTGCTTGAACCATTTCTTTGGCGAGTGATATTTCCAATATCCACGTGATTCGCCTGGAAGTAATTCGACTTCCATGATCACAGGTGATCGAGAAAACTCATCAATATGGAAATTAGTCAATCGTGGTAAATCGAGCTGGTCGCGTTTTTCCTAATCTCTTGTTGCTACTCGATCAGCCCTCTTCTTATCCACAAATGCAAAAATACACAAACTAGAACGCTCGTCTCGTACCAGATTCCAACCTGGCGAGCGTCCTAGTTTAACAAATCTTCGGCTTCCTTCGGCAACAGTCCTGCATGCTTGGTAGGGTTATACCACTGGCGGATGCGGTTGTAAAATTCTTCCATAGGGCACTTCCCCGCATCGTGAATCTCGCCGCATGCTCGGCAGACGTACAGGCATTGATCGGTGGGGTGTCTTTTCTTGCCACACTTCAGGCAAGTCAGGCGCTTCCAGCAACGTAAGTTGTCGTGTCTGATCGATCCACAATGACTGCACTTCTTTATCGCCCCTTGATCGAATGCGTTGGAGTCGCTTCGTTTGCCTGATCGTGACTCGCCAGGCTGATCGTGCGCCCCTGGTTGATCGCGCACAGCAGCAATCATAGAGCGGCGCTGATCGCCATCACTTCCACTATCATCAGCACTTGATTCTTCGCTCCCAGACGTTACCTTGATCGCACGTACGCCCCTAGGCTTTCGCGTAGCGGCCGGTGCTCGATCGTCGCCGGATTTTTGGCGGAATCTGCTGGTGCCTACTGCCGCTGTTGGCTGATACCACTTGTTGCGTGCGTATGCCCGCAACGTTTCTTCCAAGTCCGAAGCACGATCCAAGCGTAGGAGAGACAGCTGATCGGCGAGTTCGCGATTGGCCAGAGTGTCCAGAAAATGTTGAACATGTTCGCGCAGATTTTCGGGCGGTCCATCTCTGATCGGTAACTTAGATCGCAGTCCCGCCACATTCAGTCGGTGCAAATATTCGATAGGACTTTCGTCTGATCGCTGATTCATATAATAATACTGGCGGGATACCGATTGACCAGCTCCACGGTATTGTACTTCGAATTCATCCAAGAGACTTTTCCAACTTGATCGGGTGGTTCTACTCAACTGTCGATGCCAGTTGCGCGCTGGTCCCTTCAGTAAATCGCCCAGGATTAGACACTTTTCAGGATCAGAAGCTTGATCGCGCATAAATTCTGACTTGAGACGACTGATCCAATTCCTCGCTAGATCTTCATCCCCTTCTTTTCCCGAAAATTCTTTCAAATCGCTGATCGAAGACATCCGAATTCTGGTAATTGGCTGCTGATCAGGTGTCCCAGTATACGCGGATGCCACTGTGGCTCGCCGTGGCAGTGTTATCGGTTCATCAGGGTCGACGTAGTCAATTTGAGACCGTTGATGGTGAAACGAGTGCACGGATTCCATATCCACATCTTTTACCGTCGTCGACCTATCTGGTTTCGACTGCTGACCACGCAACGAGTGTACGGACTCCATATCGACATCCCTGTTCGACGCAGCTCTTCCTTGATTTGGCTGGTGGATTTTGGCGCAAACGACTCCAGGTACCCACTTTCTGCTCTCTTCAGCTAGAAACTTCTTCATGGCTTTGTCAAAAAACATCTGCCACTGTGGCCCTTGATCGTTTTCTGTCTTGATCGACTGAGGTTCCGTCTTGACAACCGGCAATTTGGAGTTGTCCTTTTGGCAAACTTCCATTCTGGTTATCGTGGGCTCCATACTCCCAGCGCTACTTGACTCAATTCCCTGATCGTCACCCTCTGAAGGGGCAGATTCGTAGCACGATGACCCCGAATGTCCCGCTACGTTGATTGACGGATTTGCTTCAATCTTCAACGGGGATTGTGGCGGTGAACTGGGGAAATCTTTATCGTCTGCTTCGCCCACGATGGGTATCAACACGGAATACAACAGCTGGGTGGCCTCTGCCAGATTTTCGGAGTCCTTATCGAATACTTCCTCGGCATCGTAGGCGCCTGTTATCAGACCAGCCTGCTTGATCAGGCGAATTAGCCTTAGCACAATCGTTAGCTTATCTTTTCCCTTCGTGATTGGCTGGTTGACCGGTCTACTCAGCTTCCCGCTGATCGTGACCCCGAGCCGGCTCATGATAAAACGTCTTTACCAGATAGGCTTCCGTTGGCGGCATACTTGATCGGCTTTCGCCGCTCTCCGACCCAGGCGCTTTGATCAACATCTTCGGTTGTCGGTCTTGTAATACTTCTCCATCGGATCCCAATCTGGATCATTATATACACGTATTTTTGGCGGATCATAACGTATATTATGATCCGCATGGGCTCCCGAAGGAGCCTCGGGAGGTGGTTGAGGCTTCTCCTTTACGTCATCTGGATTCCTCCCCAGGTCCTGATGATCGGCATTTCCTTCTTCTTCAGGCATGACGACGGCGAACTGCCTTCCGTCGTCACAACCACCTCCTCCTTTTCCACCTTGATTTTCACCTCTGCTTCAGATTCCGTTTTCACTTTCACATCCGCGCTATCTTGCGTAGAATTGCGGTGATATCCCGCGTCGCCCAAAGATCCGGGCACGCGCACCATTGTGGTGGAGCGGCTGATCGAAGTTTTTGAGACTTGATCAGGCGGTACCACGGCGCCCAGATTGCCGACTAACGAAGGGGGTCCTCCGGATGTCTTCGACTGCTTGTGTTCTTGCTCACCTTGTGTACCCGACGTCTAGGCGTGGGTCGCTCTTCAGGTGGCGGGGACAGCGCACAGCGAATTCTTGGTGCAAGATTGAATTAACTAACTTGTGACGATACAACCGATGCGATCAGGCGTGATCACGTGCGATCAGGTGCTTAAACCACGTCAATTAGCCGCGATCAGGCTTGATCAAGTTTGGGCCGATGCTAATAACCGACGATCAGCAATATTCCGTCTTGATCGCAAGTGCGATCAGGCGGCAGTCCGACGCGATCAGGCGCTAAAACGATGTAGATCAGTGGTAATCAGGCTTGATCAGGCTTTGGCTGACGTTAATAACCGTTGATTAACAATATTCTGTCTTGATAGCAGATGCGATCAGGTGTCTTGATCGCAAGTGCGATCTGGTACTGAAAGGCTCGATCAGGGGCTAAAAACCGCTGCCCAGTCGTAATATACCTTGATCAGACTTGATCAAGCACCGGAAGTCGTTCAAGTAGCAGTTGGCGCGATTTGCGATCAGCGATCACAATTACGATTCGCAAAAAGTGTCGATCAGGTGTTGATCGGTAGGGGGGGTACTTGATCAGACATCGGAAGTCTTCACTGCCTGATCGCGGAGCCTCTAAGCCGTCAAACAGCTAAGGAACGCCCAAATCAATGCACGCTTAGCCTAGAATATATGAGGAAAAGGTATTTATATTAAAATCCACCTAGAGTTCCTGTGGGGCGCTTAAAGCAGCCGAACTCTAGGGGCCAAACGTTAATTTCACGGGGAAGAGGTGAGAGCACTTCTCGATCACGTTCCCAAAACTAAAAACCTTTAAACGAAGAACCGCAGACACTGCGGGCGGAGTTGCGGGGTGAGTTCTCACACTCTACGCCAACCGGTGGGCCAAAAACGCACTTAGTGCTCCCGCCCGGGACGTAGAGGTTTCAATAAGGTGGGGGCGCAAAGGTGCCTTCCCAAAAAACGATCAGCGCGATCGTACGCAAAAGGAGAACT
>CM047580.1:28874178-28890738 GCA_026184515.1 Peronosclerospora sorghi
CCCTTGCGGTCAGCCTGCTCCTTCTGATTGTCTTGGCTTTCCGCCATGGCATCGCAGACGTGTCGTAAGACACTAAGGCGCGTCGATAAGAACTTATCGATGTGCTTTCGCACAGATACAGGTCTTACATCAGCTAATCCTCCCCCCTCAAGCCCTGGGCCACACACACGTGGCGTCAACGGAACCCTCGGATTCACTTATCCGCTCACGTAAAACGGGGTAAACCCCGTAGATGCATGGACCGAATTGTTTATAGCAAATTCGGCCATAGGAAGCATCTCACTCCAACTCTTTGGAGAATCCGGACATAAACTCCGAGAATATCCTCTACAACGCAATTAACGCGTTCCGTGTGACCGTCCGTCTGCGGATGATCCGCCGTGGCCATGAGGAGCTTAGTGCCCAGCACCCTAAACAACGCTCCCCAAAACTGTCCCGTAAAACGGGGATCCCGATCCGACACCACGGAATCGGGTAGACCATGCTGTCGAAAGACACGGTCTAGAAACACTTTTGCTGTTCCTTGTCCATCACTGGACTCTGGAACCGCCGATAGGTGAGCCATTTTGCTCAAACGGTCTACAAAGACGAATATGCCGGTATTCCCGGCCTTATCCTTCGGAAAACAGAAGATAAAATCCATACTAATGGATTTCCAACACTCCGTTGGAAAGGACAAGCTCTCCAAAGGCGCAGCTGAACTTGCAGACGGTTTAACCCTCTGACACGTCTCACAGGTGCGTATATACGCACCGACCCACTTATACATATTGGGCCACCAATACAAAGCGCTTAAAGCGCTGTAGGTCTTATCCCGACCTAAATGACCCCCGGTAGGGTCGTCATGTGCCTCAAAGAGGACTTTATACTTCAGTACCTCATCATGAGGAACTACCACCCGCGGAGTGTCCTCCGCGCTCGTGCTATAAAATAGCAAACCGTCACAGTACCTGTAACGGTGTAAAAGAGCTTTAGCTCGACTTGACAGGGTTGGATCAGACGAGCCAAGTCCCTTCTCACCCAACGCCTGATAAGCGGCGTACACTGTGGGTCTTTCTCATACGCCTGGCGTATGAGATCCACCACAGACGTGATGACGAATGTCGCGTGAGTGAGCTCGTAATCGGGACGACGCGACAACGCGTCTGCAAGCACGTTTTGCTTGCCAGGTTTATACTTAACCTCAAAGTTGTACTCCGCAACGAAGGAGAGCCAACGGGCCATCCGTTTCGAGAGATGAGGCGACTTTGTCGCTGCCGTAAGGACGCGTGGTCCGTATAAACCACGAACGGCTTTTAGCCGAGTAAGTGAACCCTAAATTTGACAAGAGCATACTTCATTGCAAGTAGCTACTTGTAATGAACGGGATAATTCCGTTCTGCAGCTTTAAGCTGCCTCGACTCAAACGCAATTACGCGTTCCCTTCCTGAATCGTCTGCTTGTAACAAAGCACATCCGATTGCGAAATCGGAGGCGTCGGAGAAGACACTAAATGGTTTCCCAGGATCTGGGAGAGCAAGAACGGGAGCTTTCAACAAGCTCCCCTTTACCGCTTCAAAAGCGTTTTGGTGTTTGGGTTCCCAACACCAACAAACGTCCTTCTTAAGAAGGTCGGTTAATGGATTCGCCATTTCATCCTAATTCTCGCTGTACTTGTGGAGATAATTGTCTAATCCAAGCCACTTCCGTAAATCTCTAAGATTTAAAGGCGAATGAAACTACACAATGGATTTCACCTTCGCGGGATCCGCCCGCACTCCATCCTTACCGATGAAGCATCCGAGGAAAGGAATTTCCTCAGCACCAAATATACATTTGGATGCGTTCGCATATAACTTATACTCTCTTATACGTTCGAGCACAGCTCGAAGGTGTATCAGGTGCGTCTGAACATCAGACGAGTCGCCTTCCGCACGACTATGAACGAATATATCGTCGAAGTACGTCTGAGCGTACTTTCTATGAGGGCGGAAAAGTTGAGTCACCAAGCGATTGAAAGTCGTTGGTGCATTTGAAAGCTCTTGTGGAATAACAAGCCACTCCCACAGCATGCCACTAGGCGTGCTAACAGCTGTCAGCGGAATATCGGACGCTCGCATGAGCACCTGATTATACCCGTCTACCAGATCTAAGGCACTGTACACAGTAGAGCCCGCCATATTGTTCTGGAGGACATCCTCCCGAGGATTCGGAGTCTGCATGGGTACAATAGCTGCATTCAGCTTGTTATACGCATGCACAATGCGACACTTTCCGTTCGGTTTACGAACACAAAAAGTGGGAGATGAGTGGGGAGACTTGCTCTCCCGTACCATCCCTGCCTCTTCTTTCCCGTTGAAGAATGCGTCGATGACGTCGCATTGCTCCTTGGGGAGAGGCCACTGCCTAGTGACGCAGTATTTGGTTCCGGGAACCAAATCAATTTCATGTCGGACTCCCCGATCCGGTGGTAACCCCATCGGCGGGTTGTCACTAATGACATCTCCAAATTCCTTTAGTAAGGAATGGTAAGGGTCCTCAGGTTCCGCGAGGATCTTGAGACCGCTTCGGGAATTCAATGACTGTTTGGTTTGCACCAAAACTGACTCGTCCATCGTGGATGAGGAGTTCAACTCCTCTTCCGGACGCAGTACGACAACCTCGTCGATTTCATCTGCTTTAAAAGCAGTTTCAAACTCGTTGAAGGACATCTCCTCCAACGACAACAGTTCGCCTATCCCAGGCAACCGTTCCAGGCTTACGCCTTCTGTGACAACACCTGTCACACTATTCAGCATCCTGTAGGACTGCTGACTACTGGACTCGGGACTCATCCCGAGACCCAGATGGGGGGAGTCAATTTCCCCATCTATTGGAAGCGCCACGCGCCTATCCACAGAGGTCTCTACCTCTACCACCGGTGATTCGCCGGTCTCGCCTATAACGGCGTAATCGGAATCATTTCCGACGTGCGAAAGAGACGAACTTCGGGTCTCTTCGCTCGGAAGCGCCTCGCGCTTAACCACAGCGGTCTCTACCCCTACCACTGGAGTCGCAACTTGTTCGCCGGACACGGCGTGGTAGGAATCAATTCCGACCTGTAGAAGAGACGAACTTCGGGTCTCTTCTCTAAGCGCCTCGCGCTTAACCTTAGAGGAATCCACCTCTACCACTGGCGACTCACCAGTCTCGCCTATATTGGCGCGGGGATTAACCGCCGAATCCCCCTCGTTAAGGAACTCTTCCTTAACGCCATTGGGAATGATCGTTTCAGACATCCTAATCTCTGGCATCTCACGCCAGAATCGCTTTTGCGATCGAGCAAAGGTGGGTTCATGACTCGCCAATGCTTCACCCGACCGCGGGTGCGTTGAGCCAATGGACTTAGACTTCCAGTCTATCCATGGCTCGTGGCGTTCCAGCCACTTCATGCCCAGTATAAGTTCATACCTTGAGTTCAAATCCAGGACTAGGAAACGTTCTAAGCTGTCGAAGTCTGCAAACTTCAGCTTAAGGTCAATCGAGACCTTGGGTACAGAAACCTGTACGCCCGTCGCAAGACGGACCGTGACAACGTCACGAGAACTTGCCTCTAGGGCCTCTGCATACAGCCGACTCTTCACAACAGAAGCCCGTCTGACATAATTGTCAGACGCTCCAGAGTCTATCAAGACTCTCCAAGGCTTATCAATGCCTTTCACGTCCGCGAGGACGACCAGCAAACCTGGATGGTACACCAGCTCGGTGCTAGAAAGCACCGTTTCCCTCGGGGATTTGTGCTGTCTTCCCCCACCCTGGGGCTTAACAGCACTGAGGGATCCCCCAGTAGGGCGCCCCGCACCTACTGGGAGCCGTCATTTCCCGACGGATTGGGCGAGAGCCTTTTTGCCGCCCTAGTCCCCTTCCAGCGACTATCTCGCTGGGTATTTTTCGGACATCTGTTCCGCAGATGATCCACGCTTCCACACAGGAAGCACCTTAGCGGCCCACGCCGCTGCAACATGGCTAGGATCTCCGCTTCGGAGCCCTGCGGAAAGGATTCAGAGTGACTCCTAGCGGGTTTTTTCTCCTCCGCTTCGACCTGACTCAGGTCCATCGGTTCAGGACTCACCTTAGAGGAACGAAAGTTCCTCTCGGCGTTAAACGCCATATTAAACGCCTCCCCCAGGGATTGGGGTCGGCTTCGGAAAAGCTCCGAACGTGCTGGCCCTTCTCTCAGGCCTCCCATGAAGACGGGGATGGACACATCATCCGAATACGCTTTCGCGTACATCCCTGCCAACAGGGTCTTCAGTTCTTGGGCATATGTCTCCAAGTCCCTAGTGCCCTGACGGCACCTCAAAACGCAAGCTTATTCTGGAAAACCAGATCAGGCGTAGCGTACATGTCCATAAGCTTTCTCTTAAGGACTTCACAGGTAGGGAACATGTTTTTGACCGAATCCGGGCACGTAAACGCCCATGTACGGGCTTTGCCCGTAAGATGGGTCAATGCAAGTTCCACTTGCAAGTGATCAGCGTTCATGTTCGCTGTGGCGAAGGCCGTTTCGACCTCTCGCAACCAAACATAAAGGTTGTCACCCTTCCCTCCGGTGAACTCCTTTATCTTAAACTATAATGGAGGGCGCACCCCCGTGGAATGACCTCCACCGCAACTCGCCTCATGAGCGATGAGGGCATTCACCCTTGCCTTTACGGCCTCAAGGCTCTGCTTCACTAGGAGCTTCATACCTTCTTCCACCGTTAAGGGTAACAGCCTTTTAAAGGCTTCCTGATGGACGAGGGTCAAACTATCCCAATCGTCCTGATTCATCATTACAGAGGATGCCTTAGTCTACCAACACAGGTGTTGGATTGACTACAAGTGCTACCAGATGTAGCCGGTGCGTATACGCACGGTGAGGCTAGCGCACAGAGGAAGACTCTTCCTTAAAGCGGTAGCTACCGCTACTTAGCCGATACGCCCTTGTAAAGGGCTTAGTAGGAGAGTTCTCCTACTCGGGGCCAAGATTCCCGGGTTAGTTACGCCTTAGCCTTAACGGCTTTATTCCCTTTACTGGATGTAAGTAAAGGGAGGGCTCCCTCTTACCTACTGCACTCACTGCACGCGCGACCGGTCGAGGTCGCGCGTCTGGTAGTCGGTTGAGTGAAATGTAAACTGAATGTATATTTAATATGTAATTAGCCTAAATTAATTTAAACTAATGTAAACTATATGTAATACTAAGTAGAACTTACTAAATTCGTACCTAGCTAAAATGTAGTGTACACCACCTGTGTACTAACACGTGGCTGGCTGCCACGCCTCCACCAAGGGCTCCTGCCCTGATTGGTTAAAATATCCACTGGTCCAAAACCTTTCGGACAGGTCAATACTGACCCCAACCGTAGTGTACTCACGTACACCAACTACGAAATGTAACCCGAATGTAACCCTGTTACAGCACTCCTTTTTATCATCTGGAGCGTCTGATGGCACGACGCCATCACCGGGGTGAGACCCAGTACCTGGTGAAGTGGAAATGTTATCCACATTCCCAGAGTTCGTGGGAGTCCGAGATTCCTCTTCGGCAGGATTGGCGTGACGTCGTTGACGCTTTCGAGCGGGAGAATCCCGCTGAGAGTCAACGACCAAAGGGGCGGAAGAAGCCCCTTCACTCCCAGTAGCTGGGAGTTTGCTGGAGGTAGATGCAGAGTTTTCATTGCTCTCCGGCACCACATCGCGGGCAGGGCGCGTATAGTAAGAGGTAGGTAATTGCCCTTGCGCTTTGGCCTGGGCATAGGCCAAGCGTAACGCCCTCTATACCTGATCGTCGGGTTCGGAAAAGCTGTTGTACAGCGCATCAAAGTTGGGGAGGCGCTTCTCTCCTTCCGCCCAAGCGCGGAATGCCCGTTCTGCGTCCTCGACGCTTTTGTCCCGTAATAGAACGAAGGGAACCTCGCGGAGGATATCTACGAGGGCACCGCGTGCCTGTTTCCCGAGGCGCGCTCGGTAGGACTTGACAGTGAACTGCTTAGGCGTTAGCAGTTGGGCCCGGAGTTGTTTCCGGCGCGCAATTTCACGCGGCAGTACAGCCGCAGGACCAGGGATATAGGAGGCTAAACCTCTCTTGACCTCGTTCTTAGCCTTCCATTTGAGGGTCACGAGGTCCCTTCCGTGCCGGTACGGCATGTCGGGTTTCATGAACCGTGTCCAGTTCATTGGTGATGGTCGCCTTCGGCGACCCGATGCATCATCCGTAGTTGGTAGAGGTGGCGCACGAGTTAGATCGTTTTCCCCACGTGTGGGGAATGGATTGGATGACCGACACCGCCGTTCGGCGCTGTCGGAGTGGTCAGCCTTTGGGGAGATATCCCCAAGGGCATCCACCTCCGAGTTATCGGAATAGTTTCCATCCTCAGCACCACTAATGGTGCTCATGGTTAGGCAGAGGTTCTGGCAGTTGGAGTTCTCCAACTAAAATTGATTTATTGCGTACGCAATAGTCTTAATGGGGGAGGATGTAACAGGTTTACATTCTGGTTACATTTAGTAGGTGGTGTACATGAGTACACTACGGTTGGGGTCAATATTGACCGGTCCGAAAGGTTTTGGACCATTGGTTATTTTAACCAATCAGGGCAGGAGCACTTGGTGAAGGTGTGGCAGCCTGCCACCTGTTAGTACACAGGTGGTGTACACTACATGTTGGCTAGGTACGAATTAAGTAAGTTCTACCTAGTATTGCATATAGTTTATATTCGTTTATTAAGTTAGCCTAATTTTATATTAAATAAATAAATCAGTTTACAAATACACTTAATACTGCTAGGCGCACGACCCAGAACGGTCGCGCGTGCAGTGAGTGTTGTAGCAAAAGGGAGCACCTCCCTTAGCTACCCCCTTTCTAAGGGAAGCCTTGGCATAAGGCGTTAGTGTTTACTAACAGTAAACTCAGCGAATCTTGGCCCCGAGTGAGAGATCAATCTCTCACTAAGCCCTTATATAAGGGAGTATCGGCTAAGTAGCGGCGTATCGACGCTTAAGGAAAGTCTTCCTATGTGCGCTAGCCGCACCGTGCGTGTACGCACCTGTTACATACTCGGTTTGGTACCGCCCAACCGGCGACAAACTCCTCGAAGGTGAAAGCAGTAGTGAGGTATACACTCTATCTATGAGTCTTCGTATGTCAATGATAGAACTATTTCGTTATTACGCAATGCGAATACGTCTAGAGCTTCTCACGTCGGTATGGTAAATTCATTGCATCCCTTTCGCGTCTCGTTGTGACTAGTTCTCGGCCATCCGTTGATGTCGCTCCTGCATTTTTCTGCCGGGCTTCACATATTCATTTTAAGCTTTCGCGCGTCTAAATTTTTTAGCTCTTATTCGTTCCTGTTGATCGCCGACGTGCTTTACCATCCTAATTAAATCGATAATCTACAGCTTGATGCGTAAATTTCAACTTAGTATGCCCTGCGTCCACTCCAAATGTAACCTTCTACTTGCCACGTGAATCAGTCAAATAATAATAATAAAATAATCTCCACAACAAATCCAGCAGTCGTCACAACCACAGCCTTGCGTGTTAATGCGATGTTAAATAGTCAGGTAATTAGCACCCTGTATGTGCGAGGATGCGTAGCGCCAAGAATCAACGGTCAGAGAAAACGTCTGGTCGCAATGAAAGAAAATGCAAAAGTAATATATTTGACAATAACTAAATTATAGTCTGACACAAATACACAAACAGTGAGTATACCTTTTTTTGGTCTGGTACGAAGATGTCCAACTTTAAATGCCTAGATCCGCGCATAAAAGTCCCAAAAAGGTAAAAAGTATCCGTTTTGGTACTTTTTTGTTTTTTTCCTAGTCGCTGCCTCACTTGCTGTTGGCTAGTTTTTCACTTGCTGCCGTTTAGCCCGTCACTGTCCCTCCCCTTCTTTAGTAAATGGAGTTAACAATTAATTCCCTTAATTTTTTGCATTTGTTCTAATTATAACTGTACAGGAGGTGAAATAATGCTGGGATCCATCAAATTGTAAGAAAAGAGCGTCCTTGGGCGTCGAAAGGTGCTAAGTGCAGAGCTTTTACGAACTGTTGACGATACTAGTAATTATCTCATTCGTTGGGAATTTTAACGGTAAATCCAAGTGACTTAGAAGGTGACATTCCAACTGAGTACCGCGTTGAGATGAGTGAAACTCCGCTGAAGCTCAAGCTATTTTCATTGGACGGTTCCGGTCGTATGGCTATAGAACGCACTGTGAAGAATGGATTCACCATTATGGCTCAGCGAAACAATCAGTACAGCAAAATGTGCAAGCAGCCTCTGATTAAGTCGATGGTCAAGCCGAGGTATGAGCTAAGAATTATTGAGCAAATAGTATCTGCCTAAGTTTGCTTATACAGAATTGTACAACACCAGAAAATATTTCTCGTGTACAGAAGGAAAGAATACAATTTACCATTGGGAAGCCTGGTCGGATGCCGAGGAGGTAAGTTTTTCGATAACAATTCGGTTTTGTGGCTGCTTCTTGAGATTTGCTACTTTCATGTGCAGGATGACGCCGAGTCGAAGCTTCAAGACAAATTAAACAAGAAAAGATTAAGATGAGCAAGGTATTAGTATGCTTTTGTTTTCGCAACACACCCCATGACTCTTACCACAATCTGGGTATTTTGCAGGTGATGCAGGATGAGCTCACAAATCTCGTGTTTCACCACTTCGAGGAGCGCGAGTTTTGGTCCTCAAGGAGCTCAATTATCATTTTCCTCAGCCTGAGGTGTGGACTATTTGAAGAAAGCGTTTAGTTGTATCCTCGCTCGATCATTGCCGCGCTCGCACCAGCGACCACAGTCTGGAACACCTTTTTACACACAATTCGAAGCTTTGCCGATGAACCTGCCATGGCAGGACGAGAACACGTTGTGAAACGTACGCGTCGGTCTCTCGAAGTGGTCTATTCGTGGCCGCAACATGCTGTGCGTCTCCGTAGTATCGCCAGATGATTGATCAAATTCGGTTTTTGGCAGGCGAAGGTGTGGTCATTAATGCACGCACGAGTCCATTGCTCCAAGCATTAAATCTTGCCGTCGTGGCGTTGGGAGGTGTCGTCGCGCATGTTCGGAGCTCGTGGAGTGCATCGGAACTTTGTCATTCTGTTTTACCCACATCCAATGCAACACTTGTGGTTGTCGATGCGTTAGAGACGAATTTTCAACTCGCTCTAGAATTGCTCGCAGACTTACCCGAAGCGCAACGACCACGGATTCGTGCGGTTATCGTACTCGAAGTGTTGGCAATGGATGTGCGATTGCAGTGATGCGAGCGGGCATGCATGTGATTGGCGCGCGGGATCGTCGCCCGACGAATGCACTGGCAACGACCAAATCGCCTTGACGCCATCGCTCGACTCGCTCGCACTGCGCTTCGTGCCCGATCAATGCTGTTTACTAGCGTTTGATTATGACCATGGTGGAAGGATTCGAGGGGCCGAGCTCTCGCATGACAATATCATTTTTACCGTGGCGACCTTGGTCCAAAGCTTTGATCTCATTTCTCGCGATCAGCTCGTTGGATACTTCCGCTGCATCACCTTGCATTCCAAGTCCTCGAGTCTTACTTCCCTCCCGTCGCTAGCTTGGTGGTTATTAGTGCCCCAAAATATCATTTACCACTTGTGCGGGTCGTGGCACAGCATAAACCGATCGTGTTTTTTGCCACACCGGCGACGTGGACACGCTTTAGTGAACAAGTCTATCGCGCAAAAAGTGACGTGTATGCAGCAATCTACAGCTGGGCCAAGAAGCGAGCGACTAATAATTCCCAGAAGCTGCTCTTTGCTAAAGGCAAAGGAGGTAAACATCGATGTTTTGGCTACATTCTGGCGAAAGCGCTCGTACTGGGTAACATCAAGAAGAAGATTGGGCTCGAGGGCTGTCACGCATGTTACTCGATGTTAACACCGCTGGATTTCGAGCTTACTACCGCAATGGTCCCAAAAAAAACTGCTACGAGATGAAACCTCAATCCAAGGATGGCGTCTTATTTAAAGCGTAAGTCACAATCATAGCGCGTCGGCGACAGCGGCAGATTTTAATCTTCGAAGGTATATATAGTCGCATAAGTTGTGTCGACTTTCAATAAAATATTGATTTTTCATTATTAAAGTAATTAGGGGGGTTCACACCTAGCGTTTTAAGGTTAAAATACCATAACGAAATCAGCATGCTGATTTCGTTAAATCTTGCTGATTTGCCTCGTAATTATAATCGTAAATCATGCTGTTCACACCCTGATGTACCCAGCTGATTTCAATCGGGAAATCCTGCTGATTTGACGTAAAACAAATATACCCTCCTACAAACAACGCTTTAAACACAAATGCCGCGAGCTCCAAGTATGCACAGCCACTCGAAGCGCGTTGGATTCGAACCCGATAGCATGTTGTCTGCGGCTTTGCTTTCGGGATGTCTCGACCGTTGAGGTTGCTATTCGCTTCGAGGTGCGATCGATGCTGGAGATCACACTTGGACGTGCACCACGCTACCTTCAGTCGACAATAACGATGCACCTTTGCGTGCGCCTACTGTCCCCAAGAAGCCGACTTCCTCGGTATCGAAGCCTGCCGTGTGTGAGGAACGCAACGGCAGTTGGCAAATTGAGTACCAGACGGGCCCTGAACCACTTACTGTAAGCTATATCTCCATGAAACAACAGGTGTACATTTTGCGAGGGCGCCACCATCTTGCTGGAAGGCAAGGCTATAAATATCGTGTTGGATTCGTGCAGAAAGACAGCTGATTTTCGACAACGCCGTATCCAGTATCAAAATCGTCATTTGCAAAGGCAAGTGCAGTCCAAGGGCATGGTACCGTCGGTTGCTATCCACAAGACAGACGGTTGCCTCGTATACATTTCTTGGGAGGGCCGCGATGTTCAGTTCGTCACATCCAAGAGCTCCGAAATGAACGTAGCATTCCCAGAGGCTGCTGGGAGCGACGATTACGTTGAGAAGTCAATCCCAGAGCAGTTCTTGCACAAGATCATGGACGAACTAAGCATTTCTTCCGACGTTTCAGACTTGTAATCGCACTAGATGTAGCCAGAATGCACGACAGATTCTCTGTGGTACGTGGGGTCCCAGTCGTGTACGTACTCATGCCTTAACTCCGTATGGTTTTTCTCGTCCTTAAAATCACGGCTTTAGCTGCTTTTTCTGTTCATGATTTTAATAGGGGTCGCCCTACCCGCACCCCCCTCCACCCTAGGGGCACCCCCCACGTGACTTTCGACCAATAGAGATGAATATTGCTACTAATAATAAAGAGATGGTGTCGTGCGGTAAAAAAGGTATCCTGCAGCGGTAACCATCTCTTAATAATTTAAGGGCGAGGGAAAAATCACCCCAACTTTTTTGCAAAATCATCCCAACCATGGGCTTTTCACTGACCCAATTATGCATGAGTGGTGCTTGCAGTTTATTACACCTCTGGCTGTAGTCGGGTGGTGGATGCTATTTTATTCTTCAGTTGCTATATAAAACCTATACAGGTGATTAATTATGTCAGACGCTGCCGCCTCCGCCAGGATGCGCCCAAGAAGGAGGAAGATGTGTGCAAAGTGAATTTGGTGTCGATGGATGGTGTGGTGGAGTCAAGTTCGAAATCGAATACATTTGTATCGACAACCTGACCACCACCATCGTGCCCAGCCTTCCAACTTACGGGGGGGGGTTACCCCGCGGACCTCCACTCGAAATCTGGTCCGATCGTCCGCTGCTGGCAGACGACCGGTCATCATCCAAAGACACTTGGTCCGATTCACTTAAGTTCATCTCACCTTGTGTACCCGATGGAATGGGCTAGTTACACACTCGGTGGATCGGGATCGCAGATCGATCTGATTTTGTCTTGAATATCGGAGACCGTGCTGGTTAGGTGTACCTAGGGTGGAACTCTTCACCCCAGGTACGTACAGACCAGAAACACTTCCAAAAGATAAATTCCAATAGGTCGATCGTCCAAACGATCTAGACCTGACCAATACGAAACAAAAGAGGGTAGACCAATCAACCGGTCTAGCGCCTGACCAATATGAGAGAAGACCAAAACTGGTCTAAACTCCAACCAATGTTTCAATAAGCCAATATGTCCACATAAAGACCCAATATGCCCGTGAAACTCCACAAACGATATCTCCACGTAAAGACCAATTCAGTGAATAGCACGTTCCAAACGTACTTGACTTAAACTTAAGGAAGTCGACCAATGCGTGCTCCCGTCGAGGGACTTCCGGCTGGCCAAATGCGCGTGTGGCGCGTCCAGACCGGGTATAATAGGCAAGAGGGGATAATTCAACCCTCTGCTCCCAAACACTCCGCGGCGGGCGGAGGCGACTGGTGCACATAGCAAAGGTTTAAACGACCTCCTGTTGAGGTGTTAGCCCGAAGGCAAAACCAAAAGGTTCCAAACGACTTCTTCTCTTTTAGGCAAATCCACAATTAGCCAATAATACTACCTCCCTATGGTCCCTAATGTACCCACAAAAAATTATGTAAAATACCCAATGTCAGGTGACTCGCCCAAGACCGGCGTTCTTGATACTCCTTGAATCTGATAGGCTAAAAAAACCTTGTTTAGACCAATCGAAAACTCGACCAACTGCCTTGACCAAAAGTGACCAAATTTGTGGTACACTTCACAACAGCCGCCCCTGAGTCCGACCGTGTCGCACAACGATAACGGTCTGACGCACCCATCACTCGACCAACTGGACCTTGGTCACTCACACTTATTCACCATGGACCAGCCATCTTCGCCACCTGCGCCAGGTACTTACTTTACTGCACTCGATCCTCTTATGCTTCCTCTTGACGCTTGTTCTTGTAGAAACTCTATGTGCCGAGTCGCTCCACATTGCTTCACCTGTCCGGTTGGCTCGGTCTGGCAGCCCACGTAACTCTCGTGCACTACAAACATCGGAAGGGCGTCAGACTGAAGCCGACACGCAGATGCAGGATATGCTTGCAGAAAACATGCGTCTCAGGACCCAGGTGGCCCACCAGGCAACACGAGGTGCGCATCTTTGGTATTCGTCTTGTACTTGTCTTGACCCTCGTTTGTCTTCAGCTCTCATCCATCCCAGCGTCGTCAAGGCAATAGGTGCCTTGCTTGATGCTGATAGTCAGTCCGACGATCATGTTGACCAGCTCCGACCAATTCTAGAGGAGCTGGTAAGTTCACGTCATGATCTGTCCCGTCTGGAGGCTTATCAGTCCCATCTCCGGGATCAACTCGCACTTGTTCGCCGGCAGCAACTGGACAGACAGTTTGACGCGACCTCACTGCGCATGCAAGGCGACGACTTCGCGCGACGCATTGCCGAGCTTCAATTTCCATTCAAGACCAGACCGGGAAGGTACGGTCTTATCAAGACAAGTCAGACGCTTGGACGCTAGAGTCGGGTCGTCGTCAGGTGGCACTAGACCAGTGCCGCCAGCGCTTGATGAACTTTCTGCATCCGTGTTCGACTGCTTCCTCCAGCATAGATTGGTCTGCGTCGGCAACCTTAGTCGCCTCGGAGCAAGACCAAGACCGCTTGCAGCAGGACCAAGACCGACACCGTTCATTGGCTGATATTCAGCAGCCCGAAATTGCACACAAATCAAAGAAGCGCGTGGACGCGCCGGGTAGATCGAGGGCGCGGGGCACTGCGCGCGAACCCAGACTCGAGGAAAAGCGTGCAGTACCTCATAAGCGAGATAAGACACAGGCGCTTCTTATGGACTCGGACTAGGACACGGGCGAGATCTACAGCCCTCGGAAGGTCGAGCGCCCTCGCGCCGTACTGCAACTTGCACCAAGCACACAGGGGTCTCGTCCGAGGAGGACTCCAGCGAAGGGTCTTGCGATTCCGAGTTTATGGTCGCCATCCAGTCCAAGTCACGAACGAATTTGCGTGAAAGTTTCATCCAAGTGGCGTCGACATTGGGGTTAGAACAGAAGACCGGTATGCCAAGTGACGCCTCACCAGTGTCGGCACCAGCGAAGCCGGCGCCCTCGGCTCTCCCCGGGACATCCAAGCTTCACAAGTACGCTCTACTGAAGAACATGGCAGTTGACACCAGCTCCCTTCCGCCGCGGACGTTTGAAATCACCTTGCCGTGGTAGTCGGGGCAAATCGGCTGTTTGCGCGAGTCTACCCTGACCAAGAAGCTTCTGGCCCGGTCTTTCTCCCGCCCGGACCCCTGGCTTTTTCCACAGTCCAAGAAAACCCCTGCCGCGTCTGCATGGAGCGCGGACTTGATTACGTCGGCGCAGATCTCCCGCCTATACGGCGATGAACCATGGAAAATTTTCGAACACCCCAAGATAGGACTTGTGTTCCACTTGACTCCGTGGATCGGCACTTTGCTAGGCCGGGTGAAGAATTTCAACAAGATCCACGGCCAAGCAATTTGGGAAGCGTCCCACTACTTTGTGCTTCCCCCCGACCGGGTGCGACAAGATCCGGGCCTGGCGACGTTCCAGAGCAAGCGCAAGCGACGTCGAATTCGGGCGGGCGAGGCTTGGCAATCCCTGTGCCAGTACATTTTGGACGGGATGCGAGCCCGCGAGTGTGACGTCGACGTGTTCTTGTACCCGGTGTTCCTCCACATGCCGAGGCGTCGCGTTGAGAAGACCAGACTGCTGGCCGACGACGGCATATGGTACCCCGGTCTTGATTGCGCTGAGCCAGTCGCGGACCTCAAGGATGCTTTGGTCCAGCTTGACCGGAAGGACCCCTGGCGTAACCAGTTTCAGGATCAAGTGCAAAATCATCCGTCGATGGTCATCGGCCGTCTGTGGGGCGATAGCAAGTGAAGTCGCAGGTAGTCGACCAGATAACTCGCAATACATGTCATCATTTCTTCTTCATATGTCCAATCGTCAAATCACTTGAGCTAATTTTACCACTGTCTCCATAGTTTCACCGAACACGTTATCGTAAACAGTTCCACCTCCATCACGAAAAATAGTCATCACATTCGTCATTCCGCTACTCCAATTCGTCACAGTTAATCACAATTTCACATCAACTCCGGACCTTCCACATCTTCATACCGGTCTAGACCGACCGATGCTACTGCGTGTCTTGGTCTTGGTCTTCATGAGTCTGCATCACTGCGAAGCGATTACGACTGACTCGTTATCGTTCGAACTCTCGTAGAAGAGCCCCACAATTCAAGTCGAGCTCGTCAACCCAAGTTGATTCATCATGGTCCTTCCATCGGACCAGGTACTCTCGGTAAGTCCGACCGAACCTGGTCCTCTTGGTCGACCGAACATCTAAGACCTTCTACACTTCAAACTCGTCTTCCTCTAATGGTCGTTCCCAACTGTCCTCCGCCGGCAGTAACGCTTCATCGAAATCAGATCTTTTTTCTTCGTCTACCAGACAGGGAGTTTTTGGTCGATCAGGAAATTCTCGGACCAGCTTCAACTTGGACACATGCAAGATCGGGGAGACCTTGTAATCTGTACCAGTTGTTACTAGACGGGCAGTGTGCTCACCGATCAGCTTGGCAACACGGAAAGGGCCGTGCCACATGTGAGCCAGCTTCTTCGCATAGCACTCTTTCACTCGGTCTAGGTATAGCCATACCCTCGCCCCTGGTTCTATACCGTGGGGTCGGACCTGGTCATTGGTCTGGTCTGCCCGGTCTTGTGTGGCCTGACGCAGCTTTTCGTTGACGACTTCTTTTGCATGCTGGTAGTGTTTCTGGACCTGCATGCGCCAGCGTCGAGCATCGCGATCGCGGGTCCGGGTGCAACCGATAGGTATCGCAGCTTCCAATGTCGACCGAGGGTCCCATCCATATGCCAGATAAAAAGGAGTTTCTCCTCGGACCCGATCGGTCGGCCAGTTGAGTGGAAACACCAGCCTTTCTGCATACTCGTCCCAATCTCGCTGGTCTGGGTCAGCAACGTACATCTTGATCGCCCTCGTTATGGTCTGCACCATGCGTTCCGCCGATCCATTTGCTTGCGGACGATATGCCATCGTCGCACTCTGTTTCTGGCCCAGCATGTTATTGAACGACCGGAACACCTCGGCCATAAAACCGGTTTCCCGATCGTGCCTGATGACCTCGCTGGTGTGGCGAAGCGGAGGAAAAATTTTGGTCACCTTCTGTCAACGGCGTGCCGATCAGCTGGTCAGCGATTGGATTGGTGGAAACAAGGGGGGATTTTAATCCTATCATGTGCAAGGAGTGTCAAGCACACGGATTTTGGTAAGTCACATGGCATTGCGTGTATTTTACATATTTTAGTGTGGTACATATTGGGACCGTAAGGTTAGTGGAAAAGAAGTAAATTGGTCTTGGATTGGAAAAGTGGCTAAGAGGTCCTAAGAGACTCTCAAAAAGTTTGGTTTTCTAAGTCGCCTTCGCACGTCGCGGAGTGTTTGGGGGCAGAGGGTGGAGTAATCCCCTCCTGCCCATTATACCCGGCCGGGGAGCGTCGCAGACGCATTTGGCCCGCCGGAAGTCCTTCGACAGGAGTGTCGATTGGATAACTTCTCTCAAGTTTAAGTCACGTACATTTGGAACGTAC
>CM047580.1:28890838-28907690 GCA_026184515.1 Peronosclerospora sorghi
CTCCGGGAAGCCGACTACCATATGTTGCGCGAAGATAATCGGGCAACTTTACGGGAGGGCAGCGACTATGATCTGCCCGCACATTGTCCGCAAGTTAAGGCAGAGGATCACATGAGGTGTGCAAAGGTTGCTTTCGGTATGCTAAAGGCCAAGATGGCGACGGCACTGATTCTCAAGCACTTCGATCCGGAAAAAATGCCGATCGTCATTGTGTATGCTAGTACGTGGGCCATTTCGGCCACTCTAGTACAAGAACATGATGGATTGTACCATCCGTTCACTTTTACAAGCCGTACATTGAAGCCGAACGAGGTCAACTATGGGATCGTCGAAAAAGAAGTTCTGGCTTTACTACGGATCTGGATGTGTGCTACAACCTACTGGTCGGCCGATCTGTAAAGGTCCTTTCAAGAAAGTCGACATTGGCCTGGTTATTATCAGCCAATGGGATGGACGGTCGGCTCGGCAGATGGTCATCTATCTTGTCGCAGTGGTCTCTCGAGGTCGTCAAGTGCACCAAGGGAGAGGAAGAGATATTGGGCACATTAGCTGCCAGTATCACCCCTCGGTCCGAAGTGGATGAGGATTTAGTGGAGATTGCCCCAAGGAAACAACCTCGACAGTCAATCTCGCGGCCTCCACCGACCGTCGATCAGGATGAGGAACTCCTGGTCTTGAGTTTTGACGGGTCGGCCAGCGTGAAGAAGAAGGTCGGCTCCTATAGTGTCATACTGTGGAAGTTACCACAATGGTCTATAGTAGCAGCCGCCGCCGATTTCACGCCTGACATAACGGTCAACGAGGCGGAATATCGGGGACTCCTTCTATGTCTTGATTTGCTGTCATCACAAAAAAAGGGCGGATGATCATATGTGGTGACTCCAACCTAGTGATAAGGCAGATCACCGGGTCGACCTATAAGGCGCCACAGCTGAAGTTGCTGAATGATCGGGTGATGAAGGCACTGAAAGACTATCCCAACCACGAGATATTGAACGTGAAACAGGATTGGAACAGAAGCGCCGATCACCTCGTGACCCAAGCTATGCGGGACCAGATTGGGGCTACGATCACTAGGAGGCCGTTATACATGAACTTATGAACATAAACAGGCTCCCGGAGTTGATCAAGCCCAAGTACAGCCCTGATCAGGTGCATGCGATGGCGGCAAATAGATCGCGAACTCGGAAGTCTCGCCGATCGTTCCCAAAGGAAAGGCTGAGTGAGTAAGTTGTACAGCAGCTAAGGGCGGAACGGATCCTCAAGGAGCAGGACGAAGAAGAGTGGATCGTCAACCTGAAAGCCTATCTGCGCGGTGAACTGTCCAAGTTAACGAATGATCAGGCGAAAGAGTGTACCAAGATCGCGGACAGTTACGATGTGGATGAAAATGGATTGCTATATTACCGCCGCGATGTTGACCAAGACAGTGCCGATCGAGACCGACTGGAGAAATTGGTGATCCCTAAGTTGCTGCATCCGGATGTCCTTCATCACTACCACGTGAGTCTAGAAGGGGGACATCAAGGCATAGGCAGGACATATCACAAGATCAGGGACCACTTTCACTGGAGAGGACTTTTTCGAAGCGTGCAGAAGTATGTGGGCTGTTGCACGGATTGCGATACCGGAAAGGGCAGACCGATAATCAAGGGCCGATCGCCCCGAAATATCGAGGCTACCTACCCTTTCCAGGTGATAGCAATGGACCACATACCGTCACTGCCCAGATCGACACGCGGCAACACTGAGCTGCTGATTTGGGTCGACATATTCACCGGTCTCGTGATTGCAAAGGCTAGTGCATCCCGATCTGCGGAGCAGATTGCCCAGAGTTACGAAGAACGCGTATTTAGAAGGTTCGGCGCCAGCGAAGTTATTAGCCACGATCGGGAACCCGGTTTTATGGCCGAGGTGTTCCGATCGTTCAATAACATGCTAGGCAAGAAGCAGAGCGCGACGATGGCATATCGTCCGCAAGCGAACGGATCGGCTGAACGCATGGTTCAGACAATAACAAGGGAGATCAAGATGTATGTGGCCGACCCAGACCAACGTTACTGGGATGAGTATGCAGAAAGACTGGTATTCGCACTCAACTCTTCAACCGATCGGGTCCGAGGAGAGACGCCTTTCTATCTGGCCTATGGATGGGACCCTCGATCGACACTTGAAGCGGCGATACAGATCGGCTGCACTCGGACCTGTGATCGCGATGCCCGCCGTTGGCGTATGCAGGTCCAGAAGCACTATCAACATGCGAAGGAAGTCGTCAACGAAAAGTTGCGTCAGGCCACACAAGATCGAACAGATCAGAATAACGATCAGATCCGCCCTCATGGTATTGAACCAGGGGCGAGGGTATGGTTATACCTCGATCGGGTCAAGGAAGGCTATGCAAGGAATTTGGCTCATATGTGGCACGGTCCTTTCCGTGTAGCAAAGATTATCGGTGAACATGATGCCCATCTGATGACGATAGGCACGGATTATAAAGTTTTTTCGATCGTGCATGTGTCCAAACTGAAGCTGGTGTGAGAGTTCCCCGATCGGCCTAAAATACCCTGTCTGGTGGACGAAGCGGAGAGATTAGATTTTGACGAAGCTCTGATGCTGGAAGACAGTTGGTAAAGGCCATTGGAAGAGGACTAATTCGAGGTGTAAAAGGTGCTAGATGTCAGATCGGTCAAGAAGACACGTTTCGGTCGCACCCACCGAGAATATCTGGTCCGCTGGAATGATCAGGACGAAGCAACTTGGATCGACGAACTTGACCTAAATTGTGGAGCACTGATACGAGAGTTCGAGCGAGAACGAGTCAGTCGGAATCGCTTTGCAGTGATGCAGATTCATGAGGATGAAGATCAAGACACACAGTAGCACCGATCAGTATATCGGTCGGTGTGAATATGTGTAAGGTCTGAATTATTGTGAATTTTGTGATGAACTGTGATGAACTGGAGAAGTGGAATAACGAACGTGGTAATGATTTTCGCAATGTGGATGGAAACTGTGTATGATAACGTGTTGGTGCAAGTTTAGAGAAAGTGATGAAATTTGGTCAAGTGATCAGGTGATCAGGAATTTTGAAAGAAATATGACATATATTATGGATTATCTGGTCAGCTAACTGCCGCATAAAGATTCGCAATCACCCCACCGGCGACCGATAGTCAGCGCCGGGTGATCTACAATCTGGTCCTGGAACTGATTACGCCAAGGCTCCTTCAGATCCATCTGGATCAAGGCGTCCTTCAGGTCTGCAACTGGCTCGTCACAGCGGAAGCCGGGATACCAGATGCCATCCTCAGCTAGCGCCCCGGAACTCTCGATGCGACGCTTGGCCATGTGAAGAAACACTGGATATAAGAAAACGTCGAGGTCGCACTCGCGGGCCAGCATCCCTTCCAGAATAAACTGGCATAGGATCAGCCAGGCCTCGCCCGCTCGACTCCGGCGCTGTTTCCGGAGCTTCCGATACAGGATCAAGTCTACGTCACGCAACTTCTGACCCGCGGGAAGGACGAGGTAATGGGTGGATTCCCATATCGCTTGGCAGTGGGCTGCATTGAAAGTCCGAAGTCGATCCAAGAGCGAATCGACCCAAGGAGTTGACACAAATATCGAGTCCAACTTGGCGCTGAGCAACACCTCCCATAGCCGATCTGCATATACCAGAGAGATCTGCGCTCCTGTAACCAGATCTGCTCGCCACGCAGATGGGTCAGGAGTCTTCGGAGCTGGAGGGAAGAGCCAAAAGTCGGGTCGGGACAGAAACCGGACGAGACCTTGTTTGGTCAGGGCTGACCGGTGCAAGCTACCGATCTTCCCCGGTGACCACGGCATAATGGCGTCGAAAGTCCGCGATGGGAGAGGTCGATCTCCAATCGATATTCCCTTCAATGGGGAGTGACGGCGTAGTCCAGAAGTGCCAGGCTGGCAGGAAGGCGCCGATCCGGATCGTTCACGAGCCCGTGCAGTTTTGTTACTCTGGGAACTGATCTCCTGATCAGTCCCCGATGCAGACTTCATCGGAGCAGTACTTCGACACCGATCGGACCGGGACTTAGATAACTAGCTGTGTGTGAACTCAGAATCTCCCGATCCGCTGTCCGAGTCCCCTCCGGAGGGGACCTCTGTGTGCTGGGTACGAACAGCACGGGGGCGCGAGGGCGCATGATATTTGGCGATGTTAGAAGTGTCATTTGCAGCCGATCTTGGGCTTGAGAGATGCGCCGTCGTCTTGGATTTCTTTTGGGGCACCGCCCGCTTCTCCTCGAATTCGGGGTCGCGAGTTCTGCCCCGCGCCTTTGGACCCCTCGACGCGACCTTGCGTTTACGCTTGGAAGTTTTCGAAATCTTGGTGTGCCGAATTTTAGCCAATGAGTGGCATTGTTCCCGACCCTGGTGTAGGTCGACCAGAACGGCCGATGCAGACCGGTCCACGCTGGAGCTAATAGCCGGACGCCGGTACAGCAAGTCGGTCAGCTGTTTATGGCACTGCTCTACGGCAGCTCAACGGCGGTATGACTCCTGGGTCCAGGTGTCCGATTGGCTCTGGAAAGACCAGACCTTATCGACCTGACCCTTGACCACGACCTGTAGCTCGCTGATCTGCCGCTCTAGGTCACCATGTTGGGTACAGAGCAGGGTCCGGTCGGACTGATCCTCCAACCTCTGCCGGTTGACCAGCGCGAGCTGTTCCCGGAGGTGTGACCAGTACGCTTCTAGGCGAGACAGATCATGCCGAGCGCCGATCAGCCCGTCCAATATGGGGCGGAGCTGATCGCAGTGGTCACGCGACTGTCTAGAAGCCGCAAGCAAGGCGTCAACCGCTTGAGCGATGTCAGTGGGCAACCGATCTGCATACGAAGAGAGGTTAGGGCAGTTCCAAGGTGAAAATCGGATCGATCGACTTACCTCGCGCTGCTTGTTGGACAATCTGGACCCGGAGATGTGCGTTCTCGGAGAGAACATCTTTCAACTGCGCAGCCAAGGGGGTCAAGGTGTCGACATCCTTCCGCAGCTGCAGGAACGATGTATTCTTGGTGGCCAGCTCCGAATGAAGGTCGCAGATGGTCTTTCGAATCTGATCAGACCCGATCTGATCCCCATCCGGTCTGTCGGAACCTGGGGTGCTGCAAGAGCTGTCAGATCGGGTCGATCGGCTAATGGAATCGATGTTTGGTGACTGAGCGCACAGGGCACCTGCAGGATCAAGCGTCAAGAGAAGTTACAAGGAGATCAGACGTACAAGGGGCGCATACCTGGTGAAGGCGGGGCCGAAGACCTGTCCATTGAAGGAATGCTGGTTGCCGTGAAGGTCAAGGAGGTCAACTGATGGCGAAAGGGTTAACTGGTGGTGAGATCGGGTTGCTACCGTTGCGCGGCTGCGACCAGACTCAGGGGCGGCTGTGGCGAATCGGAGGCAAAATTTTGGTCACCTTCTGTCAACGGCGTGCCGATCAGGTGGTCAGCGATCGGATTGGTGGAAACAAGGGGGGGGGTTTAAGCCTATCATGTGCAAGGAGTGTCGAGCACACGGATTTTGGTAAGTCACATGGCATTGCGTGTATTTTACATATTTTAGTGTTTGGTACATATTGAGACCGTAAGGTTAGTGGAAAAGAAGTAAATTGGCCTTGGAGTGGAAAAGAAGTAAATTGGTCTTGGATTGGAAAAGTGGCTAAGAGGTCCTAAGATACTCTCAAAAAGTTTGGTTTTATAAGTCGCCTTCGCACGTCGCGGAGTGTTTGGGGGCAGAGGGTCGAGTAATCCCTTCCTGCCCATTATACCCGGCCGGGGCGCGTCGCAGACGCATTTGTCCAGCCGGAAGTCCTTCGACAGGAGTGTCGATTGGATAACTTCTCTCAAGTTTAAGTCACGTACGTTTGGAACGTACTACAAGTGGATTGGTCTTTACGTGGAGATATCGTTTGTGGAGTTCACGAGCATATTGGATTTTTACGTGGACATATTGGTTTATTATAACATTGGTTGGAGTTTAGACCGGCTTTGGTCTTCTCTTATATTGGTCAGCAGCTAGACCAGTTGAGTGGTCTGCACTCTATTATCTCGTATTGGTTGGGTCTAGATCGATTGGACGGTAGACCCATTGGACTATACATATTTCAAGTGTAACCGGTCCACAAGTACCCAGGGTGAAGAGTTCCGCCCAGGGTACACCCCCCAGTACGGTCTGCATACTATCAGACCCAAGTCAACCAGCGACACGATCCACCGAGTGTTGAACTAGCCCATTCCATCGGGTACACAAGGTGAGATGGCAACGCAAGATGAATCGGACCAAGCGTCTTCTGTTGATGATCGGTCGTCTGCCAGCAGCGGACGATCAGATCGGATCGCAAGCGAAGGTCCGCGGGGTACCCCCCCGTCAGTTGGAAGGCTTGGCACGATGGTGGTCAGTTTCTCGGCACTACGGTGTTCGATTTTGAGCTTGACTCCACCACAATGGTGCGCGTGCCCGGATCACTTGGTGATCGCGGATATCACCGAGATGATGTCCGGTCAAAAGTTGACTTAAGTGATTTAAATGTGGAATCGTTCTGGAGAGGACATAAGGAAAAGCTGTCACCTTATGTTCTCGTTGTTGATAAAGATGGCGATGTCCGATCTGGCCGGGTGGAGGACCAGATCGGGATTAATAAGTTTTTTACTCCCCATAAGGCTCCCACCGGAGCCGATAGGGACTATAGCAAGTTTTGCTATAGTTCCGGAAAGGATCAGGACTTTTGTCCTGATCCTATGCATTTACATGGAAAAATTGGTGGAATAAAAAATGAGAACCAATCGGATGCTGATCGGAACGATCCGATCCACATGCCTAAGATCCCCAAGCAAAGTCTAGGAATGCCGCCCGAGGAGGACGACTTGGAAGAAAAGTCGCAGGTCGGGGATGGGGTTATTGACGAACAAGACCTGACCAGGATGTATTAGATCCACGAGTTGAAGCGATTTATTCGTGAAGACCAGGTCATGCAAATTTTGAACCCCCAGATCCCTGATCGCCTCCTCGGACCCACTACCGATCCGATCCAGAGTGATCGACCACTGCTGCTGGTGAAAAACCTGCTGGCGATGTTGGCTGAGGTCGGCATAAAAGTGCAGAACCCGGCATACGTCCACAAGCTGTTTGATCTGGATACTCGCAGGCTGGAGCTGTCGATGTCGACTCTCCATGATCATTTGGTGCCGTTGGTGGGGGCGGTTCGCCGCCCAACTACCACTATGGCATTGAAGGTTGATGAAGACACGGCAGCACATGACGATGCGTGCTCCGATGATAAATCGGTATATCAGTCTCCACCTTCCTCTAACAGCTCATCGGAGTTGGAGGTCGGTGTTAAGCGGATGACCATGGGGGAAGATCATACCCCCATGTGAGCATAAAAAGGACGTGCTGCAGCATGGAGCTGCATGCCGGTTGGGGCCCCAGGAGCCCCCACAGGTGTCAGTACCTCCAAAGGAGGATACCAACACGTTGCCCATGACCCAAGCTAACGTCCAAGCCATGTTTGAAGCAATGATGGAGCGTTTCATGCGAAATCGATGCAGATCACCTCCGCGTCTTCATGCTCAGGACCGATCTGCCCGGCAAAATGTCAATATTTGCCGGGATGTAGATATGGAGTCAGTAGCATCAGTGGAGAAGGCCACTCGAGGTGTAAACCAATTGGCAAAGGAAGACTCAAGCCGCAACCAGCTCGATCGCGCCGATCAAGCAAGAACAGTGATAACGACATGGAGTCGATCGGCGATCCGGATGAACACTATGGGTCAGAAGGCGCAGGAGCGGGCAGAACGCGCAGGGATAATCTAGCCTCCACGACCGCTTTTGATTTCGGATCTACTGCGATCCCGCGCATTCGCATGGCTGCGACTACTGATCTCAAGGATTTCACCGGAAAGGACACCGACGAGGAGCAGGCCAGGTCGTGGTTTGGTCGGGTCAAGTCTGCTTTCTTACGGGATCAGACACCAAAAAAGGAACGGTGTTTGATCTTAAGAGATCTGCTGAAAGGACCGGCTGCGAACTGGGTCCAACAGTTGAGTCGGGATGTCCGATCTGACTGGGACCTGCTATGTTCAGAGTTTGAGGGGCAGTACTGCAACTCCGGATTCTCTACCGCCCTCAAATACCATCATATGCAAAAGCGGGGCGACGAGACGCCAATTGAGTACTTGCACTGTTTGAACGTGGCTGCAATTCGCCCCGGCATAGTGATCAAGGAAGGCAACCCGCCGACCGGTGCCGCTTTGGAACACGTTGGTCACTATATTAGTACCCTTGATGACCATGAGCTGGCAGATCAGCTCACCCTGTTTCGCCTAAAGGATAAGGGAGAAGTGGAGCAGACGTTGCGAACGTTGCAACACTCCCGCAGCATGGGATCAAAGGGCGCCGTTGGATCAGGTCGTTACAGATCTAAGACCCAGACCGATCCGGTGAAGAGACCCTTCACCAGATCGGCCTGGTGCTGTTAAGGCGATCGTATCTGAGGACAGCACTGGATCGGAAGAGAAAAGCAGCGGCCAGTCCAGTCTGGAGTCAGACGAGGACAAGTACCGCCATATCGTCGTCGCGGAACCTGCCCCGAAAACCAGATCGACGCCTGACCATGCAGATCGGAAGGGCAGGAGCGGAAACAAGTCTGACCCGGACCTACCCCGCAAGAAGTGTTCTCACTGCGGGTCAAGCAATCATGATGATCGGGGCTGCTGGAAGAAGTTAATATGCAAGAAATGCGAAAGACGCGGCCACCCCACCGATCACTGCCTATTCGTGTGCAAGTCATGTGGAGAGATCCACCAGGCCGGCCACTGCAAGATGGAAGAATTATTCAACCTGATGTGCAAGTGGTATGTGCCGGGCAAGCACGCGAGGATGCTTCCACCTGACGTTGAAAAGATGTTAAACTAGAACGCTATCCAGGTTGGAATCTGTATCGAGCCGAGCGGTCTACGTTTGGCATCTATGCATATGTCGGCAAGGAGAATAAAACCGACAATACATGTTCTGTTCTCAATTGCATCGATCGGGATCATCCGGTCTACAATCTCACGACCGATGAATATTCCCGATCGAAGGTGGTCATGCAGCTAGATCTGCTGCCTGGAGCGTCTCGCGGATACTGGAAGTATCATGCGCCCGACAAATGGTTTAAGCAGGCGAAATCCTGTGGTAAGATAAATAACCAGAAAGCGACGATGTTGTTCGACTCTGGGGATGAAGTCTCGATTATTGACTCCGCCTTTGCTCGTAAGGTCGGATGTCGTATAGACGATACCCAGAGACAAGAATGCGTCGGGATCGGTAAAAATTCTTATATGACCAAAGGAAGGACGCGCGTGAAGATCACCCTATCGGGTTCGTTGGTCTACTTCTTCAGTGCTTGGGTTGGTAAGCTGGCCGGTCAGGATGCCCTGTTAGGCATGGATTTCATGATGCCGGCGGGTATTAGCCTTGATCTGTCTCGTGGAGTGCTTACACTACCGGATGACGTCCAGATCCAGTTAGCTGGTCGGCGGCCCCTATACAGATCGTACACCGATCAGGTCAGGTGGGATCAAGATGTCACCATTCCAGTCGGCCAATCCGCTCACACCGCGGTCGATATAGGTTTTCGCTCAAGGAAGTTATGGGTGACCAGGGGCGATCGGTGGGTGTCGACTTTTGTGAAGAGCGCCGGCCGACATGATTTTGTCCGAGTCACTAATATCGGTGACAAGCCGCTTACGCTCGACAACAACACGATTGTTGGCATGTGGCTGGCAGAAGGTAAAGTGCCAAGGAAGACTGAGTTCGTCTCGATCAGATCGAGAAGGTATGTTGAGTGGCAGAACTTGGCATACCAAGCGACCACCGATCTGGTCAGCAATGTTGGATCGGTGGAAGAAGATACCTCACCTATGGTGGAACGACCCAGCTATGTAACCCCTAGGAAGATGATAGTTCGAAGAAAGGCACCGCAGTCGCCGGATACGGTGGACCATCAAGTAGATGATCCAAAGCTCGTTAACGTGGTAGCGACACAAGAACAGGCGACAGAGGAGCCGCAAATGGAAAAAGGGAAGCATGGCGAGACTGGGGCGTACCATGATGGCACGCTTGAGCAGGTCGATGTCGGTGAAGGGCAGCCCGCCAATCAGGAACAGCAGTGTTCAGCCGATCAGGACGGTTTGGGTGTTATTGCCCCGGAAGATGACCAGGTCTGCATCCATGAGGGCGGGGACCAATACATTCAGGAGTTGGAGAGCAAGATGGCAGTCCTCCCTCAAGTGTCTGCTGACCCGCCCGAGGTTACTATGGACGATCTGCAAGTGGGTTATCGGGATCTCAACAGTCCCGATGAGATCGATCAGCTAAAGCAGATCATATGGAAGAAGAAACATCTGCTGATCGGTAAAGGCAATGCCTTACCCCCTGCTGCTTGCGGAGCGATTTGTGACATCGACGTTGGAGATGCCAAGCCGATCGCCCAGCGATGCCGACGTGTGGCGCCACAGTACCGCAAAAAATTGTCTAACCTTATTAAAGGACTGTGGCTACCAAGATCATTAGACCGTCCACCTCGCCATGGGCCTCACCGATCGTGATCGTGATCAAGAAGAACGGTGTCGACATCAGGTTGTGTATCGACTATCGGTTGGTAAATCGGTTGACCAAGCTTACGGTGTACCCGATGCCGCTGATCAGCGATCTACTAGAAGACCTTGACAAGACTCTGTGGTATTGCTCACTAGACATGGCAAGTGGATTTTGGGTGGTTTCGATGACCGATCGGGCTCGCGAGATCTCCGCATTTGTTACGCCGTTCGGTCTGTTTGAGTGGAACCGTATGCTGTTCGGGTTGAAGAACGCGCCCCAGATCTACCAGAGGCCGATCGAAAACGCACTTTATGGACATTTTAAGATCAGCACCGATCAGGACCTCACCAAAAATTATGATGTATTTACAGAGGGTGATTCTGACCGGGAAAGGAGACCGTCCGTTCTGGGAAGGCGACCTTATATCGACGACATTCTGATCCCTGCCTCGTCATGGAGCGATCTGTGCGAGAAGGTCGAACGTTTGTTGGAGACATGCGATCGCTGGAACCTGTCGATTAGTGCTGTGAAAAGTTATTGGGGCATGTCCAAGGTCGCCTATTTGGGTCATATGGTGTCGATCAGTGGGCTGGAGGCCAATCCCAAGGATCTGGAGTCACTGAGCAACCTCCCGTTTCCCAGATCGCTGAAGGCAATGCTTTCCTTCTTGGGAAGCCTGAATTACTACAGCCGCTTCATTGAAGACTTTGCGATTTACGCGGCCGTGCTGTACGAACTCCGGGAAGCCGACTACCATATGTTGCGCGAAGATAATCGGGCAACTTTACGGGAGGGCAGCGACTATGATCTGCCCGCACATTGTCCGCAAGTTAAGGCAGAGGATCACATGAGGTGTGCAAAGGTTGCTTTCGGTATGCTAAAGGCCAAGATGGCGACGGCACTGATTCTCAAGCACTTCGATCCGGAAAAAATGCCGATCGTCATTGTGTATGCTAGTACGTGGGCCATTTCGGCCACTCTAGTACAAGAACATGATGGATTGTACCATCCGTTCACTTTTACAAGCCGTACATTGAAGCCGAACGAGGTCAACTATGGGATCGTCGAAAAAGAAGTTCTGGCTTTACTACGGATCTGGATGTGTGCTACAACCTACTGGTCGGCCGATCTGTAAAGGTCCTTTCAAGAAAGTCGACATTGGCCTGGTTATTATCAGCCAATGGGATGGACGGTCGGCTCGGCAGATGGTCATCTATCTTGTCGCAGTGGTCTCTCGAGGTCGTCAAGTGCACCAAGGGAGAGGAAGAGATATTGGGCACATTAGCTGCCAGTATCACCCCTCGGTCCGAAGTGGATGAGGATTTAGTGGAGATTGCCCCAAGGAAACAACCTCGACAGTCAATCTCGCGGCCTCCACCGACCGTCGATCAGGATGAGGAACTCCTGGTCTTGAGTTTTGACGGGTCGGCCAGCGTGAAGAAGAAGGTCGGCTCCTATAGTGTCATACTGTGGAAGTTACCACAATGGTCTATAGTAGCAGCCGCCGCCGATTTCACGCCTGACATAACGGTCAACGAGGCGGAATATCGGGGACTCCTTCTATGTCTTGATTTGCTGTCATCACAAAAAAAGGGCGGATGATCATATGTGGTGACTCCAACCTAGTGATAAGGCAGATCACCGGGTCGACCTATAAGGCGCCACAGCTGAAGTTGCTGAATGATCGGGTGATGAAGGCACTGAAAGACTATCCCAACCACGAGATATTGAACGTGAAACAGGATTGGAACAGAAGCGCCGATCACCTCGTGACCCAAGCTATGCGGGACCAGATTGGGGCTACGATCACTAGGAGGCCGTTATACATGAACTTATGAACATAAACAGGCTCCCGGAGTTGATCAAGCCCAAGTACAGCCCTGATCAGGTGCATGCGATGGCGGCAAATAGATCGCGAACTCGGAAGTCTCGCCGATCGTTCCCAAAGGAAAGGCTGAGTGAGTAAGTTGTACAGCAGCTAAGGGCGGAACGGATCCTCAAGGAGCAGGACGAAGAAGAGTGGATCGTCAACCTGAAAGCCTATCTGCGCGGTGAACTGTCCAAGTTAACGAATGATCAGGCGAAAGAGTGTACCAAGATCGCGGACAGTTACGATGTGGATGAAAATGGATTGCTATATTACCGCCGCGATGTTGACCAAGACAGTGCCGATCGAGACCGACTGGAGAAATTGGTGATCCCTAAGTTGCTGCATCCGGATGTCCTTCATCACTACCACGTGAGTCTAGAAGGGGGACATCAAGGCATAGGCAGGACATATCACAAGATCAGGGACCACTTTCACTGGAGAGGACTTTTTCGAAGCGTGCAGAAGTATGTGGGCTGTTGCACGGATTGCGATACCGGAAAGGGCAGACCGATAATCAAGGGCCGATCGCCCCGAAATATCGAGGCTACCTACCCTTTCCAGGTGATAGCAATGGACCACATACCGTCACTGCCCAGATCGACACGCGGCAACACTGAGCTGCTGATTTGGGTCGACATATTCACCGGTCTCGTGATTGCAAAGGCTAGTGCATCCCGATCTGCGGAGCAGATTGCCCAGAGTTACGAAGAACGCGTATTTAGAAGGTTCGGCGCCAGCGAAGTTATTAGCCACGATCGGGAACCCGGTTTTATGGCCGAGGTGTTCCGATCGTTCAATAACATGCTAGGCAAGAAGCAGAGCGCGACGATGGCATATCGTCCGCAAGCGAACGGATCGGCTGAACGCATGGTTCAGACAATAACAAGGGAGATCAAGATGTATGTGGCCGACCCAGACCAACGTTACTGGGATGAGTATGCAGAAAGACTGGTATTCGCACTCAACTCTTCAACCGATCGGGTCCGAGGAGAGACGCCTTTCTATCTGGCCTATGGATGGGACCCTCGATCGACACTTGAAGCGGCGATACAGATCGGCTGCACTCGGACCTGTGATCGCGATGCCCGCCGTTGGCGTATGCAGGTCCAGAAGCACTATCAACATGCGAAGGAAGTCGTCAACGAAAAGTTGCGTCAGGCCACACAAGATCGAACAGATCAGAATAACGATCAGATCCGCCCTCATGGTATTGAACCAGGGGCGAGGGTATGGTTATACCTCGATCGGGTCAAGGAAGGCTATGCAAGGAATTTGGCTCATATGTGGCACGGTCCTTTCCGTGTAGCAAAGATTATCGGTGAACATGATGCCCATCTGATGACGATAGGCACGGATTATAAAGTTTTTTCGATCGTGCATGTGTCCAAACTGAAGCTGGTGTGAGAGTTCCCCGATCGGCCTAAAATACCCTGTCTGGTGGACGAAGCGGAGAGATTAGATTTTGACGAAGCTCTGATGCTGGAAGACAGTTGGTAAAGGCCATTGGAAGAGGACTAATTCGAGGTGTAAAAGGTGCTAGATGTCAGATCGGTCAAGAAGACACGTTTCGGTCGCACCCACCGAGAATATCTGGTCCGCTGGAATGATCAGGACGAAGCAACTTGGATCGACGAACTTGACCTAAATTGTGGAGCACTGATACGAGAGTTCGAGCGAGAACGAGTCAGTCGGAATCGCTTTGCAGTGATGCAGATTCATGAGGATGAAGATCAAGACACACAGTAGCACCGATCAGTATATCGGTCGGTGTGAATATGTGTAAGGTCTGAATTATTGTGAATTTTGTGATGAACTGTGATGAACTGGAGAAGTGGAATAACGAACGTGGTAATGATTTTCGCAATGTGGATGGAAACTGTGTATGATAACGTGTTGGTGCAAGTTTAGAGAAAGTGATGAAATTTGGTCAAGTGATCAGGTGATCAGGAATTTTGAAAGAAATATGACATATATTATGGATTATCTGGTCAGCTAACTGCCGCATAAAGATTCGCAATCACCCCACCGGCGACCGATAGTCAGCGCCGGGTGATCTACAATCTGGTCCTGGAACTGATTACGCCAAGGCTCCTTCAGATCCATCTGGATCAAGGCGTCCTTCAGGTCTGCAACTGGCTCGTCACAGCGGAAGCCGGGATACCAGATGCCATCCTCAGCTAGCGCCCCGGAACTCTCGATGCGACGCTTGGCCATGTGAAGAAACACTGGATATAAGAAAACGTCGAGGTCGCACTCGCGGGCCAGCATCCCTTCCAGAATAAACTGGCATAGGATCAGCCAGGCCTCGCCCGCTCGACTCCGGCGCTGTTTCCGGAGCTTCCGATACAGGATCAAGTCTACGTCACGCAACTTCTGACCCGCGGGAAGGACGAGGTAATGGGTGGATTCCCATATCGCTTGGCAGTGGGCTGCATTGAAAGTCCGAAGTCGATCCAAGAGCGAATCGACCCAAGGAGTTGACACAAATATCGAGTCCAACTTGGCGCTGAGCAACACCTCCCATAGCCGATCTGCATATACCAGAGAGATCTGCGCTCCTGTAACCAGATCTGCTCGCCACGCAGATGGGTCAGGAGTCTTCGGAGCTGGAGGGAAGAGCCAAAAGTCGGGTCGGGACAGAAACCGGACGAGACCTTGTTTGGTCAGGGCTGACCGGTGCAAGCTACCGATCTTCCCCGGTGACCACGGCATAATGGCGTCGAAAGTCCGCGATGGGAGAGGTCGATCTCCAATCGATATTCCCTTCAATGGGGAGTGACGGCGTAGTCCAGAAGTGCCAGGCTGGCAGGAAGGCGCCGATCCGGATCGTTCACGAGCCCGTGCAGTTTTGTTACTCTGGGAACTGATCTCCTGATCAGTCCCCGATGCAGACTTCATCGGAGCAGTACTTCGACACCGATCGGACCGGGACTTAGATAACTAGCTGTGTGTGAACTCAGAATCTCCCGATCCGCTGTCCGAGTCCCCTCCGGAGGGGACCTCTGTGTGCTGGGTACGAACAGCACGGGGGCGCGAGGGCGCATGATATTTGGCGATGTTAGAAGTGTCATTTGCAGCCGATCTTGGGCTTGAGAGATGCGCCGTCGTCTTGGATTTCTTTTGGGGCACCGCCCGCTTCTCCTCGAATTCGGGGTCGCGAGTTCTGCCCCGCGCCTTTGGACCCCTCGACGCGACCTTGCGTTTACGCTTGGAAGTTTTCGAAATCTTGGTGTGCCGAATTTTAGCCAATGAGTGGCATTGTTCCCGACCCTGGTGTAGGTCGACCAGAACGGCCGATGCAGACCGGTCCACGCTGGAGCTAATAGCCGGACGCCGGTACAGCAAGTCGGTCAGCTGTTTATGGCACTGCTCTACGGCAGCTCAACGGCGGTATGACTCCTGGGTCCAGGTGTCCGATTGGCTCTGGAAAGACCAGACCTTATCGACCTGACCCTTGACCACGACCTGTAGCTCGCTGATCTGCCGCTCTAGGTCACCATGTTGGGTACAGAGCAGGGTCCGGTCGGACTGATCCTCCAACCTCTGCCGGTTGACCAGCGCGAGCTGTTCCCGGAGGTGTGACCAGTACGCTTCTAGGCGAGACAGATCATGCCGAGCGCCGATCAGCCCGTCCAATATGGGGCGGAGCTGATCGCAGTGGTCACGCGACTGTCTAGAAGCCGCAAGCAAGGCGTCAACCGCTTGAGCGATGTCAGTGGGCAACCGATCTGCATACGAAGAGAGGTTAGGGCAGTTCCAAGGTGAAAATCGGATCGATCGACTTACCTCGCGCTGCTTGTTGGACAATCTGGACCCGGAGATGTGCGTTCTCGGAGAGAACATCTTTCAACTGCGCAGCCAAGGGGGTCAAGGTGTCGACATCCTTCCGCAGCTGCAGGAACGATGTATTCTTGGTGGCCAGCTCCGAATGAAGGTCGCAGATGGTCTTTCGAATCTGATCAGACCCGATCTGATCCCCATCCGGTCTGTCGGAACCTGGGGTGCTGCAAGAGCTGTCAGATCGGGTCGATCGGCTAATGGAATCGATGTTTGGTGACTGAGCGCACAGGGCACCTGCAGGATCAAGCGTCAAGAGAAGTTACAAGGAGATCAGACGTACAAGGGGCGCATACCTGGTGAAGGCGGGGCCGAAGACCTGTCCATTGAAGGAATGCTGGTTGCCGTGAAGGTCAAGGAGGTCAACTGATGGCGAAAGGGTTAACTGGTGGTGAGATCGGGTTGCTACCGTTGCGCGGCTGCGACCAGACTCAGGGGCGGCTGTGGCGAATCGGAGGCAAAATTTTGGTCACCTTCTGTCAACGGCGTGCCGATCAGGTGGTCAGCGATCGGATTGGTGGAAACAAGGGGGGGGG
>CM047580.1:28914082-28931342 GCA_026184515.1 Peronosclerospora sorghi
TGGTGTACATAGACAGGATATAGAAGGGACACGGAAGATGTGCTGATCACTTACAGGTACGCGGCGGACACCAGCGAACAAACAAGGAACAAGCGGAAAAATCAGGTCGACTGGTGGACGGAAGGCGTTTCAAATGGATGATACGGATTGGTTGAAAGTAGAACAGGGTAGATCTAAGGGTTTAATTGCTAAAAAGTTCTCCTTTTGCGTACGATCGTGCTGATCGTTTTTTGGGAAGGCACCTTTGCGCCCCCACCTTATTGAAACCTGTACGTCCCGGGCGGGAGCACTAAGTGCGTTTTTGGCCCACCGGTTGGCGTAGAGTGTGAGAACTCACCCCGCAACTCCGCCCGCAGTGTCTGCGGTTCTTCGTTTAAAGGTTTTTGGTTTTGGGAACGTGATCGAGAAGTGCTCTCACCTCTTCCCCGTGAAATTAACGTTTGGCCCCTAGAGTTCGGCTGCTTTAAGCGCCCCACAGGAACTCTAGGTGGATTTTAATATAAATACCTTTTCCTCATATATTCTAGGCTAAGCGTGCATTGATTTGGGCGTTCCTTAGCTGTTTGACGGCTTAGAGGCTCCGCGATCAGGCAGTGAAGACTTCCGCTGTCTGATCAAGTACCCCCCCCTACCGATCAACACCTGATCGACACTTTTTGCGCATCGTGATCGTGATCGCTGATCGCAAATCGCGCCAACTGCTACTTGAACGACTTCCGGTGCTTGATCAAGTCTGTTCAAGGTATATTACGACTGGGCAGCAGTTTTTAGCCCCTGATCGAGCATTTCAGTACCAGATCGCACTTGCGATCAAGACACCTGATCGCATCTGCTATCAAGACAGAATATTGTTTATCGACGGTTATTAACGTCAGCCAAAGCCTGATCAAGCCTGATTACCACTGATCTACATCGTTTTAGCGCCTGATCGCGTCGGACTGCCGCCTGATCGCACTTGCGATCAAGACGGAATATTGCTGATCGTCGGTTATTAGCATCGGCCCAAACTTGATCAAGCCTGATCGTGGCTAATTGACGTGGTTTAAGCACCTGATCACACGTGATCACGCCTGATCGCATCGGTTGTATCGTCACAAGTTAGTTAATTCAATCTTGCACCAAGAATTCGCTGTGCGCTGTCCCCGCCACCTGAAGAGCGACCCACGCCTAGCCGTCGGGTACACAAGGTGAGCAAGAACACAAGCAGTCGAAGACATCCGGAGTACCCCCTTCGTTAGTCGGCAATCTGGGCGCCGTGGTACCGCCTGATCAAGGCTCAAAAACTTCGATGAGCCGCTCCACCACACAGCCGTACAATATTCCGAAATTAGTGATTCAGAAGTTCTCTGGGGTGTAAACTACCCCAACCTTTAGTCTATTTTCCATGATTGGACTTACCTGCTCACGGAAGCGATAGAAATCACGTAAATTTCCTCTGGATTCTAATGGACCAAAAAGTTAAACGTTAATAAGCTTTTCGAACACCTTCATGGCGAGGCTTCTTGCTACTTTTTCTCAAACATCGGAATATGGTGGCAAATTTCGCATACACTGCACTGTGTGTTCGATCAAATGTGACGCGTGTATCTCGTTAATATATCGCACAAGCAAGCCGTGCTATTATTTTTGGGGAAGAGAAAATATCCAAGGCGTTCATGGAACGACCACTTCTTCTATTTTTCAGCCCTAGCGCGTGCTAGCGGTTCTATCGAAATACTTTGTTAAGTACGCTATTACAGAGTTGAAGTATGCATGATGACTCGCTACCAACCTATCAGGATGGAATACATATTACATGCCCAAGCGTTAGTGACATATGCGAAAGAAGAGGAGGAAGACCACCTTAAGGCCAAAAAGGCAACACGATTGAGTTTAAAATATGTGGATTACCACAAAAGGACGATCAAGGTTATGCCTAAATTGTCGAGAAATATAATTTTTCTTGGAAGATTGATGCAAACGGGATGAAACATTGTCCACCGTAGTGTCGCAAATGAGTTGAGACTCAAAGGAGAGTTCTTTTTCAATGTGAAGGTGAATAGATTAATTTGATTGCGATTCCGACTCCGAAAACAGACGAAAGTTTTGCTGTGAATCTGTTAGAAGATATTTCTGATGACTCCATGGATGGAGATGTGGAAGAACAAATGAAATCGCAAGATAGCAGTATGGATGAAGGTTTCATAAACACGAGCGATCGCGCCAAATATGCATCGACAGAAGTTCGTCGGAAGACGGAAAGTAACGCACGCAAAGCCTCAAGATTTAGCAAATACAAGAAGAGCTTGAAGAAAACGAAAACAAAAAAACGTCACACTTGGAAGGAGTATCGAGTTCAAGCCAAGACTACGATTTTTTGAAAGCAGGAAACAACTAGGGAACTCTAGCAGTTTACACAGTGTGGAATTCGGGTGATTCTGGAATGAGATCAAAGTAAGAAAGGATCCACAAAGTTTCCAGGAAGCACACAAGCGTGAAGACATACGTATGTGGAAGTCGGCAGAGGAAGCCGAATTGGAGGCGTTGCGAGATTTTGACACGTGGGAGATGGTCAAGTATGATGGAATCCGTGCTACATCTACGAAGTGGGTGTATAAAACGAAGTTGAAAGCAGTTGGTTCAATCGAACTGTTTAAGGTATGTCGGTAGCACGTGGAGACAAAAAGTTTATGGGAGAGATTTAGTATTTACGTCCTCATCTGTTATGGATCTCAGTAATGTCAACGTCGTTCCAGCTATGGCACAAATATGGAATGTTCCAGCACGGTGCCGAGCGCGTATTTGAAACCACATAGGGATAAAGTTTTTGAGATATATCTAATGATACATCAATATCCCGTGAAGTATTGAAAGCTTTTAAAGTGAGTTCACAGAAATATTTGGCGTTACGGCTCAAGAATAATATGTGTGGCTTAAGACAAGAGAGCCGTATGTGGTATGGGATGTTACGAAAAATCCTACTGGATCTGGATTTCAAGCAGTGCATGACCAATACAAGCATTTTATCGAATATAAATGGCGATGACATCGTGCTAATAAGGGTTTATGTGGACCATTTACTTGTGACTGTGACAACTGAAACGCTTTTGGATGATTTCTTTCGGTCAAGTGAATTTCTAGATCTGAAGAACTTAGGGACGGTGGATAAATTTATTGGATTCCGAGGGTGTGTTGAAATCAAGAATGTGGATATACATTGGTTCAAGAACGCTCTATAAATGGGTTGCTCGAAAAGTACAAAAAGGAGAAAGCTACATCAGTAAAATTGCTGATAAGGAACTAAGTAACGACACTGTAGATGATGGGGTTTTTACCGTGCGTGCAGCGACAGGGATGCCTAATTTGATAATGTTTCAATCTATGGTGGGAAGTTTACTGGGAGCACTCGACCGGACATTTCATTCGCGGTTCACCGAATGATCAGACGAATGCACGCACTAAGACAAGGTGACTGCAAGTTGTCGAAGAAGATTATCGGATATTTGAAAGGTTCGAAGGAGATGAAGATGCATCTGGATTGTGGAAGAAGAATTGATGGGTCCTTACAAATTGTTGGATATACCGATGATGATTTTGGTGGAATAGAGAAGACAGGAAGAGTGTTAGCGGGTGTGTGATTTTCTTAAATGGATTGATGGACGGATAGACGTGCAATAAAATGTGCTGTTGCTTTATCGACTGCCGAGGTGGAATTCTTGGCTGCCGCAGTCGGTGGTTAGGACGTTCTCGGATTAAAGGAAATGTTGGAGTATATTTGTTGGATGTGGGAAGGCCTATTATATTACGAATGGATAATCAGGCCGCTATTTAACGATCCAATTCTGGGGTAGGGTGTACCTAGGGCGGAAATCGTCACCCTAAATACGTGAATATATGAAATATACTTAGTTTCTGTATACTTCTAGGGCAGATCGCGTATAGCCGATCGCAGTGTCCAACCAAAACGAGAGATCAATAATCAATTCGAGAACAACCAAACAAACGTATCCAAAAGTGTGGTGAAGTGCTATTGAAATTTTTTTACTATCATGTACCAGTGTACCAGTTGTCAAGTTGGAGCGATCGAGTTGGCTAAAAGGATGGAGTGTTTTGGGCCAATCGTGTGCTTGGAGTGTTTTGTACGCAGATTTAAGGTAAGTCACACGGTTTTGCATGTAGTTTACATATTGGATTTTAATTGGTTATTAAATATAGTGTTCGTATTACTTTGGGTTGCATAAGTCGCCGCTCCGCAGGAGTCATTGGAAGCAGAGGGCTAACACGGTCCCCTCTTGCTCATTTAATCCCGACCAGGACATAGATCCACCGAAAGTCCCACGACGGGAAGACCCATTACGTTCACACAACCCTCAACTCCCGCCACGTTTGGAACGTGTCTCTTCTTTTGTATTGGCTGGGTTACTCACTGCAATCTGCAGTCAAGTCCCAGATATTTGTTGGGTTACTCATTGCGATCTACAGTCAAGTCACAAGAATCTATTGGCTGGGTTACTCACTGCTTTTGCAGTCAATCTCCAGAACTTCTATTGGATGGGTTACTCACTGCTGCGTGCAGTCAATTCCCAGATTTTAGCCGCATTTGGAGTGAGGATTTCCGCTCTATCTGCAGATGGGATACATTGGATTATCTTTTCGTTGGTTTTTCGGTTCAAGTACCCCAGAAGCGGTACCTTCCAAAATCCCCACTAAGCGACGGTCCACCGAGTGTTTATCCACTCACACCAGCGGGTAAACAAGGTGAGACGGTAGATAAATCGGACTCGGCGTCCTGCAGTGCCGATAGCTCACCTGATCGGCATCCAGGCGAAGGTTTGCGAGGTACCCCCCCCGTAAATTGGTCGGATGGGCGCGATGGCGGTCAATTTCCGGACACTTCGGTGTTCGATTTCGAACTGTACTCCACCATGGTGCGCGTGCCCGGATCATTTGGTGGCCGTGGATATCACCGCGATATTGCTCAAAGTTTAGATTTTGCAAGTTTTGATGTGGATACCCTCTGGAGAGGACGCAAGGAACGCCTATCGCCTTGCGTGCTATTGATTGGAAAGGATGGCGATGTTCGATCTGGTCAAGGGGAGGATCAGATCGAAATTAATGAATTTACGACTCCCCACACCGCTCCTGGCGGAGCCGATCGGCACGAGGAACGATTATCGCCTCGTTTCGTGGTCGTGGAAAAGGATGGCAATTGATCGATCTGGACAGGTGGAGGGCCAGATGGAGATTAACAAGTTTATTCCTCCCCATAAGGCTCTGATCGGAGCTGTGGCGAAGCGAAGGCAAAATTTTGGTCACCTTCTGTCAACGGCGTGCCGATCATCTGGTTAGCGATCGGATTGGTGGAAACAAGGGGGGCTTTAAGCCTATCATGTGCAAGGAGTGTCAAGCACACGGATTTTGGTAAGTCACATGGCATTGCGTGTATTTTACATATTTTAGTGTTTGGTAAATATTGGTACCGTAAGGTTAGTGGAAAAGAAGTAAATTGGCCTTGGATTGGAAAGGAAGTATATTGGCCTTGGATTGGAGAAGAAGTAAATTGGCCTTGTAGTGGAAAGGAAGTAAATTGGTCTTGGATTGGAAAAGTGGCTAAGAGGTCCTAAGAGACTCTCAAAAAGTTTGGTTTTCTAAGTCGCCTTCGCACGTCGCGGAGTGTTTGGGGGCAGAGGGTGGAGTAATCCCCTCCTGCCCATTATACCCGGCCGGGGAGCGTCGCAGACGCATTTGGCCCGCCGGAAGTCCTTCGACAGGAGTGTCCATTGGATAACTTCTCTCAAGTTTAAGTCACGTACATTTGGAACGTACTACAAGTGGATTGGTCTTTACGTGGAGATATCGTTTGTGGAATTCACGAGCATATTGGATCTTTACGTGGACATATTGGTTTATTATAACATTGGTTGGAGTTTAGACCGGATTTGGTCTTCTCTCATATTGGTCAGGAGCTAGACCAGTTGAGTGGTCTGCCCTCTATTATCTCGTATTGGTTGGGTCTAGATCGATTGGACGGTCGACCCATTGGACTATACATATTTCTAGTGTAACCGGTCCACAAGTACCCAGGGTGAAGAGTTCCGCCCAGGGTACACCCCCCCCAGTACGGTCTGCATACTATCAGACCCAAGTCAACCAGCGACACGATCCACCGAGTGTTGAACTATCCCATTCCATCGGGTACACAAGGTGAGATGGCAACGCAAGATGAATCTGACCAGGCGTCTTCTGTTGATGATCGGTCGTCTGCCAGCAGCGGACGATCAGATCGGATCGCAAGCGAAGGTCCGCGGGGTACCCCCCTCCGTAAGTTGGAACGCTGGGCACGATGGTGGTCAGTTTCTCGACACTACGGTGTTCGATTTTGAACTTGACTCCACCACACAGCCGATCGGGACTATAGCGATTCTTGCTGTAGTTCCAGAAGGGATTAGGGTTCTGTTTGTGATCCCATGTATTTCGACGTAAAATTGCGTGATGTGAAAACTACTATAGGGGCGGTTCACCCCGATCCGCCGGAATTACCCATGAAGAAACCCAAGCATATGCTTGAAATGCTCTCGGACGATGACGACTTGGAAGAAAAGTCGTCGATCGGTGATGGGGTTGTGGATTACGAGAAGGTGACGATGATGTACTACATCTACGAGTTGAAGAAGTTCGTTCGCAGAAACGAGGTCATGCGAACTGTCAAACCCCTAAATCCGGATCCTGTACATTGGCCTACAACCGATCCGATCGGATCCGATCGGCCGCTGCAGCTGGTAAATAATCTTCTGGAGATGCTAGCCGAGGTTGGGATGAAGGTGAAGAATGTCAATGGTATTGGCAAGTTCTTTGTAATTGATACGCGGAAGTTAAATAAGCTATGTCGACTCTACACGACCATCTGACGCCATTTGTGGGGGCGTTACGCCGCCCAACTCCCACAATCGCGTTAGAATCCCCAAATCTTGTGCGATCACTTGCCAAAAAGTCATCCTCTGATAATAGCTCACTGTATGGGTCGCCACCTTCCTCCAAGTGCTCATCCGAGTTAGAGTTCGGTGTGGAGAGGATGACCATGTATCACGGTACTAGTCACATGGAAAAAAGGACGTGCGGCGGCGTGGGGCGGCATGCCAGTCGGTGACCCAGGGGCGCCCACACGTATCGGCACTCCCCAAGACCGATCCAGTCACCTCGCCCGCGACGGAAGGAAGCATTCAAGCCATGTTCGAAGTAATTACGAAGCGGTATGTCGAAAATCAAGGCCGATCTCCTCAGCTCTCGCGTGCACCAAGCCGATCGGTCGATCAAAACGACGCTGTTTATGCGGACGTTGATATGGAGTCGGTAACATCACCGGAAAAGGTGTTTGAAGGTGTTGGACCGGTTTTTAAAGCGAAGCGCAAGTCTTATCCAGCCCGCCCTCGCCCTCGCCGATGTGCAAGTAGCAGCGACTTCGACATGTATTCGACCATAGAAATTGACGGTGACTACGGTGGTAAGGGCATAGGCAGGACGCTTAAGGCGAACCTAGCCTCGACGACGGCGTTCGATTTGAATTCTACGGCGATCCCAAGGATTCGCATGGCTGAAACCACTGAGTTGAAGGACTTTACAGGCAAAGATGCCGACGAGGAGAAAGCCCGATCGTGATTCAGCCAAAAGAAGTCCGCCTTCCTCCGTGATCAGACGCCGAACAAAGAACGGTGTCTGATCTTTCGGGATCTGATGAAGGGACCAGCTGCGAATTGGATCCAGCAGTTAAGTCGGGATGTCCGGTCTGATTGGAACCTGCGATGTATGGAGTTTGAAGGGCAGTAGTGCCACTCCGGATTTTCCACTGATCGGAAGTATCACCACATGAGAAAAGAGGCGATGAAACGCCGATCGAGTACCTCCATTGACTTAATGTGGCTGCGATGCGTGCAGGGATCCAAATCAAGGAGACCGTTCCACCTACAGGCTCTTCCCAAGAACATGTGTGTCACTTTATATCAGCACGCTGGACGATCAGGAGTTGGCCGATCAGCTGACCTTACTGCGTATCACGGATATGGGAGAAGTTGAGTAGACACTACGTGTGTTGCGCCACTCCCGCAGTTTGAGGACGAAGGCTGATGTCGGATCGAACCGATCCCGATCGAGGATGCAGGATGATCCCTTTAAGAGACCTGCAACCAGGTCGCCCGAGCGATTAGAGCGATCGTGGCTGATGTAAGCACCGGGTCAGAAGAGGAGAGCAGTGGTTGGTCCAACCTGTAGTCAGACGAGGAACCGGTACCGTCACATTTTCGTCACCCAGTATGCACCAAGAGACCGACCAGTGTCAAGCCGTGCCGAACAGAAGGCAAGAAACGGCAACAGGTCAGACCCGGATTCTCCTTACAAGAGGTGCACACACTGCGGGTCGACCAAACACGATGATCGGGGCTGCTGGCGAAGGATTAGTGTAAGAAATGTGAAAGACGCTGCCACCCCACCGATCACTGTTTGTTTGGATGCAAGGCATGTGGAGAAATTCACGACGATGGACAGTGCATGATCGAGCGATTCTTTAACCAGATGCACAAGTGGTATGTTCCAGACAAGCATCCAGGAATGTTGACGCCCGATGTGGAGAAGATGTTAAACTAGGTCGCTCGCCAGGTTGGAATCTGGATCGAGCCGAGCGATCTACGTTTAGCATCTATGCATTTGTCGGAAGGGGCGACAAATCAACGGCAAAAGAGACAGGCGATGGGAATAATCTGATCTACAGTATTGCTACTGATTGATATTCCATATAGAAGGTCGTTATGCAGTTTGACCTGTTTCCTGGCGAGTCACGCGGCTACTGGAAATATCACGCTCCCTACAAATGGTTCAAGCAGTCGAAAGCCTACGGGAAGATCTACAATGAGAAGGCGACGATGTTGTTTGACTCTGATGCAGAAGTATCAATTATCGACTCCGCCTTTGCTGGTAAGGTTGGATGTCTGATCGACTATGCACAGAAGAAAGAATGCATCGGAATCGGCGAAAATTCCTACATGACCGAAGGGAAGACGCGTGTGAGGATCACTTTATATGGTTAATTGGTCTACTTCTTTAGCGCTTGGGTCGGTAAGCTGGCCGGCCAAGACGCGCTCATTGGCATGGATTTTATGGTGCCGGCAGGGATACGCCTCGATCTGTCGCATGGAGTACTTACGCTTCCAGACGAAGTCTAGATCCAACTGGCTAGTAGACGCTCCCTACACGGATCACGTACTGATCTGGTGAAGTGGAACCAATATATCACTATTCCTGTGGGTCGATCGGCAGATATCTCGGTGGAGAAGGACTATCGGACAAGGAAGTTATGGTTGACCAGGGGCGATCATTAGGTACCGACGTTTGTGAAAGGTGGAAGCTGAAGCTATCACATAAGAGTTACTAACATCGGTAACAAACCGCTGATGTTAGGCAACTGTACGATCGTCGGTATGTGTCTAGACGAAGGAAAAGTTCCGAGATGGATGGGATTTATTTCGATCGGATCAAGACGATATATTGGGTGGCAAAGATTTGCGTGTAAAGCAACCTCCGATCAGATCGGAAATGACAAGTCAGCCAATGAAGACCCCTCACCTTGGACGGAAAGGCCGGGTCACGTAGCGACCAAGATGTGCCGAAGGTTATCAGAGCATTCACCCGATACAGTGGGATCACAGGCGGATGTGCAGAGAGTCGTTTATGCAGTTGTAACACATGGTCGAGTGACAGTGAAACCGACGGCAGATGGGGGTGATCGTAGCATCGCTGGAGACGAGTATGAGGGCGCATTCACTCAAGTCGTTACTACAGTAGGAAATCCCGTCGACGAGGATCAGTATTACCCGTTTGACAGGGGCGGACCGAACGAATTCACCTGACAGGATGAACTGGTGTATATGCACGGGGGAGGGGAGGAGATCGTTGAAGGATCGGGGAGCCATATGGCTACCCCACCTGAAGTGTCAACCGATCGGCTCGAAGTGACAATGGACAATCCGCAAGCCGCCGACACCCCCGATCGGACCGATCAGCTCAATAAATTAATATGGGAGAAGAAATACTGGATGATCTGTAAGGGCGCTGCTGATATCGACAGTGGTGATGTCAAGCCGACCGCCCGTTTGGATGTCAGATCGGCCCAGAAGATGTGTTGTGGTAGAACGCGCCAGGAATATCCGAACCACTTGAAGGATCGCAAAGAAGAACTTGTATCGGTCAATCCGATATGGATTATGGCACCCTGGTCATGAAGTCCAAGCGAATCGAGTGAATCGTAATTGTTATGGAACTACGCAGACTTACGAAGTGGAAAATCAAGATTTACAATAGAGCCGATGGGCAATACCGATCAGCGCGAATTTGTGATGTTTTGTTGTGATTACGACTACGGGTGTGTGACGAACTGTGATGAACTGGTGATATTTCGATGGTAGCAAAGTGGCTTGAGGATGTGGATATTTTTCGATGATGACGGTAACGATTCTCACGTGTGGATGCAGTTGGATGTGGCAAAGGTGGACCTTGATTATCAATATTAAAGGCTAAGACAGATGGGACAATCGGGTAATCGAAAAAAGAAATTTTATTGATGATGCACGAGTGATTGTCCGATCGGCGTCTACAATGTCGGAGTTTGCGATCACCCCATAGCCGACAGACAATCATGGCTGGGTGATCTGCGATATTCTGTCGAAATTGGTTACGCCAAGGCTGCTCATTGTCCAGCTGGGTCAAGGCGTCCATCAAGTTGTCGATTATGGTGTCGCAGTGGTAGCCGGGGTACCAAGCTCCGTCTTCGCGCATGCCCTCCAATATGAATTGACAAATGGACAGCCAGGCTTCACCCGCCCGACTCCGGCGCTGATTTCGTTGCTTCTGGAACGTGGCCAAATCCTAGTCCAGATTTACTTGTCCGGAGGGAAGCACCAGATAGTGGGTTGATTCCCAGATCGCTTGGCAGTGGATGTGGTGAAGTGGATTCAAGATTGATGGAAAACAAGGGGGATTTTAAGCCTATCGTGTGCAAGAAGTGTCAAGAACACAGATTTTTGTAAGTCACATGATATTGCGTGTACTTTACATATTTCATGTTTGTACATATTGGGGACCGTAGGGAGATAGGATTGGTTAGTTTGTGTTTTCGGTCAACTCACAACAAGGAAGTCGTTAGAATCTTTGTCAAGTACGTTAGTCGCCTCTGCACGCCGCGGAGTGTTTGGGAGCAGAGGGTCGAGTAATCCCCTCTAGATCATTATACCCGGCCGGGACGCGTTACAGACGCATTTAGCCCGCCGGAAGTCCCTCGACGGGAGTACGCATTGGTCGTCTTCGCAAGCCCAAGTTACACACGTTTGGAACGTGTAAGCAAGTTTTTGGATGTTACGTGGAGATATCGTTCGTGGAGTTTGTTACGTTCTCGTTGGATCTCCATATTGGAAAATTGGTCCTTTATTCTCGCATTGGTTGGGCTCTACGATCGGTAAAGCGATCTGCCCTTTAGATTATACTTACTTTGAGTATAATTGGTCTGCCCGTACCCAGGGTGAAGAGTTCCGCCCAGGGTACACTACTTAGCACGGTCTCGTATTTTAGAATCAAATCAATTCACAGCGACGATCCACCAAGTGTGTAACCTGCCCATTCCTTCGGGAACACAAGGTGTAACAGGACTGATCCTGTTACAGGCTTACACTGTAATTGCGAGGAAGCGCGCAATGTAATAGGGCAGGATTAGTTGATAACAACTAATCCTATACTAAAAGTAAATATATAAATATTTACTTATGGGTTAGAACGCAAAATTATGAGTGTTTATTTAATGGTTTAGAGGCTAATAGTATAGTAACTACCTAATTAATATAATAATATCAAGTATTCAACTAACTGTACTATTAGTTAACCTGCAAGATTCGGTATTTATACCGAATCGACTATTCCTTCGTAGATTATAATAACTTATAATCTCTTATTAAATTTCAGACAACGCGTCTGAAATTAAACTGTGATATTCTTACTTGAATATCAATTATGTAATGGCACCCCATTACATCACCCCCCACTTAAGGTGGTTGGCCAATAATAATTCTTATTTTGGACAATCATAGGTGGCACTTGTTGGTCGGAATTTCTCATCCACCAACTATTGACCATCGACTTGATGGACAAGGCACGCGGCGGCGCTCTAAAGAGGGCTGCTGAAAACATTGAAAGGAGCTTCTTCCTCCGCCTCAGCACTAGGTGCTGGGGTGTTGAGTGACAACGGTGACGCTGCATTAGCAGCGTCAACTACGCAAAGGTCGGAAGACGTACCTTCTTCGACCACAGATGCTGCTAAGGCGGCATCTGACAAGAAACAGGGAGATGTTGCTAATGCAACATCTCGCACGATGGAAACTTCCGAATGGCGTGTTGCCAAGAGGGCCATGTTCGGGAGTTCTGACTCCGAACAAAGTGATGGTGATACAGCTGTCCCCACTAAAGGATATAGCGAGTCGAAACTCGCTAGGTGCTCATCTCCTAACAGCGATGACGACTCTGGTGTAGCTGTCTGCTATGACAGCGACAATGATCATCACAGGTGGTTGCGGGAACGCAAAGCCCCACCTGGACCAAGTCTCCACGTCGGGGTGATTTAACCCCGGCGCGTGGTGTTGAATCAGGCGGTGCTCCGCCTGCTAAAAGAGCTCGAACAGAAGCGGCGCCTGCCGCTTCTAAAGTGTATCATCGTACGGAACACATTTTCCGTACAAAGTGGGGTTTTGGACCCCTGGCTGGGCTATTGCCCCCAACAGTGGCGGTCACCGTAAACGGGACTGCCAGTATGCGTTGTTCGATATCAACGTGCTGGATGACTGCGAAGACATCCAGTCACGTCGATTCGATCGAAGTACATACGATAGACGTCTGTACTTTATTGACCTCTTTTCCCAGGTTCGATATTATTCGAGCCGGAAAGGGTCAAGGAAGAACAGGGAAGATAAAGACGCCCTGACTCAGAGTTGGAATGATTTTGTTGACAACTACAACAAAAGCCCAGAAGATTACGTTAATAAAGTTCACGTAATGCGTGAGCGCTTTTTAAAGCACTCACGAACAGGCAAAATGGAATACATCCATTATGCTTGTATCAAAGAAGGGTTAAAGTGTGGTGTCCCTTCTCACCTCGTTTGCCCGCTGTGTACGCAGGGCGCTCCTCGTCTGTCAGAGGAGGAGTTGCGGGGGTACGGTGGTTTTTCCGTAACCGCCGAAATTCAGGGTTTTATTGATACCCTGAATGCATCAACACCTACTGTTGATGCTACTTCGCATTATGAGTTTGAGACTTCTTCTCAAACTCAGTCAAAAGGTCTGGGGCGTCGGCCCTCAGAGCCTAAATCGGCTCCCAATAGTCGAACTCTTGGGGATATCCCAGCAGGCGTACCAAGTACTCGGTACGCTGCCCCTTCTTCGAAGACACCGAGCGCTTAGAGATCAAGCGCTCGAGGATATATCGCTTGTTCCCCTGATTATCAATCAGGGGCGGCGGAGGTTCAGAGTTCCCTCGCCGTCGTTGTTGCGGAGCATGGTTCTTTTCTCCGCAAGCTCGAGGAGGGTTATTCCTCCTTGAGCAGCGATATGTCTCACTGTGTGAAGACATATCGGTCTCTTCGCGAGGATGTCCGCGACATCCTCGGGGAGCACACTGCCCTCCAGCAGAAGAATGATCTTCTGTACATTGAGCTTTCCCGCTATAAGGGAGAGCTCGATCGGCGCACGGCTGATCTTGATCAGTCGAAGGCGGAGGTAACGACTCTCCGCTCTGCTCACCAACGTCTGGAAGCCGATTACAAGTCTCTCTTGGGAGACTTGGAGAAGCACGGTATCTTCCGTGGTTCTGCGTCTCGTCGTAAGACGAAGACGGGTGATACGGCTTGAGCCGACCAACATAGAATGTTGGGTGAAGCCGCATTGCTGTGGGAATGTCTAAGGTATAGGCATTCCCGCGAATCTCTTGGACCTTGGAAGGTCCAATGTACTTAGGAAGCAACTTCCGTGTAGGGAAGTTGCTTATTGCATGTGTAGGCAAATTGGTAGTACTTAATAATAACAATTCACCTTTCAGAAAGTATTTTTTGTCCTTCCTTCCTTGTTTGTATGCATTTTGCTTATGCTTATCAAAAGCAGAGGCAAGTGCATCTTTTATATAGCGTATTACAGCTCGGCGCTGTAATACGAATTCATCTACTGCTTTATCAGCAGTAGGTGCATTGTCCTCGTTGTCTTCAGCCATTGCTGCAGACACATATTCATCATATGCAGCTTCAGTTTCAATTGAAGCTGCTTCCGTTTTTACTGTACTTTCAGTAGAAGGGCCATCGTTTTTTTCACAAGTTGCAGTCGCAACTTGCGCATTGACTCGCTCAAAATTTTAGCGGGTCCCTCCCCCACTTAGATTTGGCGTACCGCCAAGTAAAGCTTGGGTTCGTGGATGCCTTAAGACATTCACGTAGAACGGTGTATGCTTAGTTGAAGCATGCACCGAATTGTTAATCGCAAATTCAGTGAGTGACAGGTAGTCACTCCACTGTTCAAAGGCATGTGCGTATGATCGCAACATTTCTCCGAGAACGGGGTTAACCCGTTCCGTCTGCCCATCCGTTTCCGGATGGTCCGCAGTTGACATCTTCAACTGGGTTCCCAACAATGAGAACGTTTCTTTCCAGAAACGTCCTGTAAATCTCGGATCTCGATCCACGACAATGTCTTCCGGCATTCCGTGCAAACGGAATACCGTGTTAACGAATATCCGCGCTGTTTGAGCAGCTGTTACGTTCGCTGATACTGCAGTATGATGTACCATCTTACTGAAACGGTCTACAAAGACCACTATTCCGGTCTTCCGACTATTGTCGGGTGGAAGACCGAATACGAAGTCCATTGAAATGGACTTCCGACACTCTGTCGGAACCGGCAGAGATTGCAGCGGAGCCTGTGCAGACTGCGCAGGCTTAAAGCGCTGGCAAATCTCGCAAGCGCGTACGTATTTCCGTACCCACTTGTACTGGTTTCGCCAGTAGAAGTCACGTGCGAGAGAAGCGTATGTCTTCTCTCGACCTTGATGCCCCGAAATCGGAGCATCATGATACTCAAACATAATTTGATGTTTGAGATCATCGTCGTTTGGAACGACGATGCGACTTTCATCTTTTTGGTCTGTGCTATAAAGAAGCAGACCATCGTGCAGTCGATATCGATGCACGCAAGCGCGGAGGAACTCTGGGAGTTCATCGCGCTTCTCACTTGATTGATTATTTACGTAAACAATCAACAGACGTGTCTCCTCGTCTGTTTTGTACGCCTCGCGTACTTGTCGTATAATTGACGACGACAAAGCAGTGCAACGGATCGCGTTTGCACTGGCACCTTCGGTTACGGACGGTTTCGTCTCGTTATCGGGCCTTCGTGATAGCGCATCCGCTATCACGTTCAACTTTGCGGGTTTGTATACAACCGTGAAGTTGTATTCAGCAAAGAATAACAGCCATCGAGCCATTCTTTGAGAAATGTATGGTGAATTCACGGCCGTGCGTAGCGACGCATGGTCCGTGTAAACCACAAACGGTCTATCTCCCAATAGATAGATCCGAAACCTGGCCAGTGCATACTTCATGGCAAGGAGTTCCTTGTCATGCAATGGATAGTTGCGCTCGGCTGGGTGCAACGGACGCGATTGATAGCAGATTACGCAATCACGATCATCGTGATCACGCTGCTTCAAAGAACAGCCGATAGAGAAATCTCTCGCGTCGCAAAAGAAGTGGAACGGACGCTCGTTATCGGCTATAGCCAAGACAGGCGCTTCAGTCAAGCTTTGCTTGACCGCATCAAAAGCATCTTGGCATTGGGTATCCCAATGCCATTCGACATCTTTCTTAAGTAATTGAGAAAGAGGTCGTTTTAAACCAGCATAGTTGCACGAATACTTGTGCAAATATGTTTCCAACCCAAGGAACTTTCGAAGTTCCTTAACGTTGTTTGGCGTAGGCCATTTAACGATCACCCTGATCTTTTCTGGATCAGGACGCACCCCGTTCTTGCCCACAAAACATCCAAGAACGGGTATCTCAGGTGCATCAAAGGTGCACTTCTTCAGATTTTCATAGAGCTTATGCTTACGCATAAGCTCTAACACTCGACGTAGATGCTCCCTATGGACATCTACATCGCTTTTTTCGTGTTCACCCTTACTATGGATGAACACGTCATCGAAATAACTCGGTGCGAATTCTCGCACCGGGCGTAATAGATGCGTTACGCATCTGTTAAACGTAGCAGGGGCATTTCGAAGCCCCTGTGGAATAACAAGCCACTCCCAAAGCATGCCGCTTGGGGTGCTTACTGCCGTGAGAGGGATATCCTTCTCACGCATTAGGATTTGATAAAATCCATCTCTTAGATCGATAGCACTAAAGATGGTGCTCCCGCACATGCCATCTATGATGACATCCTTCCGCGGTATCGGTGTATGTGCCGGTACCGTCGCTGCGTTCAGCTTGTTGTAAGCGTGAACGATTATCCACCCACCTGTGGACTTCTTCACACAAAAAGGGGGCGGGGTAGAGTGCGGTGAGGTAGACTCCCGCACTTGGCCTGATTTACGACGAGCTTCGAAAAACTCGTCGATCGCTTTTACTTGATCACGCGGCAACGGCCATTGCCGCGTAACACAATACTTCGTGCCTGGCACGAGGTCAATCTCATGACGAGTTCCCTTATCCTTAGGGAGCTCGCTAGGTACTTCTTCTGGGAATACGTCAGAGTATTCCCGAAATACCTCATAAAATGAGAAGTTCGCTTTAATCGACTCCCAGCTCTGAGCTTCAAAGCGCTGAACTTCGGTTCGATCATTGGGAACCTCTTTCCCAATGTTTTCCACTTGTAATGTGGATATTCGTTCACGAATATCCACTAAATCATCTGTTGCTACGATAACACAGATCTGTTCGATCTGATCATCGTGCAAGTTTCTCATAAACTTCTTCCAGCTTAGCGCTGGAAGAGCCATCACCTCCGAACCTTCTTTCGGAGGGTGTTCCATCAACAGAGACTGGGTAGCTAATCCGGTCTCCGTTTGCATCAAGACGTTGATCGTCTCGACGGAACTGCCCATGCAATCAGACGAACTCGTCTGATTGACTGCTACACGGTGATTACGATTCACCGTGTGCGAATACTCATCATCATGGTGGCCACTGCCTACCATGGAATTTTCTTGGCGATCAGA
>CM047580.1:28944924-28975523 GCA_026184515.1 Peronosclerospora sorghi
GTCGGCTTCCCGGAGTTCGTACAGCACGGCCGCGTAAATCGCAAAGTGTTCAATGAAGCGGCGTAGTAATTCAGGCTCCCTAGTGCATTGCCTTCAGAGATCTCGGAAACGGGAGGTTGCTCAGTGACTCCAGATCCTTGGGATTGGCCTCCCGCCCACTGATCGACACCATATGACCCAAATAGGAGACCTTGGACATGCCCCAAAAACTCGTCACAGCACTGATCGACAGGTTCCAGCGATCGCACGTCTCCAACAACCGTTCAACCTTCTCGCACAGATCGCTCCATGACGAGGAAGAGATCAGTATATCGTTGATGTATGATCGCCTCCCCAGAACGGACGGTCTCCTTTCCCGATCGGGTTCACTCTGTAAATATATCATGGTTTTCGGTGGGGTTCCGATCGGTACTGATCTTGAAGTATCCATACAGTGCGTTGTCGATCAGACTCTAGCATATTTGGGGCGCGTTCTTCAAGCCGAACGGCATACGGTTCCACTAGAACAGACCGAACGACGTAACAAACGCGGAAATCTCGCGATCCCGATCGGTCATCGAAACCACCCAAAATCCACTAGTCATATCCAGCGAGCAATACCATAGGGTCTTGTCAAGATCTTCTAGCAGATCGCTGATCAGCGGCATCGGGTACACCATAAGATTGGTCAACCGATTTACCAACCGATAATTGATACACAACCTGATGTCGACGCCGTTCTTCTTGATCACAATCACGATCGGCGAGGCCCACGGCGAGGTCGACGGCTTAATGATCTTGGTAGTCAACAGTCCTTTAATAAGATCGGACAGTTTTTCGCGGTACTGTGGCGCCACACGTCGGCATCGCTGGGCGATCGGCTTGGCATCTCCAACGTCGATGTCACAAATCGCTCCGCAAGCAGCAGGGGGTAAGGAGTTGTCGTTCACGATCAGCAGATGTTTCTTTTTCCATATGATATTCTTTAGCTGATCGATCTGATCGGGACTGTTGACGTCCCGATCACCCACTTGCAGATCGTCCAAGGTGACTTCGGGCGGATCAGCAGGCACTTCAGGGAGGACTGCCATCTGGCTCTCCAGCTCCTGAATATATTGATCCCCGCCCTCATGGATACAAACTTGATCGTCTTCCGGGGCAATATCACCCAAACCATCCTGATCGGTTGAACAATGCTGTTCCCGATCGGCGGGCTGACTTTCAACGACATCGATCTGCTTAGGCGCGCCATCGTGGTCCGCCCCAGCAATGCCATGTTTCCCTTTTTCTATTCCCGGCTACGCTGTCGCCTGTTCTTGTGTCGCCACCACGTTGACGAACCTTGGCTCATCTGCTTGTTGGTCCACCGTATCCGGCGACTGCGGTGCCTTTCTTCGAACTATCATCTTCCTAGGGGTTACATAGCTGGGTCGTTCCACCATAGGTGAGGTATCTTCTTCCACCGATCCATCATCGCTGATCAGATCGGTGGTCGCTTGGTATGCCAAGTTCTACCACTCAACATACCGTCTCGATCCGATCGAGACGAACCCCATCTTTCTTGGCACTTTCCCTTCCGCCAGCCACATGCCAACAATAGTATTGTTGTCGAGTGTAAGCGGCTTGTCACCGATATTAGTGACTCGAACAAAATCATATCGGCCGGTGCTCTTCACAAAGGTCGACACCCACCGATCGCCCCTGGTCACCCATAACTTACTTGATCGAAAACCTTTATCGACCGGGGTATCAGCGGATTGGCCGACCGGAGGTGACATCTTGATTCCACCTGACCATATCAGTGTGCGATCCGTATTGTGGCCGCCGACCAGCTAACTGGATCTGGACCTCATCCTGGAGTGTAAGCACTCCATGAGACAGATCTAGACGAATACCCGCTGGGACCATAAAATCCATGCCTAACAGGGCATCCTGACCGGCCAGCTTGCCAACCCAAGCGCTGAAGAAGTAATCCAACGAACCCGATAGGGTGATATTCACGCGCGTCCTTCCTTCGGTCATGTAAAAAATTTCCCCAATTCCAACGCATTCTTGTATCTGGGTGTCGTCTATACGACATCCGACCTTACGAGCAAAGGCGGAGTCGATAATCGAGACTTCGGCCCCAGAGTCGAATAACATTGTCGGTTTCTGGTTGTTGATCTTACCACAGGCTTTCGCCTGCTTAAACCATTTGTCGGGCGCATGATACTTCCAGTATCCTCGAGACTCCCCCGGCAGCAGATCTAGCTGCATGAACACCTTAGATCGGGAAAGTTCATCGGTCGTGAGATTGTAGACCGGATGATCCCGATCGACGCAATTGAGAACAGAACATGTATTGTCGGTTTTATTCTCCTTGCCGACATATTCATAGATTCCAAACGTATACCGCTCGGATCGATCCAGATTACAACCTGGCGAGCGTTCTAGTTTAACATCTTCTCTGCGTCCGGCAGAAGCATCCCCGCGTGCTTACCCGGCACATACAACTTGCGCATCAGATTGAAAAACTCTTCAATCTTGCACTGACCGACCTCGTGGATCTCTCCACATGACATGCACACGAAGAGGCAGTGATCGGTGGGGTGGCCGCGTCTTTCGCACTTATTGCATGTTAATTCCTTCCAGCAGTCCCCGATCATCGTGCTTGCTTGACCCGCAGTGAGAACACTTCTTGCGAGGTCGGTCCGGATCGGACTTGTTCCCACTCCTGCCCTTCCGATCTGCCTGGTCAGGCGTCGATCCGGTTCTTGGGGCAGGAAGATGTGACGATATTGGTATTCGTCTGACTCCCTACTGGACTGGCCGCTACTTTCTTCTTCCGATCCAGTGCTGTCCTCAGTCGCGATCGCCTTAACATCACGAGCCGATCTGGTCAGGGGCCTCTTCACCGGATCGGTTTGGGTCTTAGATCTGTAGCGACCCGATCCAACGGCGACCTTCGCCCTCATGCTGCGTGAGTGTTGCAGCGTCCGCAACGTCTGCTCCACTTCCCCCACATCTTTGAGGCGCAGCATGGTGAGCTGATATGCCAGCTCTTGGTCATCAAGGGTACTGATATAGTGACCCACGTGCTCCATAGCGGCACCGGTCGGTGGGTTGCCTTCCTTGATCACTATCCCGGCGCAAATTTCAGCCACGTTCAAACAGTGCAAGTACTCAATTGGCGTCTCGTCGCCCCGCTTTTGCATATGATGGTATTTGAGGGCGGTAGAGAATCCGGAGTTGCAGTACTGCCCCTCAAATTCTGAACATAGCAGATCCCAGGCATATCGGACATCCCGACCCAACTGTTGGATCCAGTTCGCAGCCGGTCTTTCAGCAGATATCTGAAGATCAAACACCGTTCCTTTTTTGGTGTCTGATCCCGCAAGAAAGCAGACTTGAACCGACCAAACCACGATCTGGCTTGCTCCTCGTCGGCGTCCTTGCCAGTGAAATCCTTGAGGTCTGTAGTCGCGGCCATACGAATGCGTGGTATCGCAGTAGATCAAAAATCAAAGGCGGTCGTAGAGGCTAGGTTAGCCCTGCGCGTTCTGCCCGCACCTGCACCGTCTGACCCATAGTGGTCATCCGGATCGCCGAACGACTCCATGTCGAAATCGCTGTTTTTGCTTGATCGGCGCGGTCGGGCTGGCTGCGGATTGCGTCTTCCTCTGCCATCTTGTCTGCCACCTTGGGTAGCCTTATCTGTTGATGACACTGACTCCATATCAACATCCCGGCAAGTATTGACATTTTTCCGGGCAGATCGGTCCTGGGCATGCGGGCGCGGAGGCGATCGGCATCAGTCTCCCATGAAACGCTCCATCATCGCTTCAAACATGGCTTGGACGTTGGCTGGGGTCATGAACAACGTGTTGTGTCCTCCTTTGGAGGTACTGAAGCCTGTGGGGGCTCCTGGAGCCCCTACTGGAATGTAGCCCTTTGCTGCCTCACGTCCTGTTTATGCTCCCATGGGGTCTGGTTCGGCCCCATGGTCATCCGCTCGACACCGACCTCCAACTCCGACGAGTTATTAGAGGCAGGTGGAGACTGATACAACGACTTATCGTCGGAGCACACATCGTCGTATACTGACGTGGTCTCAGCGACCTTCAGTGCCGCGGTGGGGGTTGGGCGGCGGACCGCCCCCACCAACGGCACCAAATGGTCATGGAAGGTCGACATCGACATCACCAGCTTCTAAGTATCCAGATGTAAGAGTTTCTGCACGTTGGTGAGGTTTCGCACTTTCATGCCGACCTCAGCCAACATAGCCAGCAGGTTCTTCACCAATAGCAACCGCCGATCGCTTTGGATCGGTTCGGTGGTGGGTCCGAGAAGGCGATCGGGGATCTGGGGGTCTATAATCCGCATGACCTGGTCTTCGCGAATAAATCGCTTCAACTCGTGGATGTAGTACATCCTAGTCAGGTCTTCTTCTTTGATGACCCCATCCCCGACCTGCGACTTCTCTTCCAAGTCGTCTTCCCCGGACGGCATTCTGAGCCTCTGATTGGGAACCTATGGGAGGGTGGGCTGGATCGTTCCGATCAGCCTCCAAGTCGTTTTCGCTTTTAATTTTCTTTTCGTCAAAATATTCATTCAGATGCATAGGATCAGGACTTTTGTCCTGATCCTTTCCGGAACTATAGCAAGACCTGCTATAGTCCCGATCGGCTCCGGTGGGAGCCTTATGGGGAGGAAAAAAATATTAATCCCGATCTGGTCCTCCACCCGGCGAGATCGGACATCGCCATCTTTATCGACAACAAGAACATAAGGAGATAGACGTTCCTTGTGGCCTCTCCAGAACGATTCCACATTCAATTCATTGTAATGAATTCTTTGCTGAATATCGCTGCGGTGATATCCACGATCACCAAGTGATACGGGCACGCGCACCGTTGTGGTGGAGTCAAGTTCAAAATCGAACACCGTAGTGTCGAGAACCTGACCACCATCGTGCCCGGCCTTCCAACTTACGGGGGAGAACCTTCGTCTTCGATCCGATCGGATCGTCCGCTGCTGGAAGACGACCGATCATCAACACAGGACGCCTGGTACGATTTGTTCTTCATCTCACCTTGTGTACCCGATGTAATGGGCTGGTAACACACTCGGTGGATCGGTGCTGGGAATCGACTTGTGGTCTAAATGTGGGAGACCGTGCTGGGTGGTGTACCCTGGGCGGAACTCTTCACCCTGGGTACGGTCAGACCAGTTATACTTGGAGTGAGTATACTCCAAAGGGCAGATCGCTCAACCGATCGTAGAGCCCAACCAATATGAGAATAAAACTCCAATAATCCAATAATCCAGTAGGGAGATCCAAATGAGAACGTGATATACTCCACGAACGATATCTCCACGTAATCATCCAAAAGACGTAATAGCACGTTCCAAACGTGCGCAACTTAAACTTGAGAGGTCGAACAAATTGCACTCCTGTCGAGGGACTTCCGGCGGGCCAAGTGCGTCTGTGACGCGTCCCGGCCGGGTATAATGAGCTGGAGGGGATTATTCGACCCTCCGCTCCCAAAACACTCTGTGGCGTGCCGAGGCGACTGATGTGCAAATCGCAACGACCCCCGGTTGAGTTTGAGGTCCAACAATTAAGTCCTAAAGCCAAGAACGATCTTCTTAGACGAAGCCAAAACCAAAACCTTTTCCCAACAGGCAAAACCAAAAACTAAACTACCTACCCCCTATAGTCCCCAATATGTACCAAACATGAAAATATGTAGAACACGCAATCTCATGTGACTTACCCAAATCCGTGTTCTTGACACCCCTTGCACATGACCAGCTTAAAAGCCTCCTGGATTTCCACCAATCCGATCGCCGATAGGCCGATCGGTGTGCTGATGACCGGAAACGACCAAAATTCTTGGGTCCGCTTCGCCACATATGTTTGATACTGGAACCTTGCGCATATAAGCGGCGATGGCAGACGAGAATGTACACGAACAGTCTCATTTGTAGGTTACGTTGATGACGCGGATTAAGACTATATAGATCATCTATTTGAGACTGCGTCATACGGTGAAATGGTAGTTCTGTAGAAAAGGAGACTAGAGAGCGGAAATTAAATATCAGAATGAATTTAAGGCATTATGAATAAACATATAGTTTTCCTTCCGCCCAATAAAGATCTTCAAGAGTCAGTTGTTCTCTCTGTGTTCCAGTCAGAAATGCCGAAACCAAGGAATCTGTGACGTGTGGCAATGGAGCTACTACTTGGGACTCAAGCTTTGCAGACCACGACTTGCGAAACCGTCACGTTCAGTTATTGTTGACGCTGCAATCTGGTAATTTCCTGGTTGGCGTATTACATCCTCCCCCACTTTAGCTGCGTCTGCATGTACTGCAGCGAGTTGGTTGACTTCGACGTCTGGTTTGCTGTCGTTCCTTAAATATATGGAGCAGGATGTCCCAATGGCTTACATGGTTGATGGCTTCATGAACTCCCACGAATTTTGATCTTGGGGTAAGTCAACCCAGGAGCACAAGTATTGAGCTTTCTCGCCCTTGCCATGAGTCACCAACAACAAGTCCTTGATCACATACACTCTTCGTCCTTCTCATCATACATCCTTAATGCTGATTTAGTACTTTAGCGAGCGCGAAAGATCTCTGGGACATCCTGTGACTACTGAGCTGATCAACATTGGATGTTGCATGACGACCACGAGCCAGATAACGGTGCAGGAGTGCAAGGCGGTACACTTCGCGGCCAATTCGTTCTTCAACCGAGAATGGGCCGTACCACTTCGGCAAAAGCTTGATACGTACAGGATCCTTGTTCGGGTCATAATCCGTTTGACCCAACTAACTGGTAGTACTAGTGAGTTAACATAGACTAAATCATCCTTTTTAAACACAATCTCTAGTCGATCCTTGTTCTAATATTTGGCTTGTCGTTCCTGGGCGGCACGAAGATTCTGTTTGGCGAATTTAATAATCTCACTGCGCGACCTGGTCACATTCAACGCTCGACCGGGATCGAGATCGCTTTGCAGGGTGATAGGTGTGGTGAATCGATGAAGAAATTGTACGGTCAGTTTATATCGGTATATCGCCGATCGGTTTGGACCGATCGGTTTCGTTAAAAGGGAAGGGGTTTTGAGCCAATCGTTCGCTAAAAGTATCAAGTACGCAGTTCTAGGTAAGTAACACGAGGTTTCATGTAGTTTACATATTAGGTTTTAATGGATATAAATACAGCGTGTATTTTTCTTGGTTCCAAGTTAATACTTACGAAAAGGTCTCCCCCGCTTTCCGCGGAGTGTTTGGGAGCGAATGGTTAACAGGGTCTTCTTCAGCTCAACTTGCCATGCCGGACCCGTTACAGACGCACTTGGCCCGACGGAATCCCCTCGACGGAAATGCATACTGAGCTCATCACTCACTTCAGATCGCACACGTTTGGAACGTGTTATTTACATCAATTGGAAAGGTTTACGTGGAAAATTCGTTTGTGGAAACCTCAATCTTTTGTGGTGGAGTCCAGTTCGAAATCAAACACCGAAGTGTCCGGAACTTGACCACCATCGCGCCCAGCCGACCAATTTACGGGGGGGTTCCTCGCAAACATTGGCCTGGATTCCTATCAGGTGAGCGATCGGCGCTGCAGGACGCGGAGTCCGATTTATCCACCGTCTCACCTTGTTTACCCACTGGTGTGAGTGGCTACACACTCGGTGGAACGTCGCTTATTGGGGATCTTGGCAGGTACCAATATGTGTGTACCGCGTCTGGGGTACTTGAACCGAAAAACCAACGAAAAAATAATCCAATGTATCCCATCTGCAGATTGAGCGGAAATCGTCACTCCAAATGCGGCTAAAATCTGGGACTTGACTGCACGCATCAGTGAGTAACCCAGCCAATAGAAGTTCTCGAGATTGACTGCAAAAGCAGTGAGTAACCCAGCCAATAGATTCTTGTGACTTGACTGAAGATAGCAAGTAAGCCAACCAATATCTGGGACTTGACTTCAGATCGCAGTGAGTAACCCAGCCAATACAAAAGAAGAGACACGTTCCAAACGTGGCGGGAGTTGAGGGGTGAGTGAACGTAATGGGCGCTTCCCGTCGTGGGACTTTCGGTGGATCTATGTCCTGGTCGGGATTAAATGAGCAAGAGGGGACCGTGTTAGCCCTCTGCTCCCAATGACTTCTGCGAAGTGGCGACTTATGCAACCCAAAGTAATACGAACACTATATTTAATAACCAATTAAAATCCAATATGTAAACTACATGCAAAACCGTGTGACTTACCTTAAATCTGCGTACAAAGCACTCCAAGCACAGGATTGGCCAAAAACACTCCATCCTTTTATCCAACTTGATCGCTCCAACTTGACAACTGGTACACTGGTACATGCTAGTAAAAAAATTTCAACAGCACTTTACCACAGCCGCCCCTGAGTCTAGTCGCATCTGTAACGGGGTTAAATTTGGTTACGTTGGTGTACGTAAGTACAAAACGGTTAAGGTCAAGTATTGACCAGTCCGAAAGGTTCGGACTTATTTGTTGTTTTAACCAATCAGGGCAGGATCCGATGGTGAAGGCGTGGCAGCCTGCCACCTGTTAGTACACAGGTGGTGTACACTACATTTTGGCTAGGTACGAATTAAGTAAGTTCTACCTAGTATTGCATATAGTTTATATTAGTTTATTAATTTAGGCTAATTTTATATTAAATAAATAAATCAGTTTACAAATACACTTAAGACTGCTAGGCGCACGACCCAGAACGGCCGCGCGTGCTTTGAGTGTTATAGCAAAAGGGAGCACCTCCCTTAGCTACCCCCTTTCTAAGGGAAGCCTTGTAACAAGGCGTTAGTGTTTACTAACCGTAAACGCAGGGAATCTAGGCCCCGAATGAGAGAGAAATCTCTCACTAAGCCCTTATATAAGGGCGTATCGGCTAAGTAGCGGCGTAATGCCGCTTAAGGAAAGTCTTCCTCTGTGCGCTAGCCGCACCGTGCGTGTACGCACCTGTTACATCTGGTAGCACTAGTAGTCAATCCAACACCTGTGTTGGTAGACAGCATCTAGACAGAATCCTCTGCAAAGGATGAATCAGGAGGATTGGGGTAATCTAACCCCCGTCCAACAAGAAGCCTTTAAAAGGCTGGTACTCATATTGGGTGAGGATGGCATGCGCATCCTAGTAGAGCAGGGCCTTGATGCCGTGCGTGAGAGGGTGAACGCCCTCATCGCCCATGCGGCGAGTTTTCGTGGAAGTCACTCCACGTCTACGGGGGTGCGCCCTCCGTTATCCTTTAAGATAAAGGAATTCACCGGTGAAAAAGGTGATAACCTTAATGTGTTGCTTCGCGAGGTCGAAACGGCGTTCGCCACAGCGAATGTGATCGAGGATCACTTGCATGTGGGACTTGCACTAACCCATCTTACGGTCAAAGCCCGTACATGGGCGTTTACGTGCCCGGATTCGGTCAAAAACATGTTCCCTACCTGTGAAGTCCTTAAGCGAAAGCTTATGGACATGTACGCTACGCCTGATCTGGTTTTCCAGAATAAGCTTGCGTTTTGAGGTGCCGTCAGGGCACTAGGGACTTGGAGACATATTCCCAAGAACAGAAGACCCTGTTGGCAGGGATGTACGCGAAAGCGTATTCGGATGATGTGTCCATCCCCGTCTTCATGAGAGGCCTGAGAGAAGGACCATCACGTTCGGAGCTCTTCCGATGCCGACTCCAATCCCTGGAGGAGGCGTTTAGAATGGCGTTTAACGCTGAAAGGAACTTTCGTTCCTCTAAGGTGGGTCCCGAACCCATGGACCTGAGTCAGGTCGAAGCGGAGGAGAAACTTCCCGCTAAGAGTCACTCTGCTTCTACCTCGCAGAGCTTTGAATAGGGGCTCCTTGCAATGCTGCAGCGTCATGGGTCGCTAAGATGCTTCCTGTGTGGAAGCACCGATCATCTGAGGAACAGATGTCCGAAAAATCCCCAGCGAGACACTCGCTATAAGGGCCGAGGGCGGGTAAAAGGCCCTCGACCAAGCCGTCGGGAAACGACGGCTCCCAGTAGGTGCGGGGAGCACTACTGGGGGATACCTCAGTGCTGTTAATCCCCAAGGGAAGGGGACGACAGCACAAATCCCCGAGGGAAACGGTGCTTTCTTGCATCGAGTTGGAGTACCAGCCAGGTTTGCTGGTCGCCCTTGCGGACGTGAAAGGCTTTGATAAGCCTTGGAGAGTCTTGATAGACTCTGGAGGGTCTGACAATTATGTCATACGGGCTTCTGTTGAGAAGAGTTGGCTGTATGCCGAGGCCCTAGAGGCACGTTCTCGTGACGTTGTCACGTTCCGTCTTGCGACGGGCGTACAGGTTTCTGTACCCAAGGTCTAGATTGACCTTAAGCTGAAGTTTGTAGACTTCGACAGCTTAGAACGTTGCCTAGTCCTGGATTTGGACTCGAGGTATGACCTCATTCTTGGCATGAAGTGGCTGGAACGCCACGAGCCATGGATAGACTGGAAGTCTAATTCCATTGGCTCAACGCACCCGCGGTCGGGTGAAGCATTGGCGAGTCATGAACCCACCTTTGCTCGATCGCAAAAGCGATTCTGGCGTGAGATGCCAGAGATTAGGATGTCTGAAACGATCATTCCCAATGGCGTTAAGGAAGAGTTCCTTAACGAGGGGGATTCGGCGGTTAATCCCCGCGCCAATATAGGCGAGACTGGTGAGTCGCCAGTGGTAGAGGTGGATTCCTCTAAGGTTAAGCGCGAGGCGCTTAGAGAAGAGACCCGAAGTTCGTCTCTTCTACAGGTCGGTATTGATTCCGACCACGCCGTGTCCGGCGTACAAGTTGCGACTCCAGTGGTAGGGGTAGAGACCCCTGTGGTTAAGCGCGAGGCGCTTCCAAGCGAAGAGATCCGAAGTTCGTCTCTTTTGCACGTCGGAAATGATTCCGATTACGCCATTATAGGTGAGACGGCGAGTCACCGGTGGTAGAGGTAGAGACCTCTGTGGATAGGCGCGTGGCACTTCCAATAGACGGGGCAATTGACTCCCCCATCTGGGTTTTGGATGGGTCCCGAGGCCAGTAGTCAGCAGTCCTACAGGATGCTGAATAGTGTGACAGGTATTGTCACAGAAGGCGTAAGCCTGGAACGGGTGCCTGGGGTTGGAGAACTGTTGTCGTTGGAGGATATGTCCTTCAACGATTTTGAAACTGCTTTGAAAGCAGATGAAATCGACGATGTCGTCGTGTTGCGTCCGGGAGAGGAGTTGAACTCCTCATCCACGATGTACGAGTCAGTTTTGGTGAAAACCAAACAGGCATTAAATGCCCGAAGCGGCCTCAAGATTCTTGCGGATCCTGAGGACCCTTACCATTCCTTATTAAAGGAATTAGGATATGTCATTAGTGACAACCCTCCGATGGGGTTACCACCGGATCGGGGAGTCCGACATGAAATTGACTTAGTTCTTGGAACCAAATACTGCGTAACTAGGCAGTGGCCTCTACCCAAGGAACAATGCGACGCATTCTACAAGGGGAAACAAGAGGCAGGGATGGTACGGGAGAGCAAGTCTCCCCACTCATCTCCCACTTTTTGTGTTCGTAAACAGAACGGAGAGTGGCGTATTGTGCATGCGTACAACAAGCTGAATGCAGCTACTGTACCCATGCTAACTCCGATTCCTCGGAAGGATGTCCTCCAGAACAATATGGCAGGCTGTACTGTTTATAGCGCCTTAGATATGGTGGACGGGTATTATCAGGTGCTCATGCGAGAATCCGATATTCTGCTTACAGCGGTCAGCACGCCTAGTGGCATGTTGTGGGAGTGGATTGTTATGCCACAGGGGCTTTCAAATCCACCAGCGCCTTTTAATCGCTTGGCGACTCAACTCTACCGCCCTCATAGAAAGTACGCTCAGACGTACTTTGACGATATATTCGTTAATAGTCCCACGGAAGGCGACTCGTCGGATGTTCTGACGCTCCTAATACATCTTCGAGCGGTGATCGAATGTATGCGGGAGCATAAGTTATATGGAAACGCATCCAAATGTATATTTGGTGATGATGAAATACCTTTCCTTGGATGCTTCATCGATAAGGATGGAGTGCGGCGGATCCCGCGAAGGTGAAAGCCATTTTTGAGTGGCCTTCGCCTGTAAATCTTAGAGATTTACGGAAGTGGCTTGGATTAGCCAACTATCTCCACAAGTACAGCGAGAAAAAAAAACTACGCTGAAATGGCGAAACCATTGACCGACCTTCTTAAGAAGGATGTTGATTGGTGCTGGAAAACCGAACACCAAAACGATTTTGAAGCGGTTAAGGGGATCTTGTCGAAAGCCCCCGTTCTTGCTCTCCCAGATTCTGGGAAACCATTTATTGTCGTCTGCAACGCCTCCGATTTCGCAATCGGATGTGCTTTGTTACAAGCAGACGATGCAGGAAGGGAACACGTGATTGTGTTTGAGTCGAGGCAGCTTAAAGCTGCGAAACTGAACTATCCCGTTCATGACAAGGAACTACTTGCAATGAAGTATGCTCTTGTCAAATTTAGGGTTCACCTACTCTGCTCTAAGCCGTTCGTGGTTTATACTGACCACGCGTCCTAATGGAAAGCGACAAAGTCGCCTCATCTCTCGCAACGGATGGCTCGTTGGCTCTCCTTCTTTGCGGAGTACAACTTTGAGGTTAAGTATAAACCTGGCAAGCAGAATGTGCTTTCAGACGCGTTGTCGCGTCGTCCAGATTACGATATCTCTCACGCGACATTCGTGACCTCATCTGTGGTGGATCTCATACGCCAGGCGTATGAGAAAGACCCACAGTGTACGGAACTTATCAGTGCGTTGGGTGGAAAGGTACTTGGATCGTCTGATCCAACCCTGTCAAGTCGAGCTAAAGCCCGTTTACACCGTTACAGTTACTGTGACGGTTTTCTATATTATAGCACGAGCGCGGAGGACACTCCGCGGGTGGTAGTTCCTCATGATGAGGAAATGAAGTATAGAGTCCTCTTTGAGGCACATGACGCCCCTACCGGGGGTCATTTAGGTCGGGATAAGACCCACAGCGCTTTAAGCGCTTTGTATTGGTGGCCCAAAATGTATAAGTGGGTCGGTGCGTATATTCGCACCTGTGAAACGTGTCAGGGGATCAAACCCTCTGCTGATTCGGCTGCGCCTTTGGCGAGCTTATTTGTTCCAACGGAGTGTTGGAAATCCATTAGCATGAATTTTATCTTCGTGTTTCCGAAGGATAAGGCCGGGAACACCGGCATATTGGTCTTTGTAGACCGATTGAGCAAGATGGCTCACCTAGCGGCGGTGCCAGAGTCCATAGATGGACAAGGAACAGCAAAAGTGTTTCTAGACCGTGTCTTTCGACAGCATGGTCTACCCGATTCCGTTGTGCCGGATCGGGATCCCCGTTTTACGGGACAATTCTGGGGAGCGTTGTTTAGGGTGCTAGGCACCAAGCTCCTCATGTCCACTGCGGATCACCCGCAGACGGACGGTCAGACGGAACGCGTTAATCGCGTTGTTTAGGATATTCTCCGGAGTTTATGTCCGGATTCTTCAAAGGGTTGGAGTGAGATGCTTCCGATGGCCGAATTTGCTATCAACAATTCGGTACATGCATCTACGGGGTTTACCCTCTTTTACGTGAACGGATTAGTGAATACGAGGGTTCCGTTGACGCCACGTGTGTGTGGCCCAGGGCTTGAGGGGGGAGGATTCCACGACGTCAGCCCTGTATCTGTGCGAAAGCATATCGATAAATTCTTATCGACGCGCCTTAGTGTCTTACGACACGTCTGCGATGCCATGGCGGAAAGCCAAGACAAGCAGAAGGAGCAAGCTGACCGAAAGGGGCGTCGTAACAAAAAGGTATACAAAGTCGGAGAAAGTGTTTTATTAAACGCTAAGAATCTTCCTACACATGCAGTTTCCAACGTGTTGCGGAATAAACTGCGCCCCAGGTTTGTGGGGCCTTTTAAGGTACTACCCCGAAAGGGCTTGTCGTACACCTTGTACATCCCGAAGGCGATGCGTACGCATCCAACCTTCTATGTGGGTATGCTTAAGCCATACCAGAACCCGGAGGCGGGTCCCCTCTTGGAGGAGGGTGGGAAGTCGGATAGCCGAAAGGCACGACAGGTCGGAACATCTCCGATAGGGTCGAAATACGACCCTGAATCTCCGCAACGAGCGACTCGAGGGAGGCAAGCCGCCCCTCGATGCGTTCATTCACACTCCCCTCGTCGCGGAGTCCCTCCTGGGCATCTAGGATGCCACGGCTGTGTCGATCACAGCGCTCGTGGAACTCACGCCGCAATAGCACGACCTCCGCCGCCAGTACTCGATACGGAGGGTACTCCACATTACCATGGGGAACGCCTGATGGCGCGACGACATCACCGGGGTGAGACCCAGTATCTGGTAAAGTGGAAAATTTATCCGCATTCCCAGAGTTCGTGGGAGTCCGAGACTCCCCTGTGGCAGGATTGTCGTGACGTCGTTGACGCTTTCGAGCGGGAGAATCCCGCTGCGAGTCGACGACCAAAGGGTCGGGAGAAGCCCCTTCACTCCCAGTAGTTGGGAGTTCGCCGGAGGCAGATGCGGCGCTCGCACTGTTCTCTGGCACCGCGTTGGGGGAAGGGGAGCTGGCATAGCGCGTGCGATAAGGGGCACGTAATTTCCCCATCGCTTTGTCTATGGAAAACGCCAGGAGCAACGCCCTCTCCACACGAACGTCACGGGAGTAAGGCTGTTGTGTAGATCAGTAAATCTAAGGAGACGTTTCTCCCCTTCCTACCAAGCGCGGAAGGGGAGACACTTTTGTTCTGCCTCATCGGCATTCTCTCCTTGTAGAAGGACGAAGGAAACCACGCGGAGGTTCTAAACATGAGCACCCTGTGCCTGTTTCTCGAAGCTCACTCGGTATGAAGCACCAGTGAACTGCTTCTGCGTGAGCAGTTTTACCCGAAGTTGTCTCCGGCGTTCGTATTGATGTGGCTGTTCAGTCGCATGGCAAGGGGTATATAAGACTAAACCGCTCTTCACCTCATTTTTAGCTCACTTTTGGGGTCCACGAGGACCCACAAAATTATATGCCGCCCATGATGGGCGTTTAGGGGCGCGTAATGCGGTCTCTCGTGCCTGTAAGGCAAGTTGGGATTCCTGAGTCGCGTCCAGCTCATTGGTGATGGTCGCCTTCGGCGACCCGGATGCATAATCTGAAGTTGATAGGGGTGGCGCACGAGTTAGTGCATTTTCCCTACGTGTGGGGAACGGATAAGGCTGCCGACATCGCCGTTCGGCGTTGTCGGAGCGGTCATCCTTAGGGGACATATCCCCTATGGCCTCCTCCTCCAAAATACCGGAGTCAGAATAGTTATCATCCCCTTCCCGGGGAGAATCTTAATCACCACTAAAGGTGCTCATTGTAGGCCAGAGTTCTGGCACTTGGAGTTCTCCAAGTATAATTGATTATTGCGTGGCAATAGTCTTGATGGGGGAGGATGAAACGGGGTTACATTCGGTTACGTTGGTGTACGTAAGTACACAACGGTTAAGGTCAAGTATTGACCAGTCCGAAAGGTTCGGACTTATTGGTTGTTTTAACCAATAAGGGCAGGACCCGATGGTGAAGGTGTGGCAGCCTGCCACCTGTTAGTACACAGGTGGTGTACACTACATTTTGGCTAGGTACGAATTAAGTAAGTTGTACCTAGTATTGCATATAGTTTATATTAGTTTATTAATTTAGGCTAATTTTATATTAAATAAATAAATCAGTTTACAAATACAATTAAGACTGCTAGGCGCACGACCCAGAACGGTCGCGCGTGCAGTGAGTGTTGTAGCAAAAGGGAGCACCTCCCTTAGCTACCCCCTTTCTAAGGGAAGCCTTGTAACAAATCGTTAGTGTTTACTAACTGTAAACGCAGGGAATCTTGGCCCCGAATGAGAGATCAATCTCTCACTAAGCCCTTATATAAGGGCGTATCGGCTAAGTAGAGGCGTAATGCCGCTTAAGGAAAGTCTTCCTATGTGCGCTAGCCGCACCGTGCGTCTACGCACCGGCTACAGCAACCGCGCAACGGTAGCGGTCCAATCTCACAAACAGTCTTCGATTCCATGAATTCCTCCGAGTCCAATGTACCAGGTAACTCCACTTGCTCTCCGATATCCACATTTTCTCTAACACTTGTCTTCGTAGGCGATCGGTGCCCGCACTCTCCGCTTAATCAAACTTCTGACCGATCTGACCATTCCGACGACTCAAGCGACACTCAAATTGACATTGAACAAGATAAGCACCGAGTAGAGGTCGCCAATTTTCCCCAAAAAACCATTGATTCACTCCGAGAGGAGTTGAGAGTTGAGCGTGAGAAGCAGATCGTGACCAACGCCGCGTTCCAGAAAATGCGTCGGGACACAGAACGGTTCTCCAATCTGATTGACGCTATACAAGCTGATCGCTCAGTCTTGATGGCCGAGATTAAACATCTCAAGGCCTCGACTCCGAAATAAAGCAAGCCAGGTATGTCAATCCATCGTTTACTCCACTTCGGATCGGTCCTCACTTCCCTTTATATGTAGATCCATTACCGATCAATGCCATCCAGACCATGCAAACACTTGTTGATGCCGTTCGGTAGGTGCACAGCGACTTCGATATGCTTCGACCGGCGTTTGAAGGTAAGATCGGCACTCGTCATGACATGCGTCGTTTCAAGATCAACCTATCGCATCTTCAAGAGCAGCTTGCAGTGGTCGTTCGACAGAGATCAGAGCATCAGACTGGCAGATCAGTTTTATATTACCAGAGGCGCGAGTTGGATCGCCAGATCGCCGAGCTAAAGCTCAAGATCGACGATCACTCCGAGAGAATTGATGCCTTCCAAGATCGTCTCGGCACTTGGACCTAATAGTCTAACCAACTCTGGGGATTCGTCCACCACTGCGGCGATGAGCTGGCTACGCGTCTGTCCAGTTCGCCGGTCGCTAGCTCCATTCCTTGAGGAGCAGCCTCGAGCGCCCTCGCGGACACGCAGTCGCATTTTGCCGGCAGTATTTCCCAACGAAATTCGGACGGAAATTCTCGCCATTCATTGGCTGAAATTCCGCCCCCCAAAATTTGCGCGCATATCACGAAACGCAAGGGCGCGACAAGAGACACAAGGGCGCGGGGAATAGCGGCCGATCCAGACTACGAAGAAAAGCCGGCGACAGCGCGGAAGAAAGCCAAGACACCGATGAGGCTTCTGCGCGCAACAGTGGATTCAACCAAGCCAGTTCAAGATACGAAAACTCAAGCGCCCTTGACCCCTACTACTGCCCGGTCCATGTCGGCATTAGCTTCGCCTGGTGCGGACTCTGAGGGTGGTCCGACGGATTCAGTTGAGCTAGCTTCCGATCTATCTCGGTCCCGATCCACCCATCGTCGTCGATCTGCTGCCGCAGTTGAAGCTCCTACGCCAGGGGCAGACCAAGTGGTGCACCCGAAGGGTTACAGCGTCAAAGAACAATCGAAGCCGGCTGGTGAGGCACCCAAGCCAACTATTCTGCCCGGTACTTCTGGTCTATACCATCATGCATAGTTGGGGGCATTGAAGGTTGACGTGCCTCTCCCTCCTTTCAGTCTGGCTGCTGAAGACCCTTGGTCTCCGGGGCAGGTCGATCTGCTGCAGCGATCTGTTCCAACCAAGCAGCAGCTGGTCTGCATTTTTTCGCGTCCGGACTACTGGCTTTTCCCGCTGGCGGTTAATCATCCAAGCGCAACCGAGTGACGACCCGATCTTATCACCGGATCGCAGATCGCCCGTCTGTATGACGCCAAGCCGTGGGAAGTTTTGCTTAGCCCCAATCGGAACGCCATGTTTACACAGTGTCCGTGGATCGCCTAGTTCTTGGGTCGCCTCGGGAAATATCGCAGCACCCCTGTGGTAGAGTCAAGTTCAAAATCGAACACCGTAGTGTCGAGAACCTGACCACAATCGTGCCCATCCTTCCAACTGACGGGGGGGGGGGGTACCCCGCGAACCTTCGCCTACTATCCGATCTGACGTCCGCTGCTCGCAGACGACTGATCATCAGCATAGGACGCCTGGTCCGATTTTCGCGTCTCCATCTCACCTTTTGTACCCGATGGAATGGGCTGGTTACACACTGTTGGATCGTCGCCGTGAATTGATTCGGGTCTAAAATGCGAGACCGTGCTGGGTAGTGTACCCTGGGCGGAACTCTTCACCCTGGGTACGGGCAGACCAATTATACTCAGAGTAAGTATACTCCAAAGGGAAGTTCGCTTAACCGATCGTAGAGCCCAACCAATGCGAGAATAAAGGACCAATATTCCAAAATGGAGATCCAACGAGAACGTAACAAACTCCATGAACGATATCTCCACGTAACAATCCAAAAACTTTCTTAAACGTTCAAAACGTGTGTAACTTGGGCTTGCGAAGCCGACCAATGCGTACTCCCGTCGAGGGACTTCCGGCCGTCCAAATGCGTCTGTAACGCGTCCCGGCCGGGTATATAGAGCTAGAGGGGATTACTCGACCCTCTTCTCCCAAACACTCCGCGGCGTGCAGAGGCGACTAACGTACTTGGCAAAGATGCTTACGACTTCCTTGTTGTGAGTTAAACGACCGAAAATCCAAAAAACTAACAAATCCTATCTCCCTACGGTCCCCAATATGTACAAACATGAAATATGTAAAGTACACGCAATATCATGTGGCTTACCAAAATCTGTGTTCTTGACACTTCTTGCACACGATAGGCTTAATAGCCCCCTTGTTTTCCACCAATCTTGAATCCACTTCACCACAGCCTCCCCTGAGTCTGGTTGCAGCCGCAAAACGGTAGTGACCAGATCTCACCACCAGTTGGTATCCCAGATCTTCGCAGTAGTGGAATTCTTCACCGATGGACGGATATTCGAATCCACCTTCGCCAGGTATTTGTCCTTGTGCACCTGATCATCTTGTACCTCTCTTGACGCTCGTTGGTGCAGGTGCCCTGTGTTCCTAATCGCCCCATGTCAATTCGCCTCCCCGATCGACCCGATCTGACAGCCCTCGCAACACTCCAGATTCCGACACACCGGATGGGCATCAGATCGGGGTCGATCAGCTCCGGAAATCAGTCCGGGAGCTTCAGTCGCAGTTGGACATTAAGAATACATCACTCCTGCAACTGCGGAAGGAAGTGGATACTTTGATCCCCATGCCCACGAAGTTGCAGGAGGTGATCGCTGAAAACGCGCATCTCCGGGCCCAGATCGCCCAACAAACAACGCGAGGTAGGCCGATCGGTCTGTTTCCATCTTGGGTCTGCTCTAACCTTCCTTCGCGTGCAGATCGGCTGCCCATCGACATTGCCAAAGCGTTTTACGCTTTACTCGCGGCTGATCGGCAGTCGAATGATCACTTCGATCAGCTCCGACCGATCTTGGACGGGATGATCGGCACACGGCACGATCTGTTTCGCTTGGAGGCTTACATATCGCACCTACTGGAACAACTCGCGGTGGTCAACCGGCAGAGGTTGAAGGATCAGTCCGATCGGACTTTACTCCGCACCCAACATGGTGACCTGGAGAGGCAGATCGGCGAGTTGCAGGTCGTGGTCCGGGAGAAGATCAGGAATGTCGAGTCCTTCCAGACCGGATAGGACGCCTGGACCCAGGAATCAGATCGTCGCTGGGCGGCCGTAAACCGGTGCTACCAACAGTTGACTGACTTGTTGCACCGGCTTCCGGCTGCATGCTCTAGCGTTGACCGGTCTGCATCGGCCGTTCTGGTCGATCTGCATCAAGATCGGACCCGACGTCACTCATTGGCCAAAAGTAAGCACCACGAAATTCCAAAACTTCCAAGAGGGTAAAGACGCGCCGAAGGGTTAAAGGACGCGGGGCATAGCGCGCGACTCCGAACTCGAGGAGAAGCGGGCGGTACCTTAAAAATAAATCCAAGACGCTGGCGCATATTCCAAGCCAAGATCGGACGCAGGTGACACATCCATCACCGTCAAATCGAATGCGCCCTTACGCCCCCGCACTGTTCACACCAAACATATGGAGATCTCCTGCGGAGAGGACTCGGGGATCGAATCGAGCGATTCCGAGTTCTTGGTCACTGCGTTATCCAAGTCCCGATCCGATCAACGCCGAGGTTCCGTTCCTGCGAAGCCTGCATCGGGGGCTAATAAGGCGATCAGCTCCCAGGGTGATGGTGCTGCACCGACGCGCGAGTCGACCGGACAGTTGCCCTCGTTCCAGCCCGGAACATCTGGGCTGCGCCGTCACGCCCGATTGAAAGGGTTGTTGACCGGAGGTCGACCTCTCCCATCGCTGACTTCGGATGCCACTTTTCCGTGGTCACCGGGGAAGATCGGTAGCTGCACCGATCAGCCCTGCCCAAGCAAGATCTAGCCCGGTCGATGTTCCGACCAGATTTATGGCTCTTACCTCTATCTTTGAAAACCCCTGACCCGTCTGCGTGGCTGGCGGATCTAGTCATAGGACCGCAAATCGCTCGTCTTTATTTAGATCTACCATTGGAAGTGCTGCTCAGCGCCAAGTTGGACTCCATGTTTGCGTCGACTCCTTGGATCGATTAGCTTCTGGGTAGGCTTCGGGATTTTAATACAGACCACTGCCAGGCAATCTGGGAGTCTACCCATTATCTCATCCTTCCGGCGGGTAGGAAGTTACGTGACCAAGACCTGATCCTGTTTCGGAAGCGCCGGAAACAGCGTCGGAGTCGGGCGGGCGAGGCCTGGCTGGCCATATGCCAGTTTATTCTAGAAGATATGCTGGCCCGCGAGTGCGACATCGACATCTTTCTGTATCCGGTGTTTTTTCATATGGACAAGCGTAGCGTTGAGAGACCCGGGGCGTTGACGGAAGACGGCATCTGGTATCCCGGTCTCCATTGTGACTAGCCGATCACATACCTGAAAGACGCCTTGATCCAGATCGATCGGAAGGAGACCTGGCGCAATCAGCATCAGGACCAGATCGAAGACCATTCAGCATTAACTATCGGTCGCCGGTGGGGTGATTGCGAATCTTTATGCGGCAGTTAGCTGACCAGATAATTCATAATATATGTCATATTTCTTTCAAAATTCCTGATCACCTGATCGCTTGACCAAATTTCATCACTTTCTCCAAACTTGCACCAACACGTTATCATACACAGTTTCCATCCACATTGCGAAAATCATTACCACGTTCGTCATTCCACTACTCCTGTTCATCACAGTTCATCATAGTTCATCACAAAATTCTCAATAATTCAGACCTTACACATATTCACACCGATCGATATACTGATCGGTGCTACTGTGTGTCTTGAACTTCATCCTCATGAGTCTGCATCATTGCAAAGAGATTCCAACTGACTCGTTCTCGCTCGAACTCTCGTAGCATGCTCCACAATTTAGGTCAAGTTCGTCGATCCAAGTTGCTTCGTCCTGATCATTCCAGCGGACCAGATATTCTCGGTGGGTGCGACCGAAACGTGTCTTCTTGACCGATCGGACATCTAGCACCTTCTCCACCTCGAATTCGTCCTCCTCCAACGGCCTTTCCCAACTGTCCTCCGGCAGCAGAGCTTCATCAAAATCGAATCTCTCCGCTTCATCCACTAGACAGGGTGTTTTGGGCCGATCGGGGAACTATCTGACCAGCTTCAATTTGGACACAAGCGCGATCGGAAAAACTTTATAATCCGTGCCGATCGTCATCAGATGGGCAGCATGCTCACCGATCAGCTCTGCTACACGGAAAGGACCGTGCCACATATGAGCCAAATTCCTTTCATAGCCTTCCTTGACCCGATCGAGGTATAACCATACCCTCGCCCCTGGTTCAATACCATGAGGGCGGACCTGATCGTTATTCCGATCTGTTCGATCTTGCGTGCCCTGACGCAACTTTTCATTGACGACTTCTTTCGCATGATGATAATGCTTCTGTACCTGCATGTGCCAACGACGGGCATCGAGATCGCGGGTCCGAGTGCAGCCGATCGGTATCGCCGCTTCAAGTGTCGATCGAGGGTCCCATCCATACGCCAGATAGAAAGGCGTTTATCCTCGGACCCGATCGGTCGAAGAGTTGAGTGCGAATACCAGTCTCTCTGAATACTCATCCCAGTCACGTTGGTCCGGATCGGCCACATACATCTTGATCGCCCTTGTTATTGTCTGAACCATGCTTTCAGCCGATCCGTTCGCTTGCGGACGATATACCATCGTCGCGCTCTGCTTCTGGCCCAGCATGTTATTGAACGATCGGAACACCTCAGCAATAAAATCGAGTTCCCGATCGTGGCTAATAACTTCTCTGACGCCGAACCTTCTAAACACGCATTCTTAGTAACTCTGGGCGATCTGCTCGGCAGATCGGGATGCACTAGTCTTTGCGATCACCAGACCAGTGAATAGGTCGATCCAGATCAGCAGCTCAGTGTTGCCGCGTGTCGATCTGGGCAGCGACGGTATGTGATCCATTGCTATCACCTGGAAAGGGTAAGTAGACTCGATATTCCCGGGCGATCGCGCCTTGATTACCGGTCTGCCCTTTCCGGTCTCGCAATCTGTGCAACAGCCCACATATTTCTGCACACTGCGGAAAAGACCTCTCCAGTGGAAGTGGGACCTGATCTTGTGATAGGTCCTGCCTATGCCTTGATGTCCCCCTTCTAGACTCACATGGTAGTGATGAAGGACATCCGGCTGTAGCAACTCAGGGACCACCAATTTCGCTAGTCAATCTCGATCGGCACTGTCTTGGTCAACATCGCGGCGGTAATATAGCAATCCATTTTCATCCACATCGTAACTGTCCGCGATCTTGGTACACTCTTTCGCCTGATCATTCGTTAACTTGGACAGTTAACCGCGCAGATAGGCTTTCAGGTTGACGATCCACTCTTCTTCGTCCTGCGCCTTGAGGATCCGTTCCGCCCTTAGCTGCTGTACAACTTACTCACTCAGCCTTTCCTTTGGGAACGATCGGCGAGACTTCCGAGTTCGCGATCTATTTGCCGCCATCGCATGCACCTGATCAGGGCTGTACTTGGGCTTGATCAACTCCGGGAGCCTGTTTATGTTCATAAGTTCATGTATAACGGCCTCCTAGTGATCGTAGCCCCAATCTGGTCCCGCATAGCTTGGGTCACGAGGTGATCGGCGCTTCTGTTCCAATCCTGTTTCACGTTCAATATCTCGTGGTTGGGATAGTCTTTCAGTGCCTTCATCACCCGATCATTCAGCAACTTCAGCTGTGGCGCCTTATAGGTCGACCCGGTGATCTGCCTTATCACTAGGTTGGAGTCACCACATATGATCATCCGCCCTTTTTTTGTGATGACAGCAAATCAAGACATAGAAGGAGTCCCCGATATTCCGCCTCGTTGACCGTTATGTCAGGCGTGAAATCGGCGGCGGCTGCTACTATAGACCATTGTGGTAACTTCCACAGTATGACACTATAGGAGCCGACCTTCTTCTTCACGCTGGCCGACCCGTCAAAACTCAAGAGCAGGAGTTCCTCATCCTGATCGACGGTCGGCGGCGGCCGCGAGATTGACTGTCGAGGTTACTTCCTTGGGGCAATCTCCACTAAAGCCTCATCCACTTCGGACCGAGGGGTGATACTGGCAGCTAATGTGCCCAATATCTCTTCCTCTCCCTTGGTGCACTTGACGACCTCGAGAGATCACTGCGACAATATAGCTGACCATCTGCCGGGCCGACCGTCCATCCCATTGGCTGATAATAACCAGGCCAATGTCGACTTTCTTGAAAGGACCTTTACAGATCGGCCGACCAGTAGGTTGTAGCACACATCCAGATCCGTAGTAAAGCCAGAACTTCTTTTTCGACGATCCCATAGTTGACCTCGTTCGGCTTCAATGTACGGATTGTAAAAGTAAACGGATGGTACAATCCATCATGTTCTTGTACTAGAGTGGCCGAAATGGCCCACGTACTAGCATACACAATGACGATCGGCATTTTTTCCGGATCGAAGTGCTTGAGAATCGGTGCCGTCGCCATCTTGGCCTTTAGCATACCGAAAGCAACCTTTGCACACCTCATGTGATCCTCTGCCTTAACTTGCGGACAATGTGCGGGCAGATCATAGTCGCTGCCCTCCCGTAAAGTTGCCCGATTATCTTCGCGCAACATATGGTAGTCGGTTTCCCGGAGCTCGTACAGCACGGCCGCGTAAATCACAAAGTGTTCAATGAAGCGGCGTAGTAATTCAGGCTCCCTAGGAAGGACTGCATTTCCTTCAGAGATCTCGGAAACGGGAGGTTGCTCAGTGACTCCAGATCCTTGGGATTGGCCTCCAGCCCACTGATCGAAACCATATGACCCAAATAGGAGACCTTGGACATGCCCCAAAAACTCGTCACAGCACTGATCGACAGGTTCCAGCGATCGCACGTCTCCAACAACCGTTCAACCTTCTCGCACAGATCGCTCCATGACGAGGCAGAGATCAGTATATCGTTGATGTATGATCGCCTCCCCAGAACGGACGGTCTCCTTTCCCGATCAGGTTCACTCTCTGTAAATACATCATGGTTTTCGGTGGGGTTCCGATCGGTACTGATCTTGAAGTATCCATACAGTGCGTTGTCGATCAGACTCTAGTATATTTGGGGCGCGTTCTTAAGCCGATCGGCATACGGTTCCACTAGAACAGACCGAACGGCATAACAAACGCGGAAACTCGCAAGCTCGATCGGTCATCGAAACCACCCAAAATCCACTAGTCATATCCAGCGAGCAATACCATAGGGTCTTGTCAAGATCTTCTAGCAGATCGCTGATCAGCGGCATCGGGTACACCATAAGCTTGGTCAACCGATTTACCAACCGATAATCGATACACAACCTGATATCGACGCCGTTCTTCTTGATCACAATCACGATCGGCGAGGCCCACGGCGAGGTCGACGGCTTAATGATCTTGGTAGTCAACAGTCCTTTAATAAGATCGGACAGTTTTTCGCGGTATTGTGGCGCCACACGTCGGCATCGCTGGGCGATCTGCTTGGCATCTCCAACGTCGATGTCACAAATCGCTCCGCAAGCAGCAGGGGGTAAGGCGTTGCCGTTCACGATCAGCAGATGTTTCTTTTTCCATATGATATTCTTTAGCTGATCGATCTGATCGGGACTGTTGACGTCCCGATCACCCACTTGCAGATCGTCCAAGGTGACTTCGGGCGGATCAGCAGGCACTTCAGGGAGGACTGCCATCTGGCTCTCCAGCTCCTGAATATATTGATCCCCGCCCTCATGGATACAAACTTGATCGTCTTCCGGGGCAATATCACCCAAACCGTCCTGATCGGTTGAACAATGCTGTTCCCGATCGGCGGGCTGACTTTCAACGACATCGATCTGCTTAGGCGCGCCATCGTGGTCCGCCCCAGCAATGCCATGCTTCCCTTTTTCTATTCCCGGCTACGCTGTCGCCTGTTCTTGTGTCGCCACCACGTTGACGAACCTTGGCTCATCTGCTTGTTGGTCCACCGTATCCGGCGACTGCGGTGCCTTTCTTCGAACTATCATCTTCCTAGGGGTTACATAGCTGGGTCGTTCCACCATAGGTGAGGTATCTTCTTCCACCGATCCATCATCGCTGACCAGATCGGTGGTCGCTTGGTATGCCAAGTTCTGCCACTCAACATACCGTCTCGATCCGACGAGACGAACCCCACCTTTCTTGGCACTTTCCCTTCCGCCAGCCACATGCCAACAATAGTATTGTTGTCGAGTGTAAGCGGCTTGTCACCGATATTAGTGACTCGAACAAAATCATATCGGCCGGTGCTCTTCACAAAAGTCGACACCCACCGATCGCCCCTGGTCACCCATAACTTCCTTGATCGAAAAACTTTGTCGACCGGGGTATCAGCGGATTGGCCGACTGGAATGGTGACATCTTCGTCCCACCTGACCATATCAGTGTGCGATCCGTATAGGGGCCGCCGACAAGCTAACAGGATCTGGACCTCATCCGGGAGTGTAAGCACTCCATGAGACAGATCTAGACGAATACCCGCTGGCACCATAAAATCCATGCCTAACAGGGCATCCTGACCGGCTAGCTTGCCAACCCAAGCGCTGAAGAAGTAATCCAACGAACCCGATAGGGTGATATTCACGCGCGTCCTTCCTTCGGTCATGTAAAAAATTTCCCCAATTCCAACGCATTCTTGTATCTGGGTATCGTCTATACGACATCCGACCTTACGAGCAAAGGCGGAGTCGATAATCGAGACTTCGTCCCCAGAGTCGAATAACATCGTCGCTTTCTGGTTGTTGATCTTACCACAGGCTTTCGCCTGATTAAACCATTTGTCGGGCGCATGATACTTCCAGTATCCTCAAGACTCCCCCGTCAGCAGATCCAACTGCATGACCACCTTAGATCGGGAATATTCTTCGGTCGTGAGATTGTAGACCGGATGATCCCGATCGACGCAACTGAGAACAGAACATGTATTGTCGGTTTTATTCTACTTGCCGACATATGCATAGATGCCAAACGTATACCGCTCGGATCGATCCAGATTCCAATCTGGCAAGCGTTCTAGTTTAAAATATTCTCAACGTCAGGTGGAAGCATCCCCGCGTGCTTACCCGGCACATACCACTTGCGCATAAGATTGAAGAACTATACGATCTTGCAGTGGCCGTCCTCGTGGATCTCTCCACATGACTTGCACACGAAGAGGCAGTGATCGGTGGGGTGGCCGCGTCTTTCACACTTCTTGCATATCAGCCTCTTCCAGCATCCCCGATCATCGTGCTTGCTTGACCCGCAGTGAGAACACTTCTTGCGAGGTCGGTCCGGATCGGACTTGTTCCCACTCCTGCCCTTCCGATCTGCCTGGTCAGGCGTCGATCCGGTTCTTGGGGAAGGAAGATGTGACGATATTGGTATTCGTCTGACTCCCTACTGGACTGGCCGCTACTTTCTTCTTCCGATCCAGTGCTGTCCTCAGTCGCGATCGCCTTAACATCACGAGCCGATCTGGTCAGGGGCCTCTTCACCGGATCGGTTTGGGTCTTAGATCTGTAGCGACCCGATCCAACGGCGACCTTCGCCCTCATGCTGCGTGAGTGTTGCAGCGTCCGCAACGTCTGCTCCACTTCCCCCACATCTTTGAGGCGCAGCATGGTGAGCTGATATGCCAGCTCTTGGTCATCAAGGGTACTGATATAGTGACCCACTTGCTCCATAGCGGCACCGGTCGGTGGGTTGCCTTCCTTGATCACTATCCCGGCGCAAATTTCAGCCACGTTCAAACAGTGCAAGTACTCAATCGGCGTCTCGTCGCCCCGCTTTTGCATATGATGGTATTTGAGGGCGGTAGAGAATCCGGAGTTGCAGTACTGCTCCTCAAATTCTGAACATAGCAGATCCCAGGCATATCGGACATCCCGACCCAACTGTTGGATCCAGTTCGCAGCCGGTCCTTTCAGCAGATATCTGAAGATCAAACACCGTTCCTTTTTTGGTGTCTGATCCCGCAAGAAAGCAGACTTGAACCGACCAAACCACGATCTGGCTTGCTCCTCGTCGGCGTCCTTGCCAGTGAAATCCTTGAGGTCTGTAGTCGCGGCCATACGAATTCGTGGAATCGCAGTAGATCAAAAATCAAAGGCGGTCGTAGAGGCTAGGTTAGCCCTGCGCGTTCTGCCCGCACCTGCACCGTCCTACCCATAGTGGTCATCCGGATCGCCGAACGACTCCATGTCGAAATCGCTGTTTTTGCTTGATCGGCGCAGTCGGGCTGGCTGCAAATTGCGTCTTCCTCTGCCATCTTGTCTTCCACCTTGGGTAGCCTTATCTGTTGATGACACTGACTCCATATCAACATCCCGGCAAGTATTGACCTTTTTCCGGGCAGATCGGTCCTGGGCATGCGGGCGCGGAGGCGATCGGCATCGGTCTCCCATGAAACGCTCAATCATTGCCTCAAACATGGCTTGGACGTTAGCTTGGGTCATGTGAAACGTGTTGGTATCCTCCTTTGGAGGTACTGAAACCTGTAGGGGCTCCTGGGGGGCCCTACCGTCATGCAGCCCCATGCTACCGCACGTCCTTTTTATGCTCCCACGGGGGTATGATCCACCCCATGGTTATCCGCTCAACACCGACCTCCAACTCCGATGAGTTATTAGAGGCATGTGGAGACTGATACAGCGATTTATCATCAGAACACACATCATCGAGTGCTACCGTGGCCTCAGCGACCTTCAATGCCACGGTGGGAGTTGGGCGGCGAACCTCCCCCACCAACGGCACCAAATGAACATGGAGGGTCGACATCGACAACTCCAGCTTCCAAGTGTCCAGATCAAACACTTTATGTACGTTGGCGAGGTTTCGCACTTTCATGCCGACCTCGGCCAACATCGCCAGCAAGTTCTTCACCAATAGCAACGGCCGATCGCATTGGATCGGCTCGGTGGCGGGTCCAAGAAGGCGATCGGGAATCTGGGGGTTTAAGGTCTGCATGACCTGGTCTTCACGAATAGATCGCTTTAACTCGTGGATATAATACATCCTGGTAAGGTCTTCAACCTTGACAACCCCATCCCCGACCTGCGACTTTTCTTCCAAGTCATTTTCATCGGGTGGCATTCCCAGCCTTTGCTTGGGGACCTTGGGAAGGTGGATCTGATAGTTCCGATCAGCCTCCAAGTCGTTTTCATCTTTTATTTTCTCATCAAATCGTTCATTCAAATGCATAGGATCAAGACAAAAGCCCTGATACTTTCCGGAACTATAACAAGACTTGCTATAGTCCCGATCGGCTCCGTTGGGAGCCTTATGGGGAGGAAAAAAACTTATTAATCCCGATCTGGTCCTCCACCCGGCCAGATCGGACATCGCCATCTTTATCAACAACGAGAACATAAGGTGACAGCTTTTCCTTATGTCCTCTCCAGAACGATTCCACATTTAAATCACTTAAGTCAACTTTTGACCGGACATCATCTCGGTGATATCCGCGATCACCAAGTGATCCGGGCACGCGCACCATTGTGGTGGAGTCAAGCTCAAAATCGAACACCGTAGTGTCGAAAAACTGACCATCATCGTGCCAAGCCTTCCAACTGACGGGGGGGGGGTACCCCGCGAACCTTCGCCTACGATCCGATCTGATCGTCCGCTGCTAGCAGACGACTGATCATCATCATAGGACGCCTGGTCAGATTTTCGCGTCTCCATCTCACCTTGTGTAATGGGGTGACATTACATAATTGATATTCATGTTAGAATATCACAGTTTAATTTCAGACCCGTTGTCTGAAATTTAAAAAAGAGATTATAAGTTATTATAATCTACGAAGGAAAAGTCGATTCGGTATAAATACCGAATCTTGCAAATAATAGTACAGTTAGTGGAATACTTGATATTATTATATTAATTAGGTAGTTACTATACTATTAGCCTCTAAACCACCCATTAAAAAAACACTCTTAATTTTTCGTTCTTAACACAAAGTGAATATTTATAGGATTAGTTGTTATCAACTAATCCTGCCCTATTACATTGCGCGCTTCCTCGCAATTACAGTGTAAGCATGTAACAGGATCAGTCCTGTTACACCTGGTAGCACTTTGTGGTCCGTCTCAACGAACACAGTTCCGTTCCGCTAGTCAACTAGCGGAGCGAAGATTAAGAGCCGCTCGGCATCATGTTGCGAGACATGACGCCTGCCGAGCGAGAGAGAACGCTGGAAGTGGTGAATAAACACTTCCCTCACTTCACGTCGCGTAGTAAAGACGCGACGGTAGAAATGGTTCGGTCCATGGGGACCGACATCATTACCTTCCTCCAGGGTAAGCCCCGGAGGAAGCGATAGAGGTGGTGAATCGCTTTAGGCGAAACCACCTAGAAAAGCAAGCACGGCCCGCGCAAGAGGCATAGCGGACCGCATCTGCACCTGCAACGCATAGCGTTGAAAGTGTAAAGGCGCGAGTACCGCCCTTTACCGGCGAAGAGGGCGAGCCCCTTCGTAGATGGTTCGCAGAGGTGGAAGATGCCATCTCTGCGCAAAATATTGTTGACGAACGTCAACAGGCGTACTTCGCCACAACATGTCTGGGCGGCAGAGCCAGGGCATGGGCGATGAGTCGCAGATCCACTGATGACTCTGCGTTCCTTACTTATAAGGAATTAAAAGCTGAGCTAACGCTCAACTTTGAAGCTCCTGAAATGGAGCTAAGTAGTCGGCAGGAGTTCATGGAACTCCGGCAAGGTAAGCTTGAACTTCAAGCTTACGCTCATAAGACGCAATATTTGCTGTCAAATATTGTGTATGAGCCGATGCCCCCTGCTATGCAGGTCACTGGCTTCATGAAGGGACTCAATGATGGTCCCGTCAAACAGAGTCTTTACCGTCACCCGCCAAAGACTCTACAGGATGCCATTGAAATGAGCATCCGTGAGGAGTTCAGCATGCTATCAGCGTCATCGCATGCTCGGTACAGCCGAAGGCTCAACAGCCCTTCGTTTTTGACATGCCGCGACAGCATGTCAACAAGCAGCAGTCGGGCAGAC
>CM047580.1:28975623-28989012 GCA_026184515.1 Peronosclerospora sorghi
TTTTGACATGCCGCGACAGCATGTCAACAAGCAGCAGTCGGGCAGACGAAGCTCACACTTCGTCTCAAGAAATAGCCACCCGCGCCAGAGCATGGGCGGTGGAGGTCCAGAGCCGATGGACCTATCAGTTGCGGTTGCTTCGAACACGAAGCAATCGAAATTTAAGAAGAATATTCGCTGCAATCGATGCGCAAAAATGGGGCATTTTGCCCATGAGTGTATGGCACTGCGTCCGGTGCCACGCAGTCAGCGGACGGAACCGTCCGCTGCACGGCGACACCAACAGGGACATCACCCTGTTGGTGCAAAAAACGTAGATCACCAGTAGGGGCGGGGCGCCCTACTGGGAATGTTATCCCACATGCAGGCATAGGGCATGTGAAGGTAATAGCCCCAGACGGGACTATGTCCTGTCAAAAGGTGCAGGGTGATGATAAGCCTCTTATAACCCTGGAGGTTAAGCCGCACGGGAGCGATGTCCCCATGCGAGCTTTGTTTGACACAGGAGCGTCAAACAATTTCGTTAGAAGTCGGAGTCTAACGCTGTTGATCTTTGTGGAGGTAGAAACACCACGAAGTATGTTGTCAGTCCGGTAAGCAACAGGTGCAACCGTGACTATTCCAAAGCGTGTGATTAAAACACGCTTCGAGTTGAATGAACTGTCATTCGAGGATGAATTCATCGTCCTCGATTTAGATGACAAGTTCGATGTGATACTTGGAATCCCATGGATGTCCAAGTTTAAACCTTCGATCGACTGGGTTAACCTATCGATCGACTGCGGCGGACCCACAGGATCTGATCACCCTGTGTGTAATCCGGCTGTATCAGAAGATACAACCGCAGCGTCGGACAGTCTGGTGGATAGCGATGGCACCACCAGGTCTGTTCTGACACGATCAGCGGAAGGTACCTCCGCTGGTGAGAGTCCAGAGGGACTACCACACGCAACAGAAGATTCGTTGCGTGTTGGAGAGAAATATTCCACGGGTGATAAAGACCACCGTGAGAATGAAGTGATATCCACGGTGGAAAACACCCACCGTGAGAATGAAATAGTATCCACAGTGGGAAACACCCACTGTGCGACCGAAGGTTCCAACACGATGAAAGAATTCCGTGTTGATGAGAGTGAACTCACGATCGAGTGCAATCGTGAGCACAACTCCGTGGTGGCCAGTGCTCACCACGTTGCGTTAGCCATGCACACGGGTGATAAAGACCACCGTGTCGCAGAACAGGCGGCCGATCAGACGAGCACATCTGATCGCCAAGAAAATTCCATGGTAGGCAGTGGCCACCATGATGAGAAGTATTCGCACACGGTGAATCGTAATCACCGTGTAGCAGTCAATCCGACGAGTGCGTCTGATTGCATGGACAGTTCCGTCGAGACGATCAACGGCTTGACGCAAACGGAGACCGGATTAGCTAACCAGTCTCTGTTGATGGAACACCCTCCGAAAGAAGGTTCGGAGGTGATGGCTCTTCCAGCGCTAAGCTGGAAGAAGTTTATGAAGAACTCGCACGATTATCAGATCGAACAGATCTGTATCATCGTTGCAACAGATGATGTAGTGGATATTCGTGAACGAATATCCACATTACAAGTGGAAAACATTGGGAAAGAGGTTACCAATGATCAAACCAAAGTCCATCGCTTTGAAGCGCAGATCTGGGAGTCGCTTAAAGCGAACTCCCCATTTTATGAGGTACTTCGGGAATACGCTGTCCCAGAAGAAGTACCTAGCGAGCTTCCTAAGGATAAGGGAACTCGTCATGAAATTGACCTCGTGCCAGGCACGAAGTATTGTGTCACGCGGCATTGGCCGTTGCCGCGTGATCAAGTAAGAGCGATCGACGAGTTTTGCGAAGCTCGTCGTAAATCAGGCCAAATGCGGGGGTCTACCTCACCGCACTCTACCCCCACCTTTTGTGTGAAGAAGTCCACAAGTGGGTGGAGAATCGTTCACACTTACAACAAGCTGAACGCAGCGACGGTACCGGCGAAGACGCCGATACCGCGAAAAGATATCATTGATGGCATGTGCGGGAGCACCATCTTTAGTGCTCTCGATCTAAGAGATGGATTTTATCAAATCCTAATGCGTGAGAAGGATATCCCTCTCAAGGCGGTAAGCACCCCAAGAGGCATGCTTTGGTAGTGGCTTTTTATGCCGCAGGGGCTTCGAAATGCCCCTGCTACGTTTAACAGATGCGTAACGCATCTATTACGCCCGGTGAGAGAATTCGCACCGAGTTATTTCGATAACGTGTTCATCCATAGTAAGGGTGAACACGATAAAAGCGATGTAGATGTCCATAGGGAGCATCTACGTCGAGTGTTAGAGCTTATGCGTAAGCATAAGCTCTATGCAAATCTAAAGAAGTGCGCCTTTGGTGCACCTGAGATACCCGTTCTTGGATGCTTTGTGGGCAAGAACGGGGTGCGTCCTGATCCAGAAAAGATCAGGGTGATCGTTGAATGGCCTACGCCAAACAACGTTAAGGAACTTCGAAAGTTCCTTGGGTTGGCAACATATTTGCACAAGTATTCGTGCAACTATGCTGGTTTAATACGACCTCTTTCTCAATTACTTAAGAAAGATGTCGAATGGCATTGGGATACCCAATGCCAAGATGCTTTTGATGCGGTCAAGCAAAGCTTGACTGAAGCGCCTGTCTTGGCTATAGCCGATAACGAGCGTCCGTTCAACTTCGTTTGCGACGCGAGCGATTTCTCTATCAGCTGTGCTTTAATGCAGCGTGATCACGATGATCGTGATCGCGTAATCTGCTATCAATCGCGTCCGTTGCGCCCAGCCGAGCGCAACTATCCAGTGCATGACAAGGAACTCCTTCCCATTAAGTATGCACTGACCAAGTTTCGGATCTATCTATTGGGAGATAGACCGTTTGTGGTTTACACGGACCATGCGTCGCTACGCACGGCCGTGAATTCACCATACATTTCTCAAAGAATGGCTCGATGGCTGTTATTCTTTGCTGAATACAACTTCTCGGTTGTATACAAACCCGCAAAGTTGAACGTGATAGCGGATGCGCTATCACGAAGGCCCGATAACGAGACGAAACCGTCCGTAACCGAAGGTGCCAGTGCAAACGCGATCCGTTGCACTGCTTTGTCGTCGTCAATTATACGACAAGTACGCGAGGCGTACAAAACCGACGAGGAGACATGTAACGGGGTCATATTCGGGTTACATTGAGCGTTGGTGTACATGAGTACACCACGGTTGAGGTCAGTATTGGCCGGTTTGAAAGGGTTTGAACCTTTGGTTATTTTAAGCAATCAGGTCGGGGGCCCTTGGTGTGGTGGTGTGTCAGCCATCCACGTGTCAGTACACAGGTGTGTACACTACATTTTAGCTAGGTACGAATTAGGGATATTCTACTTAGTATTACATATAGTTTATATTAGTTTAAATTAATTTAGGCTAATTACATATTAAATATATTCAGTTTACATTTCACTCTATTTTGCAGACGTGCGACCTCGACCGGTCGCGCGCGCAGTGAGTGTCGTAAGTAAGAGGGAATCCTCCCTTTACCTACATCCCGTAAAGGGAATACATACGTTAAGGCTAAGTCGTAAACTAACCCGGGAATCTTGGCCCCGAGTAGGAGATCTCTCCTACTATGCCCTTATATAAGGGCGTATCGGCTAAGTAGCGGTATCTACCGCTTTAAGGAAGAGTCTTTCTCTATGCGCTAGCCGCACCGTGCGTATACGCACGGGCTACATCTAGTAGCACTTGTAGTCAATCCAACACCTGTGTTCGTAGACTAAGGCATCCTCTGCAAAGGATGAATCAGGACGATTGGGATAGTTCGACCCTCGTCTAGCAGGAAGACTTTAAAAGGCTGTTACCCTTAACGGGGGAAGAAGGAATGAAGCTCCTAGTGGAGCAGGGCCTTGAGACCGTAAAGGCAAGGGTAAATGCCCTCATCGCTCATGAGGCGAGTTGTAGTGGAGGTCATTCCACGAGGGTGCGCCCTCCCTTATCGTTTAAGATAAAGGAGTTCACCGGAGAGAAGGGTGACAACCTTTACATGTGGTTGCGAGAGGTCGAAACGGCCTTCGCCACAGCGAATATGACCGCTGATCACTTGCAAGTGGGACTTGCATTGACCCATATTACGGGAAAAGCCCGTACATGGGCGTTTACGTGTTCGGAGTCAGTCACGGACGTGTTCCCAAAATGGAAGGTCCTTAAGCAGAAGCTCATGGAAATGAAAGCAACGCTGATCTGGTTTTCCAGAATCAACTGGCGTTCCTGAGGTGCCGTCAAGGCATTAAGGACCTGTAGATTTATATCCAGGAGCTTAAGACCCTGCTGGCTGGGATGTACGCGAAAGCGTATTCGGACGATGTGTCAATCCCCGTCTTCATGGGAGGCCTGAGAGAAGGGCCAGCACCTTCGGAATTGTTCCGATGCAGACCCCAATCCCTGGGGGAGGCGTTCAAGATGGCGTTCAACGCCGAGAGGAACTTTCGTTCCTTTAAGGTGGTTCCCGAACCCATGGACCTGAGTCAGGTCGAAGCGGAGGAGAAAACTCCCGCTAAGAGTCATTCGGACTCTTTTCCGCAGAGCTTCGAGGCGGAGCTCCTTGCAGTGTTGCAGCGGCATGGACCGCTGAGATGCTTCCAGTGTGGGAGCACGGATCATCTGAGGAACAGATTTCCGAAAAAATCCCCAGCGAGATACTCGCTTAAAAGGGCCAAAGGTTGGGAAGAAGCGCTGGCCCAAGCCGTCGGGAAACGGCGGCTCCCAGTAGGTGCGGGGCGCCCTACTGGGGGACCCCTCAGTGATGTTAAGCCCCAGGGTAGGGGAAGACAGCACAAATCCCCGAGGGAAACGGTGCTTTCTAGCACCGAGTTGGTGTACCATCTAGGTTTGATGGTAGTCCTTGCGGACGTGAAAGGTTTTGATAAGCCTTGGAGAGTCTTGATAGACTCTGGAGCGTATGAAAATTATGTCAGACGGTCTTCTGTTGAGAAGAGTCGGCTGTTTGCCGAGGCCCTAGAAGCACGTTCTTGTGACGTTGTCACGGTCCGTCTAGCGACAGGCGCACAGGTTTCTGTACCCAAGGTCTCGATTGACCTTAAGCTGAAGTTTGTAGACTTCTACAGCTTAGAACGTTGCCTAGTCCTGGATTTGGACTCGAGGTATGACCTCATTCTGGGCATGAAGTGGCTGGAACGCCACGAGCCATGGATAGACTGGAAGTCTAAGTCCATTGGCTCAACGCACCCGCGGTCGGGTGAAGCATTGGCGAGTCATGAACCCATCTTTGCTCGATCGCAAAAGCGATTATGGCGTGAGATGCCAGAGATTGGGATGTCTGAAACGATCATTCCAATGTCGTTAAGGAAGAGTTCCTTAACGAGGGGGATTCGGCGGTTAATCCCCGCGCCGATATAGGCGAGACTGATGAGTCGCCAGTGATAGAGGTGGATTCCTCTTTGAGTAAGCGCGAGGCGCTTAGAGAAGATACCCTAATTTCGTCTCTTCTACAAGTCGAAATTGATTTCGACCACGCCGTGTCCGGCGAACAAGTTGCGACTCCAGTGGTAGGGGTAGAGACCCGTGTGTTTAAGCGCGAGGCGCTTCCAAGCGGAGAGACCCGTAGTTCGTCTCGTTCGCACGTCGGAAATGATTCCGACTACGCCTTATTAGGTAAGACCGGCAAGTCACCGGTGGTAGAGGTAGATACCTCTGTGGATAGGCGCGTGGCACTTCCAATAGATGGGGCAATCGACTACCCCCATCTGGGTCTCGGGATGAGTCCCGAGGCCAGTAGTCAGCAGTCCTACAGGATGCTGAATAGTGTGACAGGTGTTGTCACAGAAGGCGTAAGCCTGGAACGATTGCCTGGGGTAGGCGAACTGTTGTCGTTGGAGGAGATGTCCTTCAACGAATTTGAAGCTGCTTTGAAAGCAGATGAAATCGACGAGGTTGTCGTATTACTTCCGGAAGAGGAGTTGAACTCCTCATCCACGATGGACGAGTCAGTTTTGGTGAAAACCAAACAGGCATTAAATGCCCGAAGCGGCCTCAAGATCCTCGCGGATCCTGAGGACCCTTACCGTTCCTTATTAAAGGAATTCGGAGATGTCATTAGTGACAACCCGCCTATGGGGCTACCACCGGATCGGGGAGTCCGACATGAAATTGATTTGGTTCCTGGAACCAAATACTGCGTCACTAGGCAGTAGCCTCTCCCCAAGGAGCAATGCGACGTCATCGACGCATCCTTCAAGGAAAGAAGGGGCAGGGATGGTGCGGGAGAGCAACTCTCCCCACTCATCTCCCACTTTTTGTGTTCGTAAACCGAACGGAAAATGGCGCATTGTGCATGCGTACAACAAGCTGAATGCAGCTACGGTACCCATGCAGACTCCGAATCCTCGGAAGGATGTCCTCCAGAACAATATGGCGGGCTGTACTGTATACAGCGCCTTAGATCTGGTGGACGGGTATTATCAGGTGCTCATGCGAGAATCCGATATTCCGCTTACAGCGGTCAGCACGCCTAGCGGCATGCTGTGGGAGTGGCTTGTTATGCCACAAGGGCTTTCAAATGCACCAGCGACTTTCAATCGCTTGGTGACTCAACTCTTCCGCCCTCATAGGAAGTACGCTCAGACGTACTTCGACGATATATTCGTTCATAGTCGTGCGGAAGACGACTTGTCTGATGTTCAGACGCATCTGATACACCTTCGAGCGGTGCTCGAATGTATGCGAGAGCATAAGTTGTATGCAAACGCATCCAAATGTACTTTGGTGCTGAGGAAATACCTTTCCTCGGATGCTTCATCGGTAATGATGGAGTGCGGGCGGACCCCGCGAAGGTGAAAGCCATTGTGGAGTGGCCTTCGCCTGTAAATCTTAGAGATTTACGGAAGTGGCTCGGATTAGCCAACTATCTCCACAAGTACATCGAGAACTACGCTGAAATGGCGAAGCCATTAACCGACCTTCTTAAGAAGGATGTTGATTGGTGTTGGGAAACCAAACACCAAAACGCTTTTGAAGCGGTAAAGGGGATCTTGTTGAAATCTCCCGTTCTTGATCTCCCAGATTCTGGGAAACCATTTAGTGTCGTCTGCGACGCCTCGTATTTCGCAATCGGATGTGCTTTGTTACAAGCAGACGATGCAGGAAGGGAACGCGTAATTGCGTTTGAGTCGAGGCAGCTTAAGGCTGCGGAACGGAATTATCCCGTTCATGACAAGGAGATACTTGCAATAAAGTATGCTCCTGTCAAATTTAGGGTTCACCTACTCGGTTTAAAGCCGTTCGTGGTTTATGCTGACCACGCGTCCTTACGGACATCGACAAAGTTGCCTCATCTCTCCCAACGGATGGCCCGTTGTGTAACAGGACTGATCCTGTTACAGGCTTACACTATAATTGCGAGGCAGCTTGCAATACAATAGGGCAGGATTAGTTGATAACAACTAATCCTAAACAAAAAAGTAAATATAAATATTCACTTTGTCTTAAGAACGCAAAATTAAGAGTGTTTATTTAATGGGTGGTTTAGAGGCTAATAGCATAGAAACTACCTAATTAATATAATAATATCAAGTATTCAACTAACTGTACTATTAGTTAACCTGCAAGATTCGGTAATTATACCGAATCGACTTTTCCTTCGTAGATTATAATAACTTATAATCTCTTATTTAAATTTCAGACAACGCGTCTGAAATTAAACTGTGATATTCTAACTTGAATATCAATTATGTAATGGCACCCCATTACATCACCCCGCTTAAGGTGGTTGGCCAATAATAATTCTTATTTTGGCCAATCATAGGTGGCACTTGTTGGTCGGAATTTCTCATTCACCAACTGATTGACCATCGACTCGATGGTCAAGGCACGCGGCGGCGCTCTAAAGAGCGCTGCTGAAAACATTGAAGGAGCTTCTTTCTCCGCCTCAGCACTAGGTGCTGGGGTGTTGAGTGACAACGGTGACGCTGCATTAGCAACGTCAACTACGCAAAGGTCGTAAGACGTACCGTCTTTGTAGCCGGTGCGTATACGCACGGTGCGGCTAGCGCATAGAGAAAGACTCTTCCTTAAAGCGGTAAATACCGCTACTTAGCCGATACGCCCTTATATAAGGGCATAGTAGGAGAGATCTCCTACTCGGGGCCAAGATTCCCGGGTTAGTTTACGACTTAGACTTAACGGCTGTATTCCCTTTAAGGGGTGTAAGTAAAGGGAGGAATCCCTCTTACCTACGACACTCACCGCGCGCGCGACCGGTCGAGGTCGCACGTCCGCAAAATAGAGTGAAATGGAAACTGAATATATTTAATATGTAATTAGCCTAAATTAATTTAAACTAATATAAACTATATGTAATACTAAGTAGAATATTTCTAATTCGTACCTAGCTAAAATGTAGTGTACACATCTGTGTACTGACACGTGTATGGCTGACACACCACCGCACCAAGGGCCCCTGCCCTGATTGGTTAAAAAAAACCAATGGTTCAAAACCTTTCAAACCGGTCAATACTGACCTCAACCGTAGTGTACTCATGTACACCAACATTACATGTAACTCGAATGTAACCCCGTTACATCAACGATGGGAAAGGCCGACCTCCGGTCAACAACCCTTTCAATCGGGCGTGCTTGTGCAGCCTAGATGTGCCGGGCTGGAATGAAGGTACGGATCCGGTCGACCCGCGCGTCGGTGCAGCACCATCACCCTGGGAGCTGATCGGCTTATTAGCCCCCAATGCGGGCTTCGCAGCAACGGAACCTCGGCGTCGATCTGACCGGGACTTGGATAACGCAGTGACCAGAACTCGGAATCGCTCGATCCTCCCCCCCCCCCGACTCGTCTCCGGAGAAGACCTCTATACACTTGGTGCGAGCGGCGCGGGGGCGCGATGGCGCACAAGATTTGGTGGGGATAGACTCGTCATCTGCGAACGATCTGGAATTTGGGAGATGCGCTAGCGTCTTGGATTTCTTCTGGGGCACCGCTCGCTTCTCCTAGAGTTCGGAGTCGCGTGCTATGCCCCGCGCCCTTGAAGTCTTCGGCGCGTCCTTACGCTTTTTAGACTTGGAAGTTTTCGAAATTTCTCGGTGGTCACTTTTGGCCAATGAGTGGCGTCGGGTCCGGTCTTGATGCAGATCGGTCAGAACGGCCGATGCAGGCCGGTCGGCGCTAGAACATGCAGCCGGACGCCGGTGCAACAAGTCATTCAGCTGTTGATAGCACCGGTTTACGGCCGCCCAGCGACGATCTGATTCCTGGGTCCAGGCGTCCGATCGGGCCTGGAAGGACTCGACCCTCCCGATCTGCTCCCGAACCACGACCTGTAACTCGCTGATCTGCCTCTCCAGGTCACCATGTTGGGTGCGGAGTAAGGTCCGATCGGACTGGTCCTCCAACCTCCGCCGGTCGACCACCGCGAGCTGTTCCAGGAGGTGGGACCTATAGGCTCCAAGCGAGACAGATCGTGTCGTGCGCCGATCAGCCCGTCCAAGATCTGTCGGAGCTGATCGCAATGATTATGAGACTTCCGATCAGCCATGAATAAGGCGTCGAACGTCTTGGGCGATATATGCGAGTAATTGATCTATATGCAAAGGAAGGTCAGAGCAGACCCAAAATGTAAACAGACCGATTGACCTACCTTGCGTTGCGTGTTGGACGATTTGGGCCCGGAGGCGTGCGTTTTCAGTTGTTACCTCCTGCAACTTCGTGGACATGGGGATCAACGTATCCACCTACTTCCGCAGTTGCAGGAGTGAAGAATCCCTGATGTTTAACTGGGACTGGAGCTCCCGGACCGTTTTCGGGAGCTGATCGGCCTCGATCTGATGCTTGCCCGGTGTGTCGGACTCTGAATTGCTGAGGAAGCTGTCAGATCAGGCATATCTGGTCGTCGAATCAATATGGGGCGATGAGGAACGCAGGGCACCTGCAGCAAAGAAGGTCAAGAGAGGTCACATGGCGATCGGGTGTGCAAGGAAGTACCTGGCGAAAGTGGATTCGGAGATCCGTCCATTGGTGAAGTCGGCTTCTGTGAAGATTTGGACATGATGAGATCATACCACTAACGTTGCGCGGCTGCGACATGACTCAGGGGCGGCTGTGGCGAAGCGGACCTAAGAATTTTGGTCGTTTCCGGTCAGCAGCACACCGATTGGCCTATCGGCGATCAGATTGGTGGAAATCCAGGAGGGTTTTAAGCCGGTCATGTGCAAGGGGTGTCAAGAACACGGATTTGGGTAAGTCACATGAGATTGCGTGTACTACATATTTTCATGTTTGGTACATATTGGGGACTATAGGGGGTAGGTAGTTTAGTTTTTGGTTTTGCCTGTTGGGAAAAGGTTTTGGTTTTGGCTTCGTCTAAGAAGATCGTTTTTGGCTTTACGACTTAATTGTTGGACCTCTAACTCAACCGAGGGTCGTTTCGCTTTGCACATCAGTCGCCTCTGCACGCCGCAGAGTGTTTTGGTAGCGGAGGGTCGAATAATCCCATCCAGCTCATTATACCCGGCCGGGACGCGTCACAGACGCACTCGGCCCGCCGGAAGTCCCTCGAAAGGAGTGCACTTTGTTCTACCTCTCAAGTTTAAGTTGCGCACGTTTGGAACGTGCTATTACGTCTTTTGGATTATTACGTGGAGATATCGTTCGTGGAGTATATCACGTTCTCATTTGGATCTCCCTACTGGACTATTGGATTATTGGAGTTTTGTTCTCGTATTGGTTGGGCTCTACGATCGTTTGAGCGATCTGCCCTTTGGATCATACTAAAATCGAATATAACTGGTCTGCCCGTACCCAGGGTGAAGAGTTCCGCCCGGGGTACACTACCCAGCACGGTCTACCACATTTAGACCACAAGTCAATTCCCAGCACCGATCCACCGAGTGTGTTACCAGCCCAATCCATCGGGTACACAAGGTGAGATGAAGAATAAATCGGACCGGCCGTCCTGTGTTGATGATCGGTCGTCTGCCAGCAGCGGACGATCCTATCGGATCGAAGACGAAGGTTCGCGGGGTACCCCCCCCCACGTAAGTTGGAAGGCCGGGCACGATGGTGGTCAGTTCTCGACACTACGGTGTTCGATTTTGAACTTGACTCCACCACACGTACTCCAAGCACACACAATAGCGTAACAGCGAAGGTAACGTGATAACACAGTATTAAAAGCAATCGCAACTTTATTTACTCCAATTACCACTTGTAACACTCCACAAAGTAAAAACGTGAGAAACCACAATCTCCACAGTAGGTAAATCGCTCCACGAGAGAAATTATAGCGTTACGCCCTCAGTAGGGCGTACTAACTCCACAAACGAGAGAATTTGACTTGACGCCGAAGAACAAAAACAAAAAGTGACTAAATTAAATTAGGGTTTTGCTAACGTACATACCGTATGTATCGTGCATACCCTAATCTTGCATATCGATTGGCTGTTTTCAGCCTGCAGGGTTTTAGGTTTAGGGTTGATTGGCTGCTTTCAGCCTGCAGTGTTTAGGGTTTAGGGTTGATTGGCTGTTTTCCGGGGGTATGTACGTACATACGGTATGTACGTTAGCAAAACCCATTAAATAAAGTTTAATACTTAACCTAATAAATGCAAGTACAAAATTAGGTATGACCTATAAAATTAGGTACGACCCATAAAATTAGGTACGACCCATAAAATTAGGTATTTACCCAAAATACATTTTGTCGAAAAGTTGCATCCGACCCAATTGCGTCCACCATCGGCTGCAGCCGGGGCGCGGGTCATCCTAACAGAGACGAGCCCATCTAGCCTTTATATCTGCTTTCACCTACGTAATACCTGCTCCAGACACTTTATCTTGCTGTATCACCATTAGCATGTCCAGCACCCCATGAGAAGTATGGTATACGTGTCATCGTGACTACGGGGCATTAACCTTAAAATAGTCTACAGATGCAGTGCGCAGTCCGGTTGTAATTAAGAATGCATTGGTATGTACACATGTTCACCTCCAATTACTGCAATAACTACAATGTTAGCGTGATGTCAGCTATGAGGTGATGATACAACTGAATTGTTATCTGGAATGATACTGATTTAACCAACGATGATCGAAGTATCGAATCTTGATGAAGTAGCAGGTCGTCTATCAGTTTACACAATTAATAAGAATTACGATGGAGCTAATTTTCACGGTGCATTGAATTTGCCTAATAATTCCGTTTAGCCTTTCGGAATTATCAATGTAACTGCTCTAATCAGGTAGCCAGCTCTTTTAACCGGTATTGTCTCAATTGCTACACGAGTGCGAAACCATACACTGACGCTGGAATAAACAAGTAGGAGTGACATCTTGCGCTGCGTTGGCTCGCAATTTACTTGTTTCTTCCAGATAAATCGTGTGTACGTGTAAAAAACAACCTGTGCCGTAACAATATCCTTGGAAGCGCAGTTCCATGTACAAGTTGGGAAAAACAGTAAGGTTTCAAGAATGGATGTGTTTCGTCACATTACACTTTTTCATGAAACCAACCAACTTGGTTTGGCCCGGGATCGAACCCGGGTTCGTGGTCGAGCTGTGAACCACTCGACCACGGTCGGTCCTACGCTATCAAGAATGAGACAAACCATAGGTAAGAATTTAATATCTGGGGGTTTAAGGTTCAGAAAATAGGATTCTCAATTTTAAGCCGTCTGTCATGCATTTGTACATTTCAGCTCAGAGTTTAACTCGTACCAATCGGCATGAAGCATACGACGACCACTCCTGCGCCTTAAACAATGTGAGGTACGGGTAGACTGGTGATATGAATGTCAAATAACAAAGAATTGGATAGCGCAAAACAGTTAATGTTTATAGCACTAATTCTACTGTTTAAAAGTAATAACCGATTGAGTTAGGGGTTACGTTGGTCTGTTCTGTTTTCGATCTTCATCAATCTTTGGAAGGTACTTCGATCCGTTCCGATACTTGCATCTTCACCAACCGTTGAAAGTTTCCTCGGAGCGATCGACTACTTGCACTGTGAACAATCTGACTTCCCTGCCTCAGAAGCCGGCACATGGTTGCTGGGCAAATCTGAGCTCGGAACCGTGATAGGATTCGACGGTGTCGTCATTGACGCAGCTTCAGTCGAGAAAACGCAAAGTATCGCGACGATAGCCAAAACGTGAGAGAAACGCATGATAAACTTGAGAGGTTGAAACGAAATTTAAAAGTGAGGTTGGTTTGGATGTGAAGCGCTGTTGTCGTTATGTTGTAAGCGAAGGAAAAATCAAATTTTCCATGAATCACGATATATTTCTTGCTTTGTTAACTTTTCTGTGTTCCGTAGCAAAGCAGTGGGCCATTTGTAC
>CM047580.1:29003704-29018024 GCA_026184515.1 Peronosclerospora sorghi
TAGAACGCATTTGGAGCCGAAGGTGCAGCGTTAAGCCGAGCCGTGAGTTCTTTGAGTCACGCTTCAGTACATGGGATCGCGTACTTAATCGAATTCATACTTAGATCAAGACTATTTTCGCTTAGGTAACAGGATCGCATACTTATTCAAATTCATACATAGATCAAGATAATTCGCTTAGGTACGGGATCATTGACGACATGAATTCTGTTATATATATAGACTAGGGGATGGTACCCGTCGTACCGACGAACTGTGATTGAAATTTCATTTAAACTACAGTATATCTACATTTACTTTGAAAGCAAAAGAATGACAGTTTTTTTGCGGGTGCGTTTTTACCATAGTAGTATATAGATGTGTTATTAAATCACGACCACGTAAATAGTGAAATTACCAATCTTTAAGACCTGCGTAAATGGTGAAGGCCAACTAGCACACAAATTCTATGTACACTATCTGGAAGCCCCATGTGGGTTTTAGAGGCGAAGCTTGGATTCCACGCTGCACTGCTGTACAACTGGTTGAGAGCCGCGATATCACCGGGATTCAGATATTTCCTCTGCCCCATTGCTTTCGTGGCTGTCTCATTGCACATAATGATCGTGATGTCAATGCAGTTGTCATGCATCCTAGTGTCTCATTTGCTAAGCTACATATTTTCCTTTTTTAACATATCACACCTGGCCCGATATCCAACAGCATTTGTCTTAGCCCTCTGTCTCCTAAATCTTGAAGTTTTTGCTTTACGTGCTTACACGCCTTCATTACTTTTTCCTTGGCATGCTTTTGCTCACGAAGGCACTCTTTCAGCATTCCATTTTTTTTAATTTTTCCTGCATATTTTCCTCGAACAACTTTGCAATCTAGAAAAAGACTTTTTACAATCGTGTTCTCCAAGGTAAGTCCCAACAGCGTATTGTTTACACACACTACCTGTTGCTCGTACTGGTGCATGAGAGCATCGTTATCTCGGTTTCATGTGCCATGCAACTTATTATCGAATTTGAAAGTGGCTGCATAATAACGTGGAGTTAGACACGAAATTGGAAATCAGTGTAGAATACTCTTACCCTCTTGCTCGCTACTTCATCAGACTGATTATTCTCAAGTGAGTGTAAATTGCGCATGGTTTCGTGTATCAAGAGCGAAAACGGCAGGTGCTGCGTCTCGTCTTGCATCGAAGAATTTCTGCCTCTTTAGCCTGTAGCATTCGCTCCAATTTGGGGCATCTTCGCTTCAGGCGACGCATTTGATCCTCTTTAAGTCTTCTTTTATCACAATTAGCGCAAATCTCTGGTACCATACTGCACTCGTTTCGCTCAAATAGTTGCGTCTCATGCTGGGAACCTTTCTTATTGTGCCCCATGCGAAAGTCCTTATCATTAATCTCGCTCCCTACCGTGGTCCGACCAAATCCGCTACTTGCGCGTTGTGTCTAGCGTCGGCAGCGTCCCTATCATCAGCGCACGCTTTCTAAGCTTGTTTTCCACTTCCACCTCGTCCTTAATCATCTGCTCGTCTTCATCATCACGGAAGCCGTAATAGTCACAATCAATGTGCTTTAACATGTCTTCCCGCGTGCGTTTGCGCGTCTCGTGTTCTTCCTTCTATTGAAACAGTTCGCGCACGCCAGGAAAATTCTTCGCAGCTCCAAGTATCGGTACCCTCGTGCTCCGCTCACTGCGGCGCCATCGGGTCGTAATACTGCGGTTGTGCGCGCGTATAGTCCATCCCCTCTAATTGCACGATTCGCCGCTCCCATGCCTTTTCTCTCGGATGCGCTTGTTAATATCGTCATTCAGATCTCGAATCACGTGCTCACTTGATCCAGCTATCAATAAATAAACGCCATTCCAACAGACAGCTCACAATAGAATATTCAATCGAAAACGCACCATTCTGGATATCTGCGACAGTCTTTGAGATCTTACGAATGATGTGCCGTCGCCAGCGCTCAGCGTCTCTAAGATTTTCGCATTCGGACGCCAGATATGGTCTTCGACTGAACGAAACAGATAATTAGGCGAATGGTAATCGATACATGCACATGCCATTATGATTATCAAGAGCGCAAAGATACTTTCCTTTTAAAAGTATCGGCAAAGTCTTGCTTCATGCTCGTCCATCGGTTCAGCAGCGACTGCGCCTTCTCCTCGTTACGCGCCATGGTTTTTTATAATGGCATGTCATAGTGTCATGACGTGCGTACAGTTGAATTTCAGCTGGGTACGGGATCACGTACCTAAGAGGAGAGTATATTTTGCTCAAGACATTCGATTAGGTACGGGATCATCGATCATCGACGACATGAATTATGTTATATATATAGACTAGGGGATGGTACCCGTCGTACCGACGATCTGTCATTGAAATTTCACTGAAACTACATGATATCTACATTTACCTTTAAAAAAAAGAAAATATTTTTTTGAGTTTCTGTCCCGTTTCATACTTTTCAGTTACTGGTACTTGGAGGTATTTATGTAGGTGCAACATTTTCACGAATATTGTAAGTATTTAATGTTAGGGTTTTGCTAACGTACATACCGTATGTACGTACATACCCCCGGTATGCACGATACATACCCAGTAACATCTTTTTGTAGAGATAACGTCTAATATGCCCTTGTTTTCGCCCAAAAATTATAAAATACCCCTCTTCTTAAAAAAATCCTAAAATGCCCCTGTTTTCGCGGTGCCCTCGAATCGCTAAATTTAAGGCGACTATTTAATGAAACATTAGCTTATATACTTTCCTTAAGACTAAAACTTCCTTACTTGCTCCCTGTACGCCGCCCAACACTATTTATGTAGGGCGCACTTCTACTGAGAAACAACTTCCAGACTCTAACGTGCTCAAATTTGTTGGGGACAATATCATTCGTTAGCCTGGCGGCTCCAATCTTCGAGACCCGCTGATTACCTTCTGTAATGGGGTGCCATTACATAATTGATATTCAAGTTAGAATATCACAGTTTAATTTCAGACGCGTTGTCTGAAATTTAAATAAGAGATTATAAGTTATTATAATCTACGAAGAAAAAGTCGATTCGGTAAAAATACCGAATCTTGCAGGTTAACTAATAGTACAGTTAGTTGAATACTTGATATTATTATATTAATTGGGTAGTTAATATACTATTAGCCTCTAAACCACCCATTAAATAAACACTCTTAATTTTTCGTTCTTAGACCTAAGTAAATATGTATATTTACTTTTAGTATAGGATTAGTTGCTATCAACTAATCCTGCCCTTATTGTATTGTGCGCTTCCTCGCAAATACAGTGTAAGCCTGTAACAGGATCAGTCCTGTTACACCTGGTAGCACTTTGTGGTCCGTCTTAACGACCACAGTTCCGTTCCGCTAGTCAACTAGAGGAGCGAAGATTAAGAGCCGCTCGGCATCACGTCGCGAGACATGACGCCTGCCGAGCGAGAGAGAACGCTGTAAGTGGTGAATAAACACTTCCCTCACTTCACGTCGCGTAGTAAAGACGCGACGGTAGAAATGGTTCGGTCCATGGGGACCGACATCATTATCTTCCTCCTGGGTAATCCCCCGGAGGAAGCGATAGAGGTGGTGAATTGCTTTAGGCGAAACCCTCTAGAAAAGCAAGCACGGCCCGCGCAAGAGGCAGCGCGGACCGCATCGGCACCTACAACGCATAGCGTTGAAGTGGTAAAGGCGTGAGTACCGCCCTCTACCGGCGAAGGGGGCGAGCCCCTTCGTAGTTGGTTCGAAGAGGTGGAAGATGCCATCTCTGCGCAAAATATTTTTGACGAACGTCAACAGCCGTGCTTCGCCACAACATGTCTAGGCGGAAGAGCCAGGGCATGGGCGATGAGTCGCAGAGCCACTGATGACTCTGAGCTCCTCACTTATCAGGAATTAAAAGCTGAGCTAAAGCTCAACTTTGAAGCTCCAGAAATAGAGCTAAGTAGTCGGCAGGAGTTCATGGAACTCCGGCAAGGTAAGCTTGACCTTCAAGCTTACGCTCAGAAGACGCAATATTTGCTGTCAAATATTGTGTATGAGCCGGTGCCCCCTGCTATGCAGGTCACTGGCTTCATGAAGGGACTCAATGATGGTCCCGTCAAACAGAGTCTCTACCGGCACCCGCCAGAGACTCTAAGGGATGCCATTGATATGAGCATCCGTGAGGAGTTCAGCATGCGATCAGCGTCATCGCATGCTGGGTACAACCGAAGGGCTCAACAACCCTTCGCTTTTGACATGCCGCAACAGCATGTAAACAACAAGCAGTCGGGAAGACGAAGCTCACACTTCGTCTCAAGGAATAGCCACCCGCGCCAGAGCATGGGCGGTGGAGGTCCAGAGCCGATGGACCTATCAGTTGCGGTTGCTTCGTGCTCGAAGCAACCGAAATTTAAGAAGAATATTTGCTGCAATAGATGCGCGAAAATGGGGAATTTTGCCCATGAGTGTATGACACCGCGTCCGGTGCCACGCAATCAGCGGACGGAACCGTCCGCTGCACGACGACACCAACAGGGACATCATCCTGTTGGTGAAAAAAGCGTAGAACACCAGTAGGGGCGGGGCGCCCTACTGGGAATGTTATCCCACATGCCGACATAGGGCATGTGAGGGTAATAGCCCCAGACGGGACTATGTCCTGTAAAAAGGTGCAGGGTGATGATAAGCCTCTTATCACCCTGGAGGTTAAGCCGGACGGGAGCGATGTCCCCATGCGATCTTTGTTTGACACAGGAGCGTCAAACAATTTCGTTAGAACTCAGAGTCTAACGCTGTTGAGCTTCGTGGAGGTAGAAACCCCACGAAGTATGTTGTCAGTCCGGTTAGAAACAGGTGCAACCGTGACTATTCCAAAGCGTGTGATAAAAACACGCTTCGAGTTGAATGAACTGTCATTCGAGGATGAATTCATCGTCCTCGATTTAGATGACAAGTTCGATGTGATACTTGGAATCCCGTGGATGTCCAAGTTTAAACCCTCGATCGACTGCGTCGGACCCACATGCGATGGCACCACCAGGTCTGTTCTGACACGATCAGCGGAAGGTACCTCCGCTGGTGAGAGTCCAGAGGGACTACCCGCTACAGAAGAGTCGTTGCGTGTTGGAGAGAAACATTACACGGGTGATAAAGACCACCGTGAGAATGAAGTGATATTCACGGTGGGAAATACCCACCGTGAGAATGAAATGGTATCCACAGTGGGAAACACCCACTGTGCGACCGAAGGTTCCAACACGACGAAAGAATTCCGTGTTGATGAGAGTGAACTCACGATCGAGTGCAATCGTGAGCACAACTCCGTGGTGGCCAGTGCCCACCACGTTGCGTTAGCCATGCACACGGGTGATAAAGACCACCGTGTCGCAGAACAGGCGGCCGATCAGACGAGCACATCTGATCGCCAAGAAAATTCCATGGTAGGCGGTGGCCACCATGATGATGAGTATTCGCACACGGTGAATCGTAATCACCGTGTAGCAGTCAATCACACAAGTGCGTCTGATTGAATGGACAGTTCCGTCGAGACTATCAACGTATTAACGCAAACGGAGACCGGATTATCTACCCAGTCTCTGTTGATGGAACACCCTTCGAAAGAAGGTTCGGAGGTGATGGCTCTTCCAGCGCTAAGCTGGAAGAAGTTTATGAAGAACTTGCACGATGATCAGATCAAACAGATCTGTATCATCGTTGCAACAGATGATGTAGTGGATATTCGTGAACGAATATCCACATTACAAGTGGAAAACATTGGGAAAGAGCTTCCCAATGATCAAACCAAAGTTCAGCGCTTTGAAACGCAGAGCTGGGAGTCGCTTAAAGAGAACTCCCCATTTTATGAGGTACTTCGGGAATACGCTGACGTATTCCCAGAAGAAGTACCTATCGAGCTCCCTAAGGATAAGGGAACTTATCATGAGATTGACCTTGTGCCACGCACGAAGTATTGTGTTACGCGGCAATGACCGTTGCCGCGTGATCAGGTAAAAGCGATCGACGAGTTCTTCGAAGCTCGTCGTAAATCAGGCCAAATGCGGGAGTCTACCTCACCGCACTCTACCCCCACCTTTTGTGTGAAGAAGTCCACAGGTGGGCGGAGAATCGTTCATGCTTACAACAAGCTGAACGCAGCGACGGTACCGGCACAGACGCGGATACCGCGAAAAGATGTCATCGTTGATGGCATGTGCGGGAGCACCATCTTTAGTGCTCTCTATCTAAGAGATGGATTTTATCAAATCCTAATGCGTGAGAGGGATATCCCTCTCACGGCAGTAAGCACCCCAAGCGGCATGCTTTGGGAGTGGCTTGTTATGCCGCAGGGGCTTCGAAATGCCCCTGCTACGTTTAACAGATGCGTAACGCATCTATTACGCCCGGTGCGAGAATTCGCACCGAGTTATTTCGATGACGTGTTCATACATAGTAAGGGTGAACACGATAAAAGCGATGTAGATGTCCATAGGGAGAATCTACGTCGAGTGTTAGAGCTTATGCGTAAGCATAAGCTCTATGCAAATCTAAAGAAGTGCACCTTTGGTGCACCTGAGATACCCGTTCTTGGATGCTTTGTGGGCATGAACGGGGTGCGTCCTGATCCAGAAAAGATCGGGGTGATCGTTGAATTGCCTACGCCAAACAACGTTAAGGAAATTCGAAAGTTCCTTGGGATGGCAACATATTTGCACAAGTATTCGTGCAACTATGCTGGGTTAATACGACCTCTTTCTCAATTACTTAAGAAAGATGTCGAATGGCATTGGAAAACCCAATGCCAAGATGCTTTTGATGCAGTCAAGCAAAGCTTGACTGAATCGCCTGTCTTGGCTATAGCCGATAACGAGCGTCCGTTCCACGTCGTTTGAGACGCGAGAGATTTCGCTATCGGCTGTGCTTTGATGCATCGTGATCACCATGATCGTGATCGCGTAATCTGCTATCAATCGCGTCAGTTGCGCCCAGTCGAGCGCAACTATCTAGTGCATGACAAGGAACTCCTTGCCATGAAGTATGCACTGGACAAGTTTCGGATCTATCTATTGGAAGATAGACCGTTTGTGGTTTACACGTACCATGCGTCGCTACGCACGGCCGTGAATTCACCACACATTTCTCAAAGAATGGATCGATGGCTGTCATTCTTTGCTGAATACAACTTTACGGTTGAATACAAACCCGGAAAGTTGAACGTGATAGCGGATGCGCTATCACGAAGGCCCGATTACGAGACGAAACCGTCCGTAACCGAAGAGGCCAGCTCAAACGCGATCCGTTGCACTGCTTTGTCGTCGTCAATTATACGACAAGTACGCGAGGCGTACAAAACAGACGAGGAGACACGTCTGTTGATTGATTACTTACGTAATCAATCAAGTGAGAAACGCGACGAACTCCCAGAGTTCCTCTGCGCTTGCGTGCATCGATATCGACTGCACGATGGTCTGCTGCTTTACAGCACAGACCAAAAAAATGAAAGTCGCATCGTCGTTCCAAACGACGATGATCTCAAACATCAAATTATGTTTGAGTATCATGATGCACCGATTTCGGGGCATCAAAGTCGAGAGAAGACATAGGCTTCTCTCGCACGTGACTTTTACTGGCGAAACCAGTACAAGTGGGTACGGAAATACGTACGCGCTTGCGAGATTTTCAAGCGCGTTAAGCCTGCGCAGTCTGCACAGGCTCCGCTGCAATCTCTGCCGGTTCCGACAGAGTGTTAGAAGTCCATTTCAATGGACTTCGTATTCGGTCTTCCACCCGACAATAGTCGGAAGACTGGAATAGTGGTCTTTGTAGACCGTTTCAGTAAGATGGTACATCTTACTGCAGTATCAGCTAACGTAACTGCCGCCCAAACAGCGCGGATATTCGTTGATACGGTATTCCGTTTGCACGGAATGCCGGAAGACATTGTATCGGATAGAGATCCGAGATTTACAGGACGTTTCTGGCAAGAAACGTTCTCATTGTTGGGAACCCAGTTGAAGATGTCAACTGCGGACCATCCGGAAACGGATCGGCAGACGGAACGGGCTAACCGAGTTCTCGGAGACATGTTGCGATTATACGCACATGCCTTTGAACAGTGGAGTGACAACCTGTCACTCACTGAATTTGCGATTAACAATTCGGTGCATGCTTCAACTAAGCATAATCCGTTCTACGTGAATGCATTAAGGCATCCACGAACCCCAGCTTTACTTGGCGGTACGCCAAATCTAAGTGGGGGAGGGACCCGATCAAATTTTGAGCGAGTCAATGCTCAAGCTGCAACTGCAACTTGTGAACAAAACGATGACCCTTCTACTGAAAGTACAGTAGAAGCGGAAGCAGCTTCAATTGAAACTGAAGCTGCATACGATGAATATGTGTCTGCAGCAATGGATGCAGACAACGAGGACAATGAACCTACTGCTGATAAAGCAGTAGATGAATTCGTATTACAGCGCCAAGCTGTAATACGATATATAAAAGATGCACTTGCCTCTGATTTTGATAAGCAGAAGCAAAATGCAGACAAACAAGGAAGGAAAAACAAAAACTTATTTCTGAAAGGTGAATTGGTATTATTAAGTACTACCAATTTGCCTACACATGCAATAAGCAACTTCCCTACACGGAAGTTGCTTCCTAAGTACATTGGGTTTTTCAAGGTCCAAGAGATTCGGGGGAATGCCTATACCTTAGACATTCCCACAGCAATGCGGCTTCACCCAACATTCTATGTTGGGCGGAAGAAGCCGTATCACTCGTCTTCGTCTTACAACGAGACGCAGAACCACGGAAGATACCGTGCTTCTCCAAGTCTCCCAAGAGAGACTTGTAATCGGCCTCCAGCCGTTGGTGAGCAGAGCGGAGATTCGTTACCTTCGCCTTCGACTGCTCAAGATCAGCCGTGCGCTGATCGAGCTCTCCCTTATAGCGGGAAAGCTCAATGTACAGAAGATCATTCTTCTGCTGGAGGGCAGTGTGCGCCCCGAGGATGTCGCGGACATCTTCGCGAAGAGACCGATATGTCTTCACACAGTGATACATATCGCTGCTCAAGGAGGAATAAACCTCCTCGAGCTTGCGGAGCAAAGAACCATGCTCCGCAACAACAACGGCGAGGGAATTCTCAACCTCCACCGCCCCTGATTGATAATCAGGGGAATAAGCGATATATCCTCGAGCGCTTGATCTCGTAGCGCTCGGTGCCTTCGAAGAAGGGGCAGCGTACCGAGTACTTGGTACGCTGGATGGGATATCCCCAAGAGTTCGACTCTTGGGAGCCGATTGAGATTCTGAGGGCCGATGCCCGAGACCTTTTGACTGAGTTTGAGAAGAAGTCTCAAACTCATAATGCTAAGTAGCATCAACACTAGGTGTTGATGCATTCAGGGTATCAATTAAACCCTGAATTTCGGCGGGTACGGAAAAACAACCGTACTCCCGCAACTCCTCCTCTGACAGACGAGGAGCGCCCTGCGTACACCGCGGGCAAATGAGGTGAGAAGGTACACCACACTTTAACCCTTCTTTGATGCAAGCAAAATGGATGTATTCCATTTTTCCTGTTCGTGAGTGCTTTAAAAAGCGCTCGCGCATTGCGTGAACTTTATTCACGTAATCATCTGGGCTTTTGTTGTAGTTGTCAACAAAAGCATTCCAACTCTGAGTCAGGGCGTCTTTATCGTCCCTGTTCCTCCTTGACCGTTTCCGGCTCGAATAATATCGAACCTGGAAAAAGAGGTCAATAAAGTACAGACGTCTATCGTCTGTACTTCGATCGAATCGACGTGACTGGATGTCTTCGCAGTCATCCAGCACGTTGATATCGAACAACGCATACTGGCAGTCCCGTTTACGGTGACCGCCACTGTTGGGGGCAATAGCCCAGCCAGGGATCCAGAACCCCACTTTGTAAGGAACATGTGGTTCCGTACGATGATACGCTTTAGAAGCGGCAGGAGCCGCTTCTGTTCGAGCTCTTTTAGCAGGCGGAGCACCGCCTGCTTCAACACCACGCGCCGGGGTTAAATCACCCCGACGTGGAGAAGTACTTGGTCCAGGTGGGGCTCTGCGTTCCCGCAACCACCTGTGATGATCATTGTCGCTGTCATAGCTGACAGCGACACCAGAGTCGTCATCGCTGCTAGGCGATGAGCACCTAGCGAGTTTAGACTCGCTAGACCCTTTAGTGGGGGCAGCTGTATCCCCATCACTTTGTTCGGAGTCAGAACTCCCGAACATGGCCCTCTTGGCAACACGCCATTCGGATGTTGCCATCGTGCGAGATGTTGCATTAGCAACATCTGTGGTCGAATACGGCACGTATTCCGACCTTTCCGTAGTTGACGCTGCTAATTCAGCGTCACCATAGTCACTCAACACCTCAGCACCTAGTGCTGAGGCGGAGGAAGAAGCTCTTCAATGTTTTCAGCAGCGCTCTTTAGAGCGCCGCCGCGTGCTTTGAACATCGAGTCGATGGTCAATCAGTTGGTAAATGAGAACGACCAACAAGTGCCTCCATGATTGGCCAAAATAAGAATTATTATTGTCCAACCACCTTAAGTGGGGGGGGTGATGTAATGGGGTGCCATTACATAATTGATATTCAAGTTAGAATCACAGTTTAATTTCAGACGCGTTGTCTGAAATTTAAATAAGAGATTATAAGTTATTATAATCTACGAAGGAAAAGTCGATTCGGTATAAATACCTAATATTGCAGGTTAACTAATAGTACAGTTAGTTGAATACTTGATATTATTATATTAATTAGGTAGTTACTATACTATTAGCCTCTAAACCACCCATTAAATAAACACTCTTAATTTTGCGTTCTTAGACCTAAGTAAATATTTATATTTACTTTTAGTATAGGATTCGTTGTTATCAACTAATCCTGCCCTTATTGTATTGCGCGCTTCCTCGCAAATACAGTGTAAGCCTGTAACAGGATCAGTCCTGTTACACCTTCCCACATGGCTGTTCGCTTGAACAGTAGCTCGTGCGTGCTTGAAAGTAGCTCATGCTTGCTGTGGCTTAAAGCGATTTCGATAAACTTATACCCTTCTCCGTCTATGTCTAGCCTATCGGCGGGCTTTACGCTTGAGTACATGCGTCAACTATGTAGTCCCATCCATTCTTTCACTGGTCTGAAGATCACTACTTCTGCACATAGTCAGACAAAAAAATGCGTATCCGTTGTGTCCGTTTTGACAGCGTGCCTGTTATGTATTGGTTCATGCAGTTGAGAAATGAAGCGTGGTTATTCTAGCACTACGTAGAGTATCCTTGAAAATATATAACCGATTCAGTCTACTTGAAACCCCTCCTCATCCCATTTGATCTTTCTATTGTGACGGCGTCATAAAAACCTCCTTCAGCAAAGGGGGTGAGCGTTTGACGTTTGGATGACGTCCCAACATCCCCTAATATATCTAGCAAAGAGAATTTTGGGCCAAAACAAGGGCATATTAGACGTTATTTCTTCATTAATAGTCGCCTTAAATTTAGCGATTGGAGGGCGCCGCGAAAACAAGCGCATTTTAGGATTTTTTAAGAAGAGGGGCATTTTAGAATTTTTGGGCCAAAACAGGGGCATATTAGACGTTATCTCCTTTTTGTATCATTAAAATGTGTTTAAAGCTTATGGACGACTGGTGACTACGATTTAGACTATACACTACCGCTATCTCAGCGATTTTCGAAGGCGGAGTATATATAAGATTTCCCTCGTACTGCACTTTAGCCGCCATGCAGAAGAGGCAGGAGCCTTTGAAGCTGGAGGAAAAGCCAGGAGTCTGGACGCGATAGAGATCGGGCTAGTTACGTGGGCGGACGCTTCAAACCAGGCACTTACTTCGGGTTGGGACAGCGACTCCCTCGGTCATTTAGCAGCCAATGTGCTGAAATATGTGGCGTCGACATTGAAAGCGTTCATTGACGCTGGCGTAAAGATTGAAATTTTGTCCCTTGGTAACGAAGTCACCTATGGATTTCTATACCCCATGGGCGGAATTAACGATGACTTTAGCCCTTTTGCAAAGTTGTGGAAGGAGGCACGTCAAGGTGTGACCGACGCAGTGTCAATTAGTACTGCAAGACCTCAAGTTATGATTCACTTGGAAAGAGGCTGGAATTCCAAAACCGTCACGTGGTTCTTCAAGGGTCTCTTTGCTGAAGGTACAGTGACAATCGACGATCTCGACGTTTTTGGCTTCTATTCTACCCATATTACAACATGAACGCGGCAGTAGATGCACTGAAGAGTTCCCTTACGCAACTGTCGGAAACTTATGGCAAACCTATCTACATTGCAGAAACGGATTGGCCGACTAAATGCATTGACCATTGTCTGAGTGCGAGTTTCCCAGTCAGTGCGGAGGTCCAACGCCAGTGGGTGGCTGCCATCATTGGCGTGATGGAGAGCTTGCCCAGTAAATCGGGCGGTGGAATCTTTTACTGGGAACCGGCTTTCCTGAGAATGCCTAATCTCCGAAGTCCATGCGAATTTTCTTTGCTCTTTGATGTTCACTTGAAACCGTGGCCGACCACGTATGCCACTTCGCTTCCGTCGGTCAACATGTTTGTTTGATCGGGTACTTGAGATCTTAGCTCATGTGATTGATATTTGTTTAGCTCAACATCCCATTTACCAATCTAAACGTCCGCAATATCCGCCAAAATTGTATTAGAATAATTCTTTGTGACAGGCCGGGGGTCGTCGTCGTTAAATGATATTATTTGTGACAGGCCGGGTCGTTCTCCTTTAAATAAATATATATTGGCAGGTGAATCGTTCGATTTATTTCGGCCGCCAAAATGTTTGACAAAATGCAGCGTCAGCCAGAAACTTCAACGAAATATCGCGTGATGCCGCTATACAATTGATCAATGAAGTACAAAAGAAGGGAGCGATCGTGAAGAAGGTGTATGTAGATACAATAGTTTTGTCGCGAATGTTCAGCATGAGATATGATGGCACGTCTTGTACAATATTTTTGGCGCGAATGTTCATCCACTTGAGGAAAATCCAGTACGGAGCTCGCTCGGGTAACTCAAGCGCAAGTCACAACGCATTGTTCCAGTCGAGGCGGCTCAAGAGCTTACTAAATTGCATCATTTACATATTGCATAATTAGGCGAATGGTAATCGATACATGCACATGCCATTATGATTATCAAGAGCGCAAAGATACTTTCTTTTTAAAAGTATCGGCAAAGTCTTGCTTCATGCTCGTCCATCGGTTCATCTGGGACTGCGCCTTCTCCTCGTTACGTGCCATGGTTTTTTATAATGGCATGTCATAGTGTCATGACGTGCGTACAGTTGAATTTCGGCTAGGTACGTGATCACGTACCTAAGAGGAGAGTATACTTTGTTCAAGACATTCGATTAGGTACGGGATCATCGATCATCGACGACATGAATTATGTTATATATAGATATTTCTCTCGGTCCCACAACTTTTGTAAGCTAATTTACCCTACATACGTGCTACTTAAACTCGTGTAAAATAGCGCTGAATTCTCTTCTGCACAATCTGGCGTTTTGTAATCGCCAGGAACTTGTCCCTCATCCGCTGCAGTGCCGTCATGAAGTAGTCCTCCGTATCCGCCTGCTGCATCCCGAAGGTTTCAAGCTACTGGATCATCATGTGTGCGTCAACCGCTGAAATGGGAGGAAGTTCCTCACTGTCGTCTCCATCCACAGTTGCATTGTCGACCTCTGTGGGCAGGTGCCCCTGAATTACCTCGATGAGGTCTGGCAGGTAGGTGACCACCCCTTCATCTGTATAGTTGAGAAGCTTGCTGATGTCCATCGGGTTGCGCTAATGGAACTGCTGGACCTGTGCCTCCAGATCCTTCATGACGTCCTCATCCAGGAGATCGGCGGCCTCCTCTTGATTAACAACCAGTTGATGATTCTGTACGAGGTCGGGGGTGACGGTGCGGATCCTGCAGTACCGGAAGCAATTGGCGATTGTTGCAGGCTTGAGGTCGTCCCTCCATGCTAGAACTTCAAGCCTGATAGCTTGCAGGATATCCACTTTCTCGGGATCGACGACCTTATCCTCCATTCGTTTCCAGAGGAGAAGGTTGAACGAGCGCCGTTAGTAGGTGTTGTGAAGTGCAAGTGAAAATTGTTGACCAGTTTGTACCAGTGTACCAGTTTTCAGGGCAGATCGATCTGGTTGGCTGAAATGACGGAATATTTTGGGCCAATCGTGTGCTTGGGGTGTTATGTACGCGGATTTAAGGTAAGGCACACGGCTTACATATTGTTTACATATTGGATTATTATTGGCTAAATAATATAGT
>CM047580.1:29018034-29053012 GCA_026184515.1 Peronosclerospora sorghi
AGATTCTCGACAGTACGGTGTTCGATTTTGAACTTGACTCCACCACATATGCCTTTAGGTTCCGGATGATTCCGGCATCACATGGTTGCGGCTTTTATGTGTTGTTCGGTGGGAGGTAAAAGACGGTTGTGTTCCTCAGTCGGATGCGAGCCAGAAGCTCCGTCCGAAGAACGTGGACACTGCAATTGTCCATGATGAGAAGAACTTTTCTGTCAGCCATCCGAAGATCAAATGCTTTGAGCCACTCGAGAAAGACAAGCTGAGTCATCCAAGCATTTGCATTGTTGCGATAAACGCAACCGAGATTGTTGAGGTTGATGTTCTTGAAGCAGCACGGATTCTTGGATTTGACAATGACCCACAATGGAATCTTGTCTGAACCGTCACCATTGCAGCAAAAAAGCAAGTGTGTGGCACTCCTTGTGCTGCTTCCGGCCTTCCATCTGCCCGGTCGCAAGAGAGTGGTCCGCCTAGTAGGTGAAGCTTTGTTTAATCATCACGTTGAGGAAACAATTTCAACGCATTTCCGAGCTTAGCTGCATCCTATAGAACAGTCTAGTTTCATCCATATTGTTGATGTCTTTTAGCTCGTACGGATCCAGGATGTCCCGAATCTTCGGCCTCTCGTTCTCAATGAGCTCCATGTCAACAAATCCTCTCTCTCCAACGCGTCTGTGTGACTGGATCCCATGGCGAGTCTTGAACGACTCGAGCCAGCCGTTGGAGAACTTGAAAGCAGCGTGTTCAGGATACAGACGGTTCAGGATCTTCCTTGCGACCTCTTTGAGAAGGTCGTCGCTGATGTTGATGGGAGCCTAATTGGCATGGAACCACTACGCCAATGCCCCCTCCATATGCGTGTATTTAACCGTGCGATGCCGTTTCTGGCTCAGATTGACGTTGTCCGTCATCTGTAGCAGCTCAGTGGAACGTTTGAGTGTGCCTGAGATAGTCGACTGGGCCAATTTCGTGTTGTGCTCCTTCTCGAGCCATTCCCGGAGCTCCTTCTGTGTGACTTTTGGATTGTCCTTTTTGTACTAACACAAAGCAATGCGGACCTCGTCCGTCATTGTTGTGTGCTGAACACCGCGTTGGGGCATATTTGGAATGCGATTGTGGTTGTGGATCTGTGTGTGAATTGTGGTTTGAGTGTTTGTATGGTTGGTGTGTAGAACTGGCTTAAGTGATAACCTCTGTTAGCTGATAAAACCCTTCGGTCCCGAGGATATCAGTTTACATAGGTTCTACTGTGCTGCATCGTTTTTGACGGAAGCAGGATTTGCACATTAAAGAACGTCTGCAGTTTGACATGGCTAAGAATCGTTCCTCATCTTCGGTTCCCGTTTTGCTGCCTCGCTACTTATCGAGCCTCTATCTATCTTCGTTCACCACATGCTAGTTGGTTGTTATGGACTTTCACAGTGAGATTTAGGGCTGTGCGTGTTCGAGATCACTCATATTTCTTCGTTTCTATATCCTGCGCTGGTTCCAACTACAAAAGGTGTACTATGCGCGCGACTTCAAAAACGAGACAAAGCTTAGTAGAAAAGCAGTAATAAAACAAAAAAAAACTATATTCCTCCACGTTTATTCTACTATCAATATCTGCACAGAGTAACGTGACCGTAGACAATTCTAAGTTCCACAAAACTCCACGTTCCAGACTCCAAGCCGTACTTGTAACGTAATGTGCATTTCCACTTTCCTACAAACAATACAATTCCACCTTGCTCCCCCGGCGAGATACAAAAGTACTCTTTGCTGCCTGTGTACTTGTGTACTAAGAGAAGAAAAATCAGAAGTGATTATATTAGAGTTAATTCTAAACTTAATCTAACTAAATGCATATATGTAATTTGTGTATACCCAATACTGGTGAAGGTTTTGGACCAATCAAATGCTTCTAGTACCGGCCGGTACTGCTCTGGTCTCATTTGCTGAAAAGTTGCAATTACCTCATTTGTCAATCCCACGCAATCGCAGTCCTTTCTACATGCACTTCAACCTTGGTACACAAATTTCACACGCATGTCGATATGCTTTGTATTCGATGTCTTGTTGTCTCCATTTAGTGTCTTTATGGCAACTTGGTTGTTACAGTTCAACTTCATGGGTAGTTTCACCGCCAATCCGATTTCATATGCCATCTCTTCCAAACCCAATAGTTTACATTCCATAATCGATAGTGCGTAAAACTCGGCTTCCATTGTAGACAACGATACGCACGATTATCTCTTGTATAACCAAAGTATCACGATAGCATGCATAATAGTAAAGCCTCCACTTGTCGATTTTCTGTCAGTTTTAGAACCAGCTAAATCCGTGTCCGAATATCCAATCAACATTATTTCTTTGCGATCGCCTCCTTTCTGCTTGGTGTCAATTTCCATTTGCAACTTTAACTTCAATGTGCCCATCAAAAACCTTAAAATTTTACTCGCGAGATTTCAGTCAAAAAACGTCTGCGCGTGCGCCCTACGCGTTGCTTTGTGAACCGCGAAAACTATATTAGGCCTGGTTCAACGCGCAATCCACAGAAGACGACCCGTCAGCGACTGAAAGTCCTTTATCGTCGGGTGTCCCTCTGCGTCACATCCACTCAAAAGATGATATTCTTTAAGCACTTCGTTTTCATAGTCGTCACTTATAGGTGCCTTAATTCCATTTGCATCTTGGATTTTGTGAGCCAAAATCAAATCTATGATCATCACCTCTTGATCTAAGCGATACCCATGCTTGTCATCGTACGTAATTCTCATTCCCAAAAAACTTGGACACCTTCCGAGATTTTAATCTCTAGTTCTTTCGGTCTTGAAAAAATTCTTGTACGCATTCCACGTCAGTACTCGTAACTCGCCGGTCGTCTACGTAAACAGCTACGACTACAACTGCTTCATCAATTCTTTTGTGATGTAAACAAACGTCAGAGAAACTTTGACTATAGTCATCATCCAACAATTTTCCATGTAGCAGGCGGTTCCATAGTCTACCCGCCGGTTTCAATCCGTAAAGGGTCTTCTTTAGTTTTAATACCACCCTTGCAACGTTTCCACTTGTAATCGTCTTAATACTTCTTGATTCACTTAGATTCCATTTGGTATGTAAAGGTAAATTTCATGTTCATATTCTAGCGCCTTGACATACGTATTGGGTATGTCCCCGTGCATTGCTTTCACGTTCGACTTCCTCGCTAGCGCCAACATAAATTTTACCGTCAACATATCCATCACTGCTGCGAATGTTAACTGATAGTCCACCCCAAAACGCTGCTCGTTTCCGCAAGCCGCCAATCTCGCCTTGTACCTTTTGACGTCTCCGTTTGCGTCCGGCTTGATTTTAAATACCCACTTGGTGTGTAGCGGCTTGACACCTTCGGGTTTTTCCACGATATCCCATACTTGATTGTTTTCTAGTGCAGCAATTTCTTCTTTCATCGCTTCCATCCACTTATCTTTGTCATCGCGATTGATTGCTTCCCTGTAACTCTTCGGATAACCTTGAATTACCATCTTTACTTCTTGTCTTGTATCAGTGTGGAAAGTGCTCTCTTCTTTCTCCTCTGTAGCCCTTTTTCTGCAAATCGACGCGTCACGTGTCTTTCACGGATCCAACGCGGTTTTTTATTCTTTTTCATTTCTCTTCTGCTTAGCTCTTCTGACTTCGATCCGTAAGATTTGTCTATGTTCGCACTGATTACACTTCAGCTTGCTTCCTGTTGCCTCCTTCTATCGCTTCGCTTTCCCATCCCAGCGTACTTTCATCATTTCCGCTTCTATCTTCTTCAGCCTTCTCCTCATCGGCCTTTTGCTTCACATAGTTCCTGGTCAGGTATCTCTCTCTTGTCCACCTAGACGTGTTTTTCGTCTTCCCTGTACGTTTTTTTTCTGCCATTGCGTCCGCTGACGCACTTGGCCGGTCGTTTTCGTTCCCTAACGTCCCTCCACCTCCTTCTAACGATCCACCTCGTTCATCACACGAAATTCCATCTTCATCGTCTCCAAAAAGCTCCCTCAATTGCTTGTTCTAGGTTTTCTTTCCTTGCGCACATATGACGCAATTTCCACGCGTAAAATCCGTGATTTTTATCCCGTATCTGGGATCCTTAGCCAGTGCAATTATGGTGTCGTAGTTGAGGTGCTCCATCCTCGAGTCAAAATGCATCAAGGTTACGGTCTGAACGCCCCTATCTGCTGGGTAATCACTTTTATTCTCATTGACAACATCCATAACCAAATTTCCGAAGTTCGATATCGTGTGATCGACCCTTCCCTCAATCGTGAGCACATTGTTGCAAATATGTATGTGGTGAAGTAGCATTTTGGTCTCAAATTATTAAGTATTGGAATTTTGAGTGAACATTTTCGACCAATCAGAGGCGACCCTGGGCGGCTGTCTCGCGCCGGCTGTCTCACGACTGATTGAGTTATGATTGGTGAATTTGGAGTTTTAGATGAGGATTTTCAACCAATCAGAAACGACCCTGGGCGGCCGTCTCGCGGCCAATCGGATTACGGATTGTCTCAGAAGTAACTGCCAGGTATTGGGGTCAGCGCTGAAGTAACCAAGAAGTAGTAGGTAAAAGAAGTGTTTGACTTAGATATACGATTTAATAATACTTAATAGATTCGAATTTCCTTGTAGCACAACAATCTCTTGAAACCTTCCAGCAATCGTTTTTCACTGTTCCTATACAAAACCAAGTTAAATACAAGCAGGTCTTTATGTGAGCAGCTAGGTGCGAGAAACAATCGGAATCTGGAGCCACTAGAGTTGGGGGCAGCCTGAGTCTGTTTGAGAAGTGTGTCCATAACGTGTTTGGTTCGGACGTTAGTATTAAGAACCTGTGAAGTTAAGCAAGAAGGATCAATTTATTACCTTCTTGTGTTGTAATTTGAGTGTAAACACTAAAATTTTACGTTCCTTCAGGACATGTACCTGTGTCATGCCCTTCCCGGTGTCCCTGCTTACTATTGCCCTTTTCCATCAATGTACGATAGCACACTCCCGACACTGTTTCCACATCTTTCAGACAACTCAAATCTACTTAAGGTGCATGTTTTCTCCACAATACAAGATCCAAGTATCTTTCTTCATTTTATCGCTTGAATTAGCAATCTTTAATGCGAAATCTTCCTTCTTTGATTTTCTCTTCGGGCAATCCATCTTGTAGTGTCCCTCTTCTCCACCTCCACAGGCATAACAGGTCCTCTTTTTCGGCGTCTTCTTACTTCTTGCCGCGAACATGTTCACAGTGCCTACTTGATATACCCTAGGCCTTTTTTCATCCTATTCTACGTCTTGAAAAAACTGGCACAATTCCTCTGCCTGCCTCAAATAGTCTAGCCTTGTGTGATCGTACTTGGAGATGAGTATTTGCCTCATCTCCGGTGCCGCGTGATAAATCACGTTATTGAGCACCAACGATACAGTTCGAACCACAGCCTCCGCAATAGTCGTCAGGTATAGATAGTGGTCTGACCAGGACCATTTTGTACTCATCTTGCACATAAAGAGTTTCATTACTTGGGCCGGCGTGATCTGTACGTTGAAGACGTATAACAGCTTATACATTAAGTACCAAAGGGCAGGTATCTCACACCACCACCCTTCCACTTTCCTGTCATAGTAGGACTCTACTGGGACATCCAAATAATGTCCCAGCAGGTCAACTGTCACGTCCTCGGGCCATTGATACCCGCACGCCGCTTTGGTGAGGCTAATCTGCATCAGGGACTTCCTTCCCCAGACTTAAAAACCTGAACACAGAACCTTGTAAGTCTCCTTTTCTTCAAATAGCGTTATTGAAGCTTCTTCTCCTTTGGCGAGGATTTTTATATCAAATCAAACCCCTTCCCTTGAACATCTGCATGTCCAGCATATCGCAGCTGTTGTGCGTTCTGGCGCCGCTCGTATTGACCTCCAGCACCCGTACTTCCACCTCTCGTGAACGCATCTTTGCCATCCTGGCCGATATCTTCGAATCTCTTCCTACCTTGCAAACCCGTAAGAAAAACTCTCTTGTCTTCTGCATTGTCGCCGAGCGAAGCCATGCTCATCTATGTTTCTGCCTTAGGCGCCTGCAATGTGTTTTATCTTTAACCTCCTTGCTCCTTGAAACTTCAATCTTGTCAAGTCGTTCCATGATGGTTGATAACATTTACATCATCCCCGACTCCTTGTTTATCCCTCCAGGCTTGGGTTTCTCCTACAAGCTGTATCGGTCCCGGTTTGGGCTCATAACCTGTTCACTCATATTTCTCCGCTTCTATATCCTGCGCAGGTTCCAACTACAAAAGGTGTACTATGCGCGCGACTTCAAAAAAGAGACAAAGCTGAGTAGCAAAGCAGGAATAAAACGAAAAAGAACTTTATTCCTCCACGTTTATTCTACAATAGATATCTCCACAGATAAACGTGACCGTAGACAATTCTAAGTTCCACAAAACTCCACGTTCCAGACTCCAAGCCGTACTTGTAACGTAATGTGCATTTCCACTTTCCGACAAACAATACAATTCCACATTGCTCCCCCGCGACAGACAAACGTACTATATTCTACCTGTGTACTTATGTACTAAGAGAAGAAAAATCAGAAGTGATTATATTAGAGTTATGTCTAAACTTAATCTAACAATATATATATATATGTAATTTGGGTATACCCAATTCAAATTGGGTCTTACCCAATACTGGTGAAGGTTTTGGACCAATCAAATGCTCTAGTACCCTCCGGTACTGCTCTGGTCTCATTTGCTAAAAAGTTGCAATTACCTCATTTGCTGAAATGTTGCAATTACCCCTAAGCGTCCGACGTGAACTTAAGTCGGGCGTGGGTTCTTCCAACAGTACGCTCGTTGCGCTTGTGGTACTGCTCACATCACTCAACTACTGGCGTAATCCCGCGAAAGGATGGCGTCGAACTGCCGACATGGCATTGGTCTTTTGCGCTGCCATCCACCACATTTATTGCTGCATTGTATTATGTCACGATCCGGTTGTGCTGATTATGTACGCATTGGTGGTGGATAACTCGGGCTATTGCTACTTGTGGGCACGTAAGACGCCAAACCAGGACGTGCCATCGGCGTGGCATTGTGGTATTCATTTTCTGGGCAACACTTCCAACGTGCTATGGTACCGTGGAATTGCTATCTAAAGAGAAGAACGAGGGAAGTTGTGACACCAGCTCTATTGGTCGTTGTAGTAAGTAAATAATAAAAAATCTGCCGACATCACCTTAGTCGCCAAAAAACGAGCTCTCAATCGCTGTGCGAATAGCCAGCACGAATGCGTTGACGTGTAACACATTACTTAGTCGTTAAAAATAGTACCATAGCACGGCAATCGCTAGCGCCATGAGTGTCGGACTCGACAAACGCTATCGTGACACGCCCATACTGTGTCGTTTGTGGTAATTCTTGTATGTCCGTGGAAGGTAAGGCACCGCGCTTCGTTGCGGTGGCCTTTTTTTTTTCTTTTTCGCGACGCTGCGTCAAGTACGATAATTTCAACAGATGATGATTTAAGCTAAGAGTCATTTCTTGTCACACTTACCTTTAGTCCCAACTCGTCGACGACAATTAATTGAAGAGCTAAAGAAGATGGAGATTCCAGCTCCTTGGCAACTACGAACGACTATCGATAAGACAAAAAAGCTTTGTTCTTGGTGATCACTTCTTCACCTTACTCGTTATCGCGTTTTGCTTGTTGGCGTGCCGGTTTCAGGGCGTCTTCCAGGTCGTACAGTGCGCTAAGCTCGTCACGAATTGCTGCGGACTTGTCTTTAAGAGGCTCAAGGTCCTGTGTCAACAAAGACTGATTATGAATTGCTCAATTACAAAAGTGAGTGACATAATCATAAAACTATATAATCAATAATACATTTAGATAGAGACGCGATGAGTAGCGAGGGAGAAAAACGGGTACTGAAGATGAGGAACGATTCTTAGTCATGTCAAACTGCAGACGTTCTTTCATGTGCAAATCCTGCACCCGTCAAAAGTGATGCAGTACGTGGATTTACCAAAAATGTACGTGGATTTACCAATTTCGAATACTTATTATGTTTTCTTCTTACTTGTCAAAATCTCTGCCGAAGCATCGCGAGGGTACACTCTCGTAAATCAAACAGTATAAACAACTTAATGATCAGACTTTTGGGGTACATATACACCAACATAATACTAGCAATAGTTGCCTTTAAATAGCTTCGATTCAATTACTGACTGAATCTTTATACACAAGATTTGACCCGCGCTCACTCGACGACAAAAAATACCAATTCAATCATATGTTTTAGATAAGGTGGAACGAGGAGAGGGCCGCTGAGCGTCCAAAATAACTTTTCTGCGTATGGTTCCATCTCTTCACTCAGCATTTGAATGACAATTCCCCGTGTAAATTGAGCGAACCAAATTTATCTTTTCATTTCAGCCAATGGGGTTTCTCCATCTTGGGGAGACGCAAAAACACAAATGGGTACATGCGCTTTGTTCAGTAGAAGGCACCGATGCTAAAGCATATGCCCCAATTAGTAGCATTGAAGAAACTAGAGCGGACAACCATAGAAGATAGGTAAAATCAGTTTATCTCCAAGATCCAATACCCGCGCAGATAGTTTTCACCAGCCTTCAGTTAGACAGTTTATGATAGAGAGTTAAACATTCATTCCATGTCGTCTGGCGCAAGATTGACCACTAAATATTACTTAATGAACGCGGATAGTTATCCAAGTCTGTAAATATGGTAGTATTGTAAATGTGAATTGTTGGAAGGGCGCGCAATTCCTGCGGCACCTGGCGTCGCATGAATCCTTTTTTGCTTTGTGACTTTTCGATGGAAACCTGGTGTAATGTACATAACTTAGGTTGAATACAGCATACTATATATATGCATATTATAAATTTAAGTCCATAACTTAACACTAATAAAATCACTTTTGATTTTGATTTAATTCTCTCACATGACTGCAGTGGACCAAGTACGCCGCGCTTGCGTATGGAAGTTTCCGTGGAATATCTCGTGGATTGTGGATTAAGTTACGGTTTCTCGTCAAGTTACGTAGTAGATCGACTGGAATTAACGTGGATAATACAAATTATTTGCGTTTTATTGTTGACATTACGTTTTCTTCTGTTGCTATCGTTTTCTAGTGGAAAACTTGCGCTAGTACTTGCTGACTGCATAGGAACGCGCGGGTGCAAGTACGCGGAGCGAAATGAGTGACTTTGAACAGGTTATGAGCCTAAAAGAGGGCCGTAACGCATCAGAAGACGAAGTCAAGCTGGTTGATGTAGTACGCATACTAGTAAACATTATGGTTCGCATGGATAGGATGGAAGTTTCATGCAGTACCGAAGGGCAGCAGGAAAACGTTTCGCCCAAGTCCAAGGGATTCACCAAGACGAGTCTCGTCTCCCTTGGTGACAGCGGTGATGATAAAAGGGGGTTCGCGACTGGATTACAAGGCAAGATGAGTTTCGAAGGCATCCTCCATGCTGGCAGGGATGCCTTCACTCGAGTTGGAGCCCCCGGTGCTGGTAGGCCGCATGTGCGAGCGCACAATGCCAACCAGCACCAGCAGGCATACGTGTGGTGGAGTCAAGTTCGAAATCGAACACCGAAGTGTCGAGAACCTGACCACCATCGTGCCCGGCCTTCCAACTTACGGGGGGGGTTACCCCGCGAACCCTCGTCTTCGATCCGATCGTATCGTTCGCTGCTGGCAGACGACCGATCGTCAGCACTGGACGCCTGGTCCGATTCTTTTCGCATCTCACCTTGTGTACCCGATGGATTGGGATGGTAACACACTCGGTGGATCGGTGCTTGGGACTGACTTGTGGTCTAAATGTGGTAGACCGTGCTGGGTGATGTACCCGGGGCGGAACTCTTCACCCTGGGTACGGGTATACCGGTTATACTCGAAATTTGTATACTCCCGAGGGCAGATCGATAACCCGTTCGTAAAGCCCGGCCAATGTGGGAGACAAACTCCGGTAATCGAATGAGGTCCAATAATCCAATCCAATAGGGAGATCCAATAAGAACGTGACGTAATCCACGAACGATATCTCCACGAAATAATCCAATATGTAAAATAACACGCTCCAAATGTGTGCAACTTAACGTTGGGAGTCGACCAAAGTACGCTCCCGTCGAGGGACTTCCGGCGAGCCAAATGCGTCTATAACGCGTCCCGGCCGGTTATAATGAGCTGGAGGGGATTACTCGACCCTCCGCTCCCAAAACACTCTGCGGCGTGCAGAGGCGACTAACACGTAAGGCGAAAACGAACCCGGTTGAGTTGGGGGTCCAACGGTCACTTAAGCGAAGCTAAAAGCCAAAAACCTTTACGAAGCAAAACCCAAAGGAAAGCAAATCCCAAACTTGGCAAATCCCCAACTTACTACCTACCCCCTATAGTCCCCAATATGTACCAAACATGAAAATATGTATTACACGAAATCTCATGTGACCTACCCGAATTTGTGTCCTGGACACCCCTTGCACATGACTGACCCAAAAACCTCTTGAATTTCCACCAATCCCATCGCCGACATGCCGATCGGTCCATTGTTGACCGGAACCGACCAAAATTCTTGGGTACGCTTCACGACATACGTAATACATGGGAATGTGACGGCTCAAGAGTTTGGAGTGGTGCGTACGCCCTCGCCCAAGCAGAGATGCTGCAGATTAAGCCTTTTGAAGGCAAAGAATGTGTAAAGGACTGGGCTCTGCTTTTCAAGCCTGGGTGCGCAAGTTTCTGCCCCATATCATCCTTGCTGAAGCGTTGGTGGATTTCAATGGTCCCAGGACGTGAAGGTTGACCTGCTGGGCCATTATTTGGCGGGACCAGCTGAGTTTTACTACAACCGGCAGGTCGAAAGGTGGTGGTGTGAGACACCAGCTCTTTGGTACGTGATGGATAAAGTGTTATCCGTCTTTCACGTATGTGGAGAAGTGTATGGAAGATTTTGGGGCAACTGTCGTTAACATGGACGTGCCATCCGGAGCAGACGCGAAGCGTGGTACCGGTACATGATGGTAAGCGACGGACGGATGATATATCAGGTTTAGTGGTCGATGATGCAGGATGGGTAGAGTTTATTGATCGCTATTAGGTAATTGGTTGATTTAGGATATAAGCAATAATAAAGTTCTCCTTTTGCGTCCGATCAGCAAGATCACCGATTGGGACGGTGAAATAACTTCGCGCCTCCCTTTCATTGCATACGCACCCTTACACGTCCCGGGTGGGAGCACGTTCTGCACTTGTTGGCTCACCAGGCAGGCGTAGGGTTCTACAGAACTTACCTCAACTCCGCCCGCTGTGTCAGCGGCCCCGTTTGGAAATGTTACTGGGAAGGCGATCGAGCCGAGTGTTCTCACCTCTTCCCCCATTGGTTTGCATCTTTCCCCTAGAATTTCGGCTGCTTTAAGCGCCCTCTGGGAACTGTAGGTGGATTTTTGTGAAATCCGTAGATATGCACATAGAAAGTGCAGATCTACCCCCTTCCTCTTAAGTTTAGGCTAGGAATACATAATATATTGGGTATTTACTTAGCGATCTAGACTTAAGAGGCTTGGAAATCAAGTGGTGAAGACTTCCGCCACGTGATCAAGTACCCCTTCGCTGTTTACCACTATATCGACACCGTCGATCTGCGGTCTGCGATCTGAGACCCTCAATATCGTTAACTAGTACAAGATCAACGAGATAGATCTGCGATCTAAGACTCGCAATCTCTCCAATTCGTACAAGATCAACGAGATCGATCTGCGATTTGCGATCTACCGATACGCAATCTCGCCAATCCGCACAAGATCAACTGGGTCGATCTGCGATCATCGATTCACGGATACTCGATATCTCCAATTCACACAAGATCAACTGGGTCGATCTTCAATCTGCGATTATCGATCTGGTATCTCGCCAACTCGCACTAGATCAACGAGATCGATATGCGATCTGCGAGCATCGATAATCGATCATCGATCTGCGATCTTCGACCCTTCGTTAGTCGGTAGTCCGGGCGCTGTGGGAACGAATGTCCAAGCCTCAAAATTTGTCCAGCCGCTCCACCACACGTACAAGTGACCCCGGCGCAAGGAATGAAACTCTTCATGGGTCGGAAGTCGCCTGGGAGGTCGTGTTCTTATCACTTTCTATACCTGAGTGCTATTGCAGAAGAAGTCGGGTAAAATTCCGAAAATTTGGTGCTCAATAACGTGGTATTTCACGCGGCACCGGAGATGAGGCAGATCCTCATATCCAAATACGATCACACACGGCCTGATTATCTACGGCACGTAGAGGAACTGTGTCAGTTCGCATAGGCCGTGGAGTTTAAAGACAAGCAGATGAAGAATAAACAGGGTGGAACGGTGAATTTGGTGGCAGAGAAGCCAAAAAGAACGGTCAATAAACGCGTTTGTTACTCATGTGGTGAGGAGAGACATATAAAGAGGTATTGTACGAAAAATAAGCCAGTGAAGGAATATTTTGCGCTCATGATCGGTGGGTGCTATGGTGAAGTATTGCTGGATACGTGGGTGCTGGACAGTGGTGCCAGCATGAACCTGACGTCAGATTTGACGTGCTTAATCGACGTGAAAAACGTGGCCCATCCGTGCTACCAAGCCGATGGGAAAAGTTTAATATCACGAAAAAAGGGACAATTTTCATTCTCTTCAAGTGCGGAAAGAAGAGTACGCGAGTGAAGGTGAAAAACGTATACTACGAGGAAGGTGTCGCAAGGAATATTTTTTCGTATGGAATTTTCGAAGAAGGAAGACTCATTTTGCCGTACTAAAATGGAGTAAGAACGCTGGTTAAGCGTGATTCCGTTATTGTAATCGTACAAATGGGTATGTATAGTAACATGCTGACCGTTCAAGGAATGGTGGATAGGCATAAAAAGGCGTATAAAGAAATGGTTATGTCGGTTGACGTAGCGAATGACGCTGATTTCGTGGATAACAAAGATGTCCAGAGTGGAACTCTCATACATTTCCACTCTCGGATGGTCATCTGAATTTTGATACAATTGTGGCACTTTCTAAAGATCCCCAGTATGGGATTCGTATTACTGATTACACACGCCTTCACTACGTCACGTGCGCGCAGGGCAAGCAGTCGAAGAATAACTAGCCGAAAAAGGACATCAGAAAAATGCACCGATCGATCGGATAGGTGGTGTGATTTTTTCCGATCTCAAGGGTCCAATCACACCGAGGGATCGATTGGGAAATCGTTACTTATTCAATTTTCATTGACTACAAGAGTAACTATTCGAGTTTTGCTGGCCAAACCCCAGGACATGGCGGCCAAGAAGTTCGAACATTTTTGGAGCGCAAGTTTGACTGTAAGATACACGTCTTGAGAACAGACGGCGGCGCTGAATTCAAGAATATTGACTACTTTGTCGAAGCACCGGTATTTCGCGCCAGATCAGCGACGCTGGCAATCAGGCCAGCAATAACAAAGAGGAACGTATGCACCGGACCGTCATGAATATGGCCCGGTGCATGCTGTTCGAAAGCGTCTTAAGTTGGGGATATGCGGCCGAGTATGAGGCATACATGCTGAACCGCACCCCCACAAGCACGAATCCTAGACGGTAGTCGCCGCTAGAAGTTTTGACTGGTACCAAGCCGAATCTCGGTGAGATCGTAACATTTGGATCTCCGTTCACTGTCTACCGGAATCCCGGAACAAATTCGCTCGCACATCGTGCTCAAGTTGGCGTAATAATTGGTAGTAGTGAAGAAACCAAGGGGTTCAAGGTCTAACTTAAGAAGGAGGAGAAAGTAACGGTTACACAGCACGTTAAAAACGTGGAAACACTGACCGGTGCGCGTAACAGACAGCTCAAGAATATTTTGATGAGTGACGAAGAGAAAGCAGCTCAAGGAGCAAGTCAAGCGTCAGAAGGATCAAGTCAAGCGTCAGGAGGCGCAAATCAAGTTACAGAAGTAGTTACCGGTTCGTCAGCCGATCATAACGACGAAGAAAATAATGAGATTTAAGGTCAAGCGCTTACCGAGGCCTCAAAAGAAAAAAAAGCCGCGCTGGACGAGGGACCGTCATCTTACGCGGCAACATGCCAAAAGGAAATCTCAAGAAGACGAGAAAACTGAAGATAATGACCAAGAGGAGCAACGGCGCGAAGTTAATTTAATTACCGAAGCTGACCCGAAAAAATTATAGGGAGGCGATTAACCGGAAGGACGCTGACAAAGTGGGTCCAAGCGATGAACGAAGAAATACAAGCACTAGAAGCAAACCAAGTTTGGGATGTTATCAATAGACCTGCTGTTGTGAAACCACTTCACACGAAGTGGGTTTACAAAGTTAAACGGATGCGAATAGTGCTTTGGAGCGTTATAAAGCAAGATTGGTCGACTGCGGAAACGAGCCGCGTTTCGGGGTTGATTACAAGTTCACATTCGCAGCGGTCATGGAAATGACCACAGTACTCTTCATTTTAACGCTAGCACGCAAGTGGAGAGTATAAGAGATGCATTGGGACATTCGCAACGCTTACGTTAAAGCGTTGGAGGAATTTACGACATTTGTTGTATACTCCAAGCGGGATGAACATCGAAACGAAGAAATTGAAGGAATTAAAGGCCGAAAGCGTGAAACAAGTCGTGTTAAAATTTAAGAAGTAGATCTTGTGTTTGAAACAATCTGGAAGACAGTGGAATCGCTTGTTGTATTCCAAGTTGGTTGACTGTGGCCACGCACAAAGTTTTACCGATGGATGACTTTATTTCAAGAAGACTGAACGCAATAACGTGATCGTAGGGGTATATGTGGATGATTTGCTTGTTACAACAACCAACCAAGGAGGGTTGCATCAAAAATATTTTCGATGAATTGAAGGACTTGTAAATTAAAAATCTCGGTTACGTTTTGAAATTCTTGGGCATGCGTGTCAGTTACGAAGAAGATGACGGATATATGTTAGATCAAGAAGTAATGATTACGGATTTACTGAAGAACTATGGCATGGAAAATTCGAACGCTGTGAAGACCCCAATTGGGGATGAATACGAAAATGAAGCACTGAAGGAACAATAAATGCTGAAAGTAGCGTTGACGACGAACCGTCGGTCAAGAAATGTCAATCGTTGACTGGAAGTTTGTTATGGATTGCGCGGTTTTGCAGGCCGGACATGGCTTTCGCAGTCCGTAAGGCCACGCGCAGGGCGCATTCCCCCACGAAATTTGATTGGGCGACTGCCAAACGGATCCTGGAGTTTCTCAAGGGAACTAGCAGGATTAAAGTTTCGGATGGAAGTGATTCAAGAAAAGAAGACTAAAGAGAGCAGTGAAGTGGATATTTCGGGCTACTCGGACGCTGATTTCGGCGGATCAAAAGATGACCGGAAATCAATGCGTGGTAGAATTGTGATGATGGATGGGAGCCTGGTGCACTGGATCTGTAAGTGAAAGTCGTGTGTGTTGCTGTCGACAATGGAAGCAGATCTTTACGCTGCATCGGTTTTGGGATGCGAGTTAATTGGATTCATGGAGATAACTAAGAAAGTTGTAGTTGATGTAAAAGTTCCGATGGTGTTACGTTGTGATAACCAGGCGGCGATAAAGGTGATCGCTGGAGATGGAAAAAGTTCAAGGACAAAGCACATGGATATAAGTGTGAAGTTTTTGATTTCTAAAGCTTAAGATGGTTTAATTACTCCTGTTTACGATCCTACGGATTCGATGTTAGCAGATGTACTTACGAAAGGATTGGGTCCAGAGAAGTTGTAGCGCATGCAGCAAGGACTTGGGTTGACGGTGGTCAAGATGGACCAAGCGCTTTTCACCGGAAAGTAAAGAATGAGTGTTGGAAGGGTGCGCAATTTCTGCCGCACCTGGCGTCGCATGAATCGTTTTTTGTGTGGTGAAGTGTGCCATAAAATTGGTACCATCGTGGGCACAATTGTGGGTGTGACCGTGGACACAACCGGGTGAGTAATTGCGTGCTCGATTGTGTGTACGACTGTGTATACAGTTGCGTGTATAACTGCGGTGTACATAGACGGGACATAGATGGGACATCGTGAGAAGGTACGACTATGTACAGGTCCCTAACGGACAGAGACGGACGACGGATAAATACGGAGTACGCTGGAATGAGTAGTTCTGATTGGTCAATATTAGGTAATTGGTAGTTCTTAGGATTTAAGCATTAAAAGAGTTCTCCTTTTGCGTCCAACCTCTTAGGACACCTCAGGGATGGCACCTTTGCGTCTCCCCTACTTCTAAACACCTCTACGTCCTGGGCGGGAGCACTTTGTGCGTTTTTGGCCCACCGGTAGGCGTACAGTGTCGAGAACTTAGCCCGCAACTCCGCCCGCTGTGTCAGCGGTTCTTCTTTTAAAGGTTTTTGGTCTCGGTAACGTGATTGAACAGTGCGCTCTCACCTATTCCCGTTTTGGTTCACGTTTGGCCCCTAGAGTTTGGCTGCTATAAGCGCCCCACGGGAAATCTAGGTGGATTTAGTGAAATTTACCTCCCTCGTAGGTCTAGGCTAAGAATACATTTATTTTGGGTATTCTGTTAGCTGATTAAGACTCAGAGGCTCCGTGATCGGGCAGTGAAGATTTCCGCTGCCTGATCAAGTATCCCCTTCGCTGATCGAGAACAGATCTACATTCTACAACCTGCGACCTGCGTTCATCTGTTCGCAACTTGCGCCAACTAGTGCCTGATCGACTAAATCGATCAGACCGATCAGGTCGATCAGGTCGATCACAATCTGTAATTTTCGTCTATTGCCCTTGATCATAGACATCTGCGCCTGATCAAGCCTGATCAAGCCTTATCGACAACAGTCGCTTCATCACAAGTCATCTCAATCTTGCAGCAAGGAATTGAAGCGTGTCATCCCCGCCACCTGGAGAGCGACCCAAGCCCAAGCCGTCGGGTACACAAGGTGATCAGGAACACAAGCAGTCAAAGGACAACCGGAGGACCCCTTCGTTAGTCGGCAGTCCGGGCGCCGTGGTAACGCCTGATCAAGCGTCAAAAACTTTGATCAGCTGCTCCACCACATTTTCTTTGTGACTTTTCGATGAAAACCTGGTGTACTGTATACTGTCTATGCCAATTGATTCGTGCATCAGCACATAACTTAAGTTAAGTACAGCAAACAACATATATGTATATTATTAGTTTAAGTCTATAACTTAACACTAATAAAATCACTTTTGATTTTGATTTAATACTCTCACTTGACTACTGTTGACCAAGTACGCCGCGCTTGCGTGGGAGTTTCCGTGGAATATCTCGTGGATTGTGGATTAAGTTACGGTTTCTCGTCAAGTTACGTAGTAGATCGACTGGAATTAACGTGGATAATACAAATTATGTGCGTTCTATTGTTGACATTACGTTTTCTGCTGCTGCTATCGTTCTCTAGTGGGAAACTTGCGCTAGTACTTGCTGACTGCATAGGAACGCGCGTGTGCAAGTACGCGGAACGAACTGAGTGACTGCGAACAGTAATATCGTGCGTCTCTAGTCCTGTTACCTAGACATAGCCGTAGAGGTATTGTGACATTAGTTAGCTGATAAGCTAATCCTTGGAAACGGACAGGCTTTTTCTGGAACTTCCTTGGCGTTGCCAGATCGAAAAGGGAAAATTATTGCGTCGCTTGACGTAATCGTAGCGTATCGTTTTTGCCAGGTTAAACATGTTAGAATTCATCTAGGTTTTCGTTCGAGTAGAGCGCTACTGCTGCAAGTAAGACATCATCTCGGAGCTCATGCTCTGATGGTCTGATGGTGTGATATCTTTAGCAAATGTGAAGCAATAGCAGACCTTCGACCTGGTTTTGTCTGTTGTATACAAACGCAAGTGTCCTTTTGCGCCTAAAATCCGAAATGTTGGAAAAAACTGTAAGCTTTCAAGAATGGGACAAAAAAGTAGGTAGAATGTTAATATCTGGGGGCTTAAGGTTCAGAAAATAGGATTCTCATTTTTTAAGCCGTCTGTCACGCATTTGTACATTTCAGCTCAGAGTTTAACTCGAACCAATCGGCATGAAGCATACAACGACGAAATACTGCGCCTTAAACAATGTGAGGAACGGGTAGACTGGTGATATGAATGTGAAATAACAAAGAATTTAATAGCAAAAAACAGTTAATGGTTTTAGTACTAATTCTACTGTTTGAGAATAATAGCCGATTGAGTTCAGGGATTACGTTGCGCTTTTACTTTTCGATCTTCATCAATCGAACGAAAGAAATACACAACCGATTGGTGGGGATAAATTTGTTATTTATTCCTTTAAGTGAAGCTGTTGTTGTGTTTTCTCTACTTCCGAATTCTTCACGTAATCTGCGCTTGCGTTTGGCTTGGCTAATTTGACGGTGAGTCAGTTTTTACATTTAAAGACGCGGGTTCAGGCTGGAACACAGAGAGAACAACTGGTTCTTGAAGATATTTCTTGGGCGAAAGTAAACCTATATGTTTATGCATAATGCCTTAAGTTCATTCTGAAATTTACTTCCAGATCTTCAGTCTCCTTTTCTACAGGTATACCATTTCAATTGGTAACACTTGTTGATTCAACGCCTCTCCGTCTCTCTGTCTCGCGATACCGTTGTCAACAAATACATCATATCGGCCTCGTCTACGGCAACCGGTGCAAGATGGAAGAAACCAAAAACCCATCTTTGTGATGTCAGAAGGATTCATACAATCTGTAAGATGTGCCTCGCAACCGCCAACCAAGCCAAGAGTATCGTACCCTTTGATGGAACAAGCTCAACAAGTTCACCGCGCTCCGCAAGCCCAACAGGAGCAGTTGGCTCAATTAGTTCAAAAGTCTCAATCACCCGGAGCCAACGTGAGCTTAAGATTCCAGGCGCCTGCATGCCCAACTTCTGGTGTAAGCCCAAAGCTAGTCTGGACAGCTATGTGTTCAATGCGAATAAGTTTATGCAAGGCTGCAACATCGACTACGAACGTCCTGAGAATCAGCTACGCGTAGTAGCTAACATGTGCTGAGGTCTTCGTGGGGGAGCAGCTTCATTTCTAAGTCATCATCTTGTGATTGACGATATTCCAATCCACACGCTGGATGTGTTTGTTGCAGTGTTTTCAGAAGAATTTGTCCCAACCGACCAGCAGCAGCGTTTGCGATCGGATCTGCGCGCGTGTCGTCAAGCATCATCTATTGAGGACTAAGTTGTTCGTTTTCTTGAGATTATTATGCAAGAGAGACAAATGTCACAATTGGATCAAGCGGATAATTTTATTTCAGGTCTCAAACCAGAGACCAAGAAGGGATTAAACTATCTTAACTGTGAAACCCTTCGTGATGCCATTGTTGCCGCCCAAGCATACGAACGAGCCAATTTAGGTGGCAAAATGAATTCGAGGCGCCCTCGACAGTTGTGTCTGTCTCAAGCAGATCCGATGTATCTGTCGCAAATGGGGGTTATGGAGGAATCCATGGTGGTATCTGGGTTTGCCTCCCGTACTGTGCGGCCTACAATAGAAATCTATCGTCACCAGGGTCTCTGCTTTTGTGGTGGAGTCAAGTTCGAATTTGAACACAGAAGTGTCCTGAAGCCGACCACCTACGTGCCCAGCCGACCAACTTACGGGTAGGGTACCCCGCGGACCTTCTCCTAGGATCCGATCAGATCGATTGTCTCTGTCTGACGACCGATCAGTGATGTAGGACGCCTGGTCCGATTTGCGTTCACGTTTCTCACCTTGTATACCCATTGGTTTGGGTGGTTACACGCTCGGTGGACCATCGCGCAATATGAATTTGTTAGGGATCGATATGTAACGATCCACTTCTGCGGTAGGGTATACCTAGGGCAGAAATCGTCACCCTACATAGGTGAATATATGAAACATACTTTTTTTCAGTATACTTCCAGGGCAGATCGCGTATAGCCGATCGCAGAGCTCAACCAAAATGAGAGATCAATAATCAAATCGAGAACAACCAAACAAACTTACCCAAAATATTGAGGTTTCCATAAACGAGATCTCCACGTAAACCTTTCTAATCGATGTAAATAACTGTGGAGAAGCGGACCCAAGAATTTTGGTCATTTTGCGTCAGCAGCACACCGATCGGCTTATCGGCGATCAGATTGGTGGGAATCCAGGAGGCTTTTAAGCATATCATGTGCAAGAGGTGTCAAGAACACGGATTTTGGTAAGTCACATGAGATTGCGTGAACCTAGATATTTTCATGTTTGTACATATTGGGGACCATAGCGGGTAGGGAGTTTAGTGTTGGTTTTTGGTTTTGCCTGCTAAGAGCGTTTTTTGGTTTTACGTCTTAATTGTTGAGCCTTTAACTCAACCGGAGGTCGTTTCGCCTTGTACATCAGTCACCTCTGCACGCCGCAGAGTTTTTGGAAGAGGAGGGTCGAGTAATCCCCTCCAGCTCATTATACCCGGCCGGGACGCGTTACAGACGCACTTGGCCCGCCGAAAGTCCCTTGACGGGAGTACACTTTGGTTGGCTTCTAAAGTTCAAGTTACGCACTTTTGGAACGTGTTATTAAGTTTTTTGGATTGTTACGTGGAGATATCGTTCGTGGAGTGTGTCACGTTCTCATTTGGATCTCCCTATTGGATTATTGGAGTTTTATTCTCATATTGGTTGGGCTCTACGATCGGTTGAGCGATCTGCCCTTTGGAGTATACTCACTCCAAGTATAACTGGTCTGACCAGTTCCAGGGTGAATAGTTCCGCCCAGGGTACACCACCAAGCACGGTCTCCCACATTAAGACCACAAGTCGATTCCCAGCACCGATCCACCGAGTGTGTTACCAGCCCATTCCATCGGGTACACAAGGTGAGATGAAGAACAAATCGGACCAGGCGTCCTGTGTTGATGATCGGTCGTCTGCAAGCAGCGAACGATCGGATCGGATCGTATGTGAAGGTACCCCCCCCCGTAAGTTGGACGGCCGAGAACGATGGTGGTCGGGTTCTCGACACTACGGTGTTCGATTTTGAACTTGACTCCACCACAATGATGCGCGTGCCCGGACCACTTGGTGATCGTGGATATCACCGCGATGATATCTCGCAAAGAATTGATTACAATTAATTAAATGTGGAATCGTTCTGGAGAGGATATAAGGAACGGCTATCGACTTATGTTCTCGTTGTCGATAAGGATGGCGATGGCCGATCTGGCCGGGTGGAGAACCAGATCGGGATTAATAAGTTTTTTCTCCCCATAAGGCTCCCATCGGAGCCGATCGGGACTATAGCAAGTCTTGCTATAGTTCCGGAAAGGATCAGGACTTTTGTCCTGATCCTATGCATTTAAATGGACGTTTTGATGAAAAGAAAATTAAAGATGAAAACGATTTGGAGGCTGATCGGAACGATCCGTTCCATTTTCCCAAGGTCTCCAAGCAGAGGCTCATAATGCCGCCCGAGGAAGACGTCTTGGAAGAAAAGTCGCAGGTCGGGGATGGGGTTATTAAGTAAGATGTATTCGGTGCGTATACGCACGGTGCGGCTAGCGCACAGAGGAAGACTTTTCCTTAAAGCGGTGTCTACCGCTACTTAGCCGATACGCCCTTATAAAGGGCTTAGTAGGAGAGCTCTCCTACTCGGGGCCAAGATTCCCGGGTTTGTTTACTAATTAGCCTTAACGGCTGCTCCCTTTACGGGGTGTAAGTAAAGGGAGGGCTACCTCTTACCTACGACACTCACTGCACGCGCGACCGGTCGAGGTCGCGCGACTGCACGTTAGAGTGAAATGTAAACTGAATATATTTAATATGTAATTAGCCTAAATTAATTTAAACTAATATAAACTATATGTAATACTACGTAGAATATTACAAATTCGTACCTAGCTAAAATTTAGTGTACACACCTGTGTACCGACACATGGATGGCTGACACACCACCACACCAAGGGCCCCTGCCCTGATCGGTTAAAATAACCAAAGGTTCGAAACCTTTCAAACCGTTCAATACTGACCTAAACCGTAGTGTACTCATGTACACCAACATTACATGTAACTCGAATGTACCCCGTTACATCCTCCCCCATCAAGACTATTGCTTACGCAATAATCAAAATCTTGTTGGAGAAGTCCAACGCCAGTCAGTACCTCTGGCCTTCCATATGTACACCTTCAGTGGTGCTATGGCGTCTCCTTTAGAAGAGGTAGACTACTCCGAGAACTCGGAGGTGGACGCCCTTGGGGATACCTCCACAACGGTTAACCGCTCCGACAGCGCCTAACGGCGTTGTCGGCAGCCTAATCCGTTCCCCACACGTGGGGAAAATGCACTAACCAGTGCGCCACCCCTGCCCATATCGGATGATACATCCAAATCGCCAGAGGCGATCGTCACTAATGAGCTGGACGCAGCTCAAGACACTCAACTTTCCGCACAGACACTAAGGGCTGCGTTACGCGCCCCCAAACGCCTGCCAAGGACGGCTTATAGTTTGATGGTCCTCGTGACCTTCCAAGGTGGGCCAGGAGTTTGGTAAGGACCAATTTAGCGTCCTATACCCCTGGCCCCGCGGCTGAACATCCGTATCAACGCGAACGCCGTGAGAAACTCCGGCAACAACTGCTTACACAAAAGCAGTTCACTAGCGTCTCATACCGAGAGCGCTTAAACAGGCAGGCACAGGGTGCCCCTGTTGAGAACCTCCGCGAGGTTGCTTTCCTTCTTTCTCCGGGAGGAAGTGCTGATGATGCAGAGAAGAATTTCCGCGCTTGGGCGGAAGGGGAGAAGCTTCTCCCCAGCTTCGATGAGCTGCATGACAGCTATTCCCGTCGAGACATTTGGGTGGAGAGGGTGTTGCGCCTGACATTTGCCAAAGCCAAAGCGATGGAGCAACTACGTGCTCCATATCGCACGCGCTACGCCAGCGTCCCTGTCTCCACCATGGTTCCAGAGGACAGTGTGAGCGTCACGTCTGCCTCCGGCGAACTCCCACTTACTGGGAGTGAAGGGGCTTCTCATGCCCCTCTGGTCGTTGACCTACAGCGGGATTCTCCCGCTCGAAAGCGTCAACGACGTCGTGGCAATCCTGCCGTAGGGGAGTCTCGAACTCGCACGAACTCTGTGAGTGTGGATACCCTTTCCACTTCACAGATACTGGGTTTGACCCCGATGATGGCGTCGCGCCATCAGCCGCTCCACATGAAAGTGCGGAGTACCATCCACATCAAGCATTGGAGGAGGAGTTCGCGCAATTGCGACGTGAGATTCGCGAGCGCTGTGATCGACACAGTCATCGAATCCATGATCTCCACGAGGGGCTTCGCGGTGAGCGGGATGCCACTGATCGCTTCGAGAGGCGGCTTGCCTCTCTCGAGAAGACCGTTGCGGAGCTTCGTGGTCGCATTTTAGCCCTTTCGGGCTTCCTTCGCCCTGCAGTGCCTTACGGCTCTTACGGCTATCCACCTTTCCACCCCCCTCCAGGAGGGGGCCCGCCTCTGGGTCCTGGTATGGCTTAAGCATACCGACATAGAAGGTTGGAAGCGTACGCATCACCTTCGGGATGTCCAAGGTATACGATAAGCCCTTTCGGGCTAGTACCTTAAAGGGCCCCACAAACCTGGGGCGCAGTTTATTGCGCAACACATTTGAAACTTCATGTGTAGGAAGATTTTTAGCGTTTAATAAAACACTTTCTCCTATTTTATATATCTTTCGTTACGCCGCCCCTTGAGGTCAGCTTTCTCCTTCTGCTTGTCTTGGCTTTTCGCCATGTCATCGCAGACGTGTCGTAAGACACTAAGGCGCGTCGATAAAACTTATCTATGTGCTTTCACACAGATACAGGGCTGACATCGGAGAATCCTCCCCCCTCAAGCCCTGGGCCACACACACGTGGCGTCAACGGAACCCTCGGATTCATTAATCCGTTCACGTAAAACGGGGTAAACCCCGTAGATGCATGTACCAAATTATTGATAGCAAATTCAACCATCGGAAGCATCTCACTCCAACTCTTTGGAGAATCCATACATAAACTCCGGAGAATATCCTCCACAACGCGATTAACGCGTTCTGTTTGACCGTCCGTCTGCGGATGATCCGCAGTGGACATGAGGAGCTTGGTGCCTAGCACCTTAAACAACGCTCCCCATAATTGTCCCGTAAAACGGGGATCCCGATCAGACACAACGGAATCGGGTAGACCATGCTGTCGAAAGACACGGTCTAGGAACACTTTCGCTGTTCCTTGTCCATCTATGGACTCTGGCACTGCCGCCAGGTGAGCCATCTTGCTCAATAGGTCTACAAAGACCAATATGCCGGTGTTCCCGGCCTTATACTTCGGAAAACCGAAGATAAAATCCATGCTAATGGATTTCCAGCACTCCGTTGGAACCGATAAGCTCTCCAAAGGCGCAGCTGAACTTGCAGAGGGATTAATCCTTTGACACGTCTCACAGGTGCGTATAAACGCACCGACCCACTTATACATGTTGGGCCACCAATACAAAGTGCTTAAAGCGCTGTAGTTCTTATCCCGACCTAAATGACCCCCGCTAGGGGAGTCATGTGCCTCAAAGAGGACTCTATACTTCAGTTCTTCATCATGAGGAACTACCACCCGCGGAGTGTCCTCCGCGCTCGTGATATCATATCGCAAACCATCACAGTACCTTTAACGGTGTAAACGAGCTTTAGCTCGACTTGACAGGGTTGGCTCAGACGAGCCAAGACCCTTTTCACCTAACGCGCTGATTAGCGCCGTACACTTTGGGTCTTTCTCATACGCCTGGCGTATGAGATCCACCACAGATGTGGTGACAAATGTCGCGTGAGCGAGCTCGTAATCGGAACGACGCGACAACGCGTCCGCAAGCACGTTCTGTTTGCCAGGTTTATACTTAACCTCAAAGTTGTACTCCGCAAAGAAGGAGAGCCAACGGGCCATCCGTTGCGAGAGATGAGGCGACTTTGTCGATGTCCGTCAGGACGCGTGGTCAGTATAAACCACGAACGGCTTTGAGCCGAGTAGGTGAACCCTAAATTTGACAAGAGCATACTTCATTGCAAGTAGCTCCTTGTCATGAACGGGATAATTACGTTCCCCAGCTTTAAGCTGCCTCGACTCAAGCGCAATCACGCGTTTCCTTCCTGCATCGTCTGCTTGTAACAAAGCACATCCGATTGCTAAATCGGAGGCGTCGCAGACGACACTAAATGGTTTCCCAGAATCTGGGAGAGCAAGAACGGGACCTTTTAACAAGCTCCCCTTAACCGCTTCAAAATCGTTTTGGTGTTCAGTTTCCCAACACCAATCAACATCCTTCTTAAGAAGGTCGGTCAATGGCTTCGCCATTTCAGCGTAGTTCTCGCTGTACTTGTGGAGATAGTTGGCTAATCCAAGCCACTTCCGTAAATCTCTAAGATTTACAGGCGAAGGCCACTCCACAATGGCTTTCACCTTCGCGGGATCCGCCCGCAATCCATCCTTACCGATGAAGCATCCGAGGAAAGGAATTTCCTCAGCACCAAAGATACATTTGGATGCGTTCGCATATAACTTATGCTCTCGCATACATTCGAGCACCACTCGAAGATGTATTAGGTGCGTCTGAACATCAGACGAGTCGCCTTCCGCACGACTATGAACGAATATATCGTCGAAGTACGTCTGAGCGTACATTCTATGAGGGCGGAAGAGTTGAGTCACCAAGCGATTAAAAGTCGCTGGTGTATTTGAAAGCCCCTGTGACATAACAAGTCACTCCCACAGCATGCCACTAGGCGTACTAACCACTGTAAGCGGAATATCGGACGCTCGCATGAGCACCTGATAGTACCCGTCCACCAGTTCTAAGGCACTGTACACAGTACAGCCCGCCATATTGTTCTGGAGGACATCCTCCCGAGGATTCGGAGTCTGCATGGGTACAGTAGCTGCGTTCAGCTTGTTATACGCATGCACAATGCCCCACTTTACGTTCGGTTTACGAACACAAAAAGTGGGAGATGAGTGGGGAGACTTGCTCTCCCGTACCATCCCTGCCTCTTCTTTCCCCTTGAAGATGCGTCGATGACGTCGCATTGTTCCTTGGGGAGAGGCCACTGCCTAGTGACGCAGTATTTGGTTCCGGGAACCAAATCAATTTCATTTCGGAATCCCCAATCTGGTGGTAACCCCATCGGCGGGTTGTCACTAATGACATCTCCAAATTCCTTTAGTAAGGAATGGTAAGGGTCCTCAGGATCGGTGAGGATCTTGAGGCCGCTTCGGGCATTTAATGCCTGTTTGGTTTTCACCAAAACTGACTCGTCCATCGTGGATGAGGAGTTCAACTCCTCTTGAGGACGCAAAACGACTACCTCGTCGATTTCATCTGCTTTCAAAGCAGTTTCAAACTCGTTGAAGGACATCTCCTCCAACGACAACAGTTCGACTACCCCAGACAACCGTTCCAGGCTTACGCCTTCTGTGACAATACCTGTTACACTATTCAGCATCCGATAGGACTGCTGACTACTGGCCTCAGGGCTCATCCCGAGACCCAGATGGGGGGAGTCAATTGCCCCATCTATTGGAAGCGCCACGCGTCTATCCACAGAGGTCTCTACCTCTACCACCGGTGACTCGCCGTTCTCACCTATAACGGCGTAGTCGAAATCATTTCCGACGTGCGAAAGAGACGAAATTCGGGTCTCTTCGCTTGGAAGCGCCTCGCGCTTAACCACAGGGGTCTCTACCCATACCAATGGAGTCGTCTCAGAGGAATCCACCTCTGTCAATGGCGACTCGCCAGTCTCGCCTATAACGGCGTGGTCGGAATCATTTCCGACGTGCAAAAGAGACGAACTACGGGTCTCTTTGCTTGGAAGCGCCTCGCGCTTAACCACAGGGGTCTCTACCCCTACCACTGGAGTTGCCTCAGAAGAATCCACCTCTACCACTGGCAACTCACCAGTCTCGCCGTTAACTGCGTGGGGATTAACCGCCGAATCCCCCTCGTTAAGGAACTCTTCCTTAACGCCATTGGGAATGATCATTTCAGACATTCCAATCTCTGGCATCTCACGCCAGAATCGCATTTGCGATCGAGAAAAGGTGGGTTCATGACTCGCCAATGCTTCACCCGACCGCGGGTGCGTTGAGCCAATGTACTTAGACTTCCAGTCTATCCATGGCTCATAGTGTTCCAGCCACTTCATGCCCAGAATGAGGTCATACCTCGAGCCCAAATCCAGTACTAGGCAACGTTCTAAGCTGTCGAAGTCTGAAAACTTCAGCTTAAGGTCAATCGAGACCTTGGGTACAGAAACCTGTACGCCCGTCGCAAGACGGACCGTGACAACGTCACGAGAACGTGCCTCTAGGGCCTCGGTATACAGCCGACTCTTCTCAACAGAAGATCGTCTGAAATAATTGTCAGACGCTCCAGAGTCTATCAAGACTCTCCAAGGCTTATCAAAGCCTTTCACGTTCGCAAGGTCTACCAGCAAACCTGGCTGGTACACCAACTCTGTGCTAGAAAGCACCGTTTCCCTCGGGGATTTGTGCTGTCGTCCCCTACCCTGGGGCTTAACAGCACTGAGGGATCTCCCAGTAGGGCGCCCCGCACCTACTGGGAGCCGTCGTTTCCCGACGGCTTGGTCCAGGGCTTCTTCCCAAACATTGGCCCTTTTAAGCGAGTATCTCGCTGGGGGTTCCGCGGACATTTGTTCCGCAGATGATCCGTGCTCCCATACTGGAAGAATCTCAGTTGTCCATGCCGCTGCAACATTTCAAGGAGCTCCGCCTCGAAGATCTGCGAAAAAGAGTCAGTGTGACTCTTAGCGGGGGGTTTCTCCTCCGCTTCGACCTGACCAAGGTCCATGGGTTCGGGACCCACCTTAGAGGAACGAAAGTTTCTCTCGGCGTTAAACGCAATATTAAACGCCTCCCCCAGGGATTGGGGTCGTCATCGGAACAATTCCGAACGTGCTGGCCCTTCTCTCAGGCCTCCCATGAAGACGGGGATGGACACATCGTCCGAATACGCTTTCGCGTACATACCTGCCAACAGGGTCTTAAGTTCCTGGATATATGTTTCCAAGTCCCTAGTGACCTGACGGCACCTCAGAAACGCAAGATGATTCTGCAAAACCAGATCAGGCGTTGCGTACATGTCCATAAGCTTCTGCTTAAGGACCTCCCAGGTAGGGAACACGTTCGTGACCGAGTCCGAACACGTAAACGCCCATGCACGGGGTTTACCCGCAAGATGGGTCAGCGCAAGTCCCACTTGCAAGTGATCACTGATCACATTCGCTGTGGCGAAGGCCGTTTCGACCTCTCGTAACCACACATAAAGGTTATCACCCTTTTCCCCAGAGAATTCCTTTATCTTAAAGTACAATGGGGGACGCACCCCCGTTGAACAATCTCCACCTAAACTCGCTTCATGAGCGATGAGGGCATTTACCCTTGCCTTTACGACCTCAGGGCCCTGCTCCACTAGGAGCTGCATACCCTCGTCACCCATTCAGGGTAACATCCTTTTAAAGGCTTCCTGATGGACGAGGGTCAAACTATACCAATCGTCCAGATTCATCCCTTGAAGAGGATGCCTTAGTCTATCAACACAGGTGTTGGATTGACTACAGTTGCTACCAGATGTAGCCGGTACGTATACGCACAGTGCGGCTAGCGCACAGAGGAAAACTTTTCCTTAAAGCGGTGTCTACCGCTACTTAGCCGATACGCCCATATAAAGGGCTTACTAGTAGAGCTCTCATACTCGAGGCCAAGATTCCCGGGTTGGTTTACTACTTAGCCTTAACGGCTGTGTCCCCTTTACGGGGTGTAGGTAAAGGGAGGGCTCCCTCTTACCTACGACACTCACTGCACGCGCGACCGGTCGAGGTCGCGCGTCTGCACTTTAGAGTGAAATTTAAACTGAATATATTTAATATGTAATTAGCCTAAATTAATTTAAACTAATATAAACTATATGTAATACTAAGTAGAATATTCCAAATTCGTACCTAGCTAAAATGTAGTGTACACACATGTGTACCGACACGTGGATGGCTAACACACCACCACACCAAGGGCCCCTGCCCTGATTGGTTAAAATAACCAAAGGTTCGAAACCTTTCAAATCGGTCAATACTGACCTCAACCGTAGTGTACTCATGTACACCAACATTACATGAAACTCTAATGTAACTCCGTTACAGAAGAAGACCTGACCAGGATGTATTACATCCACTAGTTAAAGCGTTTTATTTGTGAAAACCAGGTCATGCAGATCTTAAACCCCCAGATCCCCGATCTCCTTCTCGTACCCACCACCGAGCCGATCCAGAGAGATCGGCCTTTGCTATTGGTGAAGAACCTGCTGGCGATGTTGGCTGAGGTCGACATAAAAGCGCAGAACCTCGCCAACGTGCAGAAACTGTTCGACCTGGACACTTGGATGTTGGAGATGTCGATGTCGACCCTCCATGATCATTTGGTGCCGTTCGTGGGGGCGGTTCGCCGCCCAACTCCCACCGTGGAATTGAAGGCCGCTGAAGTCACGGCAGCATACGAGGATGTGTGCTCCAACGATAAGTCGTTGTATCAGTATCCACCTGCCTCTAATAGCTCATAGGAGTTGGAGGTCGGTGTTGAGCGGATGACCATGGGGGCGGACCATACCCCCATGGGAGCATAAAAAGGAAGTACGGCAGCAAGGGGTTGCATGTCATTCGGGGTCCCAGGAGCCCCCACAGGCTTCAGTACCTCCAAAGGAGGGTACCAACACGTTTCCCATGACCCAAGCTAACGTCCAAGCCATGTTTGAGGCAATGATGAAGCGTTTCATGGGAGACCGATGTCGATCGCCTCCGCGCCCGCATGCCTAGGACCGATCTGCCCGGCAAAATGTCAATACTTGCCGGGATGTCGATATGGAGTCAGTGGCATCAACGGACAAGGCTATCCGAGGTGGCAAACCAGTTGGCAGAGGAAGACGCAAGCCGCAGCCAGCCCGACCACGCCGATCAAGCAAGAATAGTGATTTTGACATGGAGTCGATCGGCGATCCGGATGACCACTATGGGTCAGACGGTGCAGGGGCGGGCAGAACGCGCAAGGCTAACCTAGCATCTACAACCGCTTTTGATTGTGGATCTACTGAGATCCCACGCATTCGCATGACTGCGACCACGGATCTCAAGGACTTTACTGGAAAGGACGCCGACGAGGAGCAAGCCAGGTCGTGATTTGATCGGATCAATTCTGCTATCTTACGGGATCAGATACCAAAAAGGAACGGTGTCCGATCTTCAGGGATCTGATGAAAGGACCGGCTGCGAACTGGATCCAACAGTTGGGTCGGGATTTCCGATATGACTGGGATCTGCTATGTTCAGAATTTGAGGATCAGTACTGCAACTCTGGATTTTATACCGCCCGCAAATATCACCATATGCAGAAACGGGGCGATGAGACGCCGATCGAGTACTTGCACCGCTTGAACGAAGCTGCAATTCGCGCCAGGATAGTGATCAAGGAAGGCAACCTGCCGACCGGTGCCGCTATGGAGCACGTGGGTCACTATATCAGTACCCTTGATGACCAATAGATGGCAGATCAGATCACTCTGCTGCGCCTAAAAGATGTTGGGGAAGTGGAGCAGACGTTGCGGACGTTGCAACACTCACGCAGCATGAGGGCGAAGGTCGCCGTTGGATCGGCTCGCTACAGATCTAAGACCCAGACCGATCGGGTGAAGAGGCCCTTGACCAGATCGTCTCGAGCTGTTAAGGCGATCGCGACTGGAGACATCACTGGATCAGAAGAGGAAAGTAGCGGTCTGCCCAGTCGGGAGTCAGACGAAGACCAGTATCGCCACGTTTTCGTTACGGAACCTGCCCCAAGAACCAGATCGACGCCTAAACAGGCAGATCGGAAGAGCAGGAGTGGGAACCAGTCCGACCCGGACCGACCTCGCAAGAAGTGTTCTCACTGCGGGTCGAGCAAGCATGATGGTGGGGACTGCTGGAAGAAGTTAATATGCAAGAATTGTTCTCACTGCGGGTCGAGCAAGCATGATGGTGGGGACTGCTGGAAGAAGTTGATATGCAATAAGTGCGAAAGACGCGGCCACCCCACCGATAACTGCCTTTTCGTGTGCAAGTCATGTGGAGAGATCCACGAGGCCGGCCACTGCAAGATTGATTTTTTTTTAACATGATACGCAAGTGGTACGTGCCGGACAAGCACGCGGGGATGCTGCCGCCGGACGCAGAGAAGATGTTAAACTAGAACGCTCGCCAGGTTGGAATCTGGATCGATCCGAGCGTTCTACGGTTCACATCTATGCATAAATGTCGGCAAGGGGGATAAAACCGACAATACATGTTCTGTTCTCAATTGAGTCGATCGGGATCATCCGGTCTACAATCTCACGACCGATGAATATTCCCGATCGAAGGTGGTCATGCAGTTGGATCTGCTGCTTGGGGAGTCTCGCGGATACTGGAAGTATCATGCGCCCGACAAATGGTTCAAGCAGGCGAAAGCCTGAGGTAAGATTAACAACCAGAAGGCAACGATGTTGTTCGACTCTGGGGCCGAAGTTTCAATTATCGACTCCGCCTTTGCTCGTAAGGTCGGATGTCGTATAGACGATACCCAGAGACAAGAATGCGTTGGAATTGGTGAAAACTCTTGCATGACCGAAGGAAGGACGCGCGTGAAGATCACCCTATCGGGTTCGTTGGTCTACATCTTCAGCGCTTGGGTTGGCAAGTTGGCCGGTCAGGATGCCCTGTTAGGCATGGATTTCATGGTTCCGGCGGGTATTCCCCTAGATCTGTCTCATGGAGTGCTTACGCTACCGGATGAGGTCCAGATCCAGTTAGCTGGTCGGAGGCCCCTATACGTATCGCACACCGATCTGGTCAGGTGGGACCAAGATGTTACCATTCCAGTCGGCCAATCAGCTGATACCCCGGTCGACAAAGGTTTTCGATCAAGGAAGTTATGGGTGACAAGGGGCGATCGGTGGATGCCGACCTTTGTGAAGAGCGCCGGCCGACATGATTATGTTCGAGTCACTAATATCGGTGACAAGCCGCTTATTCTCGACAATAATACTATTGTTGGCATGTGGCTGGAGGAAGGGAAAGTGCCAAGAAAGATGGGGTTCGTCTCGATCCGATCTAGACGGTATGTTGAGTGGCAGAACTTGGCATACCAAGCGACCACCGATCTGATCAGCGATGATGGACCGGTGGAAGAATATATCTCACCTATGGTGGAACGATCCAGCTATGTAACCCCAAAGAAGATGTTAATTAAAAGAAAGGCACCGCAGTCGCCGGACACGGTGGACCATCAAGCAGATGAGCCAAGGTTCGTCAACATGGTGGCGTCACAAGAACAGGCGACAGCGGAGCCGGGAATAGAAAAAGGGGAAAATGGAATTGATGGGGAGGACGAAGATGGCGCGCCTAAGCAGGTCGATGTCGTTGAAAGGCAGCCCGCCGATCGGGAACAGCAGTGTTCAACCGATCAGGACGGTTTGGGTGACATTGCCCCGGAAGAAGACCAAGTTTGTATCCATGAGGGCGGGGATCAATATATTCAGGATCTAGAGAGCCAGATGGCAGTCCTCCCTGAAGTGACTGCTGATCCGACCGAAGTAACCTTGGACGATCTGCAAGTGGGTGATCGGGATGTCAACAGTCCCGATCAGATAGATCCGATAAAGAAGATCATATGGAAAAATAAACATCTGCTGATCGGAAAAGTCAACGCCTTACCCCCTGCTGCTCGCGGAGAGATTTGTGACATCGACGTTGGAGATGCCAAGCCGATCGCCCAGCGATGCCGACGTGTGGCGCCACAGTACCGCGAAAAATTGTCTGACCTTATTAAAGGACTGTTGGCTACCAAGATCATCAGACCGTCGACCTCTCCATGGGCCTCGACGATCGTGATTGTGATCAAGTAGAACGGCTTTGAAATCAGGCTGTGTATCGATTATCGGTTGGTAAATCGGTTGACCAAGCTTATGGTGTACCCGATGCCGCTGATTAGCGATCTGCTAGAAGATCTTGACAAGACCCTATGGTATTGCTCGCTGGATATGGCTAGTGGATTTTGGGTGGTTTCGATGACCGATCGGGCTCGCGGAGATTTCCGCGTTTGTTACGCCGTTCGGTCTGTTCTAGTGGAACCGTATGCCGTTCGGCTTGAAGAACGCGCCCCAAATATACTAGAGTCTGATCGAAAACGCACTGTCTAGACACTTCAAGATCAGTGCCGATCGGGTCCCCACCGAAACCCATGATGTATTTACAGAGGGTGAACACGATCGGGAAAGGAGACCGTCCGTTCTGGGAGGAGATCGTATATCGACGACATTCTGATCCCTTCTTCATCATGGAGCGATCTGTGCGAGAAGGTTGAACGGTTGTTGGAGACGTGCAATCGCTGGAACCTGTCGATCCGTGCTGTGAAGAGTTTTTGGGGCATGTCCAAGGTCTCCTATTTGGGTCATATGGTGTCGATCAGTGGGCTGGGGTCCAATCCCAAGGATCTGGAGTCACTGAGCAACCTCCCGTTTCCGAGATCTCTGAAGGCAATGCAGTCCTTCCTAGGGAGCCTGAATTACTACAGCCGCTTCATTGAAGACTTCGCGGTCTACGCGGCCGTGCTGTACGAGCTCCGGGAAGTCGACTGCCATATGTTGCGCGAAGGAGAACGGGATACTTTACGAGAAGGCTGCGACTCCGATCTGCCTGCAGATTTTCCGCCGGTGGAGACAGATGACCACATGAAGCGTGCACAGGTTGCTTTCGGTATATTGAAGGCCAAGATGGCGACGGCACCGATTCTAATACACTTCGATCCGGAAAAAATGCCGATCGTCATTGTGTATGCTAGTAGGTGGGCCATTTCTGCCCCTCTAGTGCAAGAACATGATGGTGTGTACCATCCGTTTACTTTTACGAGCTGGACGTTGAAGCCGAACGAAGTTAACTATGGTATCGTCTAAAAAGAAGTTCTGGCTTTACTACGGATTTTGGATGTGTGCTATAACCTGCTGGTCGGCCGACCTGTAAAGGTCCTATCACGAAAGTCGACATTGGCCTGGCTGTTATCAGCCAATGGGATGGACGGTCGGCTCGGCATATGGTCAGCGATCCTGTCACAGTGGTCACACGAGGTCGTCAAGTGCACCAAGGGAGAGGAAGAGATATTGGGCACATTAGCTGCCAGTATCACCCCTAGGTCCGAAGTGGATGAGGCTTTAGTGGCGATTGCCCCAAGGAAGCAACTTCGACAGTCAATCTCACGGCCGCCGCCGATCGTCGATCGAGATGAGGAACTCCTGGTCTTGAGTTTCGACGGATCGGCTAGCGTGAAGAAGAAGGTCGGCGCCTATAGTGCCATACTATGGAAGTTACCACAATGGTCTATAGTAGCAGCCGCCGCCGATTTCACGCCTGACATAACGGTCAACGAGGCGGAATATACGGGGATCCTTTTATGTCTTGATCTGCTGTCATCACAAAAGAAAGGGCGGATGATCATATGTGGTGACTCCAACCTAGTGATAAGGCAGATCACTGGGTCGACTGTAAGGCGCCACAGCTGAAGTTGCTGAATGATCGGGTGATGAAGGCACTGAAAGAATATCCCAACCACGATATATTGCACGTGAAACAGGATTGGAACAGAAGCGCCGATCACCTCGCGACCCAAGCTATGCGGGACCAGATCGGGGCGTCGATCACCGAGGAGGCCGTTCTACTTGAACTTATGGACATAAACAAGCTCCCGGAGTTGATCAAGCCCAAGGACACCCCCGATCAGGTACATGTGATGGCGGAGACTAGATCGCGAACTCAGAGTCTCGCCGATCGTTCCCAAAGGATAGGCTGAGTGAGTGCGTTGTACAACAGCTAAGGGTGGAACGGATCCTCAAGTCGCAGGACGAAGAAGAGTGGATCGT
>CM047580.1:29068527-29101263 GCA_026184515.1 Peronosclerospora sorghi
CAGTGAGATTATTAAATTCGCCCAACAGAATCTCCGTGCCGCCCAAGAATGACAAGCCAAACATTACAACAAGGATCGACAAGAGATTGTGTTTAGAAAGGATGATTTAGTCTATGTTTACTCACGAGTGCTTACCAGTGAGTTGGGTCAACCGGATTATGACCCAAGCAAGGATCCTGTACGTGAGAAGCTTTTGCCGAAGTGGTACGGCCCATTCTCGGTTGAAGAACGAATTGGCCGCAATGCGTACTGCCTTGCACTCCTGCACCGTTATCTGGCTCGTGGTCGTCATGCAACATTCAATGTTGATCAGCTCAAAGAGTCACTGGATGTTCCAGAGATCTATCGCACTCGCCAAATTACTAAGTCAGCACAACAGATGTATGATGACAAGGGCGAAAGAGTGTATGTGATCAAGGACTTGTTGTTGGCAACTCATGGCTAGGGCGAGAAAGCTCAATACTTGTGCTTCTGGGTTGACATACCCGATGATCAAAATTCGTGGGAGTTCATGAAGACATCAACCATGTAAGCCATTGGGACATCCTGCTCCATATATTTAAGAAACGACAGCAAACCAGACGTCGAAGTCAACCAACTCACTGCAGTACATGCAGACGCAGCTAAAGTGGGGGAGGATGTAATACGCCAACCAGCAACTTACCAGATTGTTGTGTCAGCAACAACTGAAAGTGACGGTTTCGCAAGTTGTGGTCTGCAAAGCTTGAGTCCCAAGTAGTAGCTCCATTGCCACACGTCACAGCTTCCGCGGTTTCGGCATTTCTGGCTGGAACACAGAGAGAACAACTGAGTCTAGAAGATCTTTCTTGGACGCAAGGAAACCTATATGTTTATGCATAATGCCTTAAGTTCATTCTGCAATTTACTTCCCGCTTTTCAGTCTCCTTTTCTAAAGGACTACCATTTCACCGTATGAGGCAGTCTCAATAGCTTATCTAGATAGGCATAATCCGCGTCATCAACGTACCCTACAAATGAGACGAGCCCATCTAGCCTTTATATCCGCCTTCACCCACGTAATACCTGCTCCCAGACACTTTTATCTTGCTGTATCACCATTAGCACCTCCAGCACCCCATGAGAAGTCTGGTATACGTGTCACCGTGACTGCGGGGCCTAAACCTTAAAATATCTACAGATGCAGTGCGCAGTCCGGTTGTAATTAAGAATGGATTGGTATGTACACATGTTCACCTCCAATTACTGCATGAATACAGTGTCAGCGTGATGTCAGCGATGAGGTGATAATACAACTGAATTGTTATCTGAAATGATACTGATTCAACCAACGATGATCAAATTATCGAATCTTCATGAAGTAGCAGGTCGTCAATCAGTTTACACAATAAGAATTACCATGGAGCTAATTTTCACGGTGCATTGAATTTGCCTAATAATTCCGTTTAGCCTTTCGGAATTATCAATGTAACTGCTCTAATCAGGTAGCCAGCTCTTTTAACCGGTATTGTCTCAATTGCTACACGAGTGCGAAACCATACACTGACGCTGGAGTAAACAAGTAGGAGTGACATCTTGTGCTGCGTTGGCTCGCAATTTACTTGTTTCTTCCAGATAAATCGTGTGTACGTGTAAAATAAAACTGTGCCGTAACAATATCCTTGGAAGCGCAGTTCCATGTATAAGTTGGGAAAACAGTAAGGTTTCAAGAGTGGATGTCTTTCGTCACATTACACTTTATCATTACACCAACCAGCTTGGTTTAGCCCGGGATCGAACACGGGTTCGTGGTCGAGCAGTGAACCACTCGGTCCTACGCTATCAAGAAAGGGACAAACCATAGGTAAGAATTTAATATCTGGGGGCTTAAGGTTCAGAAAATAGGATTCTCATTTTTTAAGCCTTCTGTCACGCATTTGTACATTTCAGCTCAGAGTTTAACTCGAGCCAATCGGCATGAAGCATACGACGACGAACCCCTGTGCCTTGAACAATGTGAGGTACGGGTAGACTGGTGATATGAATGTCAAATAACAAAGAATTGAATAGCGCAAAACAGTTAATGTTTATAGCACTAATTCTACTGTTTGAAAGTAATAACCGATTGAGTTAGGGATTACGTTGGTCTGTTACGTTTTCGATCTTCATCAATCTTTGGAAGGTACTTCGATCCGTTCCGATACTTGCATCTTCACCAACCGTTGAAAGTTTCCTCGGAGCGATCGACTACTTGCACTGTAAACAATTTGACTTCCCCGTCTCAGAAGCCGGCACATGGTTGTTGGGCAAATCTGAGCTCGGAACCGTGATAGGATTCGACGGTGTCGTCATTGACGCAGCTTCAGTCGAGAAAACGCAAAGTATCGCGACGATAGCCAAAACGTGAGAGAAACGCATGATAAACTTGAGAGGTTGAAACGAAATTTAAAAGTGAGGTTGGTTTGGATGTGAAGCGCTGTTGTCGTTATGTTGTAAGCGAAGGAAAAATCAAATTTTCCATGAAATACGATATATTTCTTGCTTTGTTAACTTTTCTGTGGTCCGTAGCAAAGCAGTGGGCCATTTCTACTTGTTCTGTGAGCTCGTTGCAAAGAAACGTGCGTCCTGTACATGTTGCAAAGAAATGGGCGTCCTGTAAAAGAAAAAGAAATACATGTTGTTGCAAAAAGTGTAGAACATGACTACGGGCACAGTCGTCGTATCGTCCGAAGAGCAAATCCCATTTTGATCCAAAAAACCACTCCTTGATCGAACATTCTATATCGGAGTCTCCTAAGTAGCACTCGATAAATATTCAGATCGCGTTTTATAAACCTTATTCTTGGCGATTTTCTCAAATTAACTATTATCCAAAATTATCAAAACATCAAACATTGCATTTACAACATAATCTTGAAAAAAGCTATATTATGAGCTTTTTTTTAGGGAATTATTGATCGGGCCACACACCCCTCCCTTTTATGTCCAAATGCGTCAAATATGGTAAGTATTGGGCTTCAAAATGACCGGGCCAGACCCCCCAAGTGTTTCAAACACTACCAAAATTAGGCCATCGCTAGGGACACACCAAAAATTACTCCGGACACACTTTTTGACAGACATGTCAAAAGTGAGTCCTAGCGGTGGCCTAATGGAGCGTTCCAGTCGCCGTGAGCGCTCACGCGACCCTAAAGACGGCGATGCAGGCACTGGATATCGACTACGCAGTCGTCGTATACGCGACGCACGAAGCTCGACGGCCGATTCTACATCAGACGGTGCCGATACGGATGTGAGTGCCGCTGGTCCCAATCTCGACGTTCCTTCTGGTCGTCAACGAAGACGTAAAAAACAGCTCGAAAGGCAGAAGAGGAGACGAAAACCTACAAGAGGCAATCGGGGTATGAAGACGACGACGAAGAAGATGTCGATATGGAGAATGAAGGGAATGGAAGTAGACGCAAACGTTCAATGTCCAATGTATCGAATCATTCGTCGACTTCAGCCTCTTTTAGGACCTCAGCGCCAATGACAGAGGAACAACGATGTGCACGACTTCACCAGTATATGGAGGAACTGGAGCAAAAGAAAAAAATGATCGAAGAAGGTACGCTCGCGGAATATTGCCGCCGTGTCGCTGCATTTAAAGAGGAGCGTAATCGGCTGTTACAAACAGCAGAACTGCACAATAATTTGGAGCTCAAGAACGGACAGGATCTCTACCAATTTGAGGTGCAACATGCGCATCATCTGTGGCAGAATGACCGGCAATTAGTGAAGGAAGAATTACTAAGCAGGGTTGATGCTGTATGGCCAAGCTCCAAGCAGAGATGAAGGTGCTATCTAATACAAAGGACAATTATGCCAGAGAGGTGCAAAATATCTGATGGCAACCAGTTTGTTAGAATGGATTATACTGAAAAGCCCCAAGCTAGTGCCGAGAACGACAAGCAAAGGAAGGCCATGGAACCCGAACAGGAAGAAGGTAAAGTTTGGAGCACCCAATCATGGCACAAGGAATTTCGGTGATCAAGCGAAGGAAAATGGATTTGACTAAGACGTGTCCAGTTGATATGTCCAAAGTGCTCGCATTCGAGGCAGTGCGCTTGCCGTTCGACAACATTTGTGCCGACATTACAACTATCGTGAATGACCGAAAAACCACGTCTAAGTTTATGGTCGATCACTTACCGAACAATGGCAATCGTAGGATATCAAGCAAGAAGATACTGTCTTGTTTCGTATCCTGAGCTCATTGTATTTGTTTGTATTGTGGTGTTACAGCTCCTTTCAAGCTTGAACGACGACGACTGTTTTGCGGCAACTACGTATTCGAAGATGGAGATGAAGTCCATATTTCAATGCCCCTCGTGCATGAACGCTATACTGGCACGATTTCGTCTATCACGGACGAAGCAATCTACATCAAGCTTGAATCAGGCGAAAAAGCACGGATCTTTCTCCCGCATCTCGAGCGTCGGCGCTGCGTATTGAAGCCGTTTTTGCGTGGCACCCCATCCACGGGCAGCTTACGCACCATGGGATGGTCCGAGTATGAAACGCTTTAATAAATCGCGTCATCGATATCACTTTATGATAAGGTTGGGAAACGTGCTTGAACCCACGTTTCTTTATCAAATTCATTTTCAGGTAATGCTTGTATCACACGTGCATGTTGGCTCAAAATCTCTTGAATACTGTCCTTGTGCCCCGTACTTATGTTGCACAGCGTGGTCATTCTTCGATCTTTGGTTCCATCGCCGCTTTCAAAATAAAATACCGAACAAAAGCTTCGATGCTAGCACTAAATGACCTTATGAAGACTTTCCGGGGTGACGTGTTGCTCTATTCGCGTTCAAAATGTGACACCGGAAGATCTTCTCGTGGTGGACTTGAAGCGCCGTTGAAGGCATGTTTACAGTCAAGATGCAAAGAAATGGACGCCGGAAAAAACTCTTTCGTGGGCACTTAGCACAGCCCATGACTTTAAGCGCTTACGAGAATACTTTTTACTGATACGAATAAAGAACAGAAACGGGTTGTGTATATATAATATTGATCTGCTATAAACAATATATATGTCGTTTCGTTAAAGCTCTGCCATCATTTCGCCATTGCGCCATTTGCCATTGCGCCATGTCTGTCAAAAAGTGTGTCCGGAGGAATTTTTGGTGTGTCCCTAGCGGTGGCCCCAAAATTATTGCGGATGTCAACTTAATAAAGCTAGCATAGTTTAAAGGTTCAATTTTGAAACCCAAAACTTACCCATATTTGACGCATTTGGACATAAAAGGGAGGGGGTATGGCCTGATCAACTTGGGGGGTGTGGCCCGATCAATTCCCTTTTTTTATCAATCACATTAATAAATAAAAGATTTTTAGTATTTTTTAAGGCAATTGATATCCGTATCCCCCCTCTCAATTATAGGCCTATCCCCCTCAATTATAGGCGTATTCCCCCAAAGTGTCGCTCCCAAGCACACCATCTTTAATATTCATAATCAGTCGCTTTTGTGGGAGCTAATTGACACGCCGTTCGTCGACATGTTTGAGCAGGAAAGCGATCAGATCATTATCGATCGACGGTGTCATGCGCAAGCACTAGAACTCATCAAGTTTTATTCCTTTTACCGGCCATCATTTTTTGACACTAAGAAACTCGTCCATGGAGACAAAGATCTCTTTCGTATTTCATGGGTCAATCTTGACGCTCCATTCCAAATGATTAAGACGCCGCCTTCGATAGCTGGCAAAATTATTAATGGAAGTTTTGAGGGTTGACCATGGTACAACATGACCCTAAAGGTGACGTAGTGTCCCTTCACCGCGACTCACACAAGCTCATGGGCGAGCCACTTCTTGAAGAAATCAGCTACAAATCTCGAGCTGTTTCGCTGGCACGGAAGAAAATAGAGATTTGACAGAATTTTCGACGGGAGGGTAAGGAGATTCCGAAGTGGTCTTAGAAAGATGCCATTGCTCGGGCTGCAGAGACCTCACGGTCAACGCTGGAACCTCCCGAGCCTGACGGATACCCAGATTCTGTCGTATGGACGCACATGCTGTCGTTCAGCAATGCATTGAAGCAAGATGATTACTACGTTGAGACATACAACGCAGAACCTGAATTTCCGAAGTCACAAAACTGTTATGGCTAACGCAACGTGAACAAGAGCAAACATTTTACACCTAGGAAGTGTTTGATCTCCCTATTGCTGGACTTTAAATGAATCTTCGTCGCTTTTCTGCGGAGGCGATGGCAATTAAGCTGGCAAATAGATTGACAAATAGATAGAAACGCATCATCGAATGCAATGTATACGTTAGTGTTTTAACCTCGAGACCCCTTCGTTTTCATTCGAAACTCAACCACGACTTAGCAGCTAATCTCACTTTCGCGCTTTCTTCTTCTTTCGCCGAGCACTGCTGCTCCCGCAACTGCGTCGATGGATAATGCGCCGTTCTCTCACCTTTGTTGTTTCACCATTCCTGCGCTTGGCACGTGTGATAATCAGCAGAAAAGCTGGAATTGAATTCATAGATATTGCACAAGGAATAATGGCTGCTGCAGCAGCAACTTTTTTAGCTACTAGACCTAGCGCAGCTTGAGCATAGCTTCTTGTGGAGCCTCCAACCTTAATGACTTCGTCTTGCAAGTCGCTAAACTGCACTTCGCACATTTTCGCCATTCAGGGGACAGCTTGAACTCATCATATATCGCATCTAATCTTCCATCTCTTTTAAGTGGAAACACTGCCACCGCATCAGTTATTCTTCCAACAAAGGCCTAAGGCGTGAATTCTTCGATTGATCCTCCGGGATGTGACCACCGTTGCATCAAAAATTCGCGCCAATTATCAAGCAACCTTGAGCTATTCTTTCCTTCACCTAAGGATACTTTGCTGGATGTGACTTTGAACAGAAACAGGAAAACGGAATTGGTGCAGTCAAAGACTCGACTGGCTTTGCCATCCACGTATTGCTCGAGCTGAGCACGTTTGCCGTTAAGAGGGTCCAGCAATACGTCTGACACAGGCAATGCGGCATCTTGTAGTGCCTGCACATTATCGAAAACAAAAAGATTGCGCTCGGGGCAGGCACGAAATGGCGTAGCCAAAAGAGTGCGTAATGTCTGCTTGATGTTATAATTGGTTCTCAAAAAAAAACATGAACCACGAACTAGCTGTGAAATTATAGCTATATTTGGAAATATTATACCCTAAAAGGAACGACTCGTCGCCCAAAAGCGACTCTATTGGGGGATACGCCTATAATTGAGGGGGGAATACGGGTACTAATTTGGGGGGGTACGGGTAGTAATTTGGGGGGATACGGATATCAATTGACTTTTTTAAAGAAATACGAATATATTGTATTTTTGAAACCGATCCAATGTATAGCTTGAGCTGGATGCAAAACGTTTCCAGATATTTTCAATGAAACTAATATTTCTGCTGCCAAAGAAGTTCTTTATTTGCCAAGGGATGGCTTCAAAGTATATATTGTAACTTTTCTGTGCTCCTTAAGAGAGCAGTGGGCACTTGTACATGTTCTGTGAGCCCGTTGCAAAGAAACGGGCGTCCTGTACATGTTGCAAAGAAATAGAAAAAAAAGAAATACATGTTGCAAAAAAGTGTAGATACATGACTACGGGCACAGTCGTGGTATCGTCCGAAGCGTAAATCCCATTTTGACCCAAGAATTCCACTCCTTGATCTTGTTGGAGATCCACCTCAAGGTGTAGTGGGATATCAGTTGGGTTATCCCACCGTAACCAATATGGGTTACATGGGTCCGGTGACATCGGTCACGGACCGGTTCACTGGTAGTCGTGAACCGCGGTGTGGGTGCTCCACTCGGAGCACGCCACGTGTGGGCATCAGCCGCTGGCTGTGGATCGCCACGTGTAGTCAGCCCGTAGGCTAGGAACTGTAATGTTACTCTGCAAGTTGACCTAAAGTGGTAGCACGCTATGCGGATTTTCTACAGGTTATGATCCCAACACCTGTTGGGCTCCCTGGTTGCTTTGCATGACTCCGTAGGCGAACGTTACTCCGTCTCCGTCGACCTCGTCCGGCTGCGCGGTATTGCAGAAACGCGAGAAGGAGCGGTATGAAAAGCAAGTGAATACGACGCACATTCTGTTCTTTGACGTCGTGCGGGATCACTCGGTGCGGAATACTGAGGAAGAGACGCGGGAAAAGGAGAAGGTGGAGTTTACCAAGTCCAAGGACAGTTTCCAGCAAGAGACGACGCAGTGGAACAATGACATGGCGCTCTGGTCTAAACACCGCGCGGATTGGTCCGAAGCGCATAATCCGGCCGTGTACAAATACATTGCCAACGATTTCATTGTGCACTCGTACGGCGTGTTCCACTCGTTGAAGAATCAAAAGGACAAAGTGTCGCGCGAACTCATTGACTTGCACGCTGAGTTTGTTAAGATTAAAGAGAAGGAACCCGAGCTGTTGGAGAAAGAAGGAAATTTAGTGGACGAAGAGTGGATGAAACTGGCCAAGGAGCGTGAGCACTGGACGAGCGGTCGCGCCAATATAAAGCGCGAGGACGAAATGTGATTGGATGAGGATGTGCGGTACAAACAGGAGCGCGAGTACGTGCGGCTGGAAGCCGACAAGCGTCAGAAAATGGTCAAGACGATCGAAGCCGATCTTTTTGCACTCAATACGGCGATTCACGCGCGTACGCGCTCGATCGCGCAGCGTCGCACTCGGCATCAAGCGATCGACGTCGAGTACGAATAAGAGTGGTGCGTTTTCCAGACGAAGCGCATTAACACGACCAAGGAGCGGCTGGAAGAACACACGGCACGCATTACGCGTGGCACAAAGCGGACCGAGATCTTTAGTGACCAGCTAGAGCGACAGGCCAAGTCTAAGCGGATGCTCCTGTTCAAGCAATAGACGCTCACGGACGAGCGCAAGGCGGACTATCAATTGTTTAGCGAGCATCGCGAAGATTGCAAGAACACGCTCAATGAAGCGCGGAATAAGTTGACCATCACGCCCGAGTACGTGGCGCGGCCCGAAGCGGACATGAAGGTGCGTGCGAGCGAGTTGCAGGCCGTCAAGGACAGCCACAAGCGCAGACCGCAAGAAGGTGGCGATGCCGAAGTGGACGAGCGCGATGAATTTATGAACGACGTGCGTCGTCGACGTGCGCAGTTCCAGAAAGAATTGGACGACCAGTCGGCGCATCTCAAAGCCGAGAACAAGCTCTGTAAGTCGTTGCTCGAGCGCATTAACCAGCACATTAAGAACCGCGAAGAAGAGGTACAGAATGCGGCCGTGGAGGAGCAAAATATTCGTCAGTTTAACGAATTGATCGAGACCGAGACGAAGCTCTTGATGGACGAGGAGACCAAGCGCGCGATCTGGGCGCAGGTCGAGGACGTCTATAACGTCTAGAAGCCGCAAGAAAAGGACGAGGACATGTTTATAACATCGCAGATTCGGAGTCTCTTGCAGCAATTGGCCGAGGCGTTTGAGTTGTTGACGAACCGCTTGTTAGAAGAAGAAGAGAGTCTCCAGCACGCCTTGACGCAGCTCGGGGACGAGATCAACTCGATTCATGCCTTTATGGAACACATGGAGAGCGAAGAGAGTGCGCTGTGTACGACGAAAAAGACGTCCCTGGCGAAAGAGTCGCAAGTGCGTCGGTCCGAGGCCGATTTGATCGAGCAGCCGCGCGGGCGTTGATTGATAGCTACAAGCAGATGCATGCCGAGCACATGAAGTACCCGATTGAGCTGGGCAAGGTCAAGAGTCGTCGGTCCGAGCGGGAAAAGGTCCTGTTACCGCGCGAGGCCGAGCTCGAGGCTGCCAAACGCTTGATTAAGAACCGCAATTACTATGACCGGAAAGCCTGCAGTGAGCTTGCCAAGATTTTCAAGCTGGACCAAGCGATGCGCGAAGTGCGCGATGTGTTCGGATGGCTCAAGTCGGTGATTGAGGTCGATATCAAGTGAATCAAAAACTAGTTGGACGCGAGTCGAAAGGAGCGCAAAGAGTTTGAAACGCTCAAGGCCAAGGGAAAGGAGATGAATGGTATCAAGATACGCTCGAGCTTATTCCCGCGCTCAAAGAAATTCAAAAGAAGATCGGGGAGCCGCAGACCACGAGTAGTATTGGGGCTAACAAGTGCGAGCCGTTTGTCGGCGTTAAGGACGGTGAAGTGCGTGCCGCTCGACATCAACAAGGATGGTCGGACGGCGGTTTGGCCGGCCAGTCTGTGTGCTACAGTGTGTGTTGACCGTCATGATCTTTGCGCGCGAGACCAGCTCGAATGTAGAGGCAGTGGCTCGTGAGAGCATTGGCCGTGAAGACCCCAGGTCGTAGTAGGACGATACGTGGCGATAGCGTATCGTCGTGAGACTCTGGCGGACGAGTGAGTGTTGGTGATTTGAGCAGATTCCAGAGACTCCTGACGAAGGGGGAGACTCCAGTAAGACGCCAGGTGATGTGTGGGCGCATGGGCGACGAGCTGTGATATATGTGGTGGCGCTGGTGATGAAGACTCGACGACTGTTTCGGCATAGTAAAGATCGTGCTTTAGTGCAAGGTCACCGTAAGCGACACGGTGCTGACAAGGAAAGCCCTCTACAGTGAGACCACCGTGAGGTAATCGGTGCGAAGATCTGCTTTATGCCAGCGACTGCTGTGCTAAGGTTCTGCTGTGGCATGCTCGAGCTGTTACGTGGATCCGCATCGGCGGGGAGCAAGGAGAATGCCCGTGAGGCGTCGTGGTGTGCCGGGTGGAGCTGGATTTATCTTGCCGACACCACGGAAAGACGCGCTGCGAGAGCGTGAAGCCGTCGCAGGGCAAGTGACGCAAGGATGGCGGGATGCCATCGTCGAGGAGACAGTTGCAGTGACGATGGGGATCGGTCGCCAGAAATACACCACGATGAGTCGTGTGCAAGGGGAGCGAGCAGCGGCAGCTCCCGGGTGGTGATGTGTCCCCGGCAGGGCGACCACCAAGATCCGAAGCAGGAATCCCCTCTTGTCGATTGGCTGGACAAAGGACAGCACAGGTGGTGCTGTGTCATGAGTGGATTGGTGAAGACCAACTCCTATGCCTGAATGGCTTAAAGGAGACAGCACCAGTGGGCGTCTGTGGCAACTGTGCAAGTGGAAGAAGACTCGCGGACTTCCTGAGAGCAGCGTCCCGTGTCCCTGAACAAGGGGGAGCATCGTCGAAGCTCCAAGAAGGCCAGAAGAAAAAGGAGCCTGCGGCGAACTAGCGCAGCTCAGGCGGACGACGAACAGGGGGAGCCAGAGGTTCGTGAGCGCGGCCCCGTCGTCCAGCAGAAGCGGTATTTGCGGCTGTTCAAGCGCACAACCGGATACGGTCGAAGAGCGTGACACGGCTGAGTGGTGATGTGGTGGAGTCAAGTTCAAAATCGAACACAGTTGTGTCGAGAACCTGACCACCATCGCGCCCATCCTTCCAACTTACGGGGGGGTACCCCGCGGACCTTCTCTTGCGATCCGATCTGATCGTCTGCTGCTAGCAGACGACCGATCTTCAACAGAAGACGCCTGGTCCGATTGATCTTGCGTTGCCATCTCACCTTGTGTACCCGATGGAATGGGCTAGTTCAACACTCGGTGGATCGTGTCGCTGGTTGACTTGGGTCTGATAGTATGCAGATCGTACTGGGGGGGGGTGTACCCTGGGCGGAACTCTTCACCCTGGGTACTTGTAGACCGGTTACACTTGAAATATGTATAGTCTAATGGGTCGACCGTCCAATCGATCTAGACCCAACCAATACGAGATAATAGAGGGTAGAACACTCAACTGGTCTAGCTCCTGACCAATATGAGAGAAGACCAAAGCCGGTCTAAACTCCAACCAATGTTATAGTAAACCAATATGTCCACGTAAAGATCCAATATGCTCGTGAATTCCACAAACTATATCTCCACGTAAAGACCAATCCACTTGTTAGTACGTTCCAAACGTACGTGACTTAAACTTGTGAGAAGTCAGCCAATGGATACTCCTGTCGAAGGACTTCCGGCGGGCCAAATGCGTCTGCGACGCGCCCCGGCCTGGTATAATGGGCAGGAGGGGATTACTCGACCCTCTGCCCCCAAACACTCCGCGACGTGCGAAGGCGACTTAGAAAACCAAACTTTTAGAGAGTCTCTTAGGACCTCTTAGCCACTTTTCCAATCCAAGACCAATTTACTTCTTTTCCACTAACCTTACGGTCCCAATATGTACCAAGCACTAAAATATGTAAAATACACGCAATGCCATGTGACTTACCAAAATCCGTGTGCTTGACACTCCTTGCACATGATAGGCTTAAAAGCCCCCTTGTTTCCACCAATCCGATCGTTGACCAGCTGATCGGCACGCCGTTGACAGAAGGTGACCAAAATTTTGCCTTCGCTTCGCCACATCCGCCCCTGGGTCTGGTCGCAGCCGCGCAACGGTATGCGACCCGATCTCACCACCAGTTAACCCTTTCGCCAGCAGTTGACCTCCTTGACCTTCACGGCAACCAACATTCCACCAATGGACAGGTCTTCGGCCCCGCCTTCACCAGGTATGCGCCCCTTGTACGTCTGATCTCCTTGTAACTTCTCTTGAAGCTTGATCCTGCAGGTGCCCTGTGCGCCCAGTCACCACACATCGATTCCCTTAGCCGATCGACCCGATCTAACAGCTCTTGCAGCACCCCAGGTTCTGACAGACCAGATGGGGATCATGTCGGGTCTGATCAGCTTCGAAAGACCATCTGCGACCTTCAGTCGGAGCTGCCACCAAGAATGCATCGTTCCTTCAGCTGCGGAAGGATGTCGACACCTTGACCCCCTTGGCTGCGCAGTTGGAAGATGTTCTCGCCGAGAACGCACATCTCCGGGCCCATCTTGCCCAACAAACAGCGCGAGGTAAGTCGATCTGTACGATTTTCACCTTGGAATTGCCCTAACCTCTCTTCGTATGCAGATTGGTTGCCCACTGACATCTCTCAAGCGGTTGACGCCTTTCTTGCGGCTTATCGACAGTCGCGTGACCACTGCGATCAGCTCCGCCCCATATTGGACGGGCTTATCGGCGCTCGGCATGATCTGTCTCGCCTAGAAGCGTATTGGTCACACCTCCGGGAACAGCTCGCGCTGGTTAACCGTCAGAGGTTGGAGGATCAGTCCGACCGGACCCTACTCCGTACCCAACATGGTGACCTAGAGCGGCAGATCAGCGAGCTACAGGTCGTGGTCAAGGGTCAAGTCGATAAGGTCTGGTCTTTCCAGATCCAATCAGACGTCTGGACCCAGGAGTCAGACCGCCGTTGGGCTGCCGTAGATCAGTGCCACAACAGCTGACCGACTTGCTATACCGGCGTACGGCTATTAGCTCCATCGCGGACCGGTCTGCATCGGCCGTTCTGGTCGACCTACACCAGGATCGAGGACAACGTCACCCATTGGCTAAAATTCGCCACTCCAAGATTTCGAAAACTTCCAAGCGTAAACGCAAGGTCGCGTCGAGGGGCTCAAGGGCGCGGGGCATAGCTCGCGACTCCGAATTCGAGGAGAAGCGGTCGGTGCCCCAAAAGAAAGCCAATACGACGGCGCATCTCTCAAGCCCAAGATCGGCCACAGCCGGCACTTCCAACATCACCAAATCTCATGCTCCCTCGCGTCCCCGTGCTGTTCGTACCCATCACACAGAGGTCTCCTCTGGAGGGGACTCGGACAGAGGATCGGGAGATTCTGAGCTCACACTCAGCGCGTTATCTAAGTCCCGGTCCGATCGGCGTCGAGGTCCGGCTCCGATGAAGTCTGCATAGGGGACTGATCAGGCGATCAGTTCCCAGAGTAGCAAAACTACACGGGATCGTGAAACACCCGGATCAGTGCCTTCTTGCCAGCCTGTCACATCTGGACTGCACCGTCACGCCCGATTGAAGGGAATATCGATTGGAGATCGACCTCTCCCATCGCGGACTTTCGACGCCATTTTGCCGTGGTCACCGGGTCAGATCGGTAGCTTGCACCGGTCAGCCCTGACCAAACAAGGTCTCGTCCGGTTTCTGGCCCGACCAGACTCCTGGCTTTTCCCTCCAGCTTCAAAGGCTCCTGTCGCTTCTGCATGGCGGGTCGACCTGGTTACAGCACCACATATCGCCCGTTTGTATGCAGATCAGCCATGGAAAGTGTTCATCCGCCCCAAGCTGGGTTTCATATTTGCGCCGGCTGCCTGGGTTGACTCGTTCTTGAGTCGAGTGAAAGCCTTCAATGAAGCTCACAGCCAGGCGATCTGGGAGTATACGCACTATCTAGTTCATCTCTTGACCGATTGAAACATGACCAAGGCCTGGTCTCGTTCCAGAAGAACCGTAAGAGGCGCCGGAGTCGTGCAGGCGAGGCCTGGCAGGCCCTATGCCAGTTTATTCTGGAAGGGATGCCGGCCCGCGAATGCGACATCGACATCTTTTTATATCCTGTGGTTCTTCATATGACCAATCGTCGGGTTGAGAAAGCCGGGGTGTTGGCTGACGACGGCGTCTGGTATCCTGGTCTCCATTGTGACGAGCCAATTGCAGACCTGAAGGAAGCCTTGATCCAGATGGATCGGAAGGAGCCTTGGCGTAATCAGTTCCAGGACCAGATTGTAGATCACCCGGCGCTGACTATCGGTCGCCTGTGGGGTGATTGCGAATCTTGATACGGTAATAGCTGACCAGGTAATTCGTAATATATGTCATCATTCTTTCAAACTTCTTGATCACCTGGTCACTTGACCAAAATTCATCACTTTATCCAAACTTGCACCAACACGTTATCATATACAGTTCCATTCACATCGCGAAAATCATCATCACGTTCGTCACTCCACTACTCCAGTTCATCACAGTTTATCATATGTTCACAATAATTCAGACCTTACACATATTCACACCGATCGGTCTGATCGGTGCTACTGCGTGTCTTGGTCTGCATCTTCATGAGTCTGCATCACTGCGAAGCGATTCCGACTGACTCGTTCTCACTCGAACTCTCGTAGCAGTGCTCCACAATTTAGATCAAGTTCATCGATCCAAGTTGCTTCATCATGATCTTTCCACCGGACCAGATATTCTCGGTGGGTGCGACCGAAACGTGTCTTCTTGACCGATCAGACATCTAGCACCTTCTCCACCTCGAATTTATCCTCCTCCAATGGCCTTTCCCAACTGTCCTCCGGCAGCAGAGCTTCATCAAAATCGAATCTCTCCGCTTCATCCACCAGACAGGGTGTTTTGGGCCGATCGGGAAACTCTCTGACCAGCTTCAATTTGGACACATGCACGATCGGAAAAACTTTATAATCCGTGCCGATCGTGATCAGACGGGCAGCATGCTCACTGATCAGCTCTACTACACGGAAAGGACCGTGCCACATATGATCCAACTTCCTTGCATAACCTTCCTTGACCCGATTGAGGTATAACCAGACCCTCGCCCCTGGTTCAATACCGTGAGGTCGGACCTGATCGTTATTCCGATCTGCTCGATCTTTCGTGGCCTGACGCAACTTTTCATTGAAGACTTATTTCGCATGCTGGTAATGCTTCTGGACCTGCATGCGCCAACGACGGGCATCGCAATCGCGGGTCCAAGTGCAGCCGATCTGTATCGCCGCTTCAAGTGTCGATCTAGGGTCCCATCCATACGCCAGATAGAAAGGCGTCTCTCCTCGGACCCGATCGGTTGAAGAGTTGAGTGCGAATACCAGTCTTTCTGCATACTCATCCCAGTCACGTTGGTCTGGGTCGGCCACATACATCTTGATCGCCCTTGTTATTGGCTGAACCATGCGTTCAGCCGATCCGTTCGCTTGCGGACGATATGCCATCGTCGCACTCTGTTTCTAGCCTAGCATGTTATTGAACGACCGGAACACCTCGGCCATAAAACCGGGTTCCCGATCGTGTCTGATAACTTCGCTGGCTCCGAACCTTCTAAACACGCATTCTTCGTAACTCTTGGCTATCTGCTCCGCAGATCGGGATGCACTAGCCTTTGCAATCACCAGACCAGTGAACAGGTCGACCCAGATCAGTAGCTCAGTGTTGCCGCTCGTCGATCTGGGCAGAGACGGTATGTGGTCCATTGCTATCACCTGGAAAGGGTAAGAAGCCTCGATATTCCCGGGCGATCGCCCCTTGATTATCGGTATGCCCTTTCCAGTCTCGCAATCTGTGCAACAGCCCACATATTTCTGCACGCTTCGAAAAAGTCCTCTCCAGTGAAAGTGGTCCCTGATCTTGTGATATGTTCTGCCTATGCCTTGATGTCCCCCTTCTAGACTCACATGGTAGTGATGAAGGACATCCGGCTGCAGCAACTCAGGGATCACCAGTTTCGCCAGTCGATCTCGATCGGCACTGTCTTGATAAGTGTCGCGGCAGTAATATAACAATCCATTTTGATCAACATCGTAACTGTCCGCGATCTTGGCACACTCTTTCACCTGACCATTTGTCAACTTGGACAATTCACCGCGCAGATAAGCCTTCAGGTTGACGATCCACTCTTCTTCGTCCTGCGCCTTGAGGATCCGTTCCGCCCTTAGCTGTTGTACAACGTACTCACTCAGCCTTTCCTTGGGGAACGATCGGCGAGACTTCCGAGCTCGCGATCTGGTTGCGGCCATCACATGCACCTGACCAGGGCTGGCCTTGGGATTGATCACTTCCGGGAGCCTGTTTATGTCCATAAGTTCCTGTAAAACGGCTTCCTCGGTGATCGTCGCCCCGGTCTGGTCTCGCATGGCTTGGGTCGCGAGGTGGTCGGCGCTTTTGTTCCAATCCTGTTTCACGTGCAATAGCTCGTGGTCGGGATAGTCTTTCAGTGCCTTCATCACCCGATCATTCAGCAACTTCAGCTGTGGCGCCTTACAGTCAACCCGGTGATCTGCCTTATCACTAGGTTGGAGTCACCATATATGATCATCCGATTCGCAAATGGATGTGCTTTTTACAAGCAGACGATGCGGGACGAGAACGCGTGGTTGCGTTTGGTCGAGGCAGCTTAAAGCTGAGGAACGGAATTATCCCGTTCATGATAAGGAGCTACTTGCAATGAAGTATGCTCTTGTCAAATTTAGGGTTCACCTACTCGGCTCAAAGTCACTCGTGGTTTATACTGACCACGCGTCCTTACAGACATCGACAAAGTCGCCTCATCTCTCGCAACGGATGGCCCGTTGGCTCTCCTTCTTTGAGGAGTATAACTTTGAGGTTAAGTATAAACCTGGCAAGCAGAACGTGCTTGCGGACGCGTTGTCGCGTCGTCTCGATTACGAGCTCGCTCACGCGACATTCATCACCTCGTATGTGGTGGATCTCACACGCCAGGCGTATGAGAAAGAGCCACAATGTACAGCTATTATCAGCGCGTTGGGTGGAAGTGGACTTGGATCATCTGAGCCAACCCTGTCAAGTCGAGCTAGAGCTCATTTACACCGTTACAGGTATTGTGACGGTTTGCTATATTATAGCACGAGCGCGGAGGACACTCCGCGGGTGGTAGTTCCTCATGATGAAGAACTGAAGTATAAAGTCCTCTTTGAGGCACATGACGCCCCTACCGGGGGTCATTTAGGTCGGGATAAGACCTACAGCGCTTTAAGCGCTCTGTATTGGTGGCCCAAGATGTATAAGTGGGTCGGTGCGTATATTCGCACCTGTGAGACGTGTCAGAGGGTTAAACCCTCTGCAAGTTCAGATGCGCCTTTGGCGAGCTTATCGGTTCCAACGGAGTGTTGGAAATCCATTAGCATGGATTTTATCTTCGGTTTTCCGAAGGATAAGGCCGGTAACACCGGCATATTGGTCTTTGTAGACCGTTTGAGCAAGATGGCTCACCTGGCGGCGGTGCCAGAGTCCATTGATGGACAAGGAACAGCAAAAGTGTTCCTAGACCGTTTCTTTCGACAGCATGGTCTACCCGATTCCGTTGTGTCGGATCGGGATCCCTGCTCTACGGGGCAGTTTTGGGGCGCGCTGTTAAAGGTGCTAGGCACAAAAAAGCTCCTTATGTCCACTGCGGATCATCCGCAGACGGACGGACAAGCGGAACGCGTTAATCGCGTTGTGGAATATATTCTCCGGAGTTTATGCCCGGAGTCTCCAAGGAGTTGGAATGAGATGCTTCCTATGGCCGAATTTGCTATAAACAATTCGGTCCATGCATCTAAGGGGTTTACCCCGTTTTACGTGAGCGGATTAGTGAATCCGAGGGTTCCGTTGACGCCACGTGTGTGTGGCCCAGGGCTTAAGGGGGGAGGATTCCCTGATTTTAGCCCTGTATCTGTGCGAAAGCACATCGATAAGTTTTTATCGACGCGCCTTAGTGTCTTACGACACGTTTGCAACGCCATGGCGGAAAGCCAAGACAAGCAAAAGGAACAGGACGACCGCAAGGGCCGGCGTAACAAAAGGTCGTACAAAGTAGGAGAAAGTGTTTTATTAAACGCTAAGAATCTTCCTACACATGCAGTTTCCAATGTGTTATGGAGCAAAGTACGCCACAGGTTTGTGGGGCCTTTCAAGGTGCTAGCCCGAAAGGGCTTGGCGTACACCCTGGATATTCCGAAGGCGATGCGTACGCATCCAACCTTTTACGTAGGTATGCTTAAACCATACCAGAACCCGGAGGCGGGTCCCCTCTTGGAGGGTGTTGAAAAGGCGAATAGCCGTAAAAGCCGTAAGGAGCGGCAGGTCGGAATAAATCCGACAGGGTCAAACGGCAACCACGCAACTCCGCAAAGGTTGACTCGATAGAGTCAAGCCGCCTGTAGACGCGGTCAGTCGCGCTCTCCTCATCGCGGAGGATCTCCTGGACATCACGGATGCTATGGCTGTGTCGATCACAGCGCTCGTGAACTTCACGTCGCAATTGCGCGACCTCCTCCTCCAATTCTCGATACGGAGGGTACTCCACATTATCATGTGGAGCGTCTGATGGCGAGAATCAATCATCGGGGTCAAACCCACTATCTGTTGAATTAGAAGGGTTATCCACACTCACAGAGTTCGTGGGAGTCCGAGACTCCCCTACGGCAGGATTACCGCGACGTCGTTGACACTTTCGAGCGGGAGAATCCTGCTGCGGGTCAACGACCAAAGGGACGCGAGAATCCCCTTCACTCCCAGTAGTTGGGAGCTCGCCGCAGGCAGATAGGGCGCTTACACTGTCCTCTGGCACCGCGTTGGGAGTAGGAACGTTGGCATAGCGTGTGCAATAGGGGGAACGTAATTGCCCCATCGCTTTGGCTCGGGTAAACGCCATGCGCAACGCCCTCTCCACCCGAACGTCACGTTCGGAATAGCTGTCGTGCAGCTGAGTAAAGCTAGGGAGGATTTTCTCCCCTTCCGCCCAAGCGCGGAATTTCTTTTCTGCATCTTCGGCACTTTCTCCCGGAGAAAGAACAATAGGAACCTCGTGGAGGTTCTCAAAAGAGGCACCCTGTGCCTGTCTGTCGAGGCGCTCTCGGTATGAGACGCTAGTGAACTGCTTCTGCGCGAGCAGTTGTTCCCGGAGTTCTTCCGGCGTTCGCATTTATACGGCTGTTTAGCCGCAGGGCTTGGAGTATATAATGCTAAACCTTCCTTACCATAGTACTAGACCACTTTGGGAGGTCACGAGGACCCTCAAACTTATATGCCGCCCGTGGCGGGAGTTTGGGGGCGCGCAACGCAGCCTTTCGTGCCTGTGCGGCAAGTTGAGCTTCTTGAGCCGCATCCAACTCATTGAAGATGATCGCCTTAGGCGATCCGGATGTATCATCCGACATTGTTAGGGGTGGCGCACTAGCTAGTGCATTTTACCAATGTGTGGGGAACGGATTGGGTTCCCGACATCGCCGTTCAGCGTTGTCGGAGTGGTCAGCCATTGGGGAGATATCCCCAAGGGCATCCACCTCCGAGTAATCGGAATAGCCAACATCCTCTTCTTGAGGAGAACACTCAGCACCACTAAAGGTGCTCATGGTTAGCCAGAAGTTCTAGCAGTTAGAGTTCTCCACCTAGAATTGATTTATTGCGTAAGCAATAGTCTTGATGGGGGAGGATGTAACAGGGTTACATTTTGTTACATTGGGTATGTTGTGTACATAAGTACACTACGGTTGAGGTCAGTATTGACCGGTCCGAAAGGTTTGGACTTATTGGTTATTTTAACCACTCAGGGCAGGATCCCTTGGCGGAGGCGTGGCAGCCTGCCACGTGTTGGTACACAGGTGGTGTACATTACATTTCAGCTAGGTACGACTTGAGTAAGTTCTACTTAGTATTACATATAGTTTATATTAGTTTAATTAATTTAGTCTAATTACATATTAAGTATACATTCAGTAAAATACACAAATCCAGCTAGACGCACGACCTCGACCGGTCGCGCGTGCTGTGAGTGTTTGTAGCCAAAGGGAATACCTCCCTTAGATACTCCCTTTCTAAGGGAAGCCTTTTTTCAAGGCGTTAGTTAATTCTAACCTGTAAACCAAGGGAAATCTTGGCCCCGAGTAAGAGAGAACTCTCTTACTAAGCACTTTATAAGGTCGTATCGGCTATGTAGCGGCATATCGCCGCTTTAGTAAAGTCTTCCTCTGTGCGCTAGCCGCACCGTGCGTATACGCACCGGCTACAGTTCAACTTCGTGATCAAGGGTCGGACCTTTCACACTCGGCTCCTGATCGCACTTCTCTTTTACTTCTTGCACCTTCTGCGATCTTCCGGTTACCAACGCGACAAATGCCGTGATCGAGTCCGTAGGTCGTACCAAAATTCCTTGAGGAATTGGATACTCCTTTTTCCCGATCAAAGGACCTTGATCGACACTTTCTTGATCGTCATGCACAGAATCGGTAGAAGCTTGATACGCGAGATTCTGCCACTCCTTATAACGATTAGATCCCACCGAAATAAATCCAGGGCGACGGGGAACGTCATCCTTATTCATCCAGATGCCTAAAATCGTATCGTCGGGTAGGATGATCGGATGATCAGCAACATTCGTAATACGCAGATACCGTAATTACCCACGCCCCTAGTCACAGTGGGGACCCAATCTTTTCCACGAGTAATCCATAATTTCTGAGATCGTTGATAACGAATACGAACCTCAGCAGATCAACCTACTGGGATCTGTTCATACTGATCAAGTTTCATATAATTTCCACTTGATCCGTACAACTACCGACGCCCTTCCAGTGGGATAATCACTTCATCAGGAAAACTTAGTGCGCCGTGGGAGATGTCCAATCTAACACCAGCTGGGATCATAAAATCCATACCCAATATAACATCTTGACCAACGATATTTCCCACCCATTCATGGAAATAATAAGCCAAAGAACCCGCTAACGTCACCTTGATCTTAGTGCTCCCTTCTGTGGGGTATGCACTTTCTCCGATACCAACACATTCTTGTGTTTGGATCGTGTCGATTTAACAACCCACCTTACGAGCAAAGGTTGCGTCGATGATCGACACTTCGGCACCAGAATCAAATAGCAACATGGCACGTTAGTTATTGATTTTGCCGCTCGCCTTGGCTTGTTTAAATAATTTCCTGGGCGAGTGGTACTTCCAATATCCACAAGATTCACCCGGAAGCAAATCAACTTCCATGATCACCGGCGACCGAGAATACCCATCAATACGGAAATTAGTCAAACGTGGTAAATCCGGCTGATCACATTTTTCATTATCTTTTTCTTCTGCTCGATCATCCCTCTTCTTATCTACATATGCAGAAATACACAAACCAGAACGCTCGTCTCGTACCAGATTCCAACCTGGCGAGCGCCCTAGATTAACATGTCTCCAGCTTCCTTGGGCAACATTCCGGCAAGTTTGGTAGGGTTGTACCACTGGCGAATACGATTGTAGAATTCCTCCTAGGGCACTTGCCAGCGTAATGAATTTTGCCGCACGCTCGGCAGACGTACAAGCATTGATCGGTAGGGTGTTCCTTCTTTCCACACTTTAGATAGGTCAGGCGCTTCCAACAACGTAAATTATCATGTCTGATTGATCCACAATGACTGAACGTCTTCACCGCCCCTTGATCAACTGCACTTGATTCGCTTCGTTCACCAGACCGGGGCTCACCAGGTTGATCGTGCGTCACTGGCTGATTGCGCACAGCAGCAATCATGTAACGGCGCTGTTCACCATTACTTCCACTGTCATCTGATTTTGATCCTTCGCTCCCAGACATCAACTTGATAGCGCGCACTGCTTTAGGCTTCCGCGCTGGGGCAGGTGATCGATCATCGCCAAATTTCTGACGGAATCTACTAGTGCCTACCGCCGCCTGAGGTTGGTACGACTTATTGCGCGCATAAGCCCGCAGCGTCTCTTCCAAATACGTAGCATTATCAGAAAATCAGAAGGGCCAGTTGATCAGCGAACTTGAGATTAGTCAACGTGTCTAGAAAATGTTGCATATGTTCACGCAAGATCGTAGACGGTCCTTCCTTGATCGACAATTTGGCCCAAATTCCTGCCACATTCAACCGGTGAATATACTCAATAGTAGTTTCATAAGATCGATGCTTCGCGTAGTAATATTGGCGAGATGCCGATTGAACACTTCCACAGTACTGGGTTTCAAACCCATCGACGATATTTTTTTTTCAGCTTCCATTAGTCGATCTGCTCAGCTGGCGATGCCAATTGCGCGCCGTTCCCTTAAGCAGATCACCCATGATCAAACACTGCTCATAATCAGATACTTGATCACGCATAAATGCTGATTTAAGACGACTGATCCAGTTACGCGCTTGATCTTCATCAACTTCTTTTCCTGAGAATTATTTCAGATCTCTGATCGCAGACATTCGGATCCTGGGAGTCGGCTGCTGATCAGGCACTCCAGTTTATGCTGACGCAACTGTAGCTTGTCGAGGCTGGGTGATTGGCTCATCTGGATCGATATAATCACGCTGGGATTGTTGATCATGGAACGAGTATACAGACTCCATGTCGACATCCTTAACCGTTGTCGTTCTTCCTGGCTTTGGCTGGTGATCACGGAACGAATACACGGACTCCATGTCAACATCTTTGACCATCGCCGATCTTCCTGGCTGGTGGCTTTTCGTGCGTACAACTTCAGGTGTCGCCTTGCCTCTTTCCTCAGCCAAGAACCGCCCCATAGCCTTATTAGAAAAACGCTTGCAGCCGTGGATCCTGTGATTGATCATCTTCTTCCTTGACTGGTTGAGGTTCCTTCTTCACGGCCGCGAACTTGGCTTCATCCTTCTGGCAGATCGTCATCCGGGCAACCTAAGGTTCCACACTTCCGGCACTGCTCGACTCCACTTCAGACATATCGCCCTCGGAAGGAGCAGATTCATAGAAGGATGATCCCGTATGTTCTGTCACGTTGATGGACGGACCCGCTTCGATTTTCAACGGAGTTCAAGAGGGTTCCACCTTAGCAGATCGACCCACTATAGTGTGGTGAAGTGTACCACAAATTTGGTCACTTTTGGTCAAGGCAGTTGGTCGAGTTTCCGATTGGTCCAAACAAGGGGGGCTTTTAGCATATCAAATTCAAGGAGTATCAAGAACGCTGGTCTTGGGTGAGTCACCTGACTTTGGGTATTTTACATAATTTTGTGTGGGTACATTAGGGACCATAGGGAGGTAGTATTATTGGTTAGTTGTGGTTTTTCCGAATAGAAGTCTTTTGGTTGCAGGGTTTTTCTAAGTAGAAGTCCTTTGGTCTTGGTCTATACCACAGCAACGGGTCACCGTTCTTCTTTTTACGTACGTTAGTCGCCTCCGCCCACCGCGGAGTGTTTGGGGGCAGAGGGTTGAATTATCCCCTCTCGCCTATTATACCCGGTCTGGACGCGCCGCACGCGCACTTTGGCCACCGGAAGTCCCTCGACGGGAGTACGATTTGGCGATCTCGACACTTTAACTCAAGTACGTTTGGAACGTGCTATTCACTGGATTGGTCTTTACGTGGAGATATCGTTTGTGGAATTTCACGGGCATATTGGGTCTTCACGTGGACATATTGGCTCATTTTAACATTGGTTGGAGTTTAGACCGGTTTTGGTCTTCTCTCATATTGGTCAGGGGATAGACCGGTTGATTGGTCTACCCTCTATTATTTCGTATTGGTCAGGTCTAGATCGTTTGAACGATCGACCTATTGGAATCTAGCTTTCGGAAGTGTTTCTGGTATGTACGTACCTGGGGTGAAGAGTTCCGCCCTAGGTACACTCAGCCAGCACGGTCTCATATTCAAGACCGAATAAAATCGATCTGCGATCCCGATCCACCGAGTGTGTAACTAGCCCACTCCAATGGGTACACAAGGTGAGATGGTCTTAAGTGAATCGGACCAAGTGTCTCTGGATGATGACCGGTCGTCTGCCAGCAGCGGACGATCGGACCAGATTTCGAATGGAGGTCCGCGGGGTACCCCCCCCCCCCCGTAAGTTGGAAGGCTGGGCACGATGGTGGTGGTCAGGCTGTCGATACAAATGTATTCGATATCGAACTTGACTCCACCACAATAGTCACCAACAGATCAAAGAGCCGCTGGGTTGTGATCGCAACATCTTTAGGGTCCAGATCGAACACTTCTTCAGCATCGTAGGCGCTTGTCGTCAGACCAACTTGCTTGATCAGGCGCGTTAGTCCTAACACCAGCTGAATCTTGTCCTTCCTTTCCGTCACTGGTTGATCAACTGGTCCGTTCAGGTTTCCGCTGATCGTGACCCCGAGGTGGCTGATGATCGAATCCATAAAAAAAAATCCTCCAGTTCTTTCCTATAAAACGTCCTCACCAGATCAGATTCTGATGGCGGCATACTTGATCGACTTTCGTCACTCTCCGACCCAGGCGCCTTAAGCAACGCCTTTGGTTGTTCGGCCTTGTAATACGTCACCAACGGCTTCCAATCCGGATCATTATACACAGATGCGGATCACAACTTGCGTTGTGATCCGAAGGGGCTCCCGAAAGAGCCTTGGAGGTGATTGAGGCTTTTCCTCCTTTATGTCATCAGGATACCTCCCCAAGTCCTGATGATCAGATTTTCCTTTCTTCTTCAGATGCTACGACGGCGAACTGCCTTCCATCGTCACAACCACCTCCTCTTTTTCCACTTTGTTCTTCAATTCTGCTTCCGATTCAGTGTTCACGTCCGCATCAGCGCCATCTTGCGTAGAATCGCGGTGATATACCGCGTCGCCCAAAGATACGGGCACGCGCACCATTGTGGTGGAGCGGCTGATCAGAATTTTTGAGGTTCTATCAGGTGTTCCCACAGCTCCCGGACTGCCGAGTAACGAAGGGGTTCCTCCGGTTGTCTTGTGACTGGTCTATGTCTTGCTCATCTTGTGTACACGACGGCTTGGGCGTGGGTCGCTCTTCAGGTGATCGGGACGTAGATCCGCGTAGTTCCGATGCAAGATCGAGATGAATTCGTAGCGAATCGACCGGTGTGTTGATCAGGTTCGATCAGGTGTGATCAGGCTCGATCAGGTGTGATCAAGTGCAAAAAAGTCGATGATCAAGACCGCAGATCGGTGGTCTTGTGGTGAATCGACGAGATTTCGGATGATCACAGGTCGGTGATCAAGATCGATGATCAGGGGATGATCAAGGTCGATAATCAGTGATCAAGGGGTGATCAAGACCAATGATCGATAATCGCAGATAGCTGATCGATCTAGTTGATCCAGCACGAATTGGCGCGATTGCGGGTTGTTGGTCGCAGGTCGCAGGTTGCAGATCGATGATCAGGGGATGATCAGCGAAGGGGGTACTTGATCAGGTGGCGGAACCGTCACCACTTGATCGCCGAGCCTCTTAAGCCTAGATCGCTAACGGAATACCCAATATATTATGTAATCCTAGCTTAGACCTAAGAGGAGGGGGTCAATCTGCACTTCCTATGTGCAGATCGACGGATTCCACAAAAATCCCCCTAGCGTTTCCGTGGGGAGCTTAGAGCAGCCGAACTTCTAGGGTCCAGATGTGAACGAATGAGGAAGAGTTGAGAGCGCGCTGCTCGATCACTTTCCCAAATAACCTTTACAAAAATTACCGCTGACACAGCGGGATGAGTTGAAGTCGAGTTCCCAAGAACTCTACGTCTGCCGGTGGGCCAAAAATGCACTAGGTGCTCCCGCCCGGGACGTAAAGTTGCGTATAAAACGAAGGGAGTCGCTAGGTGCCGTCGCTGTAGGTGATCTTATCGATCGGACGCAAAAGGAGAACTTTATTAGTGCTTATATCCTAGAATCTACCGATTACCTAATATCAACCAATTAGAACTACCCATCCCGATGCGCTCCACCGACCAGTCAACCTGATTTCTCGGTCTTCCGTCGCTTACCGTTAAGTACCCGTACCTAGTGCCGCTTCTAATCCGATGACCCGTCCATGTTCACAACAGTTGTACCCACAGTTGTACACAAAATTTATGGGACATTTTGCCACAGTTTCTTCATCTTCACTGAGCATAGTTTTTTTTCTTGGTGACATGACGTCCACGTTTCCATCCCTTTTTTGTTTTTCTTGTTTTTGACTTCAATCTTCTTTTTCTTCAATCAATTTTCCATGAGCCTCAGCTCCTTTTTCTTCATATTATTGTGGTTTCTTCTTGTCTTTGTTTTTCACTTGATCAAGCTTCGATATGTTATGTTAGAAAGTGATGTTGCAGCTGGGTGTCTCTATGGATTTTCTATATAAGTACATATTGCACTTGACGTCTGAGCATAGCGTCGATCTGGGTATGTCGTATGTGTAGGGAGACACTGATGATTGGGTGTGGGTTCTATTCCCGCCGCGGTTAAGTTAAATTTAACTGATACTCACAGGCCTTACTCCCTTAAGGCTCCGTCCCCCACCGCGCAACTCTACTTCCCGCAAATACCTCCAACATATTTATTACGAAGGATTTTTACACAAACTTAACTACCAAACGAAGGAGATACAATGGCCAGAAACGAGTGGCTCAGAGCGACTGAACCCAAACCATCACCGTAAGGAATAACCTCACTTTTTTTGGTTTTGCAATCCCGGACGAAAAGCCTTCAAAATATTTATCATCCTTGATGTGCTGCGTTACGATCACTTTTTACTCGACGTTTAGATATACAATATTGTCATTAATTTCTTCACGTACCCTTGACCATTCATTAATCGGATTTGAAGGAGAGGTTTGTTGCCAGGATTTTGTTAGTATTGCGAGGCGACCCGAAAGCAACAATTCCATTTCCGTTTAAATTTGCACCTTTTCCAGTCAAGACTTAAATCGGTGAGCATTTACCCATATTCATGATGATTCGGTGCCAGGGGTGTGCGGTATTGGTACCGGTATCGAGCTATACCGGTAAATACCGATATTTATACCGGTATTTACAATACCGTTACCGTATACCGTGGGCGGCAAAGTCGGTATCATCCCATACCTTTGGCGGGAAGTCGCGGTATCGTGACTGACAGTATTCACCGATTCTGGGTGCAGTCGGTAATACAAACCGGTATACCTACCGATTTGTATCAATCTCGGTATTGACGGTAGAGTCTGTGGCTGAAAGTCGCTGGCGAGGATGAAGGCGGGTGGCAGTGCTGCTGGTGACGACAAGAAGAAGAAGAAGCAACTATGACTAATTCACGAGGATCTCTGATCATCTAGTAGAATATCCAGAAATTTTTAAGACAAAATGTTAAAATCACCTTCGGTGGTTGTTGATCTCTAAAGTGAGCCTGATATGTAAATAAGGAGCATTCATACGAAACACAGTTTCAAGCTGCACCATCAGCCCACATGATGGTGATGATCACAATAGATGGCATCATCAACAATGAATGCTTTTATAATTATTGGTGCAACAGCAAGCAACATTGAACTTCAACACTTGTAATGGGGTGCAATTACATAATAGATATTCAAGTTAGAATATCACAGTTTAATTTCAGACGCGTTGTCTGAAATTTAAATAAGAGATTATAAGTTATTATAATCTAAGAAGGAAAAGTCGATTCGGTATAAATACCGAATCTTGCAGGTTAACTAATAGTACAGTTAGTTAAAGACTTGATATTATTATATTAATTAGTTAGTTACTATACTATTAGCCTCTAAACCACCCATTAAATAAACACTCTTAATTTTGCGTTCTAGATAACAAGTGAATATTAATATATTTACTTTAATTATAGGATTAGTTGGTAACAACTAATCCTACAATAATTGTATTGCGCGCTTCCTCGCACAAATACAGTGTAAGCCAGTAACAGGATCAGTCCTGTTACACCTGGTAGCACTTTGTGGTCCGTCTTAACGACCACAGTTCCGTTCTGCTAGTTAACTAGCGGAGCGAAGATTAAGAGCCGCTCGGCATCATGTCGCGAGACATGTCGGCTGCCGAGCGAGAAAGAACGCTGGAAGAGGTGAATAAACACTTCCTGCACTTCTCGTCGCGTAGCAAAGACGCGACGGCGGAAATGATTCGGTATATGGGGACCGACATCATTACCTTCCTCAAGAGTAAGTCTCCAGAGGAAGTGGTACAGGTGGTGAACCGCTTTAGGCTAAACCACCTAGAAAAGTCAGAACGGCCCCTCCAGAGGCAGCGCGGACCGCAACTGCACCTGCAACGCATAGCGTTGAAGTAGTAAAGGCGCGAGTACCGCCCTTTACCAGCGAAGGGGTCGAGACCCTTCGTAGATGGTTCGCAGAGGTGGAAGATGCCATCTCTGCGCAAAATATTGTTGACGAACAGGCGTACTTCGCCACAACATGTCTATGCGGCAGAGCCAGGGCATGGGCGATGAGTCGCAGAGCCACTGATGACTCTGCGTTCCTTACTTATAAGGAATTTAAAGCTGAGCTAAAGCTCAACTTTGAAGCTCCAGAAATGGAGCTAAGTAGTCGGCAGGAGTTTATGAAACTCCGGCAAGGTAAGCTTGACCTTCAAGCTTACGCTCAGAAGACGAAATATTTGCTGTCAAATATTGTGTATGAGCCGGTTCCCCCTGCTATGCAGGTCACTGGCTTCATGAAGGGACTCAATGATGGTCCCGTCAAACAGAGTCTCTACCGGCACCCGCCAGAGACTCTAAGGGATGCCATTGACATGAGCATCCGCGAGGAGTTTAGCATGCGATCAGCGTCATCGCATGCTGGGTACAGCCGAAGGGCTCAACAGCCCTTCGCTTTTGACATGCCGCAACGGCATGTCAACAATCAGCAGTCAGGCAGACGAATCTCACACTTCGTCTCAAGAAACAGCCACCCGCGCCAGAGCATGGGCGGTGAAGGTCCAGAGCCGATGGACCTATCGGTTGCGGTTGCTTCGAACACGAAGCAACCGAAATTTAAGAAGAATATTCGCTGCAATAGATGCGCGAAAATGGGGCATTTTGCCCATGAGTGTATGGCACCGCGTCCGGTGCCACGCTGTCAGCGGACGGAACCGTCCGCTGCACGGCGACACCAACAGGGACATCACCCTGTTGGTGCAAAAAACGAGAATCGCCAGTAGGGGCGGGGCGCCCTACTGGGAATGTTATCCCACATTCCGACAGAGGGCATGTGAGGGTAATAGCCCCAGACGGGACTATGTCCTGTCAAAAGGTGCAGGGTGATGATAAGCCTCTTATCACCCTGGAGGTTAAGCCGCACGGGAGCGATGTCCCCATGCGAGCTTTGTTTGACACAGGAGCGTCAAACAATTTCGTTAGAACTCAGAGTCTAACGCTGTTGAGCTTCGTGGAGATAGAGACCCCACGAAGTATGTTGTCAGTCCGGTTAGCAACAGGTGTAACCGTGACTATTCCAAAGCGTGTGATTAAAACACGCTTCGAGTTGAATGAACTGTCATTCGAGGATGAATTCATCGTCCTCGATTTAGATGACAAGTTCGATGTGATACTTGGAATCCCATGGATGTCCAAGTTTAAACCTTCGATCGACTGGGTTAACCTATCGATCGACTGCGGCGGACGCACAGGATCTGATCACCCTGTGTGTAATCCGGCTGTATCAGAGGATACAACCGCAGCGTCAGACAGTCTGGTGGATAGCGATGGCCCCACCAGGTCTGTTCTGACACGATCAGCGGAAGGTACCTCCGCTGGTGAGAGTACAGAGGGACTACCACACGCAACAGAAGAGTCGTTGCGTGTTGGAGAGAAACATTCCACGGGTGATAAAGACCACCGTGAGAATGAAGTAATATCCACGGTGGGAAACACCCACTGTGCGACCGAAGGTTCCAACACGACGAATGAATTCCGTGTTGATGAGATTAACTCACGATCGAGTGCAATCGTGAGCAAAACTCCGTGGTGACCAGTGCCCACCACGTTGCGTTAGCCATGCGCACGGGTGATAAAGACCACCGTGTGCAGAAAAGGCGGCCGTTCAGACGAGCACATCTGATCGCCAAAACTCCATGGTAGGCAGTGGCCACCATGATGATGAGTATTCGCACACGGTGAATCGTAATCACCGTGTAGCAGTCAATCAGACGAGTGCGTCTGATTGCATAGGCAGTTCCGTCGAGACGATCAACGTCTGGACGCAAAAGGAGACCGGATTAGCTACCCATTCTCTGTTGATGGAACACCCTCCGAAAGAAGGTTCGGAGGTGATGGCTCTTCCAGCGCTAAGCTAGAAGAAGTTTATGAGAAACTTGCACGATCGTCAGATCGAACATATCTGTGTCATCGTTGCAACAGATGATGTAGTGGATATTCGTTCACGAATATCCACATTACAAGTGGAAAAAATTGGGAAAGAGGTTCCCAATGATCAAACGAGAGTTCAGCGCTTTGAAGGGCAGAGCTGGGAGTCGCTTAAAGCGACCTCCCCATTTTATGAGGTACTTCGAGAATACGCTGACGTATTCCCAGAAGAAGTACCTAGCGAGCTCCCTAAGGATAAGGGAACTCGTCATGAGATTGACCTCGTGCCAGGCACAAAGTATTGTGTTACGCGGCAATGGCCGTTGCCGCGTAATCAGGTAAAAGCGATCGACGAGTTCTTCGAAGCTCGTCGTAAATCAGGCCAAGTGCGGGAGTCTACCTCACCGCACTCTACCCCCACCTTTTGTGTGAAGAAGTCCACAGGTTGGTGGAGAATCGTTCATGCTTACAACAAGCTGAGTGCAGCGACGGTACCGGCACAGACACCGATACCGCGGAAGGATGTCATCATAGATGGCATGTGCGGGAGCACCATCTTTAGTGCTCTCGATCTAAGAGATGGATTTTATCAAATCCTAATGCGTGAGAAGGATATCCCTCTCACGGCAGTAAGCACCCCAAGCGGCATGCTTTGGGAGTGGCTTGTTATGCCACAGGGGCTTCGAAATGCCCCTGCTACGTTTAACAGATGCGTAACGCATCTATTACGCCCGGTGCGACAATTCGCACCGAGTTATTTCGATGACGTGTTCATCCATAGTAAGGGTGAACACGATAAAAGCGATGTAGATGTCCATCGGGAGCATCTACGTCGAGTGTTAGAGCTTATGCGTAAGCATAAGCTCTATGCAAATCTGAACAAGTGCACCTTTGGTGCACCTGAGATACCCGTTCTTGGATGCTTTGCGGGCAAGAACGGGGTGCGTCCTGATCCAGAAAAGATCAGGGTGATCGTTGAATGGCCTACGCCAAACAACGTTAAGGAACTTCGAAAGTTCCTTGGGTTGGCAACATATTTGCACAATTATTCGTGCAACTATGCTGGGTTGATACGACCTCTTTCTCAATTACTTAAGAAAGATGTCGAATGGCATTGGGATACCCAATGTCAAGATGATTTTGATGCAGTCAAGCAAAGCTTGACTGAAGCGCCTGTCTTGGCTATAGCCGATAACGAGCGTCCGTTCCACGTCGTTTGCGACGCGAGCGATTTCGCTATTGGCTGTGCTTTGATGCAGCGTGATCACGATGATCGTGATCGCGTAATCTGCTATCAATCGCGTCAGTTGCGCCCAGCCGAGCGCAACTATCCAGTGCATGACAAGGAACTCCTTGCCATGAAGTACGCACTGGCTAAGTTTCGGATCTATCTATTGGGAGATAGACCGTTTGTGGTTTACACGGACCATGCATCGCTACGCACGGCCGTGAATTCACCACACATTTCTCAAAGAATGGCTCGATGGCTATCATTCTTTGCTGAGTACAACTTTACGGTTGAATATAAACCCGGAAAGTTGAACGTGATAGCAGATGCGCTAACACGAAGGGCCGATTACGAGATTAAACCGTCCGTAACCGAAGGGGCCAGTGCAAACGCAATCCATTGCACTGCTTTGTCGTCGTCAATTATACGACAAGTACGCGAGGCGTACAAAACAGACGAGGAGACACGTCTGTTGATTGATTACTTACGTAATCAACCAAGTGAGAAACGCGACGATCTCCCAGAGTTCCTCCGCGCTTGCGTGCATTGATATCGACTGTACGATGGTCTGCTGCTTTACAGCACAGACCCAAAAGATGAAAGTCGCATCGTCGTTCCAAACGACGATGATCTCAAACATCAAATTATGTTTGAGTATCATGATGCACCGATTTCGGGGCATCAAGGTCGAGAGAAGACATACGCTTCTCTCGCACGTGACTTTTACTGGCGAAACCAGTACAAGTGGGTACGCAAATACGTACACGCTTGCGAGATTTGCCAGCGCGTTAAGCCTGCGCAGTCTGCACAGGCTCCGCTGCAATCTCTGCCGGTTCCGACAGAGTGTTGGAAGTCCAT
>CM047580.1:29116263-29146720 GCA_026184515.1 Peronosclerospora sorghi
GTGGGGCGTCCTCCCACATGACGCCATTCAGAGCTGACTACATCTCGTACCGCAACATCTCGAACCCGATTGCGTGGACAATTGCAGACGGCGCATGTCTCAATGCGGTTGGTGTCGGCGATGTGAAAATGGTCACTATCGATGGTCGTGAGATCACTGTGACCGAGGTGTTGTACATCCCCAATTTGGACCGTCGGCTTATTTCGATTCCTAAGTTAACGTCTCGTGGGCTGGACGTGATGTTCGGTCATAGAAGTTGCGATATAATGAAGAATGGCAAGCTATGGGTGCGTGTGCCGCGACGCGGTGGCTCGTACTACCTCCCGTGTCGTACCACAGAGAGGGCCAGATTCGTTTAACACAACCGTGGTCAGAGCGAGTGGTAGCTTTGGCACGCTCGGCTCGGGCACACACACCTGGGCAACTACCGCCGCCTCCAACTGATCAACCCTGAGCTGCCGGTGGTGCACAAACCAACTGAGAACCTGTGGGGTGGCTGCATGCGCGGCAAGAAGACCGTGGCTTCGTTCCCCCAGCAAACCGTAGCGGTAAAGACGGATGGCGTCCTTCAACTTGTTCATATGGATCTGATGGGTCCAATGAAGACGCAGTCGCATGGTGGTGCCAAGTATGTGCTCTTCATCATCGATGATTACTCTCGTTTTGTCACGGTATATTTTCTCAAGACAAAGACTGAGGTCGCGGACCGCTTTCGTGAGTACAAGGCGTTGGTAGAAAACCAATGGGGAGCTCGGATCCGGATCATCCCCAGCGACAAAGGTGGTGAGTTTTTGAACAAGCAGATCTGCTTGATCTGCTCGGAAAATGGTATCATCCATCAGCGCACGTCTCCTTACAGTCCTCAACAGAACGGTCTGGCTGAGCGAATTAATCGCACTGTGATGGAGATGGCTCTCTCGATGATGCACTACAAGGCGATGCAACAAAAATGGTGGGCTGAGGCGATCAACACGGCAGTATATTTGATCAATCGCATACCAAACCGAGCACACCCCGATCGATCCCCGTACCAGATTTGCACCACGCAGGTGCCGCGTCTTGATCACCTCCGTGTGTTTGGATCACTCGGTTAAGCGCACATTGATAATTCGAAGCGCACCAAGCTGGACGCGAAGATCTACAAGTGTATGATGCTCGGTTACGTCGACAACGTCAAAGCCTATCGCGTACTGGATCTGGTCAGTAACATGATCCGTACCTCTCGTTCGGTAGTCTTGGATGAGCGTGAGGTCGACGGAATCTATGATGAGGTACATCCTAATAAAGAGCCTCAGTCCCCAGGTGTGTACGAGATTCATGACGAAGACTCACCTGTTCGCACGCGGACGAGTGTACGTCCCACTCCGTCGGCGCACGACGATGAACCCATGGTTGGCTATGATGAAGAGGATTATCACAGCATGGAGATCGACGATATTGTAGTCGACGAAACCGAAAGGCTCGTGAACACGACACCGCAGATGAAAAACACGCAAGTGCCCGTGATACTGCCAGCCGTGACGGCACTACCACTGTCCGACGTACCAGCGCGACGAACGGAGCGTTTGTCGACTCGAAGTGTGCCGACGCTCATGCCAGATAATGACGCAATGGTTTTCCGTCCACAATACAAAACTAGGTCGAGTGACCATTTTGCTACAAGTATTGTTCCGCATCGTCCAATTGCTGGGTCGGGAGTCGGTGACGGACGACCTCCTTTCGGCTTTCTCTTACAATTTCTGGAATGATTTTTCCGACCGGAGCATCGTTCTATATGATGGCAGTGACAGTATGAACGACGACATTCATCCCCCAGAGCCGAAGCGTTCTCGCCCTGACGAGACTGCTATGGTGGTGACCCTCTCTGATGTGCCGAGTTCTTTTGAAGAGGTCATCACTTGCCGTTATAGTAAGCAGTGGCGTGCCGCGACCCTGGAAGAATTGAAGGCACACGAGTCGAATGGAACCTGGTTTGTGGTGATCCCTCCCGTCGGGACTCGTCTAGTGACGTGCAAGTGGGTGTTTGCTCTGAAGCAATATGAAAATGGTGAGATCATCCGTCACAAGACGCGCTTGGTTGCGCGTGGATTTTCGCAGAAACCGGGAGTGGATTTCGAGGACACGTATTCGCCGGTCGCGAGTATGAACTCGATCCGAGTGTTTCTCTCGGTGTGCTGCTTCCGTGAATATGTGGTGTACCAGTTCGATGTGGACACAGCTTTCTTGTATGGTGTTTTCAACGAAGACGTGTACATGGAATTTCCAGAGGGCTTGGACGTCAAACCAGGCTCGGTGCTCAAATTGCTGAAGTCACTGTATGGACTGAAGCAGGCTGAGAATGTGTCACATCACACCATCAAGGCTGTACTAATCCGACTTGGTTTCAAGCCGTCGAGTGCCGATCCGTGTGTGTTCACGAAGAAAAGCAAGGATCATGATGATGATGATGATAACGACCTCGTTATGCTCTGTCTATACGTCGATTACCTACTGATAGCCGCCAAGACGAAGGAGGATTTGTACGACGTGAAGGCACAGTTGCATGCTGAGTTCAGGATGAAGGACCTCGGCAGGGCAAAGTTTGTCCTGGGTATTGAGATAGCCCACGATACCAGCAAGTGTTTACTCACACTGAGCCAACGTAACTATATCACCCGAGTTGTCAAACGTTTCAACCAGTGCAACGCTAAGGATGTCTACAACCCGTGAGAGGCTGGTTTAAAGCTTTCTCGTGCTGATTCCCCATCCACGATGAAGAAGTTGAAGAGATGAAGAAGAAAACGTTTCGTGATTTGATGGGATGTCTGCTCTACGTCGAGGTATGCACTCGACCAGACATCTGCTATGCGGTTTGTAATCTGAGCAAGTTCCTCGAGAAGCCCGAGGAGAAGCACTGGAAGGCGGCGATTCGTATTGCCCGTTACCTGAAGACCACGATGGATCTCGGTCTCTGTTTCCATGGCAAGCAACATGGCGGGGAAGCTATCGCGTTTAGCGATGCTGACTGGGGAAGCAACCTTGATGATCGCAGATCAGTGTCTGGAGTGATGGTCATGCTGCATGGGGCTCCAGTTGTGTTCAAGTCCAAGTACCAGCGCACCGTGGCCCTGAGCTCGGCCGAGGCCGATTACATGGCTCTCATTCTGTGTGTCCAAGATGTGCTATGTACTCGTGCACTGCTATCCGACTTGGGTATCAAGCAGCGAGGTGCTACCACGGTCATGGAGGATAACCAGGGTGCCATTGCACTCGCACACAACGACGGATATCACATCCGCGCGAAGCACATTGATATGCGCCATCATTTTGTCCGCGAGAAGGTCCACTCCAACGAGATTTCTCTCAAGTATGTCGAGACTAAGCGACAATTGTCCGACATAATGACCAAGGGCATTGCCAAGGCGTAGTTCGAATATCTCCGCTCGGGCTGTGGTGTCCTCTCGGTCGCATAAGGCGACCATGTTCGTGCCGTGTTTCGGTGGTCCAAGATATGATGGGAGTTGGAGTGTTGAAATTGCCCATCTCATCTGTGGCCGCCTGTCTGCGGCACCCACCAACAATTGGTGGGTGATTAGTCCGTTTAGTCCGCTCGTGGCAATGTGCCAGATGATTGACCGCTGGCACACGCTGCGCACCCACAATGAACTGATTGGTCGATGGCACACGCTCCGCACCCGCACTGATATCTGATTGGTCGCCGGCACACGCGCGCTAGCTAGACGTAGGTAGAAGACCGAATTAGCCCTAGCGATGTACATGCATATCTTTCGTTTAACTCTGCTGCTAATAAAACTCACTCTTCAATCTACTGTCTGCCCAACACGAGATGACGTCTTAATTGCAGCAGTATCGCTCGACCCGAACTAAAACCGTGATGAATTCTAACTTGTTTAACCTAGCAAAAACGATACGCTACGATTACGTAAAGCGGCGCATTCATTTTTTACTTTTCGATCAGGCAACGGCAAGGAAGTTCCAGTACAAGCCTGTCCATTTCCAAGGATTAGCTTATCATCTAACCAATGTTCACAATACCGACTACGCTCTGTCTAGGTGACAGGGTTAGAGACGCACGATATTCCCATTTACAATACTACCAGATTTACCAGTGTTGGGTCATGGTGTTGAAACGTAAATACGTTTCAATGTTGAGATTGTGTTTTAACACCTATTCCAACAGTGGGCGAAACTCGACATTCGTTTAAGCGAAATATATTGTTATTTTCCGTTTCTTTCACAAATCTTTCCCCCTGCATTTCCAGCGATTTCCTGTCGACAGTCATCGCAACAACAATCCACCACAATCATCATCATCGTTCAGTTCTAGCAGCAGCACGTGGCGCACTGCCAAATAGTTAAAAAGATGATGAGTAGCGAACAACCAACGACAACAAAGAAAGGCAGAGGTGGACGCCCAGCTGATTCTGTCTGGAATCACTTCAAGAAGACGAGAAAATGAAGAATCAGACGGTTTGTATTGTTTCCTGTAATTACTGCGAGCAGGCCCACAACGAAGATCCTGACAATGTTCCAAAGAAACCTCTAGTGCCTGGTCGGAAGGATCCATTGGTTGCGCATATCAATCGCTTCCATTACTACAACCTGGTGAAGGAAGCTATAATCGCAGCGGTTTAAGGAGGCGACGAAACTACGCTACCCACCAATACTACAACAACCAGTGATGCAGCTGTCAGTAGAAGCACCACATCTACCCAGTCTGGAATGAATAGACAAGCAAGAGCAGAGCAAGATGGTGGCGTGTCTTCCTCTTCTTCGTCTTCTTTCTGGAAGAACAGGAACAGTGCTATCCAGGCATCTTTTAAACGTCAAGGTACTATGGACACATTCACCATCCAGCCTTGGAGAGACGCTAAAATCGCCAAGTTCCACGACCTTCTGCTCGAGTCCACTGCGATTATCAATCTTCCTTTTCAATGGATCGAACAGCGTGCTGTGAGAAGGTTGTTAGAATTCTTGAATCCGATGGCTCCCCAGTACTTCCCCGCTCGCAAGACATTGAGCACTACTGTTCTTGATCGCTGTGCTATTCGACAAGATCTCAACAACAAGAATGAACTGAAGCAACAACAGCACCGCGGGGGGGCGAGTCAATCTAGTGTCAGACGCCTGGGAGAACAGTGCTCGCAGGCACATATTGGGAGTCGTGCTCAATCTCTTCGGAGTACAATGGACTTACGGGGAAGTAGAATGCACGATTCGTGAGGATGGGCTTGCCATTGCCCAATCCCTGGAGGGCCTCCTATTAGAACTCTTTACTGAAGGATGGAATGTCGGTGCTGTGATCACAGATAATGCTGGGCAATGTGCGAGGGCGCGCAGACTACTGGCACTCCGATGGCCAAGCATTGTCTTTTCTGTTCTGCTTCGCGCACCAAGTCAATCTTCTCGTTAAGGATGTACTTTCTTGCATCTTTGGATCGGTTGCTGAACAGGCTACAGCAATGATTAATGCCCTGAGCCACTCAACATCAAAGTGGCTTCCTTATCTTCGGGCATGCATGGCAAATGTGTACGGCATTCAGCTCGGAGTATACCGAATTTCAGACACTCGGTGGAATAGTGCTCAGTCAGCGTTCGCCAGCCTGTTGCGTGTGAAATCTGCGATGAAGGTGTTTGTACTGTCGCATAAGAATGGCCCCAAGTTTCCAAGTGTCTTTCTTCCAGCAGATACTGAAGAGTTCTAGCAGCACCTCCCAATGCAGAGCAGACTTTTCGTCCACTAACTATGGATTCGTTCGTCCTTTAAAGAGATGATTGTACTATGGCTGAAGGTCTCCACATGTTCGGGAAGATATTCCAGGGTTTCAAACTAACGGACGATCAAGATTTTGTTGATTCTGTCGAGCTGCGCTGGGATGCATGTGAGCAACCCTTGTATCTACTTATCTACTTCCTCCACCCCCACTTCCTGTTAGAAGCCAAGAATCTTCCCAACAGCGAATTCACATCACCTCAGTTCATCTCCGATGTTGCTATCTTCTATTACAAGCGGCTCATTGATGAGAACTATAGCTTGCTACGTAGTCAATTCTTCCGGTGGCTGCAGGGCACACTCACTTCCGTGGCTCCAGACGACTTATCACGAATATTGGGAGTTCCTGAAGGATGACCCTGAGGGAAAGTACAACAGCATAGCAACTCTCTCCCTGGTGATCCTGTCTATCTCAATCAACCCCGCAACATGCGAGAGATTATTCAGCGAATAGGGGTACATCCACACAGCGAGAAAGAATAGGATGAATTCGCAAACAACCAAGAAGTTTGGTGTTGTTCGCGCAACTGTTCGATAGAAGGATAGAAAGGAGATCATTGCGTCAAGGACGGGCTCCCAGAAGAAAGATATGACAACTAGGGAACAATATATCTCACGCATAGTAGATCCGTCCGAAAGAGAGAGATCTCGAACTAATGCGACATTTGCCGATGTCGGAGTGGCTACAGAGTCTTCTGTCGTGATTGATGACGATAGAGACGACAATCGGAACGATATTTCAGATGTAGAAGATGTTGAAGAAGGGTTTGCTGGCGAGGATGATGAACAACTCGAGACAGCAACCGCGTCAGCACGCAAGGTCTTTACGACGTGGACAGACATATTGCAGCAAGTTGCTGAGAAGCAGAGTGATGAAGTTCTATTGTCTTCTTCTATTGTCGCAGACGGTGGCGCTGTGAGTGAAGTTGACGAAGAAGGAGCAGCAGGAGGAGCAACAATAAGAAGACATCCAGCAGCTGGAGGAGCGCGAAGAATCAATAACCATGACGCTATTCAAAGACCACCCTTCCCTAAGCACAATGACCCTAACTACCCACAGGAAGGTAATCTCACCCGTGTTCGAGGACGTAAGATGAAGCTGCAAATCCTCTTTGGCTCGGAATCCACGCTCAGAGATATCAGGTAGACTGTAGTTGTAGATAGTAGTTGGATAGTGGCTTCAGTTCTTCTAGTGCTAGTTATAGTGAAAGTCGAAGAGTGATACAGTAACGGTTCCAACAGTTCAAACCCTGGTTTATCGTGTTCAAACGTTGTTCAAACGTTTTAATTTTTCGGACGTCCGTTGGAACTCAACACTGGATTTACAGACATTGGACAACTAGCCGCGTTCATCAGTAATATTTAGTGGTCAATCTTGCGCTAGACGACATGGAATGCATGTTTAACTCTCGATCATAAACTGTCGAACTGAAGGCTAGTGAAAACTACCTGCGCGGTTGTTGGATCTTGGAGATAAACTGATTTTCCATATCTTGTATGGTTGTCCGCTCTAGTTTATTCAATGCTACTAATTGGGGCATATTCTTTAGCAGCGGTGCCTTCTAGTGAACAAAGCGCATGTACATATTTTGTGTTTTTGCGTCTCCAAGATGGAGAAACCCCATTGGCTGAAATGGGAGGATACATTTGGTTCGCTTAATTTACACTTTGACGAGTAAGAAGAAAACATTAGGGTGGGTAAGACATAAGAGAAAAGTGTTTATATCGTGAAATAAACACTCGCTACATGAACGTTTATTTCACACGATATACACAATTTGGAATATGAGGAGCTCTCGAGCTGCTCATATCCGAAATAAACGTTTAGTTCGTTTTAAAATACCCCCTCTGGTGAACGGGTCCAATCAGGCCGCATGAACGGACCCTATTTCTGGGTCCTAAGAAGGTGTAGCGACGGAAGTGCCAACGGACGACTGTCCCTTACGTCCCTACACTCTTCTTCCTTGCACAAATAGCGCTCTCTCGTGCATACACCTCTACCTTCCTGCTTTAACCTCTCAGTAAACAGTCAATAGTAACCATGCCAAGACAGTCAGCCAGACGTGAACTTCTCATATACCTGCAACAAGCCTGCGCTTTTGTTCTTATAGTCGAAGATAACGATGAACCACTTGAAGATCTCAGTGAGGCGTACAACCTGGCTCTTTGCAAAAGATACCTGCAAGATATAACCACGACCCCGCAGAGCCATGAATACGTGTTTAACTTCCTGTTCTCACAGCCAGAAACCATGTTCAAGCAGCACGTGCGGACGACCCAAAATGGCTTCCGCAATCTTGTCGCCTTGCTGGAACCACATCCTATTTTCCACAAAAATAGTCGGTCTCCGCAGGTGAATCTGGCGTACCAGACTGCTGTATGTCTGATGCGCCTTGTCAGCTACGGCAACGGTTCCGCGCTGCAAAATATTGGGCGAATATTTGGCATCGGAAAAGGAACCGTCGTGCTTTACACGGAACGAGTAATTAAGGCGTTGGGCTCTATGCGGAGCGATTCGGTTGTCTGGCCAGACCGGGCGCGCAGGAAGAGATCTCTGCAGTCCTGGAGAAAGAAGACTTCCCTGTGTGTCTCGGTTTTGTGGATGGGACCTGTAACGGGGTTACATTTGGTTACGTTGTTGTACGTAAATACACAACGGTTGAGGTCAAGTATTGACCGGTCCGAAAGGTTCGGACCTATTGGTTGTTTTAACCCTTGGTGAAGGCGTGACAGCCTGCCACGTGTTGGTACACAGGTGGTGTACATTACATTTCGGCTAGGTACGAATTAAGTAAGTTATATCTAATATTACATATAGTTTACATTAGTTAATTAATTTAGGCTAATTACATATTAAATATAAATCAGTTTCCATTTTACACTATCCAGCTAGACGTTCGACCGGGAAAGGTCGAGCGTGCTGTGAGTGTTGTAGCAGGGGAGTACCTCCCCTAGCTAGTCCCTACTAAGGGAAGCGTAAAGCTAAAGCGTTAGCCTACGCTAACAGGAATCTGGGGAAATATTGGCCCCGAGCGAGAGAGTAATGTCACGCCAAGCCCTTTTATTAGGGCGTATCGGCTAAGTATCGGCGTATCGCCGCTTAAAGAAAGTCTTTCTCTGTGCGCTATCCGCACCGTGCGTTTACGCACCGGCTACATCTGGTAGCACTCGTAGTCAATCCAACACCTTTGTTGGTAGACGGCATCTTCTGCAAAGGATGAATCAGGACGATTGGGGTAAGCTAACACCCGTCCAACAAGAAGCGTTTAAGAGGCTGGTTCTCATATTGGGTGAAGATGACATGCGCATCCTATTAGATCAGGGCCTTGATGCCGTGCGTGAGAGGGTGAACTCCCTCATCGCCCATGAGGCGAGTTTTCGTGGAAGTCACTCCACGTCTATGGGGGTGCGCCCTCAGTTATCCTTTAAGATAAAAGGATTCACCGGTGAAAAAGGTGATAACCTTTATGTGTGTTTTCGCGAGGTCGAAACGGCCTTCTCCACCGCGAATGTGATCGAGGATCACTTGCAAGTGGGACTTGCACTAACCCATCTTACGGGCAAAGCCCGTGCATGGGCGTTTACGTGTCCGGATTCGGTCACGAACGTGTTCCCGACCTGGGAAGTCCTTAAGCGATAGCTTATGGACATGTAAGCTACGCCTGATCTGTTTTTCCAGAATCAGCTTGAGTTTTTGAGGTACCGTCAGGGCACTAGGGACTTGGAGACATACATCCAAGAACTGAAGACCCTGTTGGCAGGGATGTACGCGAAAGCGTATTCGGACGATGTGTCCATCCCCGAGCTCAAGGGAGGCCTGAAAGAAGGACCAGAACGTTTGGAGATCTTTCGATGCCACCCCCAATCCCTGGGGAGGCGTCTAAGATGGCGTTCAATGCCGAAAGGAACTTCCGTTCTCCAAGGTGGGTCCCGAACCCATGGACTTTAGTCAGGTCGAAGCGGAAGAGAAACCTTCCGCTAAGAGTCACTCTGACTCCTTCTCGCAGAGCTTCGAAGCGGAGCTTCTTGCAATGTTACAGCGGCGTGGATCGCTAAGATGCTTCCTGTGTGGAAGTGCGGATCATCAGCGGAACAGATGTCCGGAAATTCCCACCAAACACTCGCTATAAGGAGCCGAGGGCGGGTAAAAGGCTCTCGCCCAAGCCGTCGGGAAACGACGGCTCCAGTAGGTGCGGGGCGCACTACTGGGGGATCCCTCAGTGCTGTTAAACCCCAGGGTAGGGGACTACAGCACTAAGCCCCGAGGGAAACGGTGCTTTCTAGTACCGAGTTGGTGTACCAGCCAAGGATGCTGGTCGTCCTTGCGGACGTGAAAGGCTTTGATAAGCCTTGGAGAGTCTTGATAGACTCTGGAGCGTCTGACAACTATGTCAGACGGGCTTCTGTTGAGAAGAGTCGGCTGTATGCCGAGGCCCTAGAGGCACGTTCTCGTGACGTTGTCACGGTCCGGATAGCGACGGGCGTACGTGTTTCTGTACCCAAGGTCTCAATTGACCTTAAGCTGAAGTTTGCACACTTCGACAGCTTAGAACGTTGCCTAGTACTGGATTTGGAGTCGAGATATGACCTCATTCTGGGCATGAAGTGGCTGGAACGCCACGAGACATGGATAGACTGGAAGTCTAAGTCCATTGGCTCAACGCACCCGCGATCCGGTGAAGCATTGGCGAGTCATGAACCCACCTTTGCTCGATCGCAAAAGCGATTCTGGCGAGAGATTCCAGATATTGGGATGTCTGAGATGATCAATCCAAACGAGGCCAATGAAGTGTTCCTTGACGAGGGGGATTCGGCGGTTAATCCCCACGTCGATATAGTCGAGACTGGTAAGTCGCCAGTGGTAGAGGTGGATTCCTCTGAGGTAAAGCGAGGCGCTTCCTAGAGAAGAGACCCGTAGTTTGTCTCTTCTGCAGGTCGGGGTTCCCTAACACGCCGTGTTCGGCGAGAAAGTTGCGACTCCAGTGGTAGGTGTAGAGACCCCTGTGGTTAAGCGCGAGGCGCTTCCAAGCGAAGAGACCCGTAGTTTGTCTCTTTTGCATGTCCAAAATGATTCCGACCACGCCGTTGTAGGTGAGACCGGCGAGGAACCGGTGGTAGAGGTAGAGACCTCTGTGGATAGACGCGATGCGCTTCCAATAGATGGGGCAATTGACTCCCCCCATCTGGGTGTCGGGATGAGTCCCGAGGCCAGTAGTCAGCAGTCCTATCGGATGCTGAATATCGTGACAGGTGTTTCACGGAAGGAGTAAGCCTGGAATGGTTTCCTGGTGTGGGTGAACTGTTGTCGTTGGAGGAGATGTCCTTCAACGAGTTTGAGACTGCTGTAAAATCAGGTGAACTCGACGAGATCGTCGTGTTGCGTCCGGAAGAGGAGTTAAACTCCTCATCCACGATGGAAGAGTCAGTTTTGGTGCAAACCAAACAGGCATTGAATTCCCGAAGTGGTCACAAGATCCTTGCGGATGCTGAGTACCCTTACCATTCCTTTTTGAAGGAATTTGGAGATGTCATTTGTGACAACCCGCCGATGGGGTTACCACCGGATCGGGGTCCGACATGAAATTGATTTGGTTCCTGGAACCAAATACTGCGTCACTAGGCAGTGGCCTCTCCCCAAGGAGCAATGCGACGTCATCGACGCATTCTTCAAGGGGAAAAAAGAGGCAGGGATGGTACGGGAGAGCAAGTCTCCCCACTAATCCCCCCACTTTTTGTGTTCGTAAACCGCCTGAAAGTTGCGCATTGTGCATGCGTACAATAAGCTGAATTCAGCTACTGTACCAATGCAAACTCCGATTCCTCGGAAGGATGTCCTCCAGAACAATATGGCAGGCTGTACTGTTTACAGCGCCTTAGATCTGGTGGACGGGTACTATCAGGTGCTCATGCGAGCATCCGATATTCCGCTTACAGCGGTCAGCACGCCTAGTGGCATGCTGTGGGAGTTGTTGGTTATGCCACAGGCGCTTTCGAATGCACCAGCGACTTTCAATCGCTTGGTGACTCAACTCTTCTGCCCTCATAGAAAGTACGCTCAGACGTACTTCGACGATATATTCGTTCATAGTCCCGCGGAAGGCGACTCGTCTGATTTTCAGACGCACCTAATACACCTTCGAGTGGTGCTCGAATGTATGCGGGAGAATAAGTTGTATGCAAACGCATCCAAATGTATTTTTGGTGCTGAGGAAATTCCTTTCCTCGGATTCTTCATCGGTAAGGATGGAGTGCGGGCGGATCCCGCGAAGGTGAAAGCCATTGTGGAGTAGCCTTCGCCTGTAAATCTTAGAGATTTACGGAAGTGGCTTGGGTTCGCGACTTATCTCCACAAATACAGCGAGAACTACGCTGAGATGGCGAAGCCATTAACAGACCTTCTTAAGAAGGACGTAGATTGGTGTTGGGAAGCCAAACACCAATCCGCCTTCGAAGCGGTTAAGGGGAGCTTGTTGAAAGCCCCCGCTCTTGCTCTCTCAGATTCTGGGAAAACATTTAGCGTCTTCTGCGACGCCATCAATTTCGCAATCGGATGTGCTTTGTTACAAGCAGACGATGCGGAACGGGAACGCGTGATTTCGTTTGAGTCGAGGCAGCTTAAAGCTGCGGAACGGAATTATCACGTTCATGATAAGGAGCTACTTGCTATGAAGTATGCACTTGTCAAATTTAGGGTTCACCTACTCGGCTCAAAGCCGTTCGTGGTTTATACAGACCACGCGTCCTTACGGACAGCGACGAAGTCGCCTGATATCTCCCAACGGATGGACCGTTGGCTCTACTTCTTTGCGGAGTATAACTTTGAGGTTAATTATAAAACTGGCAAGCAAACGTGCTTGCGGACGCGTTATCGCGTCGTCCCAATTACGAGCTCGCTCACGCGACATTCATCACCTCGTCTGTGGTGGATCTCACACGCCAGGCGTATCAGAAAGACCCACAATGTACGGCGCTTATCAGCGCTTTGGGTGAAAAGGGTCTTGGCTCGTCTGAGCCAACCCTGTCAGTCTAGCTAAAGCTCGTTTACACCGTTACAGGTACTGTGACGGTCTGCTATATTATAGCACGAGCGCGGAGGACACTCCGCGGGTGGTAGTTCCTCATTTTGAGGAACTGAAGTATAGAGTCCTCTTTGAGGCACATGACTCCCCTACCGGGGGTCATTTAGGTCGGGATAAGACCTACAGCGCTTTAAGCGCTTTGTATTGGTGGCCCAACATGTATAAGTGGGTCAATGCGTATATACGCACCTATGAGACGTGTCAGAGGGTTAAACCCTCTGCAAGTTCAGATGCGCCTTTGGCGAGCTTATCGGTTCCAACGGAGTGTTGGAAATCCATTAGCATGGATTTTATCTTCGGTTTTCCGAAGGATAAGGCTGGTAACACCGGCATATTAGTCTTTGTAGACCGATTGAGCAAGATGGATCACCTGGCGGCGGTGCCAGAGTCCATAGATGGACAAGGAACAGCGAAAGTGTTCCTAGACCGTGTCTTTCGACAGCATGGTCTACCCGATTCCGTTGTGTCGGATCGGGATCCCCGTTTTACGGGACAGTTTTGGGGGGCGTTGTTTAATGTGATGGTCACCAAGCTCCTCATGTTCACTGCAAATCATCCACAGACGGACGGTCAGACGGAACGCGTTCACCGCGTTGTGGAGGACATTCTCCGGTGTTTATGTCCGGATTCTCCAAAGAGTTGAAGTGAGATGCTTCCGATGGTTAAATTTGCTATCAACAATTCGGTACATGCATCTACGGGGCTTACCCCGTTTTACGTGAACGGATTAGTGAATCCAAGGGTTCCGTTGACGCCACGTGTGTGTGGCCCAGGGCTTGACGGGGGAGGATTCCCCGATGTCACCCCTGTATCTGTGCGAAAGGACATCGATAAGTTCTTATCGACGCGCCTTAGTGTCTTACTACACGTCTGCGATGCCATGGAGGAAAGCCAATACAAGCAGAAGGAGCAAGCTGACCGCAAGGGTAGGCGTAACAAAAGGGTGTACAAAGTTGGGGAAAGTGTTTTATTAAACGCTAAAAATCTTCCTACACATGCAGTTTCAAATGTTTTGCGCAATAAACTGCGCCCCAGGTTTGTGGGACCCTTTAAGGTACTAGCCCGAAAGGTCTTATCGTATACCTTGGACATCCCGAAGGGGATGCGTACGCATCTAACCTTTTATGTCGGTATGCTTAAGCCATACCAGGACCCGGAGGCGGGCCCCCTCCTGGAGGGGGGTGGAAAGGCGGATAGCCGTAAGGCACTGCAGGGCGAAGTAAGCCCGAAAGGGCTAAAATGCGACCACGAAGCTCCGCAACGGTCGTCTCGAGAGAGGCAAGCCGCCTCTCGAAGCGTTCATTCGCACTACCTTCGTTGCGGAGTCCCTCCTGAGCATCTTGGATGCGACGGCTGTGTTGATCACAGCGTTCGTGGAACTCACGTCGCAATAGCGCGACCCCCTCCTCCAGTGCTCGATACGGAGGGTACTCCACATTACCATGTGGAGCGTCTGATGGCGCGACGCCATCATCGGGGTCAAACCCAGTATCTGGTGAAGTGGAAGGGTTATCCACACTCACAGAGTTCGTGGGAGTCCTAGACTCCCCAACGTCAGGATTGCCGTGACGTCGTTGACGCTTTCGAGCGGGAGAATCCCGCTGCGGGTCAACGACCAAAGGGGCGCTAGAAGCCCCTTCACTCCCGGTAGCTGGGAGTTTGCCGGAGGCAGATGCAAGGTTTGCATTGCTCTCCGGCACCTTACCGAGGGCAGGAGCGCTGGCGTAGCGCGTGTAATAAGGGGAACGTAATAGCCCCATCGCCTTCGCCTTGGCAAAAGCATGCGCAACGCCCTCTCCACCCGAACGTCACGGGGGGAATAGCTGTCGTGGAACTGAGTAAAGCTAGAGAGGAGTTTCTCCCTTTCCGCCCAAGCGTGGAATTTCTTTTCTGCATCTTCGGCAGTATCGCCGGGAAACAGAACGATAGGAACCTCGCGGAGGTTCTCCCTGTGACTGCCTGTCGAGGCGCTCTCGGTATGAGACGCCAGTGAACCGCTTCTGCGAGAGCAGTTGTTCCCGGAGTTTCTCCCGGCGTTCACGTTGATATGGCTATTCAGCCGCGGGGGTAGGAGTAAAGAATTCTAAACCATTCCTTACCATATTCCTAGCCCACTTTGGGAGGTCACGAGGACCGTCAAAGTTATATGCCACCCGTGGCGGGCGTTTGGGGCCGCGTAACGCAGCCTTTCGTGCCTGTGCGGCAAGTTGAGCTTCTTGGGATGCTTCCAGCTCATTGGTAATGATCGCCTTCGGAGATCCGGATGTATCATCCGACATTGGTAGGGGTGGCGCACTAGCTAGTGCATTTTCCACACGTGTGGGGAACGGATTGGGCTCCCGACACCGCCTTTCGGCGCTGTCGGAGTGGTCAGCCTTTGGGGGATATCCCCAAGAGCATCTACATCCGAGTATTCGGAATAGCCTACCTCCACTTCTCGAGGAGAATCTTCAGCACCACTAAAGGTGCTCATGGATAGCCAGACATTCTTGTGGAGAAGCGTGCCCAAAATTTGGCACACTTCTGGTCAAGTTTTGTCAAGGCATTTGGTCTAATTTCGGATTGGTTTAAGCAAGGGGGGATTTTCAGCCTATCAGACTCAAGAAGTGTCAAGAACGCAAGTTTTGGTGAGTCACCCGAATTTGGGTATTTTACATATTTTTGTGTGGGTACATTTAGGGACTATAGGGTAGTTGTATTTTAGTTGTGGATTTGCCTAAAAAAGTAGAAGTCTTTTGGTTGCAGGATTTTTCTAAGTAGAAGTCCTTTGGTCTTGGTTCACACCACAGCTAGGGGTCGCCGTTCTTCCCTTTTCGTACACTAGTCGCCTCCGCCCGCCGCGGAGTGTTTGGGGGCAGAGTGTCGAATTATCCCCTCTCGCCCATTATACCCGGTCTGGACGCGCCGCACGCGCACTTTGGCCCACCGGAAGTCCCTCGACGGGAGTACGATTTGGCGATCTCAACACCTCAACTCAAGTACGTTTGGAACGTGCTATTCACTGGATTGGTCTTGGCGTGGAGATATCGTTTGTGGAGTTTCACGAGCATATTGGGTCTTTACGCGGACATATTGGCTTGTTTAATATTGGTTGGAAACTAGACCGGTTTTGGTCTTATTTCGTATTGGTCAGGGGCTAGACCGGAACGGTTGGTCTACCCTCTATTATTTCGTATTGGTCAGGTCTTGATCGTTTGGACGATCGACCTATTGGAAGTTATCTCTTGGAAGTGTTTTTGGTCTGTTTGTGTCTGGGGTGAAGAGTTCCACCCTAGAGATACCTACCCAGATCGGTCTTCTATATTCAAGACCGCTTCGATCCAATCTGCGATCCCGATCCACCGAGTGTGTAACTAGCCCATTCCATCGGGTACACAAGGTGAGATGGACACTAAACAATCGGACCAAGTGGGTTCTGATGACGACCGGTCGTCTGCTTGCAGCGGACGATCGGACCAGATCTCGAGTGGTGGTCCGCGGAGTACCCCCTCCGAAAGTTGGAAGGCTGGGCGCGATGGTGGTAGTCAGGTTATCGATGCTAATGTTTTCGATTTCGAACTTGACTCCACCACATTCTGGCAGTTGGAGTTCTCCAACTATAATTGAATATTGCGTAAGCAATAGTCTTGATGGGGGAGGGTATAACAGGGTTACATTTGTTTACATTTGGTTATGTTGTGTACGTGAGTACACTACGGTTAGGGTCAGTATTGACCGGCCCGAAAGCTTTGGACCTATTGGTTATTTTAACCAATCAGGGCGGGAGCCCTTGGTGGAGGCGTGGCAGCCAGCCACGTGTTGGTACGCAGGTGGTGTACATTACATTTCGGCTAGGTACGAATTGAGTAAGTTCTACTTAGTATTACACATAGTTTACATTAGTTTAATTAAATTAGGCTAATTATATATTAAATATACATTCAGTTTACATTTCACTCAACCTACTACAGACGCTCGACCTCTACCGGTCGCGCGTGTAGTGAGTGCAGTAGCGTAAGGGGAGTTCTCCCCTTAGCTACCCCCTTAGTAAGGGGGCCTTGTGTTAAGGCATTAGCGAAAGCTAATAGTAAACCAAAGTGGGAATCTTGGCCCCGAGTAAGAGAGTTCTCTCTTACTAAGCCCTTTTATAAGGGCGTATCGGTTAAGTAGCGGCTTATAGCCGCTTTAGGAAAGTCTTCCTCTGTGAGCTAGCCGCACCGTGCGTATACGCACTGGCTACAAGGTGGCTCTCGCGACATTTCCACGCGAGGTGCACCTCCTCTTTCGATGCCTTCATCCACCGATAAATCGTTTATCGTGATTCGCTGCCCGAATTGCGTGAAATTCTTGATGCTTTCTTGGAAAGGCGTGTCGCCTCCTCCAACCGGTGCATCCTTCACCGTAGCCGGCGAAATCCTTCGCCCGAGGCCTTGGAACCTCTCTCCCTCCATTTGGTTTAAACGATCGTTAATTTTTCCGACTTGTAGTAGAAGCGCCTTCAACGCGCTCTCAGGGTCGAATTCCTCGCCCTCGTCCATGGTAGATAGACGCTAAAAGCAAACAATACCGCAACAGCAACGCAATCACCAGCGTAAGCAATCGACTTCAACAAACAACAACTCCAAATAATCCAGAAGACCGTCGTAACGTAATCGCCAACGCCAAGAACGTAACTTGAGTAATACTTAATACTTTATATCAGCTTACGTGCCCCCGTGTCCCTTGGGCTCATAACCTGTCGGGAATTCACACGAGTTGGGGACACGTGTAAAATTCCTTAATGGCAGTTTAGACCGTTAGCGCCTAACTGCCGGTGGGATGGAGATTTATTAGAAAGAAGCGCGCCCTACTTGATCAGGGTATGTGCGCCGAGGGCAGGATGTAATGCGTGTTAAAAGGTAAAAAATATACTAATTATAAATGCGTACTTAAGAACCTAACCTAAAACTTAATATAAAGATAAAATTCCAAAGTAGCAAAAAATGCATAAGTGCAAAAATGACCACAATGGTCGCGCGTATGTATGCAACCTAATGCCAGGCTGCATAACTTGACAAAACTTCAACATCTCCTCTGTCGACTGCTAAAGTGAACGCCAATCTCGTGGAGTCGCAAACCTTTCCAAAGAGACCGAGAAGGCTCAAACGGATGCGATCTCTCGTTTAAACGTGACCTTTTCCTCTAAAAAAGAAGAACGGTGGTGCTTGTCAACGTGAACAAGCAGAGTATGCGGCTCGGCAATGGTGGGCGAAGTTTCTCTACAAAGGTTCAAGGAGGTTTAACCGCACTAGAGTCACATGCAGGGATATTTGTGCGTAGAGATTGTATCCCCGCGCTCCAGAGGAAGGTACGCTTCACCGCTCTGGGGGCCTCTTCCAGCAATTTTTTGTTGACCAGTTCGCCAGAATCGACAGAATAGACGCTTTGGCAACGCAAGAACCACAACGCAATAAGGGCCGAACTCTATCAGGGCCTAGATGATGTCGTTGAAGATCGCAACCTGTCGAATGTCGGAGTTCATGTGGTGCTGCCGTCTTCGGTTATGGGCGGAGGTCGTTACATGAGACAAAGCTTCCAGGATTTCAATGGCGCAGGTGCGCAAATTTGAGAAGCCTGATCTCGTTGTTTCCATGACGTGCAATACGAACTGGCTGGAAATTTTCAGCTGATCTTCTTGAAAGCCAGAAGGCGGCCGAATGACCGGACATTGTAGCCCGTGTTTTCCAATTAAATCATTAGGTGATTCTGAAAGACCTACTGCAAAACAACGTCCTTGTTCGAACTGTGGTATTTTTCAATGTGCTTGAGTTCCATACCAGTGGTCTTTCACACGCGCAGCTGCTCATCAGATTATCCGAGGAGGACAAGCTGCAAAGACCTGCTTCTTACGACGTCATTGTATCTGCGGAAATTCCGGATTCCGAGCATCAACCGAGTTGTATGGAACTGTTACACAAAACATGATGCACGGGCCTTGTAGTGCCATGAATCCCCGCTCTCTTTGCATGGGCCAGACGGCCACTGCTCTAGGAAGTGTCCCGTTAAATTCTGTGAAGTGACACAAGTCGATGGCGATGGGTACCCGCTTTACAGGCGGCGAGATAAATATAATAAGATGCTGGACTTGTTGATTGCAGTGTAAATTGGAAAGTGAATTACAGGGTCAAAGCCCTTTAGAACTTCTAGAATATGACCAACATTCTAAGTTGACGTTCGAACCGAAGTTCTAGAATATTCTAAGTTGACAGTTGATTCACAACACTGTACCACACCATCGGATGTGTGGTCACTGTGTGCAATCTGCGACAAAATGGGCGCACTGTCGTCGTCGGGCATCATACACTGTACAACCGTTTCGTAGTGCCATAGAACCCATATTTGTGTCAGAAGTATGATTGCCATATCAAGGTGGAGATCTGCTCAACAATAACCACGTGTACAAGGGGCACGACCACGCCGTGGTAGCCATTCAAGATCCAAACCAGCCAGGACAGCGAGAAGAGATCAGGAATACTTGGATGCCCGATATGTCGCACCTTTCGAAGCCTGTTGGAGATTCTCAGCTATCATTTGCAGGATATGTCTCACACCGTAACACCTACAAGTTCATCTGCCTAACCAGCAGGTTGTTTCCTTCAATATAGAGGATAACGTTGAGGAAACCGTAGCGGTGTACGGCGAGACGCGATACTTTGAAACGTGGCGGATCCGGACGCAATGGTTTGTTATATTCCGAATTGCCCAAGAGTTATGTTTGGCGACAGCGAAACTGGCATCCGCGCAAGAGAGGTGGGAACAAGGTGATAGACAGGCTGTATTCATGTACACCAGGTGAAGGCGAGCGCTTCTACCTCCGATTACTCTATGTCATGTACAAGGGCCTACATCTTTTGAAAAGCTTTTGAATAGTGGATAGAACGGTGTGCCGACTTTGAAGGAGACAGTGCGACGCCTTGTTTCTTTGAAAGACGACGAGGAATGGACCACGTGTTTAACAGAGGCAGTATTGTTTCAAGAAAAAGCAGTTAAGTCTTTGGGGTCTGTTCGCAACTATACTGGTTCATTGCCAGCCTTCTGATGCTCGCGCTCTTTGGGACGCACACATACTTACGCGACTTGATCGAGGATTTCGTCCATGAATTTTCGGCTTTAAGGGATGAACATCGAACCAGAGAATGCGGTAGTCGTCACCAGAGCGTTGTTGGAATATCCAAGGGCATCTATTCCAAAATGCTAATACCCTTAAGACTTACCCGAGTTGCCTGTTCTTGACCACGAGCTTATAAATCGCTTAAACCAACGCAATGGACGTCAACTGTTTCTCGAGGAGACCAGTTATAATCAGTCTATTCTGGACCGGATTTGGAGGGCGTTCCTAACTTGAACGAAGAGCAAAGGGCTATCTTTGACATTATACTTGCCGCAGATGCTGAGGATGCACATCGTGATGCTTTCTTTGTTGATGGCCCCGGCGGTACAGGTAAACATTTTTGTACAGTGTCATCTTGGCTCATTTTCGCTCACGTGGTCACATTGCTTTGGCCGTTGCGTCTCCAGGCATTGTAGTACTTTTAGTGATGGGCGGTCGTACCCACTCGCGACTCAAGATTCCTATAGACCTGGATGAAACATCCACATGCAGGATTCCAAAGCAGTCTAAACTTGCGCAGCTGCTTAGAGACGCAAAGTTAATTATATGGGACGAAGCGCCTATGACACATAAGCACGCTTTCGAAGCTATTGGTCGCACTTTGCGCGATGGGTTAGGCGTGGACCATCCTTTTGGTGGCAATCTCATGGTTCTTCGTGGAGACTTCCGACAAATTCTTCCTGTTGTCCGACGAAGTACGGCTGCACAAATTGTCAACTCCTCGCTGAAGTGTTCCTATCTCTGGCCTTTCATTACGATGATGAGACTTCCTGTAATCATGAGACTACCACATTGCGTGGCCACGAAAACAGAGCATATGCCGACTTTCTGCTTCGGGTTGGGGAAGGACGGGAGCCTACCTGCCAGAAATTGGCCAAGACATGGTTCGATTGCCTGACGACCTAAGTATAAATGGACGTGTCGATGAGCTTCTTGAGCATATATATAGAGAGAATTTCGACGCCGTTGGCTGGATCGTCCATATATCATACAAAGAGCTACTCGAACCACTTAGAACAAACGTGTCGATGATCTGAACCGACGTGTTTTGGGATAATTCCCAAGAGATTCCCGAACTTTTCTTTCAGCAGGATCATGAAGGTTTCAATGCAAACCGTTCGTTACCTCATGAAGTTTCTCAACACAAAACTTTTGCCGAACGGGCTTCCTGCGCGTCGTCTGGAGCTCAAGATTGGTGTCCCGATCATGCTGCTGCGAAATCTAAATGCATTGAGAGGCCAATGCAACGACATGAGGCCAATCGTGCGAGGCCTGCAACCTCGGAGGATGGATTCTGATATTGTAGCCGACTCGCACGTCGGGAAACGGGTCTTTGTTCCTCGGATAACGCTAGAGCTTTCGAACACCGAACTTCCGTTTAAGCTGAAAAGGAGGCAGTTTCTTGTAAAACCGGCTTTCGCTATGACTATTAAGAAGGCTCAGGGGCAGACTACAGCGCAAGTCGGTCTAATCTTAGAAACTTCAGTGTTCTCTCATGGTCAGCTGTACGTCGCTTTGTCAAGAGTGTACAGTCAAGAAACAGTATACGGGTAGTTAGTTACCCGAGATGTAGCGGCAGAGCGTAACGGTCAATACGTTGTCAACGTAGTTTACCGTGAAGTTTCTGCGTAGGAATGAGCAACTTATAAGTAACTTTGCTGAAATAAAAAGGGACGTATAATAATTATTCGGAATTGGTAAATCCACGTACTGCATCGTTTTGACGGGTGCAGGATTTGCACATGAAAGAACGTCTGCAGTTTGACATGGCTAAGAATCGTTCCTCATCTTCGGTTCCCGTTTTGCTGCCTCGCTACTTATCCCGTCTTTATCGATGTTCGTTCACCACATGCTTTTCGGTTGTTATGGCCTTGCGCAGTGAGATTTGAGGCTGTGCGCTCGTTGCGCTATTTTTGTGGTACTGCTCACACCACTCAACTACTGGCGTAATCCCGTGAAAGGCTGGCGTCGAACTGCCGACATGGCGGCGGTCTTTTGCGCTGCCATCTATCACATTATCATTGCTGCATTGTATTATGTCGCGATCCGGTTGTGCACATTCTGTACGCACTGGTGGTGGCTAACTCGGGCTATTGCTACTTGCGGGCACGTAAGGCACCAAACCAGGACGTGTCATCGGCGTGGCACTGTGGTCTTCATTTGCTGGGCAACGCATCCAACGTGCTATTGTACCATGGAATTGCTATCTAAAGAGAAGAACGAATGAAGTTATGACACAAGCTCTATTATTGGTCGTTGTAGTAAGTAAATAATAAAAAAACTGCCGACAACACGTTAGTCGAGCTCTCAATCGCTGTGCGAACAGTCAGCACGAACGCGTTGACGTGTAACACATTACTTAGTCGTTAAAAAATGGGACTGGCTATTTCCACCCCACCCCCTCGACTATTTCCACCCCACCCCTAGCACCCTCACAACCTCTGCGCGCTTGCACCAACTTCCCCGCTGCACGACCCTACTTTCAGCACTTCAACCAACAACGCTAAGCAGTGTCTTTAAGGTCAGGAAGCGCCCTGTCAGCTTGATTCGTGTTCTAGTATAGTGCTTCTTTTTTTTTCCACGCTCCCATGTTGACTGACGATCATGCGGTCCACGTTGACGTTGACAGCAGCGGGCATGTTCTGCGATCTCCCCTCTCCATCAAACAGGACCTGTAGAAGAAAAAAATGGTTCTGACACGTGAATCTGCAACAGGCAGTGCATTCAAGAATTGATAAACCTTCAAGGTGGGCTGAATGGCTACTTCTTCAGTCATGGCTAGTAGACCAACACCACGGTACTAAGCGATTATTGAACTGGTTGTTACCCACTTCAGTGGTGAAAACACGAACGTAAAGACTGTGTCTGAGGACTCCTCATCGTTGGGCTTAGCGTATGGAAGGTATGGAGCCGTCTGATTTGCTAATACACACAGACCAACTGTGAGGAACCTGAACATCGTCACGCTGACGTTCTTTGTGACTTCAGGGACGTTTCAAGCAAGATGAACGAAGTAGGAGCAGCAGATACTATGTTATAGTGAGTAGCAAGGCAAAGCTAGGGCTCAGGAGAGAGCATTCCAAGTTGTCAAGTTCTAGAAGGAGGTCCACACATTTGCAGCCGCTTAGGTTTGACCTTGGTGATTAATATAATAGTAATTCAGTTTTTCGTCCGCCAGAAATTGGGGGGTGGGTGGAAATAGCCAGTCCCTAAAAAATAGTACCATAGCACGGCAATCGCTAGCGCAATAAGTGTTAGCCCGACCGACGCTATCGTGGCTCGTCCATACTGTGTAGTTTGTGGTAATTCTTGGATGTCCGTGGAAGGTGAGGCGCCGCGCTTCGTTGCGGTGGCCTTCTTGTCCTATTCTTTTTCGCGAGCTGCATCAAGTAATATAATTTCAACAGATGATGATTTAAGCTGAATGTCATTGCTTGTCACACTTACCGTTAGTTCCAACTCGTCGTAGACAATTAATTGAAGAGCTAAGAAGCTGAAGATTCCAGCTCTTTCGCAACTACGAACGAATATCGATAAGACAAAAAAAGCTTTGTACTTGGTGACCACTTCTTCACCTAACTCGCTAACGCGTTTTGCTTGTTGGTGTGGCGCTTTCAGGGCGTCGTCTAGGTCGTACAGTGCGTTAAGCTTGTCACGAATTGCTGCGGACTTGTCTTTTCAGAGGCTCAAGGTCCTGTGTCAACAAAGACTGTCTATGCATTGTGCAACTACAAACGTGGGTGACATAATCATAACATTATATACTCAATATAATTAGATAGAGACGCGATGAGTAGCGAGGGAGAAAAACGGGAACCGAAGATGAGGAACGATTCTTAGCCATGTCAAACTGCAGACGTTCTTTCATATGCAAATCCTGCACCCGTCAAAAACGATGCAGTACGTGGATTTACCAATTCCAAATACTTATAATAGACTAGCCCAAAATTCACTGATAAAACCCAAAATTCACTGATAAAACCCAAAATTCACTGATAAAACCCTAATCCACTGATAAAAACCAAAATCCACTGATCACGTGATGATCCATTTGTGTATGCGATTGGATCAAATTCGAGTATTCAAGTCGGTGATCTCCATATAAGGAGACGATCTGTGATGGATGGGCAAGAAGAAGTCGAATACGGCTATTCCGAGTGAAGATGTTGTTGGAAGAGTGTGTAGCCATTTTGGACATTGCACTCTTCCAGGATGGTGGAATCCCATTGGCTGTACGGATGGTATACATTTCTGCACATATTGGCGGTTACGGATTTAAGTCGCATTAGGTACCGGATAGCGGCTATCCGATAGCCACTTAAGTAACCTTACATAATATATACTTTTCAATTTGTATATAAACAAGCACTACTTTACTGAACTCCCCGCGGCCGCCGAACGGCGCATACAAGCTTGCCTCTCTTGATGATCCCCCTTTGCTAAAACTTTCAGGTAAGGTGGTTTAAGATCGCAGTAAGTGTCTAAGAACTTTTATTTGGTTTTTTAACAGATGTTGAGGTCACGGCCACGGAGAGACTTCTACCTCGTAAGCATTCACTCTTTACGCGCGTCCTCCTATGCTATATTCTACACGTCGGCATTTAACGTTAACTTGTATCGCGTTCTTATTTTTTAGAACGAAGCTCGAGCACTGGGTGTCCTAAATATAAGAGCGTTGCCATCAGTCGTCAACGCGGCAAGTCACGAAGAATATGGTGCGCTATCATCGCGTTGATTTTGGGTATCCTCGGATTCATTGCTGCATTAGCCATTTTGCGTGCCGTGGAGGACTACATATACGTCCGTGAAGGTCCCGTGGATGAGGATGTGTTTTCCTCGCTGCCGGCGTCGATGGATTGCACCGAAATGTCTGGAAATGACGGGAGTCCGCCCCGCTCTCCAAAGCAAGATGTACTAAAGTTGTTTTTTGCCTGTTTCTTTTATACCTGTATAACATGTACACTGCTTGTTGTGGTGGATAGATTCATATGCTCATGCCGAAAGGACTAGCAACAAAAAAGGCGGTTTTCGATAGCTTTTCCGCGAAGCATCGAAAAGTGTACAAGAACGACGACGCAGAGGTTGCTCATCGTCGAGCAACATTCATCACAATCTTTGCTTTATAAACTCAGAGAACGGCAAGGTAGGACCTTTTCAACATAAAACAGTTAGCTATGATTGAATGACCTGAATAATTGCAAACCTGCTATAGGGGAGCTATAGGGGCTAACGTATCATCTGAAAGTAAACTAGTTTTCTGACTGGAATCTTGAAGAGCGACAGAAGCTTCATTGACCGTCGCGGATCAAGCGTGCGAAGAACAACGGTGCTATGATGTTGGGAAAGAACCGGTTATGTATTTAATTATTAAGATACGAATAGACAAGTGCTTGAACATCATCAGCACTTTCCAACAGGGCTTCATCGTGCACTTTAAAGTGCGTGGCCATCAGCCGTCTCAAAAAGAGAACCGGAATCGTAAGAATAAAGAGATTTCGCTTTGGGACCTGGGCAGTATTTAAGACTAATGATTCCAAATCGGTCAAGAATGATCACGTATCATGATCACATGATCAGTGGATTTTGGGTTTTATCAGTGGATTTTGGGTTTTATCAGTGGATTTAGGATTTTATCAGTGAATTTTGGGCTGGTCCTTATAATAGGGGGGTCAAACTTAAAGTTAGCCCAAACGAAATAAACATTTATATCAATCAAATATCAGGTTTATATCAAATTTGATATACACCCCTGCCGATCTGAGTGACCCGTAAATTTCACTTCAAAAAAGTGTTTATTTCACCTCAAATACGCAAAGCACTGTGGTTGGAGGTAAGTGTTGATGCGAAGGACAAATGCTGATTGGGCGTGTTTTCTCAGGGGCATGATTTTTCCTAAGAGATCGCTGCGTGAGGTAGAAAAAAAGAAAAAAAAGACGTCGGACAGGGTGGACGACCCGACTACTTCTTGGAAAAAGGTTGGAAAAACGCTCCTTGCCCCTCCGAACTCCCACAGCAACCAACAAAATCAGGTTGTCTGTAACAGCACCATACCCCCCCCCAAATTTAGATAACACCAGTAACCAGACACACGTAGCACACACATAGGACCGAGCCCTATGAAATTAGAGACCTGACAAGCTTCTTATCATGTCTCTCACACCATCAAAACCCGGGTCTTCCAAGACAGTGAACAAAGCGCACCTTCAGGATACGGATTTCCTTTTCATTGTCTCCTGGGTGTAGGAAAAGTCGAACTTTGAGTCTGTGTACGGAGCTTCAGGCCAAACGAAGATAGGTGTGCCCATAAAGAACAAAACCACCGGACTACGAGACCTTGCCGCTGCGCTCAGCAGTCAGATCAAGGGACGCCTAAATGTTGACCATAAAGGCATCAAGGGCCACATTCGGACATACCGCAAGAACCTGCAAGTGGTACTAGCTGCGGAAAGGAGTACCGGCTTCGGAGTAACGGAGAAAGACCGGCGGAAGGGGATATTTACGGTCGAGCAGAAGCTCAACAGGATCTGCGCCCATTTCGAGCGGATGAAGGCACTCTTTGGCGAAAACACAGCAGTTCCACCCCTCCTGATTGACTATTCGCTGGTGCCCCCAGCTAACAGCAACGACGAAGACGAGGAGACGACCGGAGAAGTGGACGTGCACCATGACGAAACGCAGCTTGGAGATGAGATGGGTGAGTCCATGTGTTTATGTTGGGAACGGGACGGAGCAGAGTATCCGCGACACAAACTGAAGCTCTGTGGTAAAGCGTACCGTAAAATTGATACGTAATTAGGGGCATCATTATGGTCACCCCTATAGGTGTAGCTTTGGTAGAAGGTACCATAAATTTAGTCGGTACAAAGGGTGGTACGATAGTGGGCACCACAGTCTTTACCACAGTTGGTACCTCAGTTGGTACAACTGTTGACACAACGATGGCGGACAGGGACGAGGCGTGGACAGGACGTCTGAGACGATGCGACAACTGGTACGGTTACCTAACGGTGACCCGAAGGTAAGCTAAGGGATCAGGTCGAATGGTCGACAAAATGCGTAGGAATGGGTAGTTCTGATTGGCTGATATTATGTTTTTGGTAGATATTAGGATATAAGCAATAATACAGTTCTCCTTTTGCTTACGATCGCGCCGATCGTTTACAGGGACGGCAACCTAGGGCCTCCCTTCTTCTACTAAATACCTCTACGTCCCGGGCGGGAGCACTTAGTGCGTTTTTGGCCCGCCGGTATGCGTAGAGTGTGAGAACTCAACTCCGCCCGCTGTGTCAGCGGTTCTTCTTTTAAAGGTTTTTTGGTCTCGGGAACGTGATCGAGAAGTGCGCTCTCACCTCTTCCCCTATTGGTCCACGTTTTGGCCCCTAGTGTTCGGCTGCTTTAAGCGCCCCACGGGAACACTAGGCGGATTTTTAGTGGTAATCGTCGATCAGCCCGTCGAACGCGCTGATCGACCGTCCCTCTAAGGCTAAAGTCTAGAATACAAGGTATTTTTGGGTATTCTATTTTCGAATTAAGCTTAAGGAGGCTCTGTGATCGGGCAGTGAAGATTTCCGCGGCCTGATCGAGTACCCCTTCGCCGGTCAACACCTGATCGACACACTGCAACTCGCAACCCGCACTCATCTGCTCACAACTCGCGCCAACTAGCTGATCAGCGACTTTTAGCACCTGATAGCGCCTGATCGAGTCTGATCACCGCTGATCGACGACTCTTTGTAGCCGGTGCGTATACGCACGGTGTGGCTAGCGAACAGAGGAAGACTCTTCCTTAAAGCGGTATCTACAGCTACTTAGCCGATACGCCCTTATAAAGGGCTTAGTAGGAGAGCTCCTCTACTCGGGGCCAAGAATCCCGGGTTGGTTTACTACTTAGCATTAACGGCTGTGTTCCCTTTACGGGGTGTAAGTAAAGGGAGGGCTCCCTCTTACCTACGACACTCACTGCACGCGCGACCGGTCGAGGTCACGCGTCTGCACTTTAGAGTGAAATGTAAACTGAATATATTAATATGTAATTAGCCCAAATTAATTTAAACTAATATAAACTATATGCAATACTAAGTAGAATATTCCAAATTCGTACCTAGCTAAAATGTAGTGTACACACCTGTGTACCGACACGTGGATGGCTGACACACCACCACACCAAGGGACCCTTCCCTGATTGGTTAAAATAACCAATGGTTCAAAACCTTTCAAACCGGTCAATACTGACCTCGACCGTAGTGTACTCATGTACACCAACACTAAATGTAACTCAAATGTAACCCGGTTACATCCTCCCCCATCAATAATATTGCTTACGCAATAATCAAAATCTTGTTGGAGAAGTCCAACGCCAGTACCTCTGGCTGTCCATTGTACACCTTCAGTGGTGCTATGGACGAAAACTATTCCGACAACTCGGAAGTGGATGCCCTTGGGGAGATCTCCCCAACGGCTGGCCACGCTCACAGCGCCGAACGGAGCTGTAGGTCATCCAACCCATTCCCCACACGTGAGGAAAACGCACTAACTCCTGCGCTACCGTTACCCGCTAGGGGTGATACCTCCAGGTTGCCACAGGCGACCACCACCAATGAACCGTCCTTGGTTCAAGAGACCCGACGTGCCGTACGGGCACGGAAGGGACCTCGCGACCCTCAAAAGAGGGCTAAGCAGGTGGTCAAGAGGGGTCTAGCCTCCTATACCCCTGGTCCAGCGGCTATACTGCCGCGTGAAATTGCGCGTCGGAACCAACTCCGGGCCCGACTACTAACGCCCAAACATTATACCGTTAAGTCCTACCGGACGCACCTCGGGAAGCAGGCACGCGGTGTCCTCGTGGATATCATCCGCGAGATTCCCTTTGTTCTCTTGAGGGAAGTGTGGTGAAGTGTACCACAAATTTGGTCACTTTTGGTCAAGGCAGTTGGTCGAATTTCGGATTGGTCTAAACAAGGGGATTTTTAGCCTATCAGATTCAAGGAGTATCAAGAACGCCGGTCTTGGGTGAGTCACCTGACATTGGGTATTTTACATAATTTTGTGTGGGTACATTAGGGACGATAGGGAGATAGTATTATTGGTTAGTTGTGGATTTGCCTAAAAAAGTAGAAGTCTTTTGGTTGCAGGATTTTTCTAAGTAGAAGTCCTTTGGTCTTGGTCTATACCACACCAAGGGGTCGCCGTTCTTCTTTTTACGTACATTGGTCGCCTCCACCCACCGCGGAGTGTTTGGGGGCAGAGGGTTGAATTATCCCCTCTCGCCTATTATACCCGGTCTGGACGCGCCGCACACGCACTTTGGCCACCGGAAGTCCCTCGACGGGAGTACGATTTGGCGATCTCGACACTTTAACTCAAGTACGTTTGAAACGTGCTATTCACTGAATTGGTATTTACGTGGAGATATCGTTTGTGGAGTTAACGGGCATATTGGGTCTTCACGTGGACATATTGGCTCATTTTAACATTGGTTGGAGTTTAGACCGGTTTTGGTCTTCTCTCATATTGGTCAGGGGCTAGACCGGTTGATTGGTCTACCCTCTACTATTTCGTATTGGTCAGGTCTAGATCGTTTGGACGATCGACCTATTGGAATCTATCTTTCGGAAGTGTTTCTGGTCTGTACGTACCTGGGGTGAAGAGCTCCGCCCTAGGTACACTTAGCCAGCACGGTCTCATATTCAAGACCGAATCAAATCGATCTGCGATCCCGATCCACCGAGTGTGTAACTAGCCCACTCCAATGGGTACACAAGGTGAGATGGTCTTAAGTGAATCGGACCAAGTGTCTCTGGATGATGACCGGTCGTCTGCCAGAAGCGGACGATCGGACCAGATTTCGAATGGAGGTACGCGGTGTACCCGCCCACGTAAGTTGGAAGGCTGGGCACGATGGTGGTGGTCAGGTTGTCGATACAAATGCATTCGATTTTGAACTTGACTCCACCACAGACGAAAACGTCGAAGACGCAGAACAGGAATTCCGCGCCTTGGAGGAAGGGGGAGAAACGCCCCCCCCCAGTTTCGATTCGCTGTACAACAGCTTTTCCGAACACGACGTTTGGGTAGAGAGGGCGCTACGCTTGGCCTATGCTCAGGCCAAAGCGCAAGGGCAATTACCTGCCTCCTATTATACGCGCTCTGCTCTCGATGTGGTGCCGGAGAGCAATGCAAGCACAGCATGTGCCTCCGGCGAACTCCCAGATACTGGGAGTGAAGGGGCTTCTTCATCCCCTTTGGTCGTTGACTCTCAGTGGGATTCTCCCGCTAGAAAGCGTCAACGACGTCACGGCAATCCTGCCGCAGTGGAGTCTCGTACTCCAACGAGCTCTGGGAATGTGGATACCCTTTCCACTTTACGAGGTACTGGGTCTCACCCCGGTGATGGCGTCGTGCCATCAGGCGTTCCCACATGGTAATGTGTAGTACCCTCCGTATCGAGCACTGGAGGAGGGGGTCGCGCTATTGCGA
>CM047580.1:29161720-29191146 GCA_026184515.1 Peronosclerospora sorghi
CGGAAGTGGCTTGGATTAGCCAATTATCTCCACAAATACAGCGAGAACTACGCTGAGATGGCGAAGCCATTGACAGACCATCTTAAGAAGGACGTAGACTGGTGCTGGGAAAACAAACATCAAAACGCTTTCGAAGCAGTTAAGGGGAGCTTGTTGAAAGCCCCCGTTCTTGCTCTACCAGATTCTGGGAAACCATTTAGCGTCGTCTGCGACGCCTCCGTTTTTGCAATCGGATGTGCTTTGTTACAAGCAGATGATGCGGGAAGGGAACGCGTGATCGCGTTTGAGTCGAGGCAGCTTAAAGCTGCAGAACGGAATTATCCCGTTCATGATAAGGAGCTACTTGCTATGAAGTATGCCCTTGTCAAATTTAGGGTTCACCTACTCGGCTCAAAGCCGTTCGTGGTTTATACAGACCACGCGTCCTAACGGACAGCGACGAAGTCGCCTCATCTCTCCCAACGAATGGCCCGTTGGCTCTCCTTCTTTGCGGAGTACAACTTTGAGGTATAGCACAAGCCTGGTAAACAGAATGTACTCGCAGACGCGTTGTCGCGTCGTCCCGATTACGGCTCGCTCACGCGACATTCATCACCTCGTCTGCGGTGGATCTCATACGCCAGGCGTATGAGAAAGACCCACAATGTACGGCGCTTATCAGCGCGTTGGGTGACAAGGGACTTGGCTCGTCTGAGCCTACCCTGTCAAGTCGAGCTAGAGCTCGGTTACACCGTTACAGGTACTGTGACGGTTTGATATATTATAGCACGAGCGCGGAGGACACTCCGCGGGTGGTTGTTCCTCATGATGAGGAACTGAAGTATAGAGTCCTCTTTGAGGCACATGACTCCCCTACCGGGGGTCATTTAGGTCGGGATAAGACCTACAGCGCTTTAAGCGCTTTGTATTGGTGGCCCAAAATATATAAGTGGGTCGTTGCGTATATACGCACCTGTGAGACGTGTCAGAGGGTCAAACCCTCTGCTGATTCGGCTGCGCCTTTGGCGAGCGTATCGGTTCCTACGGAGTGTTGGAAATCCATTAGTATGGATTTTATCTTCGGTTTACCAAGGGATAAGGCCGGTAACACCGGCATATTGGTCTTTGTAGACCGTTTGAGCAAGATGGCTTACCTGGCGGCAGTACCAGAGTCCATTGATTGACAAGGAGCAGCGAAAGTGTTCCTAGACCGTGCCTTTCAACAGCATGGTCTACCCGATTCCATTGTATCGGATCGGGATCCCCGTTTTCCGGGACAGTTTTGGGGGGCGTTGCTTAAGGTGCTGGGCACCAAGCTCCTCATGTCCACTTCGGATCACCCGCAGACGGACGGTCAAACGGAACGCGTTAATCGAGTCGTACAGGACATTCTCCGGAGTTTATGTCCGGATTCCAAAGATTTGGAGTGAGATGCTTCCTATGGCCGAATTTGCTATAAACAATTCGGTCCATGCATCTACGGGGTTTACCCCGTTTACGTGAACGGATTAGTGAATCCGAGGGTTCTGTTGACGCCACGTTTGTGTGGACCAGGGCTTATTGGGGGGGAGGATTCCCCGATTTCAGCCCTGTATCTTTGCGAAAGCACATCGATAAGTTTTTATCGACGCGCCTTAGTGTCTTACGACACGTTTGCGACGCCATGGAGGAAATCCAAGACAAGCAAAAGGAACAGGCCGACCGCAATGGTCGGCGTAACATAAAGGCGTATAAATTAGGAGAAAGTGTTTTATTTAACGCTAAAAACCTTCCTACACATGCAGTTTCTAACGTGTTACGGAAAAAACTGCGCCCCCGGTTTGTGGGGCCTTTCAAGGTGCTAGCCCGAAAGGGCCTGGCGTATACCTTGGATATCCCGAAGGCGATGCGTACGCATCCAATCTTCTATGTGGGTATGCTCAAACCATACCAGAACCCGGAGGCGGGTCCCCTCCAGGATGATGTTGGGAAGTCGTATAGCCGTAAGACACAGAAGGTTGGAGTAACTCCGACAGGGTCGAAATCCGACCACGAAACTCCGCAACTACAGACTCGAGAGAGGCAAGACGCCTTTCGATGCGGTCAATCGCACTCCACTCATCGCGGAGTACCTCCTGGACGTCCAGGATACGACGGCTGTGTCGATCACAGCGCTCGTGATTCTCACGTCGCAATTGCGCGACCTCCTCCTACAGTTCTCGATTCGGAGGGTATTCCACATTACCATGTGGAGCGTCTGATGGCGCGACGCCATCATCAGGGCGAAACCCAGTATCTAGTGAAGTGGAAGGGTTATCCACATTCACAGAGTTCGTGGGAGTCCGAGACTCCCCTACGGCAGGATTGCAGAGACGTCGTTGACGCTCTCGAGCGGGATAATCCCGCTGCGAGTCGACGACCAAAGGGGCGGGAGAAGCCCCTCCACTCCCAGTAGTTGGGAGTTTGCCGGAGGCAAATGCATAGTTTGCATTGCTCTCCGGCACCACATCGAGGGCACGGGTGCTAGCATGGCGCGTGCAAAAAGGGGCAGGTAATTTCCCCAGCGCTTTGGATCTGGCAAACGCCAAGGGTAATGCCCTCTCTATCCAAACGTCACGTTCGGAATAGCTATTATACAGATCGTTAAAGTCAGGGAGACGCTTCTCCCCTCCCTCCCACGCACGGAATTTCTGCTCTGCCTCCTCGACATCTTCTCCTTGTAGGAAAACGAAGGGAGCCTCGCGGAGGCTCTCAACAACGGCACCCCGTGCCTGTTTCCCGAGGCGCGCTCGGTACGAGGTGACAGTGAACTGCTTCGGCGTGAGCAGTTTTCCCCGGAGTTGTTTCCGGCGTGCGACTTCACGCGGCTGTACAGCCTCATGGCCAGGGATATGGGAGGCTAAACCCTCTTTACCTCGTTTTAGCCTTCTTTTGGGGGTCACGTGGATCCTTTCGTGCCTGTACGGCAAGTTGGGATTCCTGAGACGCGCCCAGACCATTGGTGATGGTCGCCTTCGGCGACCCGGATGCATCATCCGAAGTTGATAGGGGTGGATCACGAGTTAGTGCATTTTCCCCACGTGTGGGGAACGGATTAGGCTGCTGATATCGCCGTTAGGCGTTGTAGGAGAAGTCATCTTTAGGGGACATATCCCCTAGGGCCTCCTCCTCCGAAATACCGGAGTCAGAATAGTTGTCATCCCCTTCTCGGGGAGAATCTTCAGCACCACTAAAGGTGCTCATGTTAGGCGAGAGTTCTGGCAGTTGGAGTTCTCCAACTATAATTGATTATTGCTTGGCAATAGTCTTGATGGGGTAGGATGTAACGGGGTTACATTTGGTTACGTTGGTGTACGTAAGTACACAACGGTTAAGGTCAAGTATTGACAAGTCCGAAAGGTTCGGACTTGTTGGTTGTTTTAACGAATCAGGGCAGGAGCCCTTGTTGAAGGCGTGGCAGCCTGCCACGTGTCGGTACACGGGCGGTGTACATTACATTTCGGCTAGTTACGAATTGAGTAAGTTCTACTTAGTATTACATATAGTTTACACTAGTTTATTAATTTAGGCTAATTATATATTAAATATAAATCAGTTTACAAAATACCTAAAGACTGCTAGGCGCACGACCAAGCACGGTCGCGCGCGCAGTAAGTGTTGTGGCAAAAGGGAGTACCTCCTTTAGCTACCCCCTTTCTAAGGGAAGCCTTGTAACAAGGCGTTAGTGTTTACTAACAGTAAACGCAGGGAATCTTGGCCCCGATTGAGAGAGCAATCACTAAGCTCTTATATAAGGGCGTATCGGCTAGGTAGCGGCGTATCGCCGCTTAAGGAAAGTCTTCCTCTGTGCCCTAGCCGCACCGTGCGTGTACTCACCTGCTACAGAGACTGTGTCAAGAAATTCGATAGGAATCAAGGTTATCGGAAGGCACAGGGTACTCCAGACAAAGAGTACGGGCTGGCAACTATTGATGCAGGTGCAGAGTGGACTGCGGTATTGAATTCGAGTGATTTAAGTGAAAGTGATGCATGGATACTGGACAGTGGAGCGAGTCCTCATCAGTGGAGATGAGACGTTACTTGAAGACGTAGTGAAGGTTACAAATGGAATGAAGCTGACTTTTCCTGATGGCTATTTTATACAAGTGACTAAGATTGGCAAGGTGCGTCTACGAAGCATTGACGATCCAAGCACGGTGATAGCATTGCAAGAGGTGTATTATTCACCAAAGTTGGCAAGAAAGCTGATTTCGTTGGGCAAGCTAATGCAAAAAGGGTGTAACTTCGTGCATCGAAACAACAAGATGGAAGTACGTTTGCACGGGGACCTGATGTTCACTGTAAAAAAGGGTTGGATCGATTCTAGTAGCAATTTGCATCCGAAGTTACGTGAAAGCACGCCTGCAATTTTTTCTGATGTGTTGGTTAACGCTATCATGAAAACCAGCGAAGATGGTATTCAGGAGGTTAATCTTTACCATTTTCATTTGCGTCTAGGACATATTGCCTACGACACGATCGAACGTCTAGCAGTAGATCCTAGGTCCGGCTTCAAGATCACAAGCTTGGCACGACCAAACTGTTTAACGTGTGCGGAGGGTAAAGGTGGCACGAAAGGACCAGCCCAAGAAGGACTCTGGTGAACACTCTCCTATAGACAGAGTGGGTGGAGTTATATGCAGCGACCTCAAAGGTCCAATTTCGCCCAGAGATCGGCGCGGAAATCGTTAGCTTGTTGTGTTTGTGGATCATTTGTCGTCCTACGTCCGTGTGTTTCCAGCGAAGACTAAAGACCAAGCTGGCAGAAAATTAAAACATTTTTTATCGTAATTCGAAAGGGAATTCAACTACAGGATACATGTATTACGAGCCGACGGGGGCCTGGAGTACAAGAACGTTGATTTGTAAGAAAACTGGGATTAGGCTTCAAGTTACGGAGCCAGGATGTCCGGCGTGAAACGGCAAGGAGGAGAGACTAAACCGAACCATGCTCAACATGGTTTGGTGCATGGTATTTGGGTAAGGAGTACCGTTAACGTACTGGTCTGAGGCGGCTGAGTATGCCGCGTAAAAACTCAACCGTGCTCCCACTTGGTAAAATCCAGGAAGGAAGTCTCCCTATGAGATGTTGACAGAGATAAAGCCCAATATAAACGGCATTGTAGCTTTCGGGTCGCCGTGCATGGTGTGGCGAGACCCCGGCAAGAAGACATTGAAGAAGAGAGCTGAAAGAGGCCTGATAATAGGAAAAAGTGATGAAACAAAGGGCTTCAAGGTATTACTGTTGAAGCATCGTGTGGTCACGACGACACGACCCATTAGCCAAATTGAAACACTGGATACGAAGGTGAGCGAGCAAGTTACCAAGGCGTTGGCAGGTGAAGACCCTACGATATATGAAAGTGAACCAAGTGTGGAGAATCGCATGGAATGTGACGTGGAGCAGCCCAAATGACATCGAGGCAGGACGCACGAACCGGTACTAGGACCGGATGGTGTGGGAACAAGAACGAAATACGCGGAGGACCCGAGACGTTATGCTGAAGCGCACAAAAGGGGCGATTCTACCAAGTGGAAAGAGGCAGAAGATGCCGAGTTAAGGGCGCTAGAGGACATAGACACATGGGAAGTGGTCAAGTGTCCAAGCAACAGAGCTATACCAACTAAGTGGGTATATAAGACGAAGATTAAAGCAGATGGAGCGATATAAGGCACGATTGGTAGCGCGCGGAGACAAGCAGATATATGGGCGAGATTTCGTATTCACATTCTCAACGGTAATGTATATTAGTAATGTGAAAGTGGTATTGGCGATGGCGCAAGTGTGGAATGTGCCGGCACGGCACGGAGATGTACCGAGCGCATATCCGAAGGCGCACACAACATAATTTCAAGATTTTTCTCAAGATACCTCAAGGCACGAAGATTAAAGATGAAGTTTTGCAGAATTTTGGAGTGGAATCGACTAAAAGTCTGGCTTTACGTTTAAAATAAATTTGTATGGATTGAAGCAGGCTGGACGCATGTGGTACGAACTGTTACGGAAGAGATTATGTGATTTGAAGTTCGAGCAGTGCATGACCGATACATGCATATTTTCGAAGAAAGATGTTGAAGGTATTGTGATTGTTGAAGCTGATATTCATGACTTATTGGTAACAGGTACGACGGCAAAGTTAGTGGATAAATTTTTCGAGAAGATGCAAGTACTGGAGCTGAAGGATCTTGGACCAGTGGAGAAATTCTTAGGTATACGCATTGGTGGAAGCCAGGAGATCGGGTATACGATGGATCAAGAGTCGACGATTCACGATTGCTGACTAATTACAACCTGGAGCACGCAAATTCGGTGCAACTACCGATTACAAGTGCAAGTGACGAATTTGACGATGATAATCTTTTGCCGAAGAATGCAGTGTCAGGTGTCCCGACTCAAAGAATTTTCCAGTCGATAGTGGGAAGCCTATTATAGATCTCAAGATGCACAAGACCGGATATTCCATTCGCAGTTCAAAAGGTCACAAGGCGTATGCATGCACCAACACAAGGTGATTACAAGTTGGCGAAGAAGATTTTACGATATCTGAAAGGGTCGAAGGAGCTCAAGTTACGTTTGGAGTGCAAGTCAAGAAGCGAAGAAAGCTTACAATTAGTTGGATTTACAGATTCAGACTTTGCGGGGGACAAACAAGACAGGAAGAGAGTCAGTGGATGCGTGGTTTTCAAAAATGGCATGGTTGTTGGCTGGACATGTAAGAAACAGGGTGCACTTGCGTTATCTACTGCGGAGGCAGAGTTTGTAGCTGCTGCCGTTGGCGTAAAGGAAGTACTAGATTGAAGAAGCTGCTGGAAGAGATTGGATTTGATGTGGAAATGCCGATGCTGTTACGTATGGATAATCAAGAAGCGATTAGGCAGTTAGAAGACGAAGCGAGTGGTACGGCGTCCAAGCACGTGGACGTGAAGCTCAAGTTCCTGAAAGATTACGTCAAGCGCGCGAAGCAGTGAGACCGCTGCACGTCTCCAGTGATGACATGATCGCAGATCTTATGACGAAGCCACTATGTGCAGTGAAGTTCTCACGCTTACGCAGCAAGATTGGATTGGGTTGATGATGACAAGTACAAGAAATGTCACGATGCTCGCGAAAAGAGTGTTGATGTTTTGTCAAGTTATGCGTGTATGCAGCCTGCATTAGGTTGCATACAGACTTCAAGTGATGATCGACCATTGTGGTCATATTTGCATTTATGCATTTTTTGCTACTTTGGAATTTTATCTTTATATTAAGTTTTAGGTTAGGTTCTTAAGTACGCATTTGTAATTAGTATATTTTTTTACGTTTTAACACGCATTACATCCTGCCCTCGTGCGCACCTACCCTGATCAGGTAGGGCGCGCTTCTTTCTAAGAAATCTCCATCCCACCCGACAGTTAGGCACTAACGGTCTAAACTGCAATTAAGGAATTTAACACGTGCCCCCAACTCGTGTCAATTTCTGACAGGAGACAATTTGGTGGGCGTGTGGTCTCGCCATCATCGGCTACACCGACATCTCTTTTTCATCTTCACACGTATATATATGTACATGGATAGGGTCAGTCTGCGGTCACCCCCTCTTTGCCCTGTCACCCCCCCTCCCTTTTATGTCCAAATGCGGCAAATATAGATAAGTTTTGGGCTTCAAAAATGAACCTTTAAATTATGCTAGCTTTATTAATTTGACATCCGCAATAACTTTGGCAGTGTTTGAATCACAACGTCTGGGATCAAGTGCATTATATGCCCCACCTCCGTACCTTTATAAATTTATTGTGTAAGAGTATACTAGAGTATATTTAATATTAAATTAGGTATACTATTCCAATCATAATGAGTATTTGATATTGCTTCTAGAAATGCATCCCATAGTCTATCCTTATTCTTTCGACGACAAATGAAATTCCATAAATGAGTGTCTACTGGACTTGGCTGTGCGATTTCTTACTGGGATAGCCATCTTCATAGGGAGTCAGTAATAAGCTGGCAGAAATATTTTGAAAAATCAGCTATAGTGTGCTTTTATTGCTTTGTTGTTCCTTCAAGAGACTTGCTTTTATCATCTTTCAACCATAAATAACCGAGTTGAAGAATTTTGTGAATGGGATGGCGATGTCCTTTAAAAAACGTGTTCTTACGAAGAGAAATTGCTTGGAACATTTCTTTGTAGTACACATGAATCTTTAGCGCTTGGGATAATACTTCATTTGTCTATTGCACTCTTCACAAGTCCATTTCATGTAAAAGGCACCCTTTTCAATCAAAAATTAAATACATTTGTCTTCATTGAAAATAATATCGGCAATCTCATAAATGGATAGATACGACATGTCAAACAAAATGTACAGCAATACTTTTAATACCTCCAAAATATATAAGGTTTTGTATAAAATATGAAAGGTTTTACATGGTGGGGCATATAATGCACTTCATCTAACGTTTGAAACAGAATAAAGTGCTAAACGGCTCGTCCTGGTCCCAGATTTCATGGTTGCCATCTCGTCTGTTTTGTGGATGTCAAGAACGCAAAGTCTCAGATTCAATACTTGTCATACATGTTACTACCTCAACCACGGTTGAATTACGAGAAAAGGGGCAACAAGTTTTCTTTGTATTGCAGCTGCTTAGGGTCGAAACCTACGCACCGTAGCGTCGCCCCGACGCTTTCCCCGAGCAACCATCAGTACAAAAGGTGGTCGACACCTTCGCATCGTAGCGCAGGAGGTCCACGCTTTCCTCCCTCTTTTAATCACCTTGAACACCTTGCACTCCTTTGATCGTTCAAGCTGTTCACAACGAGTGCACTGCTGCTTTCCGGCCTTTGCTAGACATGGAATTACTTTTAATCGCAGTCTTTGCCAAAAAGTCCGTGTGTTTCTGTTACGACGAGGGACCAAACGCGTGCTTCTCCCAGCGATCCGGCGTTAGGTACGCATACGTAGCACGAAGGGCGTAGAAGGTCGCCTTGACAAATTTGCCCATGGTACGTGTGTGGCCACGAGCCGACGTGTAGCAGTCTTCAATACCAGCCATACCCATTAGTTTCTTGTCCACAGGAGCAGCAGAAAGATCGGTACCACGAGGAGAAGGAATGAGACGGACACGGACGGAGCCACACTTTCCTGTCACCTTGTTCGGCACAGTATGCGGTGAACCAACCATACGGCCCCAGTACCCACGACGCACCGGCACAAGCGAGATCTTGGCCAGAATGATAGCACCATGAATAGCAGTGGCAACTTCCTTGGAACACTTGACACCGAGGCCAATGTGGCCGTTGCAGTCTCCCTCTGCGACAAACGCTTTGAAATGAGTGCGCTGACCAGCTGTCGTCTGCTTCTGGACGGTTATAATCTTCATCACCCTCATCCTTTAGCGACGACTTCAGAAAGTAGTTCACAATTGTCGTAAAGCGTGCTATAATTGGGCCTAATTAGGGGTCTGATTGCGGGCACAAATTGGGTACGTGATTGTATACTATTGTGTGTGCCACGGTGTATACAGTTTCGTGTACAACCGTGGTGTACATAGACAGGACATAGACGGGGAATGGGAAGATGGGACGATTACGTACATGTACTCAGCGAACACCGACGAACACCGACGAACGACGGATGAATCAGGTGGACTGGTGGACGGAGGACGCTGGAAGTGACGGTTCTGATTGGATGAAATTAGGGAAATGGTAGATCTATGCTCTAAGCAATAATAAAGTTCTCCTTTTGCGTACAAATACTAAGAACACCTCAGGGACGGCAACTAGCGCCTCCCCTCACTAATATACACCTCTACGTCCAGGGCGGGAGCACGTTGTGCGTTTTTGGCTCACCGGCAGGCGTAGCGTGTTGAGAACTCACCCCGCAACTCCTCCCGCTGTGTCAGCGGTTCTTCTGTAAAGGTTTTTGGTTTTGGGAGTGTGATTGAGCAGTGCTCTCACCTCTCCACGTTTGGTTCACGTTTGGCCCCTAGAGTTCGGCTGCTGTAAGCGCCCCACGGAAACTCTAGGTGGATTAAGTGATATTTACCCCCTCGTAGGTCTAGGCTAGTAATACAGATATTTGGGTGTTCCTTTAGCTGTTTAAGACTCCAGAGGCTCCGTGATCGGGCAGTGGAGACTTTCGCTGACTGATCAAGTACCCCCTTCGCCGATCAACACCTGATCGACACTCTGCAGCTCGTGACCCGCGATCAACAACTCGCAGATCGCCTGATCAGCACACAAGTCAACTCTTACAAGTTCCCCCAATCTTGCATTAAGGACCCACGCCCAAGCCTTCGGGTACACAAGGTGAGCAGGAAAACAAGCAGTCAAGGACTACCGGAGGATCCCCTTCGTTAGTCGGCAGTCCGGGGCCGTGGTACCGCCTGATCAAGCGTTAAAAACTTTGATCAGCCGCTCCACCACACAATCTTGCATTCCTTAATCGCAATGAGAAAAGATAATTTCGTCCAGTCAGCCAATCTTCACCTCCTATACGAGACGACAAAGCTTGGTTACAGGAACCCACTCATTGGATTCTTCGCGGCCACGGCCACGACTTCCACGGCCACCATGACACGACCAAATCCTTGTCGTGAAGCGGACCCAAGAATTTTGGTCGGTTCCGGTCAACAATGGACCGATCGGCCTGTCGGAGATCGGATTGGTGGAAAGTCAAGAGGTTTTTGGGTCAGTCATGTGCAAGGGGTGTCCAGGACACAAATTCGGGTAGGTCACATGAGATTGCGTGTACTACATATTTTCATGTTTGGTACATATTGGGGACTATAGGGGGTAGGTAGAAGTTGGGGATTTGCCAAGTTGGGGATTTGCCAAGTTTGGGTTTTTGCTTTCTTTTGGGTTTTGCTTCGTAAAGGTTTTTGGCTTTTAGCTTCGCTTAAGTGACCGTTGGACCCCCAGCTCAACCGGGGTCGTGTTCACCTTACGCGTTAGTCTCCTCTGCACGCCGCAGAGTGTTTTGGGAGCGGAGGGTCGAGTAATCCCCTCCAGCTCATTATAACCGGCCGGGACGCCTTATAGACGCATTTGGCTCGCCGGAAGTCCCTCGACGGGAGCGTACTTTGGTCGACCCCCAACGTTAAGTTGCACACGTCTGGAACGTGCTATTTTACCCATTGGATTATTTCGTGGAGATATCGTTCGTGGATTACGGCACGTTCTTATTGGATCTACCCATTGGATTGGATTATTGGACCGCATTGGATTACCGGAGTTTGTCTCCCATATTGGCCGGGATTTACGATCGGGTTAGCGATCTGCCCTCGGGAGTATACAAATTTCGAGTATAACCGGTATACCCGTACCCAGGGTGAAGAGTTCCGCCCCGGGTACATCACCCAGCACGGTCTACCGCATTTAGACCACAAGTCAGTCGCAAGCACCGATCCACCGAGTGTGCTACCAGCCCAATCCATCGGGTACACAAGGTGAGATGCGAAAAGAATCGGACCAGGCGTCCAGTGCTGACGATCGGTCGTCTGCCAGCAGCGGACGATCGAAGACGAGGGTTAGCGGGGTACCCCCCCCGTAAGTCGGAAGGCCGGGCACGATGGTGGTCAGGTTCTCGACACTTCGGTGTCCGATTTCAAACTTGACTCTACCACAATGGTGCGCGTGCCCGGATCACTTGGTGATCGCGGATATCACCGAGATGGTATCTCGTCAAGAATTGATTATAACGAATTAAATGTGGAATCTTTCTGGAGAGGACATAAGGAACGGCTATCGCCTTATGTTCTCGTTGTCGATAAGGATGGCGATGTCCGATCTGGACGGGTGGAGGACCAGATCGGGATTAATAAGTTTTTTCCTCCCCATAAGGCTCCCACCGGAGCCGATCGGGACTATAGCAGATCTTGCTATAGTTCCGGAAAGGATCAGGACAAAAGTCCTGATCCTATGTATTAGAATGAATGTTTGGATGAGAAGAAAATAAAAAGCGAAAACCACATGGAGCCTGATCGGAACGATCCAGGCCAACCCCCCAAGGTTCCCAAGAAGAGGCTCAGAATGCCGTCCGAAGAAGACGACCTGGAAGAGAAGTCCCAGTTCGGGGATGGGGCCATCGAAGAAGAAGACCTGACCATGATGTACTACATTCATGAGTTGAAGCGATTTATTCGCGAAGACCAAGTCATGCAAATAGTAGACCCCCATATCCCCGATCGCCTTCTCGGACCCACCACCGATCCGATCCGAAGCGACCGACCGTTGCCATTGGTGAGGAACCTGCTGGCGATGTTGGCCGAGGTTGGCATGAAGATGCGGAATCCCGCTAACGTGCAGAAGCTTTTCGATCTGGACACTTGGAGGTTGGAGTTGTCGTTGTCGACCTTCCACGACGATTTGGTGCCGTTGGTGGGGGCGGTCCGCCGCCCAACTCCCACCGCGGCATTGAAGTTCACTGAGACTATTGAAATGGATGATGATGCATGCTCCGATGATAAGTCGTTATATCAGTCTCCACTTGCCTCGGATAACTCATCGGAGTTGGAGGTTGGTGTCGAGCGGATGACCATGTGGTCGGACCGGACCCCATGGGAGCATAAAAAGGACGTTCGGAAACAAGGGGCTGCATGCCAGTCGGGGCCCCAGGTGCCCCCACAGGCTTCAGTACCTCCAAAGGAGGATACCAACACGTTACCCATGACCCAAGTCAACTTCCAAGCCGTGTTCGAAGCGATGATGGAACGTTTCTTGGGAGATCGATGCCGATCACCTCCGCGCCCACATGTCCAGGACCGGTCTGCCCGGCAAAATGTCAATATTTGCCGGGATGTGGATATGGAGTCAGTGGCATCAGCGGATAAGCCTATCCGAGGTGTTAATCCAGTTGGAAAAGCAAAACGCAAGTCGCAACCAACCCGACCGCGCCGACCGAGCAAGAGCAGCGATTACGACATGGAGTCGGTCGGCGATATGGGTGACCACGATGGGTCAGACCGTAAAAAGGGTGGGCAAATCACGTAAGGATAACCTAGCTTCTACGACCGCATATGATCTTGGATCTGCCGCGATCCCACGTATTCGTATGGCTGCGACAACGGACCTTAAAGACTTTACCGGAAAGGACGCCGACGAAGAGCACGCCAGGTCGTGGTTTGGTCGGGTCAAGTCTGCTTTCCTACGGGATCAGACACCAAAAAACGAACGGTGTCTGATCTTCAGGGATCTGCTAAAAGGACCGGCTGCGAACTGGATCCAACAGTTGGGTAGGGATGTCCGGTCTGACTGGGATCTGCTATGTGCAGAATTTGAAGTGCAGTACTGCAACTCCGGATTTTCTACCGCCCGCAAGTATCACCATATGCAGAAGCGGGGCGACGAGACGCCGATCGAGTATTTGCACAGCCTGAAGGTGGCTGCACTCCGCGCAGGAATAGTAATCAAGGAAGGCAACCCGCCGACCGGTGCCGCTATGGAGCATGTGGGTCATTACATTAGCACCCTGGATGACGAAGAGCTGGCAGATCAGCTTACTCTGCTGCGCCTAAAGGATGTTACGGAAGTGGAACAAACGTTGCGGACGCTGCAACACTCGCTCAGTATGAGGGCGAAGGTCGCCGTTGGATCGGGTCGATATAGATCCAAGACCCAGGCCGACCCCGTGAAGAGGCCCTTTACTAGATCGTCCCGTGCTGTCAAAGCGATTGTGACGGAAGACAGCACTGGGTCGGAAGAGGAAAGCAGCGACCTGTCCAGCCAGGAGTCTGATGAAGACCAGTGCCACCACGTATTCATCACGGAACCTGCCCCAAGAACCAGATCGACGCCTGACCAGGCAGATCGGAAGGGCACGAGTGGGAACAAGTCCGATCCGGACCGACCTCGCTAGAAGTGTTCTAACTGCGGGTCAAGCAAGCACGATGATCGGGGATGCTGGAAGAGGCTGATATGCAAGAAGTGTGAAAGACGCGGCCACCCCACCGATCACTGCCTCTTCGTGTGCAAGTCATGTGGAGAGATCCACGAGGACGGCCAGTGCAAGATCGAAGAGTTCTTCAATCTGATGCGCAAATGGTATGTGCCGAACAAGCACGCGGGGATGCTTCCACCGAACGTGGAAAAAATGTTAAACTAGAACGCTTGCCAGTTTGGAATCTGGATCGAGCCGAGCGGTCTACGTTTGGAATCTATGCATATGTCGGCAAGGAGAATAAAACCGACAATACATGTTATATTCGCAATCGCGTCGGTCGGGATCATCCGGTCTACAGTCTTAAGACCGATGAATATTCCCGATCGAAGGTGGTCATGCAGTTGGTTTTGCTGCCGTGGAAGTCTCGCGGATACTGGAGGTATCACACGCCCGATAAATGGTTTAATCAGGCGAAGGCCTGTGGCAAGATTAATAACCAGAAGGCGACGATGTTGTTCGACTCTGGGACCGAAGTCTCGATTATCGACTCCGCCTTTGCTCGTAAGGTCGGATGTCGTATAGACGACACCCAGATACAAGAATGCGTCGGAATTGGGAAAAACTCTTACATGACCGAAGGAAGGACGCGCGTGAAGATCACCCTCTCAGGTTCGTTTGTCTACTTCTTCAGCGCTTGGGTTGGCAAGCTGGCCGGTCAGGATGCCCTGTTAGGCATGGATTTATAGTGCCGGCGGGTATTCGACTGGATTTGTCTCATGGGGTTCTTACACTCCCGGATGAGGTCCAGATCCAGCTAGCTGGTCGGCGGCCCCTATTTTTTTTACAGATCGTACACCGATCTGGTCAGGTGGGATCAAGATGTCACCATTCCAGTCGGTCAATCCGCTGATGCCCCGGTCGATAAAGGTTTCAGATCAAGGAAGTTATGTGTGACCAGGGGCGACAGGTGGATGCCGACCTTTGTGAAGAGCGCCGGCCAGTTTGATTACGTTCGACTCACCAATATCGGTGACAAGCCGCTTACGCCCGACAACAATGCTATCGTTGGCATGTGGCTAGCGGAGGGTAAGGCGCCAAGAAAGGCGGGGCTCGTCTAGATCGGATCTAGACGGTATTTCGAGTGGCAGAACTTGGCATACCAAGCGACCACCGATATGGTCAGCAATGATGGACCGGTGGAAGAAAATACCTCACCTATGGTGGAATGACCCAGCTATGCAACCCCGAAGAAGATGCTGGACCGAAGAAAGGCGCCACAGTCGCCGGACACGGTGGACCATCAAGCAGATGTGTCAAGGCTCGTCAACATGGTGGTTTCACATGAACAGGCGACAGAGGAGCTGGAACCAGAAACAGAGAAAGGAGAACACGGTATTGCTGGGGCGGACCACGATGGCGCGCCTAACAGGTCGATGTTGTTGAAGAGAAGCCCGCCGACCGGGAACAGCAGTGTGCAGCCGATCGGGACGGGTCAGGTGATGTCACCCCAGAAGACGACCAAGTTTGCATACATGAGGGCGGGGATCAGTACATTCAGGAGCCGGAGAGCCAGGTGGCGGTCCTTCCTGAAGTGTATGCCGATCCGCCCGAAGTCACCTCGGACGATCTACAAAAGGATCTGGAATCACTGAGCAACATCCCGTTTCCCAGATCTCTGAAGGCAATCCAGTCCTTTTTAAGGAGTCTGAATTACTACAGCCGCTTTATTGAAGACTTCGCGGTCTACGCGGCCGTGCTGTACGAGATCCGGGAAGTCGACTATCATATGTTGAGCGAAGCAGATCGGGCAACTTTACGAGAGGGCTGCGACTCCGATCGTGCTGCAGAATTGCCGCCGATGGAGGCAGATGACTATATGAAGCGTGTACAGGTTGCTTTTGGTATGTTGAAGGCTAAGATTGCGACGGCACCGATTCTCAGGCACTTCGATCCGGAAAAAATGCCGACATCATTGTGTATGCTAGTAACTGGGCCATTTCTGCCACTCTAGCGCAAGAACATAATGGAGTGTACCACCCGGTCACTTTTACGAGCCAGAAATTGAAGCCGAACGAAGTCAACTATGGGATCGTCGAGAAAGAAGTTCTGGCGTTGCTACGAATTCTGGATGTGTGTTACAACCTGCTGGTCGGCCGACCTATAAAGGTCCTGTCAAGGCGGTCTACTTTGGCCTGGCTATTATCAGCCAATGGGATGGACGGACGTATAGGCATATGTTCGGAGGTCTTGTCGCAGTGGACCCTCGAGGTCGTTAAGTGCACCAGGGGCGAGGAAGAGATATTGGGCACATTGGATGCCACTATCACCCCTCGGTCTGAAGTGGATGAAGCTCTGGTGGCGATAGCCTCGAGGAAGCAACCTCGACACTCAATCTCGCTTTCGCCACCGACCGTCGATCGGGATGAGGAACTCCTGGTCTTGAGTTTCGACGGATCGGCTAGAGTGAAGAAGAAGGTCGTCTCCTATAGTGCCATACTGTGGAAGTTACCAAAGTGGTCTATAGTACCAGCCGCCGCTGATTTCACGCCTGACATAACGGTCATCGAGGCGGAATATACGGGGATCCTTCTATGTCTCGATCTGCTGTCATCACAAAACAAAGGGCGGATCATCATATGTGGTGACTCCAACCTAGTGATCAGGCAGATCACCGGAGAGATCGACTGTAAGGCGCCACGGCTGAAGTTGTTGAATGATCGGGTGATGAAGGCACTGAAAGACTATCCCAACCACGAGCTATTGCACGTGAAACGGGATTGGAACAGAAGCGCCGACCACCTCGCGAACCAAGCCATGCGGGACCAGATCGGGGCGACGATCACCGAGGAGGCCGTTCTACATGAACTTATGGACATAAACAGGCTCCCGGAGTTGATCAAGCCCAAGGACAGCCCTGATCCGGTGCATGTGATGGAGGCAACTAGATCGCGAGCTCAGAAGTCTCGCCGATCGTTCCCAAAGGAAAGGCTGAGCGAGTACTTTGTACAACAGCTAAGGGAGGAACGGATCCTCAAGGCGCAGGACGAAGATAGTGGATCGTCAACTTGAAGGCCTATCTGCGCGGTGAACTGTCCAAGTTAACGATTGATCAAGCGAAAGAGTGCACCAAGATCGCGGACAGTTACGATGTGGATGACAATCGATTGCTGTATTACTGCCGTGACGTTGATCAAGACAGTGCCGATCGAGATCGACTGGCGAAACTGGTGATCCCTGAGTTGTTACAGCCGGATGTCCTTCATCACTACCATGTGAGTCTAGAAGGGGGACATAAGGGCATAGTCAGGACATACCACAAGATCAGGGCCCACTTTCACTGAAAAGACTTTTTCGGAGCGTGCAGAAATATGTGGTCTGTTGCACAGATTGCGAGACCGGAAAGGGCAGACCGATAATTAAGGGCCGATCGCCCGGAAATATCGACGCTACTTACCCTTTACAGGTGATAGCAATGGATCACATACCGTCTATGCCCAGATCGACACGCGGCAACACTGAACTGATAATCTGGATCGACCTGTTCACTGGTCTGGTGATCGCAAAGGCTAGTGCATCCCGATCTGCGGAGAAGATCGCCCAGAGCTACGAGTAATGTGTGTTCTGAAGGTTCGGCGCCAGCGAAGGTATTAGACATGATCGGGAACCCGGGTTTATGGCTGAGGTGTTCCGATCGTTCAATAACATTCTAGGCCAGAAGCAGAGCGCGACGATGGCATATCTTCCGCAAGCGAACGGATCGGATGGACGCATGGTGCACACAATAACAAGGGCGATTAAGGTATATGTGGCCGATCCGGACCAACGTGACTGGGATGAGTATGCAGAGAGACTGGTATTCGCACTCAACTCTTCAACCGATCGGGTCCGAGGAGAAACGCCTTTCTATCTGGCGTATGGATGGGACCCTCGATCGACACTTGAAGCGACAATACCGATCGTCTGCACTCGGACCCTCGATCGCGATGCCCGTCGTTGGCGTATGCAGATCCAGAAGCATTATCAGCATGCGAAAGAAGTCGTTAATGAAAAATTGCTTCAGGCCACGCAAGATCGAGCAGATCGTAATAACGATCAGGTCAGCCCTCATGGTATTGAACCAGGGGCGAGGGTATGGTTATACCTCGATCGGGTTAAGGAAGGCTATGCAAAGAAGTTGGCTCATATGTGGCACGGTCCTTTCCGTGTAGCAGAGCTAATCGGTGAGCATGCGGCCCGTCTGATCACGATCGGCACGGATTACAAAGTTTTTCCGATCGTGCACGTCTCCAAGTTGAAGCTGGTTACAGAATTCCCCGATCGGTCTAAAATGCCCTGTCTGGTGGACGAAGCAGAGAGATTCGATTTCGATGAAGCTCTGCTACCGGAGGACAGTTGGGAACGGCCGTTGGAAGAGGACGAGTTCGAAGTGGAGAAGGTGATGGATGTCCGATCGGTCAAGAAGACCCGTTTCGGACGCACCCACCGAGAATATCTGGTACGGTGGAAGGATCATGATGAAGAAACTTGGATCGACGAGCTCGACCTAAACTGTGGAGCACTGCTACGAGAGTTCGAGCGAGACCGAGTCAGTCGGAATCGCTTCGCAGTTATGCAGACCCACGAAGACCAAGACCCACAGTAGCGCCGATCAGTATATCGATCGGTGTGAATATGTGTGAGGTCGGAGCTTTGTAAATTTATGATGAACTGTGATGAACCGTGACGAATTGTAGTAGTGGAATGAAGAACGCAGTGATGATTTTCGAGATGTGGATGGAAATTGTATATGATAACGTGTTGGTGCAATCTTGGAGGAAATGGTGAAATTGTTCAAGTGATTAGATGATCAGCAATGTGAAAGGAATGATGACATATATTACGAATTGTCTGGTCAGATAACTGCTGCATCAAGGATCACTATCTCCCCACAGGCGGCGATGGTAAATGACGGATGGTCTTCGATCTGGTCTCGATGTTGAATACGCCAGGGCTCCTGCAGGTCGATCTGGATCGGGGCGTCCTTCAGGTCTACGACGGGCCTGTCGCACCGAACACCGGGACACCAGATGCCATCTTCAGTCAACGCCTGGGGGATCTCAATGCGACGCTTGGGCATGTGAAGAAACACTGGATACAAAAATACGTCGACGTCGCACTCACGAGCCAGCATCCCTTCCAGAATAAATTGGCATAGGATCATCCAGGCCTCGCCCGCCCGACTCCGGCGCCTTTTCCGGTGCTCCCGATACAGTATCAGGTCTTGGTCACGCAACTTCCGACCAGGTGGAAGCGTCAGATAGTGATTCGACTCCCAGATCGCTTGGCAGTGGACTGTGCTGAAAACCCGAAGCCTACCCAGAAGCAAGTCGATCCAAGGTGTCGGCATGAACATTGAGTCCAGCTCGGCGCTAAGCAACACGTCCCATGGACGGTCGGCATATAGAAGTGAGACTTGCGGCCCTGTGATCAAATCTTCTCGCCATTCAGACGGGTCAGGAGCCTTCCGAGCTGGGGGGAAAAGCCAAAAGTCCGGGCGCGACAGAATTCGGGCTAGATCTTGCCTGGTCAGGGCTGGTCGGTGCAATTCACTGATCTGCCCTGGTGACCACGGCAGAGTAGCATCCGAAGTCCGAGATGGGAGGGGCCGACGTCCGGCCAACGACCCTTGCAATCGGGCATGCTCGTGCAATCCAGAGGTGACGGGCTGGAACGAAGGAACCGATCCGATCGACCTGCGCGTCGGCACAGCACCATCGCCCTGGGAGTTGGTCGGCCTTTTATCCCCCGATGCGGGCTTCGCTGTAACGGAACCTCGACGCCGATCCGACCGAGACTTGGATAAAGCGGTCATCAGGTATTCGGAGTCACTGGATCCGCCCTCCGAGCCTGCTCCAGACGAGACGTCTATGCGCTTGGTGTGCGCGGCACGGGGGCGCGAGGGCGCACGAGATTTGGCGGGGACAGACTTGTCATTCGCGACCGATTCGGGACTTGAGAGATGCGCCGGCGTCTTGGACTTTTTCTGGGGCACCGCGTGCTTCTCCTCGAGTTCGGAACCCGCGCGCTATGCCCCGCGCCCTCGAGCTCTTCGGCGCGTCCTTGCGCTTTTTAGACTGGGAAGTTTGTGAAGTTTTCGGTGGGCCACTTTTGGCCAATGAATGGCGCCAGGCCTGGTCTTGATGTAGACCGACCGGAACGGCCGATGCAGACCGGTCATCATTAGAACGAACATCCGGACGCTGATGCAACAAGTCAGTTAACTGTTGATAACATCGATTTACGGCCGCCCAGCGACGATTTGATTCCTGGGTCCAGGCGTCTGATCGGGTCTGGAAGGACTCAACCTTCCCGATCTGCTCCCGGACCATGACCCGCAATTCGCTGGTCTGTCTTTCCAGGTCACCACGTTGGGTGCGGAGCAGGAACCGGTCGGACTGGTCTTCTAGCATCTGCCGGCCGACTACCGCGAGCTGTTCTAGGAGATGTGAACGATAAGTTTCCATACGGGACAAGTCATGGCGTGCGCCGATCAGTCCGTCCAAGATCGGTCGGAGCGGATCGCGGTGATCACGAGACTGCCGATCCGCCGCGAATAAGGCGTCGAACGCATTGGTGATATCGGCAGACAGTTGGTCTATGTGCAAAAGTAATTCAGACCAGACCCGGATGGAAGCAGACCGGTCGACCTACCTCGCGTTGCTTGTTGGACGACCTGGGCCCGGAGACGTGAATTTTCGGTGGTTACCTCTTGCAACTTCGCGGTCAGAGAGACCAAACCATTTACTTCATCCGCAGTTGCAAGAACGTAGACTCCTTAATGGCCAACTGGGACCGGAGCTCTTCGACTGTTTTTCGAAGTTGATCGGCCTCGATATGATGCCGGTCCGGTGTATCGGACCCCGGAGTGTTGGGTGGAGAGCTGAAAAGGCTGTCAGATCGGGCCGATCTGGTTGGCGAGTCAACATTAGGCGATGAAGGACGCAGGGCGCCTGCAGCAAGAAGGTCAAGAGAGGTCACAAGGCGATCGGGTATGCAGAACAAGTACATGGTGGAGTTGAAATTGGAGATCCGTCCATTGGTCAAGTCCGCTCCGACGGAACTCGGGATTTGATGAGATCGGGCCGCTACCGTTGCGCAGCTGCGACATGACTTAGGGGCGGCTGTCGTGAAGCGGACCCAAGAATTTTGGTCGGTTCCGGTCAACAATGGACCGATCGGCCTGTCGGAGATCGGATTGGTGGAAAGTCAAGAGGTTTTTGGGTCAGTCATGTGCAAGGGGTGTCCAGGACACAAATTCGGGTAGGTCACATGAGATTGCGTGTACTACATATTTTCATGTTTGGGGACTATAGGGGGTAGGTAGAAGTTGGGGATTTGACAAGTTGGGGATTTGCCAAGTTTGGGTTTTTGCTTTCTTTTGGGTTTTGCTTCGTAAAGGTTTTTGGCTTTTAGCTTCGCTTAAGTGACCGTTGGCCCCCAGCTCAACCGGGGTCGTTTTCACCTTACGCGTTAGTCTCCTCTGCACGCCGCAGAGTGTTTTGGGAGCGGAGGGTCGAGTAATCCCCTCCAGCTCATTATAACCGGCCGGGACGCCTTATAGACGCATTTGGCTCGCCGGAAGTCCCTCGATGGGAGCGTACTTTGGTCGACCCCCAACGTTAAGTTGCACACGTTTGGAACGTGTTATTTTACCTATTGGATTATTTCGTGGAGATATCGTTCGTGGATTACGTCACGTTCTTTTGGATCTACCCATTGGATTGGATTATTGGACCGCATTGGATTACCGGAGTTTGTCTCCCATATTGGCCGGGCTTTACGATCGGGTTAGCGATCTGCCCTCGGGAGTATACAAATTTCGAGTATAACCGGTATACCCGTACCCAGGGTGAAGAGTTCCACCCCGGGTACATCACCCAGCACGGTCTACCGCATTTAGACCACAAGTCAGTCCCAAGCACCAATCCACCGAGAGTGTTACCAGCCCAATCCATCGGGTACAGAAGGTGAGATGCGAAAAGAATCGGACCAGGCGTCCAGTGCTGACGATCGGTCGTCTGTCAGCAGCGGACGATCCGATCGGATCGAAGACGAGGGTTCGCGGGGTACACCCCCCGTAAGTTGGAAAGCCGGGCACGATGGTGGTCAGGTTCTCGACACTTCGGTGTTCGATTTCGAACTTGACTCCACCACATCCTCCTAGTTCATCGGGAAATGCGGGCGCCGCGTCAGCCATTGTTGTGCTTTGTTGGGGCGAAATAAACGGGGGTGTGGCCCGATCAATTCCCTATTTTAAATTCATATAGGGAGAGCCTACACACACCTCGCATGAAAGGGAGGGGGGGTGATCGGAGAAAAGGGGGGAAGTGGACCGCAGGCTGACCCTATATATATCATTTAGTTCACAATACGGTTCAGTTTTAGTCTCGACAAATTTACAATACTTTTCTGTTTTTATTATTCATTTTTCAAATTAAAAAATATCCAAAATATTAACTATATAATAAGAGAATTTTACAAGAGCGTCGTGGTCCACATCAATGCAATGCACGGTACACGACTCAACAGCGTATAGTGTCGACGCAGCTTTCGATTGGGCTGCCGCAATAGCTTGTAGTCGTTTCCTCCTGGATTTCTAGAATGACGTGTAGTGAATGAATTCTCGAGCATGAAGCGATCCAGAACACATTTAATAGGCCGCAAAGGCTTTTATCCATATTTTTGAGGTTTAGCTCCATTTCTATGCAACAGGTTTAATGGATCCTTTTGGAATGCGCATCTAAGTCGATATCATCCGCGTACTTTGTCCACTGGACCAGAATGTTGAACTCCGTGAGCAGTAAACTATCTATGCACGGCGATTTAGGTGTCCTAAACGACAACTTGAGTAGTATTAGATAAAATCGAGCTAGTGAATACGAAAATGAAATTTGTTGATTCTTCCCAACCACCTAGACTGATGAAGAAGACCTTGGATGGTTAGTGTGGAGAAGCGTGCTTAAAATTTGGCACACTTCTGGTCAAGTTTTGTCAAGGCATTTGGTCTAATTTCGGATTGGTTTAAACAAGGGGGGCTTTTCAGCCTATCAGACTCAAGAAGTGTCAAGAACGCAAGTTTTGGTGAGTCACACTACTTTGGGTATTTAACATATTTTTGTGGGGGTACATTTAGGGACTATAGGGTAGTAGTATTTTAGTTGTGGTTTTACCTTTTAGGACAGAGGTTATACCTTTAAGTAAGGAATTTTTTTAGCTTTCGGATAAGTGGCTGAAACCTCTTCTGGTCTTGGTTCACACCACAGCTAGGGGTCACGGTTCTTACCTTTTCGTACACTAGTCGCCTCCGCCCTCCGCGGAGTGTTTGGGGGCAGAGGGTCGAATTATCCCCTCTCGCCCATTATACCCGGTCTGGACGCGCCGCACGCGCACTTTGGCCCACCGGAAGTCCCTCGACGGGAGTACGATTTGGCGATCTCAACACCTCAACTCAAGTACGTTTGGTACGTGCTATTCACTGGATTGGTCTTGGCGTGGAGATATCGTTTGTGGAGTTTCACGAGCATATTAGGTCTTTACGTGGACATATTGGATTGTTTTAATATTGGTTGGAAACTAGACCGGTTTTGGTCTTATTTCGTATTGGTCACGGGCTAGACCGGAACGGTCGGTCTACCCTCTATTATTTCGTATTGGTCAGGTCTTGATCGTTTGGACGATCGACCTATTGGAAGTTATCTCTTGGAAGTGTTTTTGGTCTGTTTGTGTCTGGGGTGAAGAGTTCCACCCTAGAGATACCTACCCAGATCGGTCTTCTATATTCAAGACCGCTTCGATCCAATCTGCGATCCCGATCCACCGAGTGTGTAACTATCCCATTCCATCGGGTACACAAGGTGATATGGACACTAAACAATCGGACCAAGTGGATTCTGATGACGACCGGTCGTCTGCTTGCAGTGGACGATCGGACCAGATCTCGAGTGGTGGTCCGCGGAGTACCCCCTCCGAAAGTTGGAAGGCTGGGCGAAATGGTGGTAGTCAGGTTATCGATGCTAATGTTTTCGATTTCGAACTTGACTCCACCACAATGGTGCGCGTGCCCGGATCACTTGGTGATCGTGGATATCACCGTGCTGATATTCCATCAAAAATTGGATTCGAAGATTTGAATGATTTGAATATGGAGTCGTTCTGGAGAGGACGTAAGGAAAGGCTATCGCCTTACGTTCTCGTTGTTGATAAAGATGGCGATGTCCGATCTGGCCTGGCGGAGGACCAGATCGGGATTAATAATTTTTTTCCTCCCCAAAAGGCTCCCACCAGAGCCGATCGGGACTATAGCAGGTCTTGCTATAGTTCCGGAAAGGATCAGGACCTTGGTCCTGATCCTATGTGTATGAATGAAAAAATTGATGGAAAACTAAAAGATGAAAATTACTTGGAGGCTGACTGGAACAATCCGGTCTACCTCCCTAAAGTCCCCAAGGTACCAAAGGTGCCCAGAAAAGGGCTGGGAATGCCACCCGACGAAGAAGACTTAGAAGAAAGATGAAGGTCGGGGATGAGGCTATCACCGAACAAGACCTGGACAAGATGTATTATGTTTTTTAATTGAAGCGATTTGTTCGCCAAAACCAGGTCTTTCGGGTGTTGGACCTCCATATCCCCGACCGTCTTCTCGGTCCCACTACCGAGCCGATCCAGAGTGATCGACCATTACTGCTCGTCAAGAATTTGGTGGCGATGTTGGCGGAGGTTGGCATTAAAATGCAGAACCCCGCCGGTGTCAATAAATTGTTTGAATTTGATGCTCGGAGACTGGAGGCGTCGATGTCGGACCTCCACGACCGTTTGGTGCCACTGGTGGGGGCGGTTCGCCGCCCAACTTCCACCACGGCAATGAAGGTCGCCGAAGCCTCCACAGAGCTTGTTGACATTGGTTCCGATGATGAATCGATCTACCAGTCTCCACCGGCTTCTAACAGCTCATCAGAGTTGGAGACCGGTGTCGAGCGGATGACCATGGGGGTGGACCATGCCCGGTCTGAACAAAAAAGGGACATGCGGCAGCAAAGGGCTGCTTGACAGTCGGGGCTCCAGCAATCCCCACAGGCCTCAGTTCCGCAAAAGGAGGGTGTGGAGTTGAAGAAGGTTCCAAGGGTTCGGCTGTTCGCCGATTAAAGTGGTACGTTAGTTGGGTTTAGACCTCGGATTAAAAGTCCGGTGCTCTACCAATTGAGCTATACAAACACGTTGCCCATGACGCCAGCCAACGTCCAAGCCATGTTTGAGACGATGATGCAACGTTTCATGGAAGAACGGGTTAGACCACCTATGCGCCCACATGTCCAAGACCGGTCTACCTCTCAAGGTGTCAATGTTTGCAAAGATGTGCATATGGAATCGGTAACATCTATGGATAAGCCCACTCGAAGTGATAAACCATCCGGCAAGGGAAGGCGCAAGCCGCAACCGGCAAGACCGCGTAGACCAAGCAAGACAAGTGACTGTGATATGGAGTCGGTCGGCGGTCTTGACGACCATGGTGGGTCAGATGGTACAGGCGCAGGCAAGGTGCGCAAGGCTGACCTAGCCTCCACTACTGCCTACGACTTTGGATCTGCTGCGATTCCGCGCATCCGTATGGCCGCGACGACGGACCTCAAGGACTTCACCGGCAAGGATGCTGATGAAGACCAGGCCCGGTCTTGGTTCAGTCGGGTCAAGTCTGCGTTCCTGCGAGACCAGACCCCAAAAGGCGAACGTTGTTTAATCTTCCGGGATTTGTTAAAAGGACCGGATGCGAACTGGATTCAACAGTTGGGTCGGGGCGTCCGGTCTGACTGGGACCTGTTATATGCGGAGTTTGAAGGTCAATATTGTAACTCCGGATTTTCAAGCGCCCGTAAGTACCACCATATGCAGAAGCGGGCCGACGAAACACCGATTGAGTATTTGAATCGGTTGAACGTGGCTGCACTTCGCGCCGGCATAACAATCAAAGAGAATAACCCGCCGAACGGTGCCGCCTTAGAACATTTGGGTCACTATATTAGTACCCTTGACGATCAAGAACTGGCGGACCAGCTTACTCTACTGCGTCTTAACGATGCAGGCGAAGTCGAACAGACCCTGCGGACGTTACAACAGTCGCGTAGTATGAGAGCGAAGACCGCTGGTGGATCAGGTCGCTACCGATCCAAGACCCAGACCGATCCGGTCAAGAGACCTTGGATCAGACCGACCCGAGCGGTCAAGGCAATTGTAGCTGATGACAGCACGGGGTCAGAAGGGGAAAGTGGAAGTCCATCCATCCAGGAGTCATCGGATGAAGACCAGTATCGTTACGTCTATGTTGCGGGACCTGCCCCGAAGACCAAGTCGAAGTCCGACCAGGTGGACCGGAAGGGAAGGAACGGAAGCAAGTCCGATCCAGACCGACCTCGTCAGAAGTGCTCCCACTGTGGGTCGAGCAAACATGATGATCCAAACTGCTGGAAGAAGATGGTGTGCAAGAAGTGCGAGAGACGCGGCCACCCGACCGACCACTGCAAGATTGAAGAATTTTTTAACATGATGCGCAAGTGGTACGTGCCGGACAAGCACGCGGGGATGCTGCCGCCGGACGCAAAAAATATGTTAAACTAGAACGCTCGCCAGGTTGGAATCTGGATCGAGCCGAGCGTTCTACGGTTCACATCTATGCATATGTCGGCAAGGAGGATAAGACCTACAATACACGTTCTATTCCAAATTGCGTCGACCGAGACCATCCGGTCTACAGTCTGAAGACCGATGAGTACTCCCGGACTAAGGTGGTTATGCAGTTGGACTTGCTGCCTGGAGAATCCCGCGGATACTCGAAGTATCACGCGCCTGATAAATGGTTCAAGCAGGCGAAAGCCTGTGGCAAGATTAATAACCAGAAGGCGACGATGTTGATCGACTCTGGAGATGAAGTATCGATAATCGACTCCGCCTTTGCTCGTAAGGTCGGATGTCGTATAGACGATACCCAGAGACAAGAATGCGTCGGGATCGGCGAAAACTCTTATATGACCGAAGGAAGAACGTGTGTGAAAATTACTTTGTCGGGATCACTGGTATACTTTTTCAGCGCTTGGGTTGGCAAGTTGGCTGGTCAAGACGCTTTACTAGGAATGGATTTCATGGTCCCAGCTGGTATTCGCCTAGACCTGTCACATGGAGTGCTTACGCTCCCGGATGAGGTCCAGGTACAGTTGGCTGGTCGAAGACCTCTGTATGGTTCGTATACCGATCTGGTCCGGTGGGACCAAGACCTCACTATCCCAGTTGGTCGGTCTGCCGATACCCCGGTTGAGAAAGGTTTTCGCTCGAGGAAGTTGTGATTGACCAGGGGCGATCGGTGGGTCTCGACCTTCGTAAAGAGTGCTGGTCGACGTGATTTTGCCCGTGTTAACAATATCGGTGACAAGCCGCTGACACTGGACAATAACACTATTGTCGGCATGTGGTTAGCAGAAGGGAAGGTACCAAGGAAGATGGGGTTCGTCTCGATTGGATCGAGGCAGTATGTCGAGTGGCAAAACCTGGCGTACCAATCGACCACCGATCTTATCAGCGATGATGGGTCGGTGGAAGAGGATACCTCACCTTTAGTGGAAAGACCAAGTTATGTCACCCCAAAAAAAGATGTTGGTCCGAAGAAAGGCGCCGCAGTCACCAGGAACGGTGGACCATCAAGTAGACGAGCCAAGGTTAGTCAACGTGGTGTCAGCACAAGACCAGGCGACAGCGGAGAAAGAAACGGAAGAAGGGGAACATGAAATTGCTAGGTCGGACCATGACGGTATTCCCAATCAGACCGATATCAGTGAAGGACAGCCCGCCGATCAAGACCAGGGGCGTTCAGCCGGTCCAGATGGTCTAGGTGATATCGCCCCAGAAGATGAACAAGTCTGTATACATGAAGGCGGGGAACAGTACATTCAGGAGCTGGAAAGCCAAATGGCAGTCCTCCCTGAAGTGTCTTCCGACTCGCCCGAAGTTACGATGGATGATTTACAAGTGGGTGATCAAGACCTTAGCAGTCCAGACCAGATCGAGCTGTTGAAGAATATCATATGGAAGAAAAGACATCTGCTGATCGGAAAGGGCAAAGCCTTACCAACTGCAGCCCGTGGTGCGATTTGAGATATTGACGTTGGAGATGCCAAGCCGATTGCTCAGCGATGTCGACGCGTGGCGCCACGGTACCGGGAAAAGCTTTCTGATCTTATCAAAGGACTGTTGGATACCAAGATTATTAGACCGTCGACCTCGCCATGGGCCTCGCCGATCGTAATTGTTATCAAGAAGAACGGCGTCGACATTAGGTTGTGCATCGACTATCGGCTGGTAAATCGGTTAACTAAACTTATGGTGTACCCGATGCCGCTGATTAATGATTTGTTGGAAGACCTGGACAAGACCTTGTGGTGTTGTTCGCTGGACATGGCAAGTGGATTTTGGGTGGTCTCGATGACTGATCGAGCCCGTGAGATTTCCGCATTTGTGACACCGTTTGGTCTTTTCTAGTGGAACCGTATTCCATTAGGTCTGAAGAACGCGCCCCAGATCTATCAAAGGCTGATAGACAACGCATTGTACGGACACTTCAAGATCAAGACCAATCGGGACCCTGTTGAAAATTATGATGTGTTTAGAGAGGGTGAACCCCATCGGGAAAGAGGATCGTCCGTTCTAGGGAGGCGGTCGTACATCGACGACATTCTGATACCTTCCTCGTCATGGAACGATCTGTGCGAGAAGGTTGAACGATTGTTGGAGACATGCGACCGCTGGAACCTGTCTATCAGTGCCGTGAAAAGTTTTTGGGGTATGTCCAAGGTCGCATATTTAGGCCATATGGTCTCGAACAATGGTCTAGAGGCTAATCCCAAGGACCTGGATTCGCTGAGTAACCTCCCGTTCCCCAGATCCCTGAAGGCAATGCAGTCCTTCCTGGGAAGCTTGAATTATTATAGCCGCTTCATAGAAGATTTTGCTATCTACGCGGCTGTGTTGTATGAGCTCCGGGAAGTGGACTACCATATGTTGCACGAAGAAGACCGGGCAACTTTACATGGGGGCGCCTACTCTGGTCTTGCTGCAGATTGTCCGCAAGTGGAGGCCGAAGACCATATGAAGCGTGCAAAGTTTTCTTTTGGTATGTTGAAGGCTAAGATGGTGACGGCACCGATTTTGAAGCATTTCTATCCCGAAAAGGTCCCGAAAATTATTGTATATGCTAGTCAGTGGTCCATTTCGGCCACTCTAGTACAAGATCATGATGGTGTGTACCATCCGGTCACGTTCACGAGCAGAACGCTGAAGCCAAATGAAGTGAACTATGGAATTGTCGAGAAAGAAGTTCTGGCGTTGCTACGAATTCTGGATGTGTGTTACAACCTGCTGGTCGGCCGACCTATAAAGGTCCTGTCAAGGCGGTCTACTTTGGCCTGGCTATTATCAGCCAATGGGATGGACGGACGTCTAGGCAGATGGTCGGCGGTCTTGTCGCAGTGGACCCTCGAGGTCGTTAAGTG
>CM047580.1:29202254-29218081 GCA_026184515.1 Peronosclerospora sorghi
TGCCCTAACTGTATTGCGCGCTTCCTCGCACAAATACAGTGTAAGCCAGTAACAGGATCATTCCTGTTACAGCCCTAGTGATCAAAGCTCACGCTTGTGCTGCCGTGATCCGAGCACTCTATAAACTCCACGAAACGATAGAGTCCGGTCAAGCGAACAAGACGCTAAGCGATGCGCCAAAGCCGGTCACCAAGCCATCTAAAGCTCTACCACGAAAGTTCAAGCAGGATCTCGCGTTCAAGCTCAAGCAGGTACGCAAATCGTCCTCCAGCTTTACCTGACCAATCAATATGTTGATGGACCGATGACACACCGGTCTCTTTGCCGACTCGTCAGCACATAACACACATCCACTGAAAAGGAGATATCAGCGGAAAAAGATATACTGTGCCAGTGCAGTACGTGCGTGAATTCTACATAATTTTTCGCTCGTCTTGTTTTTTGATGCCTTTTCAGTCAAAGCAACGTCTTTCCTTTCCGTAAAACCTATATCTTCCGACTCTTTGTACTTAATCTTGTTGTTCACAAGATTATGAAACTCAATCGTGCAGCGGATCAATGTAGACAAGTAAATCACCTGTACATGTTGTCGCCAGAGCAAAGAACATGTCACTATCTCGTTTCGAGTCATATAAAACCACGTCAACCATTTCCTCTACGTACAAAATGCATGTCGTTTGTCTTCTCGAACATGGAGAGCACAAGCTCGTCAACATTTAGATTCGGTAGCAGATTAAAGATCGTGTGCATGTTGCAAATGATCTAGTGATTTGGTGGCAATCGTCCCGCCACGACGTTCTCCAAGTACGTTTTCATCTCTTCAAGTCTCTCTCTCAGTCCATTCAGCGCCGTCATCTTGTGCTGAACTTGTCCAGCTAAAGAGCTTACCGAAGGATCATTGACATCACGGAGTAGATGCTCGACACCAACTTCTTCAGCCTCATAAGCTCCGATACTCGACTTAATGTGTATGAAGACACGTTTGATTGCTTTACCATCTTCTTCCACTTCTTCGATGGACCCATACGCTGTAGTAGGTATCCCTTCGACATTAGGGCGCACTTCACAGACCACCAGCACTGGATTCGGACAATAGCGACGAAATAGATCGTCAATATCCAAATCCTCCTTCTGGATCTTTGGTCCCGAGCTGTATAAGCCTACAATCCGTTCCTTGGCATTGATTTTCTTGAACATCTGGTACATATTCTTTAGAAAGTCATGATACAAGTACCAAATGCCAGAATTCCGTAGATCTTCATCAAATGGAACCGCGAAGGAATTCGTTGTCACATTTGCCCTGGAACGTCGAGCCCAGCAACACCCCCAAAACTCGTTTTCTAGTGTCTCACGATACGCGATTGTAATGATCACAATGCTAAGTAAAACGAGTGGACTTGTCACTACTTCTTCACGTAGCTGCACGTGGGGCTTGCTCCGTAACATCGTATCCATCTCCACCATTTTTGTATAAATCTTTCCCTAGTGTTGAAAACGGCTCGGCAGAAGCCAGTTCAGCGTGGCTCGAGCCGAGCCGAGTACCTGAGCCGATCCGATGGCTCGGCTGTGGCTCGGCTTGGCTTGCTCCCGAAGCCAAGCCCGTCAAGCCGTGGCTTGAGCCGTTTTCCAAATATTTTCTCTTGTATGAATATATTCTGAATATCAAGGATACAAAAGTATGTTCTTGCCATTTTGGAAAAAACAGATTGAATTCAGAAGACTCTGACTATGATATATATATGCACATGGATTTTTCTCACACTTTGTTTCATCTCAAAAGTTTCAACCCAAATGATTAGAATCGGAGGATGACGTGATGGGAGTAGTAGAGAATTTCATAGAAACTTCTAGATAGCTTTGCATGTGTGTAAAAAGGCATCCCGTCCGCTGTATCTTCCTGTACTGTACGCACTAATACATGCATTATCTCTCTATTCTGTCCTTACGATACATATCACCAACTTTCAATATAATAAGTATACTCAAGCCGTGGCTAAGTGGCTGGCTTGAGCCGAGCTACATTTCATGGCTCCGAGTCGAAGCCAAGCCGAGCCGATCCGTTTTCAACACTATCTTTCCCCTACCGATATAAGTTGGAATGTGAATTTGAGGTGGTACACACATTTCATCGAGTTTTAGGTGACGTAGTTTGGGGTACTGGGAACATTACCAAATCATAAGATTGAAGCGCTAATGATGCAGGGAAGTCCAATGTGCTTAATCACTCGAAGACTGCGGGATAATGCGTTTCATATGAATAATTTCCTCGTGTCGGTCTAGTGAGGGTATTCAGACGCCTATTAGAGAAATATGCGCTTACGTGATTTAAGGTTGCCAACACTGTGTGATTTTATCATTTGAGGAGACGATGACCATGATTGTCTTGCGCTGTGGACTATAAGCGCGAAAAATAGATGAAGGAATTGAGTACGTGGTCTCCATTCTTTTCGTCAGTGATGATATTTCTTTTCGACTACATCTTGAGTCAATTATTCAACCAACTTTAGTTGGCCTGTGCTCGAGTGTTACGCGATCGGTTTTCAGTACCTACAAGAATGTAAACCCTCGAATGTACTAAAAACACTGTTACTGACCTGCTTTCTGGTGATGGCGCTGACAGTGACGGATGATGTCCGTATAGAGGCGACCAGTAAGTACGTGCTGAATCATAGCGTCCCAGCCTTGGGCACCTACGGCTTCACATATCGAATCACCATGACGAACCACAGTATAAACGTTTCGATTTTGATAACCTTAAAGGGATGTACTCCACGTACTCCTGACTGAACTATATGTCTGGACTATAAGTACTTGTTAGAGAAAATTTTTTAAGAGTGAGAAAGGCAAACGAATAGCACTGAACGACATTCGCCTGGAATATTGGACATGCCATCACTCTTGGAACCGGGTCAGAGGGTTGAGCAGCTAATGGAGTTGATATTAACGCTCCGTGACCGGTTGTTTACAGACTCTTCGCAAGTCTAAAGACGACCTGTGTCAAAGTTCGCTCTTTTTGCACCGGCCGGAGGTAAAGGAAGGTGAGATGGATGCTATGCTATGATTTATAGGAACGAAGAGGTGTCGTAGAAAACAAAGGATTGCTGTGCTACTTCCTGTCTAACTGCCAGCTTTCCATATCTTGAAGATGACATGAAGATCCCTTGAACTTGACGTTTCGGCTTGTTGCAGCACTAAACGTGGAGTGAGATCTTTACGAGACGGGTAGGGATCAAGGAACAAACTGTTGAATAGATATGCTGCAGCACATGGATATTGCAAGAAATCTATCCGCACATCCACTATCTGATAAAGTTACGCATTTAACGGCAGATTTAGTCGCTTACTCGACGAGGGTGTGGTACGATGGGAAGTACATCTTGGACTCAACGTAGTATTTTAGCGATGCTCCGCAAGGGATTGTTGGTCGAGTCCCTGCAACGCCTTCTTCAAGAGCAATCGTGCACACAGCTGTGGCCACCTCGAGTGACACATCACGAATATTCTCAACAGACGGGAAAACATGACCACTCGCGATTTCCTCCGGCTTCTCTCCTCATAGGTTCTCATTTCGGTGGCACCGATACAAACATATACCGGACGGCACAAAAAGCAAGTAATTTAACCGAAAAATAAATCGGGAGCGCGATTGGTTTGGATCTATCATATTTTGGTTTCGCTCTAGCGCGCCCCCGAATATATGTTCTTCGGAGTGATGGAGTACAAGAACGTAAACCTGCTTTACAATCATGTGGGTCAAATTACGGAGGCTAGAAATTTACTTCCAATGGAAAGTTTGAAAAATGTATATTGGACCATTTCTAACACGGTCCGATGCATGATTTGTGGGTCTGGCATCCTGTTTAAGAATGGTAGGAGGCAGATGAGTACGCTGCTTTCATACTTAACCACACACTGACGGCTCGAATCAAGGGATAATATCTCCGAAAGAATAACAAAAGGAAATAAGTTCATTTAGACGGACATATTGGTTTGAGGGACTGTTAGTGAAATGGGATTTGTGAGGCCGCACCAATACCCGAAAAACTACAGACAAGCTCGTGACGGAGTAAATCCAGATATGCGAAAACTTTTAGAGGCAGCAGAACACTTGCCAACATCCATGTTCCAAGCAATTGGAGGTGCTTGGAACATGGATGTTGGCGAAAAAGAGACCTGGATCAACACCTCTCTCACCAAGTGGGTTTTCAAGACTATGCTCAAGTTGAATGGGTCAAAGATGGACTAGTAAAGGAGAAAAGCAGTGGATCATCAAGGGGAAACTCCAGAGAAATTTTCGAACTACGTAGATTGAGGGGGGCTAGTGGGGACTGGAGGAGAAAAGAATATCAGGGGAGGGTGATTGTTTTTCTCCGATGTGCTTTACCATACCAATAAACGATAATCGACCACTTGATACGTAAAATTCCACTCAGTTAGACGTCCTTTCACTGCAAACGTAAACTTCCACTTAGTTAATCGTTCTTCCACGTGATAAAGTTAATATAATCGATAATATCCACAAGAAATTTAGCAGTCGTCACAACCACAGTCTTGTACGTTAATGCGATATTAGGTAATCAGGTAATTTGCACACTGTATGTGCGCCTTGTAGCAAAGAGAAAGAGAATGCAAAAGTAATATATGTGACTATAACTAAATTATATTCTGACACAAATATATAAAGATTAAGCATGCCTATTTTTTTTGGTCTTGTGCGAAGATGTCCAACTTTAAATGCCTTGGCGTCTTCGTACAGCACTGCATTTTAACACTCCTTCTCATCGTCGTGCACGTCCAAAAATTATATCCACTAAATCTTCCGTTAAGCCAATTCTTAATCGCATGTCTTCGAATTTTTTTCCTGCCAACGCCATGATAAACATATCAGCTAAAATGTCCTGCGTTCCTTTGTACTGCACTGTAACCATCTCCTCCATCTGCTTGGATACGAGAAACTTGATACGTACATCCACATGCTTCATTTTCCCCGAATTGTTTTCACCTTCCAGATACTTGGTCGCCGCTTTATTATCTGAGTTTAGCCTCATAGGCAGCTTCACTTGCAAACCAATTTCAGTCAGTAGTTCGTAAACTCCAATCAGCTCACACTCCACTTGCGTAGCTGCATAAAACTCGGCTTCCATAGTCGAAAGTGTCACACACCCTTGTTGGTTACATATTCAGTAAAGAAATATACCATTAAGCGAAACAATCCACCAGTCACTGATTTTCGATCTTGTTTGCATCCCGCGTAGTCTGCATCACTGTATCCCTAAAAAAATGTTTTCCATGTCGTATCGTTCGAAAGCTCCATCTTCAGCATCAACGTCATCGTTCCTTTTAGGTATCGTAGCGTCCTTTTCGCCAAATTCGAATCTGATATCTTCGGTGCATGCGACTGTTCCATCGCCCTATGCACTGCAAACACGATGTCTGGCCTAGTGCACCTCTCTATCCACAGGATGGGTCCAACAAGTGATTGGAAATCCCTCACTGCGGGCGTTCCGTCACTAGGCCGTGCCATCAGATCCACCGTAAGTGCTTCATAATCAGTCCCGATAGGTGTCTTCACACTATTAGCTTCCATTAATCCATAATCGTCCAGCAAGATTCGTATCATCCCTTCCTGGTCCAGATAATAACCACCTTCATCATTATATGTCACCCGCATGCCTAAAAACTTCGATACTTCGCCTAGGTCCTTGATTTCGAGTACTTCCATGTCTTGAAAGAAAATATTCACAAGACGTTCGCTTGTACCCGTCACCAACAAGTCGTCGACATATACTCCAACTACGACAATGTCCACATCGTGTCTCTTAAAATATAAACACATGTCAGTGAAACTTTGCGTGAATTTTAATTCCAGTAGCTTGTTGTGCAGTAAACGGTTCCATAGGCGTCCTGCATGCTTCAATCCATACAAATTCTTCCTAAGTCTTAGCACCAATTCGTTAATACTCTTCCCTCCGTGCTTCTTCAGATTTTCATCGCTTATCTCCATTCACTTGGGTATGAACAAAAATATTTTCATGTTCCTCCTCCAATGCTTTAGCATACGCGTTTGGTATGTCTCCGTGCCTGGCCTTGACTTTCCACCTCCTAGCTAGCGCTAAAAATAATCTTCACCGTACTCATATCCATAACCGCGGCGAACGTCAATCCATATTCGATACCGAACGCTTCTCATTTACACACGCCAATAAACGCGCTTTATACCTCTCAATATTGCCATTTGCTTCCGTCTTCGTATTGAACACCCACTTGGTGTTTAACGGTCTGCAGTAATCCTTCCTTTTCTCCACATTCCACACTTCATTTAATTCAAGTGCCGATAATTCACTCTTTATAGCCGATAACCAGTCATCCTTGCGTTTACTCTTCATCGCTTCATAATTTCTTGGATCCAGTCTGGTTACCATGTTAACAATGCCATTGTCTTCATTTCCTTGTTCTTTTCTCTCTTCGGGAGCTTCGGTCTTCTTCACGTTTTTCTTCACGTAATTTCGCGTGCCGTGACGCTCTCTCGTCCAAGCCTTTTTCTTCTTCTTTGCCAGTCCATTTTTATTAGCACGCTGGTTAGTCACTCCTTCTGCTGCGCAATCACTAAGTTTTTCGACTCCTTCTAAATCTTGACTGCTCCCATTCAAAAACAACTTGAGTAATTGCTGGTTCTGTGTCCGGTCCAACGTTTCAACGTTATTGATGTGTTGTGTAACCACAACTTTTTTATCCTTTTGTAGAAAAACCTACCTTGTAACCTTTTACTTCGTCAAGTTTTCCAATTATCAGTCCAATCTGCGCTCGGTGAGCCAACGAATCTTTTCCAGGGTTCCGGTACACTGTACACGGAGACCCAAATGCGAAAATTTTGATTAAAGGCGTTTTTTTCAGTGAGCATCTCCAACGGCGTCATTCGTTTAGGGTTCGTGCTAATAGGGCTTCTGTTGAGAATGTAGGTCGCATAATCGACCGCGTCACCCCAAAAAGAAAGATTAAGTCCACACGCAAACAGCATGCACCGTGACATATTCATAATGGTGCGGTGCATCCGTTCCGCCTTCCCATTAATTGCTTGATTCCCGGGATCACTAATTTGACGGTCTATTCCTGTGCTTCGACAAAAGTCAGCCAGGTTCTTGTGTTCCGCGCCGCCATCTGTCCGCAAGATGTGAACTTTACATTCAAACTTTGACTGTTACAAGAGATGCAGATGATCAAATTATTGTGCTTGCATGGGCTTTGGTACCGAAGGAGTGTGAGGAGACATGGATGTGGTTTTTTCGACTTCTTCGAAAAGCTCTCCCTGGAATTGATGAGCCAGATGCAGTGGTATGCAATGACCGTGAGAAAGACTTGGTGGTCGCAATCTCCACGGTGATCCCCCGTGCCTCCTCAGTCTGGTGCTGCTCTCACATTGCATCCTCCAAATGTCCAGACCAAGTTCGGGATTGCGGTCAAAAAATTGTTTTGGGAATGTGTCTATGCTTTCACTGGAGATATATTTGCTGATAGACTTGCATATATCCGAGAGAAAATTCGGCTGCGGCCGAATATATCGATGCAATCCCGCATGGCCAGTGGGATTCGTATGCGGTCAGCGGAAGGCGGTTTGGGAATGTGACCTTAAACCTCGCCGAAATTGCAAACTCGTTTTTCAGAGAGATGCACAATCTTCCCGCCTTGGAACTACTGATGGCCCTGTAATCACACGGGATGCGATGCGCCCCAATGCATCTACCTTACCCCCGAAGGTTGAGCGTCCACGAGGCCGCCCCAGGAAAGCGTGGATGGAAAGGTCAACACAGAGTCCTCAAGATGAAGAAAGCCGGAAACAATGCAAAATGTGCGGAAAGAGTGGGCATAATAGGAGAACATGCCGTGAGGACCACTATTGAATGGCGACGTATTTTTAGGGTATGTGTACGAACTAAGTTAATGTGTACGTTAATATACTACCGCCCCAAACCCAAGAGCTACAGCAACAATATATTCATTGTCCATACCAAAGTTTCCAGCAGAACTAGCAGCGACAGCGATGCGTAGACAAATCCAGCCTTCTTGACCTTGACCGGACCGGGGAGACATATTGTAGCAGGAAAGAAGGGAGATGCCCGCAGGAAAGAACGGAGATTCCCTCGGGAAAGAGCGGAGATGCCCGCGGGAAAGAAGGGAGATGGCAGCAGGGAAAGAATATGTAGATGTCGGTAGGAGAGAATGGAGATGTGCCGTCAGGAGAAAATGAAGATTACAGCAGGAAAGAATGGATATATCAACAGCTGGGAAGAGGAAAGAAAGGAGACGCTGGAAGCAGGACAGAGAAAGAACAGGAAGAGGGACATCTTGTCAAATATGTAGCATATTAGCCAATACGCGAAAAAAGAGGGGCATTGTCTAATTTCTCTAAATAAAAATATACATATACCCGGGTTTTGGTACAAACCGTAATATCGAATATTTTCAACACTCCCCCGCATTGTTGTGGTGGAGTCAAGTTCGAAATCGAATACAGTTGTATCGACAACCTGACCACCACCATCGTGCCCAGCCTTCCAACTTACGGGGGGGTACCCCGCGGACCTCCATTCGAAATCTGGTCCGATCGTCCGCTGCTGGCAGACGACCGGTCATCATCCCAAGACACTTGGTCCGATTCACTTAAGTTAATCTCACCTTGTGTACCCGATGGAATGGGCTAGTTACACACTCGGTGGATCGGGATCGCAGATCGATTTGATTCGGTCTTGAATATGAGACCGTGCTGGCTAGGTGTACCTAGGGCGGAACTCTTCACCCCAGGTACGTACAGACCAGAAACACTTCCAAAAGATAAATTACAATAGGTCGATCGTCCAAACGATCTAGACCTGACCAATACGAAATAATAGAGGGTAGACCAATCAGCCGGTCTAGCCCCTGACCAATACGAAATAAGACCAAAACCGGTCTAGTTTCCAACCAATATTAAAACAAGCCAATATGTCCGCGTAAAGACCCAATATGCTCGTGAGACTCCACAAACGATATCTCCACGCCAAGACCAATCCAGTGAATAGCACATTCCAAACGTACGTGACTTAAACTTGAGGAAGTCGACCAATGCGTGCTCCCGTCGAGGGACTTCCGGCTGGCCAAATGCGCGTGTGGCGCGTCCAGACCGGGTATAATGAGATAGAGGGGATTACTCGACCCTCTGCTCCCAAACACTCCACGGCTGGCGGAGGCGACTGATGCACATAGCAAAGGTTTAAACGAACTTCTGTTGAGGTGTTAGCCCGAAGGCAAAACCAAAAGATTCCAAACGACTTCTTCTCTTTTAGGCAAATCCACAACTCAGACCTACTACCTCCCTACGGTCCCAATATGTACCCACATGAAAATATGTAAAATACCCAATGTCAGGTGACTCACCAAAACTTGCGTTCTTGACACTCCTTGAATCTGATAGGCTAAAAAGCCCCCCTTGTTTAGACCAATCGGAAACTCGACCAACTGCCTTGACCAAAAGTGACCAAAATTTGTGGTACACTTCACCACAGCCGCCCCTGAGTCCGACCGTGTCGCACAACGATAACGGTCTGACTCACCCATCACTCGACCAACCGGACCTTGGTCACTCACACTTCTTCCCCATGGACCAAACATCTTCGACACCTGTGTCAGGTACTGACTTTACTGCACTTGATCTTCTTATGCTTCCCTTTGAAGTTTGTTCTTGTTGTTCTTGCAGAAACTCTACGCGCCGAGTCGCCCCACCTTGCTTCGCCTGTCCGGTCGGCTCGGTCTGACAGCCCACGTAACTCTCGTGCACTTCAAATATCGGAAGGGCGTCAGACTGAAGCCGACACGCAGATGCAGGATATGCTTGCAGAAACATGCGTCTCAGGACCCAGGTGGTCCACCAGGCAACACGAGGTGCGCATCTTTGGTCTTCGTCTTGTACTTGTCTTGGCCCTCGTTTGTCTTCAGCTCTCATCCCTCCCAGCGTCGTCAAGGCAATAGGTGCCTTGCTTGATGCCGATAGGCAGTCCGACGATCATGTTGACCAGCTTCGACCAATTTTAGAGGAGCTCGTAAGCGCGCGTCATGAGCTGTCCCGTCTGGAGGCTCATCAGTCCCATCTCCGGGATCAACTTGCACTTGTTCGCCGGCAGCAGCTGGACGGAGTGTTTGACGCGACCTCACTGCGCATGCAAGGCGACGACTTCGCGCGATGCATTGCCGAGCTTCAGATTTCAATTCAAGACCAGACCGGGAAGGTCCGGTCTTATCAAGACAATTCAGACGCTTGGACGCTAGAGTCGGGTCGTCGTCAGGCGGCACTAGACCAGTGCCGCCAGCGCTTGATGAACTTGCTGCATCCGTGTTCGTCTGCTTCCCACAGCATAGATTGGTCTGCGTCGGCAACCTTAGTCGCCTCGGAGCAAGACCAAGACCGCTTGCAGCAGGACCAAGACCGACATCGTTCATTGGCTGATATTCAGCAGCCCGAAATTGCACAAAAATCGAAGAAGTGCGCGGGGCACTGCGCGCGGACCCAGACTCGGGGGGAAGCGTGCAGTACCTCATAAGCGATCCAAGACACAGGCGCTTCTTATGGACTCGGACTCGGACACGGACGAAATCTACAGCCCCTCGGAAAGTCGAGCGCCCTCGCGCCGTACTGCAAATCGCACCAAGCACACAGGGGTCTCGTCCGAGGAGGACTCCAGCGAAGGGTCCTGCGATTCCGAGTTTATGGTCGCCATCCAGTCCAAGTAGCAGACGTGTCGGCGTAAAAGCTCCGTCCAAGCGGCATCGTCATCGGGGTCGGAGCAGAAGACCAGTCTGTCTGGTGACAGCACGCCAGAATATGGGTCAGCGAAATCGGCTCCTTCGTTCCTGCCTGGAACGTCTGGACTGCACCTCCACGCCCGGCTAAGAGATATGGCAATTGGAGATCGCCCACTTCCGCCGCGGACCTCGGACGTCACCTTGCCCTGATCGTCGGGGCAGATCGGTAGCTTGCACCGGTCCGCCCTGACCAAGCAGATCCTGGTCCGGTCCGCATCAATACCGAGATCGGAGCCATTCCAAGAGGCGCGCGGGCGCGTCGATTGGCTAAAGGGCGCGGGGCGTAGCGCGCGACTCCGAACACGAGGAGAAGCAAGCACCGCCCCACAAGAAATCCAAGACGCAGGGCTCCTCATGAGCAAAAAATCGGATGCAAGTGATGCGTTTAACATCGCCAAATCCCATGCGCCCTCACGCCCCCGCGGGCGCATTCAGGTGGTACTATTTCCCAGCAAAATTCGGGCGGAAATTCTCGCCATTCATTGGCTGAAATTCCGCCCCCCAAAATTCACGCACGCAATGAAAAGAGCAAGGGCGCATCAGGAGGCGCGAGGGCGCGGGCCCTTGCGCGCGACCTAGAGCACGAGAAGAAACCAGAATTGTGTAATCACTAGCCAAGATACGGGCGCAACTCCCAAGTGCGGTGAAGGATGCAGTTACGGAGAGGAAGGACTCCAAAAATCGCGCGCCCTCGACCCGTTTTGCCGCCCAACCGGGCTCGAGTGGATTAACGTGCCGCTCATTGGCTAAAAATACGCCCCACTGAATTTACAAACAAAATCGGAAGCGCGAAGACGCGTAGAGTGGCGCGAGGGCGCGGGCTCTAGCGTGCGACCTGGAGCGCCAAAAGAAGCTTAAAGCGGTGCGAACGCAAGATAAGACGCGGGCGCAACTTCCAAAAGCGGCGGGGGATCCAGTTGTGAAGAGGAAGGCTTCGAAAAATCGCGCGCCCTCGACCCGTCACACCGTTCGGTCCAAGTCGGTATTGGTCTCGCCTGGGGCGGCTTCGGAGGGTGGATCGGTGGGTTCAGATGATCTCCTTCCCGCTTTATCTCAATCCCAATCCACCCAGCATCGTCAATCCGCTGTCGCAGTTGAAGAGCCGACGTCAGAAGAAGACCAAGTGGCGCACTCGGAGGGTGACATCGATAACGGGTCGATAACGGGTTGTCGAAACTGGCTGTCGACGCGTCCAAACGAACTTTTCTGCCCGGAACTTCTGTTCGATATCTTCATGCTTTGTCGTGGGCATTGAAGGTTGACGTGACTCTTCCTCCTTCTGGTCTGGCCACTGCCGACTCTCGAAGGACCCGATCTGGTCTGGCCACTGCCGACTCTCAAAGGACCCGATCTGGTCTGGCCACTGCCAAGGCGTAGCGTCTAGAAGACCAGGTTGTTAGCCGATGACGACATATGGTACCCCGGTCTTGATTGCGCTTAGCCGGTCGCGTACCTCAAGAATGCTTTGGTCAAGCTTGACCAGAAGGAACCCTGGCGCAACCAATTTCAAGACCATGTTGCAGGCCATCCGGCGCTGACCATCGGCCGCCTGTGGGGTGATAGCGAATGAAGTCCCGGGTAGTCGACCAGATAGCTCTTAATACATGTCATCACTTATTTTCCACATATCTGATCATCAAATCACTTGAACTAATTTCACCACTTTCTCAGAGTTGCACCAAACACGTTATCATAAACCTTTCCACCCACATCGCGAAAAATAATCATCACGTTCGTCACTCCAATACTCCAATTCGTCACAGTTCATCACATTTTCACAACAACTTCGGACCTTCCACATGTTCACACCGGTCTAAACCGACCGATGCTACTGCGTGTCTTGGTCTTGGTCTTCATGAGTCTGCATCACTGCGAAGCGATTATGACTGACTCGTTCTCGTTCAAACTCTCATAGAAGAGCCCCACAATTCAAGTCGAGCTCGTCGACCCAAGTTGATTCATCATGGTCCTTCCATCGGACCAGGTACTCTCGGTGAGTCCGACCGAGCCTGGTCTTCTTGGTCGACCGAACATCTAAGACCTTCTCCACTTCAAACTCGTCTTCCTCTAATGGTCGTTCCCAACTGTCCTCCGGCAGTAACGCTTCATCGAAATCAAATCTTTTTTCTTCGTCTACCAGACAGGGAGTTGTGGGTCGATCAGGAAATTCTCGGACCAGCTTCAACTTGGACACATGCACGATCGGGAAGACCTTGTAATCTGTACCAGTTGTTACTAGAAGGGCAGCGTGCTCACCAATCAGCTCGGCGACATGGAAAGGGCCGTGCCACATGTGAGCCAGCTTCTTCGCATAGCCCTCTTTCACTCCGTCTAGGTATAGCCATACCCTCGCCCCTGGTTCTATACCGTTGGGTCGGACCTGGTCATTGGTCCGGTCTGCCCGGTCTTGTGTGGCCTGACGCAGCTTTTCGTTGACGACTTCTTTTGCATGCTGGTAGTGTTTCTGGACGTGCATGCGCCAGCGTCGAGCATCGCGATCGCGGGTCCGGGTGCAACCGATAGGTATCGCAGCTTCCAGTGTCGACCGAGGGTCCCATCCATATGTCAGATAAAAAGGCGTTTCTCCTCGGACCTGATCGGTCGACGAGTTGAGTGCAAACACCATCCTTTCTGCATACTCGTCCCAATCTCGCTGGTCTGGGTCGGCAACGTACATCTTGATCGCCCTCGTTATGGTCTGCACCATGCGTTCCGCCGATCCATTTGCTTGCGGACGAAATGCCATCGTCGCACTCTGTTTCTGGCCCAGCATGTTATTGAACGACCGGAACACCTCGGCCATAAAACCGGGTTCCCGATCGTGCCTGATGACCTCGCTGGCGCCGAATCTTCGGAACACACATTCTTCGTAGCTCTGTGCGATCTGCTCCGCAGACCGAGATGCACTTGCCTTCGCGATAACTAGACCTGTGAACAGGTCTACCCAGATCAGCAGCTCAGTGTTGCCGCGCGTCGATCTAGGCAGTGACGGTATGTGGTCCATCGCTATGACCTGGAAAGGGTAGGTAGCTTCGATATTTCCGGGCGATCGCCCCTTGATTACCGGTCTACCCTTTCCGGTCTCGCAATCCGTGCAACAGCCCACATATTTCTGCACAGTGCGGAAAAGACCTCTCCAGTGGAAGTGGGACCTGATCTTGTGATAGGTACTGCCTATGCCCTGATGTCCCCCTTCTAGACTCACGTGATAGTGATGAAGGACATCCGGCTGCAGCAACTCGGGGATCACTAATTTCGCCAGTCGGTCCCTTCAACAAATCTCGGAAGATCAGACACTTTTCACTTTTTGGGGTCTGGTCTCGCAGGAACGCAGACTTGACCCGACCGAACCAAGACCGGGCCTGGTCTTCATCAGCATCCTTGCCAGTGAAGTCCTTGAGGTCGGTCGTCGCGGCCGTACGGATGCGCGGAATCGCAGCAGATCCAAAGTCGTAAGCAATGGTGGAGGCTAGGTTAGCCTTGCGTGGATTGCCAGCGCCCGTACCGTCTGACCCACAGTGGTCGTCACGACCGCCGACCGACTCCATGTCACAGTCACTTGTCTTACTTGTTCTACGCAGTCTGTCCGTTTGCGGCTTGCGCTTCCCTTTGCCGACTTGCTTACCACTTCGAGTAGGCTTGTCCACAGATGTTACCTATTCCATATCTACATCTCGGCAAACATTGGCACTTTGCTGGGTAGACCGGTCTTGGACATGTGGGCGCAGAGATGGTCTAACCCGGTCTTCCATGAAACGCTCCATCATCGTCTCAAACGTGGCTTGGACGTTAGCTGGAGTCATGGGCAACGTGTTGATATCCTCCTTTTGCGGAACTGAGGCCTGTCTGGGTCGCTGGAGCCCCGACTGGCAAGCAGCCCTTTGCTGCAGCACGTCCTTTTTTGTTCCGGCTGGGCATGGTCCACCCCCATGGTCATCCGCTCGACACCGGTCTCCAACTCTGATGAGCTGTTCGAGGCCGGTGGAGATTGATAAACCGATTCGTCATCAGAACCAATGTCAACAAGCGCCGTGGAGACTTCAGCGACCTTCACTGCTGCGGTGGGAGTTGGGCGGCAAACCGCACCCACCAGTGGGACCAAATGGTCGTGGAAGGTCGACATCGACGATTTCAGCCTCCAAGTCTCAAATTCAAATAGTTTTTGGACATCGGCGGGGTTCTGCATTTTAATGACAACCTCCGCCAACATCGCCACCAAGTTCTTCACCAATATAATGGGCTATCACTCTGGATCGGCTCGGTAGTGGGACCGAGAAGATGATCGGGGATCTGGAGGTTCAACACCCGAAAGACCACGTCAAAACGAACAAATCGTTTCAGCTCAAAAATTTAATACATCTTGTTTAGGTCTTCTTCAGTGATGCCTCCATCTCCGACCTGCGACTTTTTTTCAAGGTCGTCTTCGTCGGCCGGCATTCCCAACCCTTTCTTGGAAATCTTGGGGACCTTGGGGAGGTTGGTCTGATCGTTCTAATCAGCCTCCAAGTATTTTTCGTCTTTTAATTTTCCATCAACTTTTTTATGCTCATACATAGGATCAGGACCAAGGTCCTGATCCTTTCCGGGACTATAGCAGGTCTTGCTATAGTCCCGATCGGCTCCGGTGGGAGCCTTTGGGGAGGAAAAAATTATTAATCCCGATCTGGTCCTCCACCAGGCCGGACCGGACATCGCCATCTTTATCGAGAACGAAGACGTAAGGTGATAGCCTTTCCTTACGCCCTCTCCAGAACGATTCCAAATTCAAATCTTCAAATTCAATCTTTGATGACACCTCGCGGTGATATCCACAATCACCAAGTGATCCGGGCACGCGCACCATTGTGGTGGAGTCAAGTTCGAAATCGAATGCATTTGTATCGACAACCTAACCACCACCATCTTCCAACTTACGGGGGGGGGGGTAACAGGACTTATCCTGTTACAGGCTTACACTGTATTTGTGCGAGGAAGCGCGCAATACAGTTAGGGCA